>OY720420.1:65860355-67110355 GCA_963082815.1 Melanotus villosus
ATCAATTTTTCACTTTTCATCGATTAGTATTCCATATTTCGTATAATTTCTTTATTACTTTCGTTAAATTTACAATTCCTGTCATTTCATCAACCCTGTCCTTCCTTGTAACAGAATTTTTGCTGTCGTTTAATTTATTTGCACCTTTTTTCATTCATTTCGTTAATGGTTATTAAACTAGGCTATTATTTTTTATAAAGTTGATTTTGAATTTATTGGATTTGTTTTTCCTCTGTATTTGCCAATTTGTATTAATTAATTTTGTAGAATTGATCACATTGATAAAGGTGTCCTTTTGAGGACAAATAAAAATTCAGATAAAATACTCACAAAACATATTTTAGGCTTTCAAAAACTGCTAATTTTCGGATAATTAACATTTTAACGTAATTATTCCATCAGTAAGAGCTTCTATTTCCTTTATTTTACTAAGCATATGTTTATTAAGAGCTCTTAAGCGCACATTTTATTTTACAGCTTTCCTTTGTGGCATTCCATATTTCATATAATTGTTTATTAATTTCGTTAAATTTACAATATCTGTCATTTCATCATCCCTAGTCTCTTCTTGTGACAGAATTTTTGAAATTTTTATTGTCATATAATTTATTTGCACCTGATTTCCATTCAGTTTTTTGCTTAGTTAAACCATTGAATAAGAGAATGTTAAACTTAGGTCATCATTTTTTACAAAGTTGATTTTGAATTTGTTTTCTGTTCTGTAGTGCAAATAAGTTATTGTTTATTCTATGATGAATTCGCCCTTTTCATAGCCAATTTATATTTAATAATTTTGAAGAATTGCTTAAATTGGCAAAGTGCTCTCGTGGAGAGTAAACAAAAATTAAAAACTCGAAAAACATTGTTAACTATTTGTTAATTAATACTTGACGTAATCTTCCTATCAATGAGCTTAATTTCATTTTATTTCACTAAGGGTGTGTTTATGAAAAACTTTTAACCTTTACATATCGATTTTTAACTTTTGGTTTTTGGGTGTTTTATATTTCATCCTTAAAGTTAGTAATTTCTACAAAAATCACTAAGAAAAACGTTACAATTTTAGTAAATGTAATTTTAACGTTCTTTATGAACAATTATATCGGTTATAAATTGGTCATACATTGAAAAGTATGATGTGTGAGAAGTTTTACAAAATACTCGAAATGGTCCTTAAGTACTGCGTTCCTGTTTACAATAATGTTAACAAGAAAAGCTTTCCACCATGGTTCACGAAGGAAATAATTAGAAATATCAGTAGTAAATATCAAGCTCATAGGAAAAAAGCATGTTCGAAATTTTACTATGAAAGATTTAGATATTTACAATCTCTTGTGAAAAGGCAGATATGGGATTCTTATAGTAATTATTTCGCTAATATAGCTAATATAGAATAAACCATTTCTGTCGATCCCAAAAAGTTTTGGTGCCTTATTCAAGCTAAAAAGGGTAATTCAAGAATTCCTGCCTCAGTCACACTTAATAATACTTCATACGATGACCCACAGTCCATTATTAATGCATTTGCAGACTATTTCTCTAGCGTGTATAAACCCTCTAATTCTAACTCTTAACACCGATATACACCTAAACACCTTCTGTATTAACCCGGTAACAGAAAGTGATGTATTACTAGCTTTAAAAAGACACAAGAATAAAGCGACTGCTGATCCTGATGGCATACCAAGTTTTATTGTACGCGAGTGCCCAGTAATATTGGCACATCCATTGAAATTAATCTTTAATGTCGCTATTAAAACAAATATATTTCCAAAATTGTGGTAAAAAGCTCGTGCTTGTCCTGTCCTTAAAAAAGGTGATCCCGCAAACATTGCCAATTATCTGCCAATATCTATTTTATCCAACTTTTCAAAAGTCTTTGAAGTAATTATTTACAATCAGCTTCACAATTCGGCGAAGTCCCATTTTTCTAAATTTCAACATGGGTTTGTCGAAAGGCGTTCTACTATTTTTTACACAATATGTTTCAGAAACATTAGATTCTCAGAGTCAAGCTGATGACATTTACATGGATGTACAGAAAGCATTTGATCAAATTGATCATTATCGTATTCTTGCGAAGTTGAACCAACTGGGAGCAAGCTCTTCATGTTTGAAGTTATTTAAAAGTTATTTAGTTGGAAGAAAACAATACGTAGAATATAATAACTATTAATCTGATGTCTTCTATGCTGTATCTGGGGTTCCACAAGGGTCAAACCTGGAACCTTTATTGTTTTTAATTTTTATCAACGCTTTACCCTCTCATCTAAAATGCCACAAATTACTATATTATGCTGACGACTTAAAGATTTTTACAATGGTTAATGCTCTCAATGATTGCAATTTTCTTCAAGACGAGTTGAATATTATTAACGAACGGTTTACTTGCAATTCCTTAAGCCTAAACATAAACAAATGCCGAGTTATGAGTTATTGCAGGAGAAAATTTCCTATTATAATGGCATATAGCATTGGTAGCGTTGAACTTATCAGATGTGATGATATCAAGGACTTGGATGTTTACTTTGACAGTCAGCTTACTTTCTCTAACCGTGTCAATACTACTGTCAAATCATCTACTGTCACGCTTGGACGTTCTACATTGCCTATGTCAGACTTAAACTTGCATACGCAGTGTTGGTGTGGTACCCTTTTTATGAGAAATAAATCAGTATTCTTGAATCTGTTCAACGGAGATTTCTTAAACTTTTTGCGTTTAAAACAGACGGTGTTTATCCACAGCAAGGCTCAGATCAAAGTGTTTTGCTTCAGAGATCTGATACTGATTCTTCAAATAAAAGACGCAAAACTATTTCATTTCTGCACAACTTGCTCTTCATAATAAAGTTGATTGTTTAGATTTATTAGCAAAAATTAATTTTAGTATACCACGTCCCTCGTCACGTTTACAAAATGCTTTTTATTATTGTAAAAGTAATACAAATGTCTTAGTTAAATCGCCTGTATATATTATGTGTAATGATTATTTAAATTGTCCTTTTTAGAAGACAAATAGTACGTGTGCAGTTCTCTATTTTATACAAGTACTTAAAACATTGATTAAATATATTTATTAGTGCATGCAAAGTTTATGTAATATTATGTGTGACCTGTTTTGGGGTAAAACTGTTGGATTTTTAATAAATACTGTTATTATTATAAATATTATTATTAAGTATCACTTTTTAAAGTGATTTTGGTTTTTATTTTGAACGTCGACATTGAAGCATATATTTGGCTTTCTAGTCTTTTTCCCATGCCAAAATTTGAAAAAATGCATTTAAAAACACTTAGACTTCTGTATGATGGGTTCAGTACCTACAACAAAGCTAACAAATATTCTTTAGTTTTAGTATTCATATCTATATAGATAGACACAAATGAAACAAAGTTATATTTTGACTTGAGAGTATTTTAATACACAAATTATACCGGCAATAAACAGTTATAAATAAAGGGTTCGTATTTTGGTTATCAACTAGGGAAATCTATCTCTTTCCACCCATTAATTTGCACATTGTTTATTGCGGCACTAACATATACTAATGCCTACATTTCCTCCATTTATATGAGCTATAATATTGCAAATTAACGTTACAGTTTCAAAGTCTTCTGTAGTTTCCATTTCCCTATCCTTAGCTTCATTACTTTGAACGTAACATTCTGCTTGATATATTTGAAATACGTTTTTGTCGTTCTTTACTGGTCTTGACAACCTGTAATTTTCTTTCTTTCAAGCTTTTCGAAGTTGATATTTATACCTACGCAATAAAAGTTTTTATTGACCAAAACTGATGATGTAATATAAATTTTGTTCCCTGTCTCTGATTTACTCGGTTTTGTGTCTTAACGATATTATTTGTTCCGTAAAACTTCTATTGAGTATCTGTAAACGAATTATAAGTTACGCAAGGAAACTTCTGAACTTCAATCTGCCTGCACTTGCCTACTTTATTATTAATTTACTCTGTTTTTTGGTACATTGTCGAGCTATTTTCAACAGTTATTTAATTATTGTGACCTAAATCCGAAAATCACCCCATAAGTTTTTGTTAGGTTGTTTTCAGGCTTGTTATTTATGAAACTAAGTAGTTTTTCTTGTCTCCCGGAATTTTGAACCGGAAAATGACAATAAGAAATAACGGAATACAGAAAGCTTTTTGTCTTTAGTAGAAAAATCTCTGACAAACTTCCAAAAAATGACTTTCAGGACTCAGTTGTCAAACTTTAACGCAACATATTACATTCGGCAACTTTTGTAATTCGATGGCCAGGCATCTTGTTTGCGTAACGTATTCGATAAACGTCTTCCTACGTTTCATTTTTGCAAAATCCTAAGTTTGTCTTTATACTTTTCGACAAGCGATACGTTATTTTGATTTATTATCAGCCTTTTCAAATAAAAATTCTTGCGCTGTCGCCTTACCGTGGCCACACAACCGTGTGATTTAGAACTTTGCAGATGTTTACCGTTTACGGTGGTGTATATAAAGGACTTTTTGAATCGCCGCGACGTATAGCAAAAGGTTGACAAATAACTTTGGAAAAGATTGGCGATATTTTATCAGAAAATTGGAACGTTTACTAAATTTAGAGCTAATATTGCTTACATTATTAACTAGGATTCGCTGCACCAACTGGCGCATATTGGATATGCAATTTCGTAATTTCGAGCGAGATATTTTCAGATTCTCATAATGAAATTCACCAGACTCTCTCATTTATTCGTTTATATTTTGATTACACTATGTCGAGAAATTTACAACATTTAATATTTGCCAAGCAGAAACTTCCGTCTAGTAAAGCGCAAAAAGAGGTATTTTAAATTCTGATAAACCTGGACTTTTAGGAAAATTTCCGAATAAATCCATCTGTAGAGGATTACGATATCAGTACGTTTTTAGTTTCAGCGTTGATTTCCCAGCGGAAGCCGTTTTTCACATTTTTCTCCAACACAAAATCCACTGGTTGCTACCAATAAGGAAATATTTATAGTATTTGCCACTTCCATTTCCATTTCCACCCATAAACTTTACGATATGAAAATGTGGGGTTTAATGTACGAAATAAACACAAGACGTAACTTATCTGCGACAAATTTAAATTTACAGCCCCGAAAATTTACCGTGATAAATGGTAGTGGTGTAAATCAAATTTAAACGCATGTTTTGGGCAAATTCTACCGAAAACGAGCCACGCATTAATTGCTTTGCAAGTTTAACTCTTTTTCGTAATAATATTTTTTGGTTTTTTACGCGTTAACGGAATATGAGTAGGCGTTGGGTAATCAGAAAACTTTTTATATAATAAAGCAATTGCCGCTGTATTTTTAACGCGGGCAATTTCAAGAATTACATAGAATTTTAGTCTCCTGGGAGAAAACACAATCGCGTCAGATTATAATTAAGCTGGCGTCCATACGGTTAATCCAAATAACTCTAACGGGGAAAAATAAGCGCAAAAAATACGCTACAAACTAAATAATATGAGCAGCCACCGAAAAAACGCAATTTGTCATCCCAAACGAGAATTTAAAATGCTGATGCCGAGGTTTGTAATAAAGCAGGTCACCGAAAAATGTAATAAGATTTACAATCCCCTAGCACAAATCGTTTTAATTACAAAATTAATTTCTAAACGGAAATTTATTTTATCGTACCCAACTACAGCCACTTTAGAACGAAATTACTCACGTCTATTTTAATAATGAGAAGACTTAAAGGGGAATTATTTTATAGGAGAAAGAGGGAGAAAACGATTCCGGCCGAATTCTGATGTTTTTCATGCAGAGACTGAAATGATAAATGAATGGAAAAATACTGATTTATTAAATTATTTACCGACGTTGAATGGAAATACCAAACCAAAATGAAAGCTCACGGTTCATATGTGAAATATATTTTCAAATTAATCATACAAGCTTTTATTCCGATTTTTATATAAAAAAATTTTGTGTTTTACCTATATAAATACTTGAATAGAATTTTACCTCTGTAAAGCGACTCTGTGAAAGCATATTATAGAATTTATTTATTTATTCGTTTTGAAATAAACATTAATATTTGTTTTTGATTTGTGTTCTACGAACTATTAATCATGAATAAAAAATTGATAGAATGTTAAAAATGTATAACTTTCTAACAGACTAAGTTATAGAGTTGATTTTACAGCCTTCCGATAAAGCCAACTTTCAGGTATTTACTGTGGAAACAACAAGGGATCAAGGCAAGGATCCATAAGTTAAATATTATCAGAAGATGGCAAAACTGAACCAAAACAAATAAACTGGCTGTAAAATCTATAGCTTTCTGCCTGTTACATACGTTTTGAAAGAAATTTATCACTTAACAACAATGTTGATTTTGAGAAACTTCAAATATACAAATTTAATTTGCATTTTCAACTACGAAAGATGCCCTTAAGTTATAAATTATACTTTTGTTGAGTATAAGCCTTTAATTCTTTTCGTACCTTAAATATTTGCTGTAATAGACAAGTGTAAATGCAATAAAATTTTACGTATAGAGTAATAATTAAGTACATGATTGCAGGTCTAAATAAAAGTAATATGAGTATAAAAAAGTATGCTGAAAGATAAAAAATTTAAAAAAACGGAGCAACTAGAAAACCTATTTTGAAACTCCGAAAAAGAGAAAATGCAGAATAAAATTGATATAAAAGACATAAACGTAGGATGTAGCCACACCCAGTACAAACTGTCAACGTTATCGCTATTAAGAAAGAGGGTAACAAAAAATTCATAAAACCAGAAATGAAAGCGTTCAGGGATAAGATGTTAGTACTGGAGAAAATAAACAGATGCCTAGAAAAACTGTGGAACAGAAAAATTCTACATTGTAGGTTCTCATAATAAAATAGACAATCTAAATTCAGTTCCGTATTTTCAAAATTTAATTAACCCACCATTGATATGCGTGCTTTAATTTTTTAAACGTTTTCACTTTCAACAATTATTTATCGCTAAAACATGAGTTTATTTTGTTCTGTCCTCCCCAAGCAAAACAAGAGACCTTTATAGATATACAGGGAATTTTTCTTTTCAGTTTACATATCGGCTATGTATACTTTAAAAATAACGCAACAACGCATTTTTTTCCTACGTTATATATAGCAAAAAACTAGCATGCTGTGACAGAAATAATCAAATAATCAAAAGGAATTTTGAGCAAAATTAATGTGAACCCACACAAGACTAAGATAAACTGATAAAGCAATAAGATGTAGCAGAAAAAAGAAATAAGTGGTCATCAAGAAACTACGATGAAATTATTAAATTTGATCATTTGCCACGTAAGTGTTGCCTATTATGATGAGTACATTGTACAAACAGGAATACAAAGCTTTAAGAAACTAAACAAAAAGATGTTTTATTTGAAGTGAAAAACTATATACAGGGACTTCTATTATTCTATATTCCCTATGTATGGTTAAAAAAAAAACACGTGTAAAAAACCTATATGTAGGCAACCAACTATGCACTAAACTTTAAATTTTAATTTTTTAAGAAAAAATAGCATGCTAAGGCAAAAATTATTAAATTAACTTTATGTAAAAAGATTAGTCTTTAACTGTTGTCGTTTTTATTTTCATTTTTGTTTTGTGTTGTTGATAATTTATGTTTGAGAATAATCGTTGAATTAAAATTATTTTCATATTTTACTGATTTTGATTTATTTACAAACATAACCTTTACACACCACAAAA
This sequence comes from Melanotus villosus, assembly GCA_963082815.1. Classification (NCBI taxonomy): domain Eukaryota; kingdom Metazoa; phylum Arthropoda; class Insecta; order Coleoptera; family Elateridae; genus Melanotus; species Melanotus villosus. The sequence continues at coordinate 65,868,084 of OY720420.1, forward strand.
AATAAAAACTAATGTCCCTAAATTCACAGCCAGAGCGACGTTTAGCTGGTTGCCTACATACCGGATGTGGCCTGACATGTGAGACATAGGTGAAATGCATGGGAAATTGAACATTATGTGAATATTATCTTCTTGGCTAACTGTTGCTCACGTTGTAGCTATTCATCAAAAAGTACGTTTTTTTTAGTCGATTATAGTACGAAATTTATCTGAAATGAAGGAGAAATGGTATTTTTTGCTGATTATTATTAGACTGATATTAACTCAACAAAAATTTGATCAACTAGACTTGTTCTGATGAACTGCAGCATCACTATGGAAATAGCACCACGAACAAATGATGCGCAGCAGGTTTTACGTTTTAAGCAAGATGTCATAAGGTGCATGTGTGACTTTTTATTTAAAATATTTACTTTATTTTTTCTACTCCCATACTTCAATTGATTTATTAAGCATTTACTACCTGTACTATAATGAGAGTCATTAAGATACAGATTTTTCATTAAGATACAAGTTTATAACCAATAGCAGCAAAGTATTTTATTTGGTAGGTAACCATAGTTACATGAGTTGTTGATGTTTCTTAATTGAGATAACCAATAGCAGCAAAGTATTTTGTTGTCAAGAATAAGGTTAGCAGCTTTTCAGAAGGTGCCTATTTTTTCATTATTATGACTAGCCGTAGAAAAAATAGTGTATGCAACTCGCATTTAATGGCTATTAAGACACTCGTATTCATTAAGACACTCGCCAGCGGCTCGTGTCTTAATTCTCATACTCGTGTCTTAATAGCTACCATTAAATGCTCATTGCATAATATACTATTACGTTGAGGAGCTAAATTTTCCTAATTAGTTAAAAATCAATTGCTTAATAGCATACTCATCCAAACAAAAACGTACAAAAACTAAACGGTTCAGCTGGAGAGATAAAATTAAGCAATTATCACAATCGCATGTATTTCTCCTATGTCTCACATGTCAGGCCACATCCGGTATAGGTCTTTTGACATGTTTTTTTTAAACCATACATTGTGAATATGTATACTAAAAAGAAAAATTCCCTGTAGATACATTTTGCAAAAGTGGATGTTAAAAATGTCTTCTTTTTGCCTACTATATTGGCAAAGATATGTTTGTTACAATTATATAAACGGACTTACCGATAAAAAGGTAAAAAAACGAAAAAAGATCTTTACAAACTTTTAGTAAATTGCTAAGTCATAAAATACAGATAGAATCATAAGTATGAGAAGATTATAACCTGTAGAAAAGGTAAACCTGCAGATCATTCTTGGGAAAATACGGCAAACATAGACATAACTATGGCAATGGTCAAAAATTTTTAGCAGGAAGAATAAATAAGATTTAGAATATATACCTTAGTCATAAGAGTATTGGCCTGGGATAAGCAACAGGAAAACTAAAGACAAACCAAGCAGAGAAGCAGACCATGTATTAATTTCAAACATTTTTACAAAACAATAAATTTGTGAAATAACAGAGAAACATCTATGAGATTGAGACATTATCCAGTTTGAACCAGTATTATTCAAACAATTAAAACAGTAAACAAAATAAGCAATAAAACTGCGGAGAAAAATATGCTAAGAAACTGGATCATATTGAAACGACGTAGTACCAATTATTAGGTAGTTATTCTTTGGTAGTACATACTTAGTTTTTGTGAAATTTTGGTAGTTACAATGCTTTTTTAATTTGTGCTTTTTCTCTTCTGAATTCTGATAACAGCGCATCATTTTATTTTTACATTCTTCTAAAGACATTTGTGCACAGGCATAGTTTCTGATATATTATTAAAGTAATGTGCATGGTTAGCATGCCACAGCAGTTTTTTTTATAATCGGTAGGTTTCAATTAATTTTATTTGGTTTTTCTTTTTACCAAATTACTCGTCGTGGAACATTTGATGTAATAGCAAAATACTGACAGGTGGTGGAACCCATCGAAATCCGCTGTCAACATACATAGGTGACTCACGTTTTTTATGTCTATCTGTAGTATAGGAAAAAGTAGCTGTGGATATCATATTTTGTTGCCTGCAACAATAATTAAGAAGATAAAAAGATATATTGAGTGATAAATATAGTGGAAGGGTGAAAGGGGGAGGAAGAAAAAGAAAATGGGGAGGAAGTTTAGAAACAGATATAATTTTCGTACTGAAATAGATATAAACCACCTGCTATGAATAAATAATAATGAATAAGATAGATATGCATGTGGTCTTCATAGATATTAAACAAAATATTCAAGTTCCCATTAGCATAATAAGTATATGTTCTAAAGTACTTCGTTTTCGAGTTTATTATTTACAAAGTGTTCAGCAACTCACTGAAGCTGACTTCCAGCCGCAAGAGTAACATTGCACATAGTTTTTGCAGAAAAATGTTGTTGGCTCGCAGTGGATGGTTTTTTTACAATAGGTACCCATCTTTGGCAAGAGAAAAATCCTCATTCTATTATCCCGTCAAGTCATCAACATACATTTTCTATTAATGTTTGGTGTGGAAATAAATGATTTCGGCTTTTCATATCACCCAACAGGTTAACATGCTGAAATTTCGGAGATTTCATTGAAAATAGTTTACTGCAAGAAGTTCCACTTGCTGTTGGAGTACATACTTATCAATACCATTTATCCTGAGCACTGAATTGGTCGTGCAAGACCCATACCCTGAAGAGCGCGGTCATCAGATCTTAATCCCTAACTTTTATTTATGGTGTTATCTTAAGACAATTGTTTATTCTTATCCTGTCCATTGTGCCGAGGGTCTTCGGCAATGTGCTGCAAAAAAGTACCAAGAATGTTGATAAAATTTGTGTGCTTTGCTAAATGCTCATTGTGGATTATAGACTGCTTAGAGGTCCCTATTTCGAGAGCTAATAGCACTCAGTAAGGTAATAAAAGAATTCGTTCTTCTTTCTTGGACTTCCTCCATCTTACGTATAATAAAACACTTAATAAAAAAGCAAGTTTTTAATTACGATTGTTTTCGACTAACGATTGCGGAATTGTAATCGAAAGCTATCGCAATTAAAAACCTGCTTTTTTATTAAGTGTTTTATTATACGTAAGACGGAGCAAGTCCAAGAAAGAAGAACGAACTCTTTTATTATCTTACTGAGTACTGAGTACTATTAGCTCTCGAAATAGGGACCTCTAAGCAGTCTACAATCCACAATGAGCATTTAGCAAAGCACACAAATTTTACCAACTTTATCCTGAAAAAATTTTTTTCAGCATCATTTTGCACTATAGTGGCAGTACACTATGCGATTTGTCGTACGGCTAGTCGAATCGTATGAAAATGTTTATTTACATTATTCAACTTTAAGTTCAACTTGAGTGGTGCCATTTATCACAAAATATTTTCAAAGATAGCCCAGCACCTATTTCCATTAGACTTTTTTATGCGATTCACGAAGATTCTGATTCTGACACTCACCTTTACAAACTGACTAACAACAAAAATAAAATTATAAAATAGCAATCAACCGTAGAGCATAGGCTAGGACAACCAACCTTTTATAAACTGTCAAAGTTGTCAGGTTGGTATGATCAGTCGCATAGCAGCCCCAATTAGTGTAAAGTAAATTTTAAAAGATCATCCGATTTTATATCATTACTAGAGACAGGATCTAACAAAACTTTAGTAAAGTCATTTCAGTAGAGTGGCACACTTAAGTAGCACTTTCAAAACAGTTGTTTACTATTGTCGCTCTCTAGAAATTATAGTAGGTGGGGGCAACCTTATTTACAAATATTTAGAACGCTTATGGATTTAGCTAAATTTATCTATTTGGATGACTCATCACCTAAAAATGTTACCTAAAATCCGGTCTCGAATCATTACATTGCGCCCGACAAATCAGTTGGTCGACTAGTTTCCCGACAAATCGTGCAGTGTAAATGTGTAAACCCACTTTTATTTTACATTTATTTCCAAAATGTTTATAAACGTAAAGGCATTTAGTATTTCTATTTATTCATCTGCCATCTTTGTTCTTATTGAAATTGTTTAAGGGTATATATGTATGCTTGTGTTAAAAGAAACACTGGCTATTTTCCATTTAATTAGAAAAAGTTCCAAGTACTTCAAAGATTACTTTCGGACAAGTTTGGGTACAATTAGAAAAGGAAACAAAATTGATCGATTCTCGCGAATTTTCCAAAAAGCATATGCTTGCTGTTTTTGTGCCGATGGTTTCGTGTCTTCACATAAATTACGTTATCCTCAAGCTTCGACTTTTTACATACATCTTTATTTCAAATAAGAAACCTTTCGTGCGTCATTCTGAGCAACTATCGAGAAATCACTTTACGAAAGCTTTTACCATATAAGAAAAGCAACATGAGAACACGTCATGCTCATGCGAAATATTTGAGAGAGCATCAGCGAGGCTTATGTGCTAAATTGAGTTCTGATGCTGCTATTGATGGGATTTTGTTTGCTCGATTTCTTGTTTGCTTTCACTATAAAGCTTTAAAAAAGTACATAAGATTCGTACAGCGATAGCAGTTACGTCCTCAAGGTCCAATTATTTCTAAACGATAAAACTTCCAAACTAAACCACTTCTTGTATTAAAACGACGAACACTAATCTGACATTTTTCTTCGATATGGAAATCTTCCACTTTCCACCTGAATGCATATGAATATGAAATAAGTAGAATGGAAATAGGTTCGCGTATGCTTTTTATTTGTAATCCACCATTAATCCCGGAGATTTTTCGTTATGTATTTTATCATAAGGCCAGATTCAGATAATCCCAGTTATAACCGCAGTTGGGAGCTTCTAATAGCTCAAAGCTGCGTTTTAATTCGTTGAAGTAAATCATTTCCCTTGGCACTTCTTCCGGATCTGTTAAATTCCATAATTAATTGCATACTGCTAATATAACTTCACGTGTGAAACTTTAATTAATGTCAGCTTGAGTTTAGGAACTAAAATAAACACAACCTGGTTATATCATGACATTTCGAGCGGTTTAACGTGTAAAAAGGTGACGTATATCTAGAGAGAACGCTAATTTCGTTTTATGCCTAATCAAAGGGGAAACTGTTTGGAAATGGCTCTGAATGAAATATTATGGAAACGTACAAAACCGTAAGCAAACAACCGATGAGAATAGTTTAAGAGAAAAATCAATAGCTTGAATTTGAAGACGGGATGTTTTGAACGGACTGCTTTTAGACATTCTGGGACCTTTTCCAGAGACGCGATCGTAAATTTTTATTTCGTTTTATCAACTCGAGAAATTTTGTTTTTTCCATGACTTAAACTTATTTCTTTTAGTGTTCCTGACTGAAAATTACGCGGTTAATTATATTTCGAAATTTTAATGTCCTTTTTCAATTGTCGTTAGTCGTTGAACTGTTGTAGGTATTTAATACGAGGAAAACTTCTAAAGAGATATTTAAACACCTACGTTCGGAAAAGATGTAATTTAGAACCGGATTCCAATCATAACCTTTTTTATAATTAACCAATTTCCCATCACAAGAAAACTTATTAAAGGACCAATTTAAAATTTGTGACCTGGAAATACGAAACCCTTTGATGTTATTTGTTAGGCGGAACTGCTCGTCTACCTTTAATTATAAACAAGGAAAATTGTTGTTGTTTCAAAGACTCAATTTTAATTTAATGTACAGTATTTCTTATTACTTTTTTCTTTGGCGGAAAGGTTGCATGTTAAATTAAAAGTACAATCCCTGAAGACCAGGCTATATTAAAATTTTATTCGCCGTATATAATGAACTACACGTTCTCGCTGTGGCCTGATTATACAAACAAAGAAGCGAGGTTATTCTTGTGGTAAATATTAGGTGAGGATATTTTTAAAACACTACATTTTGGAATTTTTAGGTTTTGAAGGTAGCATTTTGTTAAATATAAATATTAACTTTTATTGCAACATTTTAAGCAGGACATTAACAAAATATTCTGTACGAAAATGAGTTATTTTTTAATTTATTGTTGTGACATATTCATTACTTTTTATTAACTGTTTATAAATATATAAAAAAAAGCTATGGAAAACGATCCATAAATAAAATGATGCCGAAAATTAAAAGCTATACCCAACCAATTGCAAAAGGATTACAAAGATTGAATTTTTCTAACTTTGATTCGCCAAATGCATTTATCAGATTATCCATATTCCTATTCGATAATATATCAGGTTCGATAACAGCAGCAGCATTCAGAGTCTTAAAAAGTTTGATAATCATAAGATTTGAGACGGACCTCTCCCCTTAAGCTACAGGTATTACAACCACGACTGTATTTGGTATAGTCGAAAGTAAATTATCTTCAAATATACCTATATTGCAGTAGCTTGTGGTTTAGATACTATTAAAGTTTTAAAGCCTAAGGTTTGTAATTCATTAAAGATATCGTGTGCGTAGAGACTACATCTCCTTGAGATTTATCTGGCAATTTTATTTCTAAGCGTTTACAGTTTTGTAATACTTCTTCGTTGGATTGCTAGAGTTTGATGCTGTAAACGAAATTAATTTTGAAATTTCTTTAAACAGTAAAACAGTTGCATTTGTGTGTTTATAATCAAATAGTGTTGGTTTTCTTCAGGAAAAATTTAGATTGATTTGGATGAATGTTTAATTTTTTAGCCAGTTCGGTAGTTTCATGAATAACCTTTTCAAATGCCATATCGGAACAATATTTAATGAAATTGTTTGCAAAGTTGTACAAATCATCTATAAACACCTTTATATTTATTGTGTGGCTTCATCATTTTGCTTAAAGGTCGATTCTCACTTGCGCTGCACTCAGCTCGGCGACGCGACGGGACGCAGCGATGCAAAGTGTCGTAACGCTGGTAGGTATTCTCATATGAGCGACAACGAGCGACAGCGACGCGACACTACGTGTGAAAATTCAGGAGCTTTACCCCACGACATAGTTGGAGACGAAGCATTTTTCCCTTAAAGACGTATCTGCTGTGTCCCTATTCAGTGCGAAACTTGCCAGAGGATAAACGGATTTTTAATTATAGGTTATCAAGAGCTCGCAGGGTAAGTGAAAATGCCTTTGGTATCCTTTGCCAAAAATTCAGACTTAGATCGTAAAGTTCTGCATGTTCAACCACAAGGATCATCAATTTCTCTGCCGTTTCGTCGTCCATAGGACACATTTTGAACAACAAAACAGCATGTACACTATATAAAATCAGGATTGATACTGGGCGACGCAGCGTGACATAACATAATTTAACGCTCACGGAACAATACCAACGTTGCCGCACGACGAAGTGGCGCGTCGTAACCTGTCGTGCAGAACGAAGGTTTATAGTAGAAAGAATAAAGACCTCCATTGCTAGAATAATAAGTGAAAATTAAGCGGGATTTTCATCCACTAGATCATATATTGATCATATATACACTTTGATAATTGTACTACAGCAAACATTTGAAATGAGGGAAAAGCATATATGCTTACTGATTTTGAAAGAGCATTTGACTCAATATACCAAGAAATGATGTGGAAGATTTTAAACCAACATAGAACATGAAGGCAGACTTTCATAGCAGGTAAGAGTAGAAAAAGGGGTCCGTTAGGAATGCAGTCTTTCGTCATAATTTTTATGGACTGGGTAATCTAAAACACACAAGACAGAAGAACGGGTATTAATTGGGAAATATTCAGTAAGTTGGACGATTTGGAGTTTGCGGACGACATTTGCCTATTAATAGCGAATAAACAGCACATACAGGAAAAAACGACAAGACTAATGAACAATGCAACGAAAATAGGTCTGCAAATAAATGCAAAAAGGACAAAAATGTTAAAAACAGACTTGTACAACACAGCAACAATCCGCATAGAAGAAGTAGAAGAGGTATGCTATTTAAGGAGCATAATAAAGTTAGAAGGTGGAACGGAAAGGGACATCGAAAGGAGAATTAAACTAGTGCAAAGTGCTTTCGGCATGCTCAGCAGGGTATGGACATCATCAAGTATAGCTCAAAGGGCGAAAATAAGGATATTTTGCACAAATGTAAAAAGTGCATCATTATATGGGGCTGAAACGTGGAAAGGACCTAAAAGAACAACAAATGTTTATGAAGAATATGTAAGATATTCTGGCCAAATACAATTACTAACGAAGAGCTACATAGGATTACAAAAGAGGAGAAAGCAGAAATTAAAATGGAGATGGATTGGTCATACACTTAGACAACCTAATAATAACATAACAAGCGCTAAGTTACACAATACCAGGAAAAAGAAAGAAGACCGGCAGACTCATGGAAAAGGACGGTGCAAAGTGAATTAAGGCAATATGGTATAACATGGAATGAAGCGAAAAGATTAGCAAGAGACAGAAAAGAATGGAAGAAGCTAGGGAAAGTGGTAGCGCCTTATGGAGCTATAGTACGAAGAAGAAAAAGAAAATATGTAGTGCCATACTATGCCTTACTTAAGAAAATGATTCATAATTTTGTATTGTATTGTATGCTCAGCATGATGGCAGGGTGGCGCTGTGGTAAGAGCGTCAGGCTAGCGCTAATTTTTACTCTAGTCCCCGGTTCGAATCTCGTTGGGTGCAAGATTTTCCGGAGATCGGTATCGAGCCCTAGTGACCATTCGTCGTTGGGCACCTAATTAACGACCGCTCTCCTCCGAATACAGGCCTAAGAAGTAGAGTAACAAGGTCACACACACACACACACACCCACACACAGAAAAAGTAGACTAAAAAAACAAGAAAGTCTAGCAAACTAATGGCAATATAAACCTTGCTAAGAAACGTCTCCGGACGCCCTATACTCCACTAGGAGCGAAAAGAAACATACATTGAATGCTCAGCAAAACATTCTTGAAAACGGATTTGTTTGCAAAAATACTAAAAACTCTTACATTTATGAACAAATTTTCAGGACAAAAGCGAAAAACTAAATGATTCCTGGTTTTTGAACAAAACACGGAAAGTATTAATTCAATGGTGCCCTACTAATATACTATTTACTATTACTTCCCAATTCTAAGCCGAAGTTGTTTGATAATATCGTATCAGAACAGGTTTTATTTTCATTTTTTATAATTTTTGCTCAAATAGTTATCTACATTACAAGCTGCGAGAATTGCCGAGGCGCAGCGGAGGCTAATTAAAAACTCCGAGCACCTAAAGGGCTTTCGCAGCGTGTAATGTATTAAATTTTTCATGCTCCCCTCGACATTTAACCACCGTAAAATATGAAATTATAATAAAATAAAATGATTCAGTGATTAATAAGGTGGGTTGTTGTCAACGTTACTACGGTAACAATACCGAACTATTTATTTTCGCTTTCGCTCGCGCTACTAGGCTACGAAAGTAACATACCAGGCTACGAAAGTAACACTTTCGCAGGGGGGGAGCATGAAAACCTTATTACAGCTGTGATGCAAAATTTAATTGATGTTTTAATTCAGTAATATTTTGGCAACAAGTCATTATTAATCAACAAAAAATACTCATTAAAAACAAAAAATTAGAAATGTCGTTCAACTGTAAATTTTAATTTACTTCCGTATTTCAGTAACAATGTTGGGAATAGTGACCCTTAGAGGGACTCCTGATTTTTTCGGTTAACCATGGCATTCACGGTAAAAGAATTTGCCATTCTTAGGACTACTACTAGTTACTAGTTTATGCTGAAAGTTAGCTTCAGACAGCTTAAATTCGGACTTAAGTCCAGTAATGCCTGACTTAAGTCCTAGTTTCAGCCAATTAAATCATTTTTTTATTTAAACCTGTACTGCACTAACGGCAGATATCCCTTAATTCCTGATAACTATTTTTTATCAACTAATACTTCTTATTTGTCAAAGTATGGCTGAATTAAAACATGCATTGAATTTTGAAAGAAGATTCTAATAGGAGTAAAAAATTAAGAAAATTACTAATTCTGTAATAAAAACGAAGGAATAACCAGTTTTGTTGATCTATTATAACATTTTCAAATTTCATTTTGATTAAACTTTCCTCAGAGAAACCTATTTTCCAGTTGTTTTTTTTTTTTGTTTAAATGTGGCGAATTTGTAAGATAAAGGAAATCACAGAGTAAAATCCAAATAGTTCATTCAGTGTTCAGTTAATTTAACAAGTATTTTTCGTTTAAGTATGGAACAGGCGGCTGCGTCCTCACTCGACCGCCCGTGTGCACTTCTAGGTTGTAATTGATACAATGCCAATTGCTTCAAATGATTTTATTCATAAGAACTGTTCGGTAAAAGTGATGTATCGTAAATATGTGAAATAATCACGATTATTACATTTTGAATGATTATTTTTGCTTAAAAACACCCTTTGTACAGCAAGGATATAAAAATTTGCCCGGCACCTCTGCCATAATTTTTACTACGTAATACTTTGTACATTAGTTTAAACCCAATTTATCTGCCACAGGCCCCACAGGTACAAAATATCTGTAAGTACTAGTTGCTTATAAAAAATATTAAACTTCACCCCAAATTTTACCAAAACTAGCAACCTAACATTTAATTACACAGAGCACAGAGCCGAATTTATAACAGCTGTCAACAATTTTTACGAATAAAGCAACTGTCATGGATGACATACGCATACATAACTACTGGATAATAACGCAACTGTGAAATAAACGATTTGCAACTTCGCAATTGGCAGAAAGCCGTGAGTAATGGGATTGCAGTTCTGTGATTGGGCTTGGGCGCGGCGTATGCGTTATAAATCCTAATTCAACAGTGTGGATGATGTAGGCCATTGTTTAACAGGAAACGTGCATTTTAATTTAATTAGTTAGTTAATTTAATAATTCTGGAAAAAAGAGCTTTTACATAAAATTAAATTTTCCATTAGAACTTCGTCTTTATCTTCTGTATAAAAACTGGGCCAAGACGAAGCATTGAGCAACAATTTTTAAATTTTAACATAAAAAAAAATAAAAAACACCGTATTGGGACAAATCTTTCTTGAATTATTATGGAAACGTATTTTATTTCGTTCAAGTCTTCGATAACTTCCACCTAGAATTTCTATTCGTAGTCGCTTCACATCCATTTTCTAAACGTGAAAATTATACCCTAACATTGATTTGCACTAACTGCTACAAAAATCAGAAAACGGGATGCGGAAAATTCGTCCACGAGTATTCCCCTGAGTAAAGCTGAACCTTCGATAATTCTTTCCCGGCAAATTAATCTTTGAACAATTTTTTCCCTAGAAATGCACGTTTTTTTTAAAACTGGACAAAATAACGCATCACTAAAAGTTAACTTTCTGTTACTTTATAGTTTTAAATACAGATAAATTTTGAACATTTTGATTACAATAGGCCTCATTTGGAATAATATTTATGATGAAGATAATGTAAATGATAAACTTAAATTTAGTACTGATATTATTTAACAATTTTTTAAAATGTTCATGCACCATACTCAACTTTAAATTTACAAAATAGTGTATTGTGTTATTAGGAGTAAAAGTGTCATTTTGTGTGCCGAGCATGACGTTTGAACGACGAGCGCTAGCGAGTCGGACATTCATGCGAGGCACACAAAATCACTTTTACTCCGAATAACACATGTTATTTTTTCTTCAAACGCATAAATTAAAAGCAATTCAGCAAGAAAATTTAAAAAGTCAAAAATGAACGTCATACCAGCTGTCGTTGCTTTGTTATAAAAAATAAAAATTACGAGTTGCCATTGGCTCATTAAGTGTCACTTTTACTCCTAGGAGTAAAAGTGAATGTTTATGTCACTTTTACTCCTAGGAGTAGAAGTGAATGTTTAACTGTGCGTATCCAAGGACACAAAGTCGTGTTTTTATGACGTTTGAAGAAAAACGTATGTTTCCTGGTCGATTTCAACTGTTAAAGATCGATCTATCTATCTAGATTTTAAAAAAGCAATTAAGGAATCAACCGAGCAGTGCGATCAGACGTAAGAAAATGATTATTATGATTTTCAATTCAGCAACAGTTCCAACATTTTGTGGAAAGAACTCAAGCAATTAAATATCTCTAAAAAACCAAGAATTAAAATTACCCTCTCTTTTATCCGCCTGTAATAAAATAAATTAACGCTTTATTAACCGTATTCCAAAATTGGGTATCTATAAAAATGACATAAACACGTTTTGCTATAGTAATGAAAGGATTATTTCAAATTAACATTTTCTGTTTTAAACCTGTGGGTGAAATTCTCAAAATTATTTCATCATTATACATTTTGTTTGCCTTTTTTACTGCATATTTAGTCGCTGTCTCAGTAATTCTGTCTTCTTAAATAATTGCAAGAAAGCTTTAGTCTTGCCAATTCCAAAAGTTACTGTACCAAGCAAATATGAAGAACTACGACCCATAAGCTTGTTATTAATTTTCACCAAAGTAATTGAAAGAGTAATTGAAAAACGGTTATGTAAACATATTAATGAATTTAATATATTACTTGATGTACAATTTGGGTTTAGAAACGGATACATTACCGATACTGCCTTGTTAAATATTATCGAAGATGTAGTATTAACCATTGACCAAGAAAACCCTAGTTGCTCTGCTCTGCTATCGAATTATTTAGATAATTGTTATCAAGCCTTGCGTTTAAATGACCAGACGATTTTGGAGTTCCCCAAGGCTCTAGATTGGGTCCGGTATTATTTACAATTTTTAGTTTTATTTTTTCATCTGTTTTGTTATTCTGTAAGTCCCACTTTTAAACAGATGAGCCACAAACATATAAAATTGTCCAAACTGAAAGACACTCTTAGCCAAGCAAGCCTAAATGAAATTTGTAATAAACATTCTTTAAATTTAAATCTAACAAAGTTTCTAGTTATAATTTTTGACAAGAGAAAACATAGATTGGATGTGACTCCCTAAGTTTATCATTATTTATTATTATTATACATTATACATATACCATATACCTATTAAAATAGTAAATGGCTCACTGCCCCTTGTCGATTGATCACAGGCTGCATATTGTTAATTAAATCAAAATCGCGAAGTTTTAAATCACGAAGAAAGAGCTGTCCTTATAATGTTCTAATACTCTTGTTCTGCTTTATTTTATGAGAGTGTTTTGAAAACCCTTGCCTCCTAGCCGGTAGGTCGGGTAATATTGCTTCGAGGCACATGAAATGGGTATCATAAGATCCTCTGACTGATTGACTGCCAAGACACTCAGTAGCATTTTCCTGCACTATCAGGTGGCCGTACTGTAGTGACCAAAATGACAAGTTACATGGACATTCGGTTGACGCAAAACGCTGATATTGGGTTCCCAATGGCTTAGCATTGTGCGACCAGTGACATTCATCGACGAATGGGTGCCGTCTATGGCAACGCCTGTGTGGATTTCAGTACGGTTAGGTGGTGGGCAAGAAGTGTGAAAGGAAAAAATCCAGCCACAATAAATCTGCATGGTCAGGTCCGATGAGGTCGAATTGATTCGTGCTAATTGCCATGGGAAGCGGAAGAATACAGCTGAAACTGTTGGGATTTCTCTTGAACGTGTCCACCACATCATTTATGCTTTGCTTGGCTACAGGAGAGTGTACCCAAGATAACAACTTTTGGCTTGATGCGAGCTCTCTCCGGCGGATTGTCACTGGTGGCGAGTCCTGGGCATACCATTACCACCAAGAGAACAAGCGGCAATTAATGGAGACATAAGGGCTCTGCTAACTCGAAAAAATTCAAAGCCTTCGGTTTGAGAGGCAAAGTGCTGATGACTGTCTTTTAGGATTGTAATGGCATAGTCCACATTGAATTTTTGAAGCAAGGCGACACTAGCAACTACCGTAATATGTGAACAATTTGAAAAAACTTCGAGCTCGATTGCAGCAAGTTAGACCAGGCACCGAAGCAATTCTTCAATATGGCAATGCTCGTCCATAAACGCAGGAAGCATAAAGGTAGGTAGGTAGGTGCATTGGCGATTTGCGGAATGCGATTTCCGCAAACTTTTGCGGTGTTATTACCAGCTATTTCATGCAGGAGCGATTTCACTCGCAGAAAGTATCTTTTTCATGAACGAACAGGGTGTTTTGTAGGAGTTGGTAGAGGTAATTGACAATTTTAACATTTCGTTTCAATCTTCTCTCATCTCATAACTTAGTTTTAAATATATTCCTGTTTATGTTGTGGTAAAAGGCGTTTTATACTCGTGTTTCTACAATGGAAAGTATCATTTATAAATTGCATGTAGAGGGTAAGAGGAAGGTTGTGGCTGCTACAGTCAACAACGCGTCGGATGAATGCATGCGCAGTTCAGAATATAAACAGCGGATATCGCAAAATATTGCAAATCGTTCAAGTTTTTGCGGAAATCGCAAAATCTTAAAGTAGTAAATTGCCGCTTAAACTGTGTTCAAATTTAACCAATCAGAACAAACATCGCATTCCGTAAAATCGCAAATCGCTAGTGCATGTATCTAGTTTTACAGCACCTGAAAATTCGCGACGTTTTACCGCACCCCCCAACAGCCCGGATCTCATCCCTTGCCATTTTTCATTTTTCCAGAGCTGAAGGAAAACCTGAACGGACAGCGATGATGAGGTGCAAGCAGCTGTGCGTCACCGTTGCTGGCAGCAGACGCCTGATTTCTTCTCCAACGGGACGAAGAAACTTGTTCAGCGTTGGCGTTCGTATGTGAATTGTGATTTCACAAAAAAGCAATGACACCACTTGTTAGAGGACGTTCCAAGCTTATAGGAAATATATAGCTTATTTGTATATCTTATTTATTAATAAAGTTCGCGAAGAAGGCAAGACTTTTCAAAATACCCTCGTAATTTACTGTGATTCAGTGTTCGCATAAATGCTCGTGATAAAAGGAAATACAGAAGTTACAAAATTAATTCCTACGCGTAATATTTGGGATTAGGAAATTTGAAAGAAGTTAACCTAAGTTAAAGGAAACGTAGTGGCTTAATGTGCAACTGTAGTAAGTTGCATGAGGCTTGGTTGTATCAAAAAATAATTGTGGCAGATCGACCACCTTACTTGTATAACGAAATTATCAGTCACAATTTGAATTTGGAATTTCGGGGAAAATTCACAATTGAAAGTTAATTTAACCAGCAATCATTTATTTATAACCTTGCAAATACTAACAATTCTCTGATGACTCAATTTAAATTGTTATCCATGCTCAGGTTTCGGTGACAATTGAAAAAATTGTCGTTACCGTAGCAATAAAGAAAGTCGCCAAAGTTGTAATGGTGTAAAATTCCAATTATGTAATTTTTTTGTTTTTTTTTACGAGAATGTTCGTCATTTTGCTTATTTGTTAAACTGTTAAGCTTAAGTGTGAGCTGTTAATAATCTTTTGCCAAATAGCACTTCCTCTAAACTTGTTCATTGTACTTGTTTCTGCGTGATTTATTATTATTATTTTTGTTAATATTATTACTATATAGATAACGAAGCAAAATATTACAAAAATCACTAAATTTGGTTTTTACAAGGCATTTATAGGTATGGTTTATGCAGATTTCCTGCCTGATAGTTTCATTTGAATTACTAGTATAATATTTGATACGTTAGTAATTAAGTATTCCGATTCAAGGGAGCACTACAACAATAAACTATTCAAAATTGAGCCCAGATATGCCATAAAGTTAGCTTGCTAACGTTGTTTACTCAACTTACTCTGCGAAGTGGAACAAAGCACTGTTATGATTAAGTTATGACCACTTGAATAAACAATTTCTTTTTTGTTTATACAAGCAGTCACTTTGGAGTCAGTACTGGAATTTTTAAAAATATTAAAAGATAAAATTTATGTCTTTTATATAAGCAATACTATTTTCAATTTTATTTCCAAAGGCACGGGTGGTTTCACAATTTATTCCATTGATCCTTTACATCTTCGACATTTCCTGCTTGTTTAGCAGAAATGAGTAATTTTCTCCAAAGTACGCTGTTTTCCAGTAGAATGTTTAGAAAAACAATTCGTAAGCCGGGTGGAGAGTACATATATGAAGCCCTTTCCTGCCAAATCAATAAAACACATCTAGCTTCTAGTATATGTTATCTGAAACACACTGAACACACAAAAGCTCACCGTATACATTGCCAGGACCTTCACGTTCCGCTTCCATAGCAATTTCAACGAGGCTCGCGTTTACAGGAGAAATCCTGCCACGTTTGAGGCGCGGATATGAGATCGAGTTTAGATTTAAAGAGAGAAATTATATCGCCCAAGAATTCTCTGTCCTATTTTGTCTGATGTAGGAACCGAATTAGTTCCGAAAAGTTTAATCCTTACGGATAAAGATGAGGGCGCGCAGTTCGTAACTTATGTTGGCGTTGTTTTCAAAAGATAAGGGAAAATCATGTGGAAAATGTAAAATCTCGAAGATTCACTCCCTCAAACTTTATTCCGTCAATGCGGTAATTTCGCCAAGTTTTTTTACGAGCCGAAATACAAAAGACAAAAGGTTAAAGCGTCGGAATTTATTTGTTAAATTTGTGGAAATACCGATTCATTGATCAAAAGGATTTATTTGGTCAGCTCTTCTTGCATAAAATTTAGATGACTATTTCCTGCAAAGCTGCAAATATTTGTATAAACTCGGGCACGAATGTTCGAGCTTTTTGTAGAAGTGCGAGAGACCCTTTTTGGATAACTAGTTGAACGGGCACGAGTCGCAAGAAAGAAGTAAAAGTCGAGGGAATCGTTTTTTAACGAGCTAATTTTTTAACCTGGCACTAACAAGGTAAAAAGGTGGTGGATTCCATCAATATTGCTATTACCACAAACATCGTTAAACGGGGTGCTATCGATCCGATGGCTACCGATTTACTTGCACCCTGTTTGTCTCTCATGTTTGTCCTTAATGCTCTTGTTCGTGTTTACCAGGGTGCGGGTTTCTCCGTATAGACTCTCGTCCTTCCACTGAAAACCCAACCGCAGAAGATTATTATTATCTTTATTAGTTCTTTGTCCACAAATGGGTATTTAGAAAGCAAAGGACTGAAGCCGTCATATGGCGCTTTTGATTGCAAATTCAAGGGCGTATCTATTGCTTCCCGTTTTATGAAATTATGGGTAAGGGTCGACGTGGGAAGGTATTTGCATTATTTTGGATATCGAGCGGTACGAACTGAAACTGGGAAAAAGATTTACCCTCGGTTAATATTAAATCCCAAGAACACTAAACTAAATCTTCAAATATAAATATGAAATTAGGATTTCAAAGTATCTCAACAAATGAAATGTTACTGCCTTTGAAACGAATTCTCTACGACGTTCCCTTTGCTTTTGTTCATTCTTAGAGATGAATTTCTGGGAAGCTTTACAATAAAGCGAATTTGATTATCGTTCTGTATTTATACGCAGAAAAACATACTAAACAACGTTAGATTTTTTTAGTCTACCGGCCTCGTCTTTTCCTTTTTACCCTCAAGGAAATATCAAAGAAATACCATACATATAGTTACTCAATGATTTTATTCGAAAGGATTTGAGAAATTATTTTTAAAGAATCGGGTCGGATTTAACTTAAAAACAAATTGGGGAAGTAATCTGTGTAGGTGGAATACACCAACGTATGAATTTGAATGAAAAAATATGATATAAAGTACATGGAATTTAAAAAATTTTCCAGTATGTTCCAGTTTGAGTTATCAAAGCAAGCAATTATAATCGAATTTACTGAATTGTGAGTCTTTTTAAATAATCCACTGACATGCCTGTCGACATTAAAAATTTATTCATCACATTGAAACGCGGACAATTTAAATTATTTATTAAAAAAACACGCTAGAAATTGTAATGCCTACTCGTGCATGTTGAGTTTCCTCTTTTATTTTCTTTTAATGTATTTTTAAAGAATTTGTGCTTATAAAAAGATACATTAAATTTAAAATCTCAACAGCCTTCTTCTATTTCTGAACAGTTTTAACATACATGCGTATTAAATTATTATTAAGTGCAGCATTTTAAATAGGTAGAAATTGCGGATTATTTAGTGATGAATTTTGTAAATTTACGAAGTTGTTTGTTTTATAATTATTACACGGCTACGGGATCAATCTGAACGGAACGAACATTCAAGTTCGAGGTTTTTAAAATTTAACTGGCAGAGCAGTAAATAATGTTCTGCATTAAATAAAAATTATTAACAGTATTAGTATTTTTGTAAATTAATTAATTTTGAAAAAAATCTCCTAACAATTTTTGTTCATGCTTTTATAAATTAATGTTTACAAATGTATTAACTTTTGTGGAATTCGCAGTTTCTATGAAAAAACAACAAATAAACGCCCGAATAAATAAACGAAAACAAGAAAATATTTGCACCATTTTCCTTTTCTGTGAATTTCATTTTGTGTTTAAAGTAAATATTAACTCTTCCTTTACAACTTGTTTGTAAAAGTGAAAGTATTTTGTATGCTTCTATGTTTATCAACATTTTAGTAAATGATCTTTAAAAGCTTTAGGGTAAGTAAATAAACAACCGAGTTCTTTATGAATTTTTAACATATCAGTAAAGTTATTTCATGAGCTTTTCTATTAATGAAAGTCACAAAATTTTATGAAATACATACCGCAAAATTTTTATTAATAACTGAAGAACATTTTTTTAAGTTTATTTACTTTTCTGAGCTTTTATATTAATATGTTTGATTTGGTTTCCCAAAATAATTTCTGAAAAACTATAGAACAAGTAAACCAAAAAACAATTATTTTGTTATTGTTAACATACCATTTACCAAACGTAATCAAAAATTAATCGTCTTGTTAATTTGCTGTATACCAATCTATGTCAATTTGATATGTTAGTTTAATAAAAGAATTTATTAATAAGCACAGTTAAATTAAATTTAAGTTTTTCTAACACAAATTGACTGTCCTTTTATTTAAAAACTTCTAGCATTTTTAAGCTTATTGCAGTTTAGAGAGTTATCTCAAAAGGACTTTTCATTTTTTTTAAACCAATGAAACGAAACGAGCCTTTTCCTAGAACATCATTACAGAAGTTTTAAGTTTCTTTAGGGCGTTGCAGTGTGCTCTATCATCAGCGAGAGTGAAAAAGTGATGTATCTTTTTACAGAATTGCTTCTAGCGTTTTCAGCAGCAGCTAACACCTTTTCAATACGAACATTAGTGCTTTATTCAAGTAAAAGCATTTGAGGAAGACGGTTTTTCTATATCGCTAGAAAAAAAACTTTTCTACACCTTTTTGAACACTTGGCTTTGCGTGCTAAATACGGAGTTTACGCTCATCAACGCTTTTGCTTTAGCTTTTTCCAGAATTTCCTCTTTTGAGTCGTTGCTTGTTCACATGTAAGATTGTTCTTTTAAAGATATTGGATATTGTATACATTAATTCTTGGCATTAGCTTTTTAAAAGTGGGTAAAAATGCCGGGTTAACTCGATACGATAAGTAAATATTAGGTTTAGGGTTTTACGAAGTGTAACTCTATTTAAACTTAGACCGTTAGATTTGGGTCATTCTGTTTCGACCTCTTGTTTGGTCGTCAACATTCATGCCCAGTCCTTTTAGTTCCGAACCCTACTGTGTTCAGAATTTTTAGTAGTGATTAAGTCACTTTCGTACGGAAAATTTGTACGTAGTATAGCATATTAAGAACCTCATCCAAGTGCATTAAATTTAAACCAAAACAACCTCCACTAAGTGTTTCTTAATTAGATTTTTTTTACCCAACGATGTTGAAATCGTTTTGGTATTTTGCTTTCTCTTTTATTTTGCCTTTGTTACTCTGCGTCTAAGTGGATATTCTCACGCAAAATCAGTCGAAGTAAATGCCCAATTTTCCGACTATTAGTGAAACTAGGTTCGATTACCTACACGATTTATAGGGTTGTGGTTGGTTACTTCATCGAAGCTGAAAATCACTCCACGAATTTAAATTGATGTTTAGCATAGCTACGCGCCGAATGCTGCAAAAACGGTTTGACTGAAATTGAACTTTTTATTGGTGTGTTTTCAACATTTTTTTCTTAAATAACCGTTCGGTTCTTTTTCGGAAAAATATTTTTATTCAAATTTAATATCAGATTTCAGCTGTATAAATGTTCATGCGATATAATTCAAGGAAATTCATTTTAAGTTAAATTCTGGAAATAATAAAGCCTTTGTTCTGTGAGGGGAATAATGAAAACGAATGCTGTTTTCATTCTGTTCCCTTTCAGTACAAATTAATCAAAGATATCATCTTTGCTTTAGTTAATTAAATGATATTAAATTCTGAAGGTTTATTTAACAAATCAAAGACAAAGTAATTATTAATGTGTTTTAATAACTACATATTATTAAGAAATTTTAAATGTACTTTGTACATTTGCTTTTCATTAACTTCATATTCAACATATAATATATGATTTAGTGTTCCGCAAGTTATTTCGTAATTTTAGTCAATATCTTTATAATTATTAAATATAATACTTATCCATTTTATTTCAATTCCTTTCTGGCTCTAAACAGGCAACACGCAAGTCAGTGGTTCTTACAGAAGTAGTATGGGCGGTTGCCTATTCGAAATAAGTAGGGCGTTAGGGAAGACTGTATTGTATTATTTTAAATCTTAAATACAGAGTCGCTTTTATGTATGGAACCGGTGGATTATTTCCCAAAGTAAGATGGCTAGAAATGAAAGGTTAAGACAAAAGTTTTAGGGTTGTTTCCAATCTATTTCCCAAAAGAAAAACTAAGTATACAGGGTCAGTCAAAAAGACACGACAAAGCAAAGTTGCTTTTTTTCTAATAGAATACCCTGTATTTTATGCAATAATTGAATTCTCCTGGAAATTCTGAACAAAAGTTGTATCACACGCTACATGCTTAAACTTAACCGTTTTCGAGATATCGAGTTTTCAAAATATCAAGTATGAATAAGGAACATTAACTCCCACAAAAATGTGTTTTCATTTTCTACAATAAATTATTTGTTCAAAGTAATTTTCTTTCATTTCATGACTTTTTATCAACCATGTACAAAAGAAATCATTTAATAACACTCATACTATCAACCTTTGGTAGATTTCATAACAAAATAATATCAAAAAAATTATTTTGAAAATTCGATATCTTGAAAACGGTTAAGTTTAAGCATATAGCGTGTGATGCAGCTTTTGTTCAGGATTTCCAGGAGAATTCAATTATTTCATAAAATACAGGGTGTTCCATTAGAAAAAAAGCAACTTTGCTTTGCCGTGTCTTTTTGACTGACCCTGTATACTTAATTTTTCTTTTGGGAAATAGATTGGAAACAACCCTACAACTTTTGTCTTGACCTTTCTTTTCTAGCCCTCTTACTTTGGGAAATAATCCACCGGTTCCATACAAAATTTGTGAAGGTGAATCGAGACCGACATAATTTTAAACATGAAGATTTTTTTAAATAGTTTTCATCATACATATATCGATATATCACTTTTAAGAAAATTGATTCGCTCTTCTCTTTATAGGATGCTTTATATTGAAGACATCAGACTTCTTTTACAAATATGGAAACAAATCTTGTCAGTAATTAAGATGACCAAAACTCAAAGACATTTGATTTTTAAAGCTCGAACTTAAGATTGGCAGAGATTTAAATATACCAATTTATGTCTTGTTGCGACTTTCTTTAGGTCCATCAATGTAGGTCTTCCCTAATACTTTCCAACCATCCTACTTTATAGTAATCTTACCAACATATAGGCGGCCATTCCCGGTCTCTCTTATACTCATACGGTTTTTATTAGGTTATTTTGTAATTCCATCTAACTATGTTGCTTCTTTAGATATGTTATTCGTATACCAACATCCATCACTCTAATGATTTCTCTCGTTTTGTTTTGTTGTTTTTTATTGTTGCCCAAGTCTTTGCTCTAAACACCCAGATTTAGTGGAACACATTGATCAAACACCTTGGTTTTTAGATGTTGTGCTAATCTGATAATTCTACGGAAGGCGACCTATTAAGAACCACTAATCCAGTTCCTGTTCTTTTAAGATTTCTTGCTTTTTCACTATTTCTTCCTAGCTACTTCTATATTGTATTTCTAGCCCCTGGTTCAGGATGTACGTTTTGTGTATTTTTTATTTTTCATGTGAACTCTATTTTGGCAAATACATCTTCAAGTGCTAGAATAAACATTTTCAGAGAAAACTCCGGCTCTTTGCCTTGCTACTCTATTGAATAGGACAGCACCAGTTTTGACATGTGTATCCTACATGTTCCGTCATATAGGATACAATTTGCTATATTTATATTTTGGGCCTTTTTTCTATATCTGATTAAGTAAGTTTACTATATGGCAGTACTTTATATACAACCCAATGCTCTGTATGATCAAAATTTTACTGATATGTTATGAATCTTTAATAGTTTTCTTTTTCAGCTGTTTTTTCATGGTTAGCAAGTGATTTCGCCCGTGTAAATATGATAGTGATTATCTTATTAGCATTTTATTTATTTTCCTTCTTTGTGGTAGCTTTTCCTGAATATGGCCTTCCTCACCATCCTTCTCCATCTATTTCGATATACAGGGAATTTTTCTTTTTAGTATACAGTATACATATCCCCTATGTATACTTTTATAATAAACGCAAATAGGCAACCCACTATACACTATAAACGTCACGTCACGTGGTGCGTAAAGGTTATGTTTCATGTTTGTAAATAAAAAGTATTATCTGTTCACTGACCTCGCGGACACTAGATTTATGTTGGCATGCACTGAACAATTGGTACTGATAATTTGCTCTGTAATGTTGTTATTTCTGGTTACTATATGATTGGAGGGAAATTTGAAATCTGACATTTAAACAAATTAATTAATTATAAAATAAAAATTTTCATGCAATGTAACCCAAATGTTGAACCATGAATTTTACCGAAAGAGGACACAAGGCAATTTATCTATGTTACGAAGAATTAAAAACTGCATATGGAACTATTTATGAAAATTTTGATTTTGAAATCTGTCAACATGACAGCATAACCCAACATTTCAGGGAACTAAATATCTCACTAAATTTTAAAAACATGCAGTGCTGTCAATTCAATAACAAAAAAATGCACCAGATATTTCAATTTAGTGCTTTTCCTGGTTGTGAATAGATAATAAATCAAAATTAGTGGAATATCAACATAATTTTAATTCAACGATTATTCTAAAACATAAAATATCAACAATACAAAACAGAAAGGAAAATAAAAACAGCAACAGTTAAAGACTAATTTTTTGACATTAACTTAATTTGATGATTTTTGCCACAGCATGCTAATTTTTTAACGTTTATAGTGTATAGTGGGTTGCCTATTTGCGTTTATTATAAAAGTATACATAGGGTATATGTATACTAAAAAGAAGAATTCCCTGTATAGTGTTTTATGTAGCTTGGTACACTAAACATTCGATAAATTGCTTAATCTGATCACTCCGTTGCTTTGGTGACCGTCCTCTTGGCTCTGTACTTTCAATTTTTCCTTATATTATGAGTCTTTTTAAATTGTTTAATATGTATTAATATTCGCAATACCTAAGTATCTGAAAAAAGTATTATAACTCCTTTGTTGTTTTGAGGATTATCTCATTTGTTTCATTGCTCATCCAGTGGATACGGTGCACCCGTCGCCAGCACTACATTCCGTTTTCCTTTTTTTTCTGTTTTGTTACCATCGTGATGAAAGATTCTGCATAAGCAAGAAGCATAAATAGAAGGATTTCTTATTTCCGAGAGATTTTTCATCAATATGTCTTAAATTGAGTATGTCTTCCGTCCGTGGTGTAGACAGCCTATTTTTGTAGAATTTGGTAGGATAAGTATGTTAAGATCTTCAAGATTATAAGTAACATTTTATTGGTGTGAGACATCAATGCTTTTCGTATTTTTCTTTTGGTTAGCCACCCATATTTTTTGATATATTTGTTCCTTGTTTCCTTAATGTCTGCTCTTCTTTTGCCTATTCTACAGCTTTATCAGATTCTAATTTCCTTATAGCACTTTTAACTTATTGTTTCAGTATCTGTGCTCGCATTTGCTAGGATTTCTGTATGATTTGTGATCTTCGTTTAGATTTTTTTTTTTACAATAGTGTCTCCATACTTGTAGTATCTTGGTATATCTGTTACTGTTTCTTCTGGCTAATTTTGAGTTCTCCAGGTTTGGTTATTTATTTACTGGTATCTAGGCCTGTGGGTGTCAATGATTTCAAAGCAGGGCGACAGCTAAGGTCATTTGGCACTACCTGATTAAAATTGTTCCGAATTAAAATGTCTTTTAACCCTGAAAGAGACACTTATTATGCCAACCATGTTATTAGCACCAAACTTGTGCTCGTATTTGAGAAAGATTATAGTTTCAGATTTTTTCACCTTGAATATCTCACCGACTTGAACAGAGAATCGAACCCGAAATCTTTAGTTTACAAAACAAGTATGCTAACCTTAATGCCAACGAAGAGGGTTTTGGTGTAGGTAAGTATGATAACCAGAGAGATTATCTGGAATTTTCAAGATTTGTGTTTTCATAGTGTTTTCAGAGTAATATAGCACTAGCGGATTTGATGCATATGTTAGCTGATTTACAATCTTTCTTATAGAATATTTCTGCTTTTTTTAATTATATCTATTGCAGTGCTATTTTCTTCTAAGGCTTTATTGGGTTTCATATCTTCAGCTTCTTTTTGTTTTTGTTCGCTGTCTACGCCTTCAACAACAGTATGCTAAATACAGCAATTGATACAAATTTTCTGGGTATTCGTGCTATTGCCTTCGTCTAGTTCTCTTATTGATATGGTTATCACCTTATCATAGTTAGTATGTTCTTCATTCAATGTTTCATCTGAATCCAGATAATTAATTCAATCTTCATTATTTATTTATGCATTTCACTGTGCTATTTAATTTAATCCACTGTCATTTGTTGATGTTACTTTTATTATTCATTTTTCCTTTTAATTTCTTAGAAATGGCGAGAAGGACCCTTATGAATTTGTGATCACTGTATAGGTATTGAACTGAATCGGTTAAGACAGTAACATCTTCTAGTGTCGATCTTTTTATTTGTAAGTATGTAAACTGTTTCTTTGTTTTATCTTCTCATGGTCTAGTTTAAACGAGGTATTTTCCTGAAAAAACAATTTATAGACCCGTTGTTAATTTCGTTCGTTTATTCGGAATTCTCTGATGTATTCTTAAGTATTTTTTTGTTTGCTGTCTAACATAAGTATTTAAAATTGCCCAACTCATACAGCCATCAAAAATTTTTTGTTAGAAGGGTGGATGTTAGAAGCAAGCAAAATTTTTAATATTTCATTACCAATAATACAACCCATGTAAACAATAAACAATAAAGAAGAGATATAAAGAAAGTCACCTCAAAGGAAATCGAAGCTCGATATGTTAGGTAGGGAAAAGGATAAGAAAAATGATTTGGACAGAAATAGATTCATGAAATATATAAAGTTCAGCTTTTCGTTAAATTGCAGTAATGAACATTTTCAATTAGAATATCAAATATCATAAGGGCAAACTGCATGGAAATAGGTCAAATGTCAATACCAATACAATTTAGGTTTTTATCGACTCTTTAAAGAAAAATAATTGAAATCGTCATATTCATGATTGAATTCAATTAATAATTTCGAAATTATCAACTAATCTCCATAATACTAAATATTAAAAATAAAAACAGATTTTAATCAAACTAAATGTTAAAAGTTCATACGATTGGAAATTAATTATGTTTAAAGGTTAAACATTACACTTTTAAAAGCAATTCGTAACTTTTCAAGTAAGAAATTCTGAATCCCAAAATATTTTCTTGGTTTTCAAACATTCAGAAAGTAAAATGCCTTTTCAAAGAGATTTTCTCATCCATTATGAAGTGTCTTGTTGAATTATTTTCCAAACATTTTGAAATTATATTTTGAGACTTGAATAATGAAATTCAAAACCATTTTTAGTTTTTGTAAACTAATCTCGCATTAGTTAAACAGTTAACTATGCACTCCGCATCAAATTTCGCAACAACTTTCAAAGAAGAAAACTAAACGGTGCTTAACAAATTTTCTAAAAAAATAATTTTCTTCCAAAGAAAAATTCATAAAAAGTGCATTTTTACTTGATAGTACTGCAGATATTTCATGGCAATAGAAATCTACTATGCTTCGATCAAGCTTGAAGGGTTGTTAATAGATCGACACGTTCTACACTAGTGATCTATTAGTAGTAAAAGCACGATGCTGCGATCAAACTACGGTTTTCCCAATATGGTGCCATTAGAATGAGGCGTCTGTAGGGGGTTGATGACCCTTCATAAAATGTAATCGCTGAATTTTATTAATTTGCTACTTCATTTTCAACCGATCGAATATTTATTATACGGTTGGAAGTATTCATTCCCGAATAAAAGAATCTTTTGGACGAAATTATTGCAAAGAGAGGTGCTCGAAGAACATTTCGATAAACGCGAAAAACTCCTCTGTCCTTGTAAATACTTCTAATATTTCTCAAAAGAAAGAAAGTTATATGTATTATGCTGTGTGAAATTTAAAACTGTTTTTATTTTGGAATTCTGCGTGACATAAATTTCAAAAACTAATGCTGATATAAAAAAGAATTTTTTTAGCTAAAAGCTTTTCGTCCCCTTCTTGTGTCGCTTTTTCTTAGTATAAGTGACAGAAATTTCGTTATACCGCCTACACACAGCTTTGTTTTTCAAGGTTTTCCCATGTATACCACATAAATTTTTTTGCTATCTGTGTAACTTTACGTTTGCTCTTGTCGGTGAATAAATTGGATTTCTTAAAAGCAGAAAAAACAAACGCCCGGAAACTAAAAAACTTCAGATCTAGTAAACAAGACTAGAAGTTCAGTCAGTATATTAAATTTCAGCAGGAATTTTCCTAAGCTTGGAAATAGTTCTGCTTTTAAGTTTGTAAGTAGGGCATTTTAAAAGTTATTAATTCTTGAAACTTTTCTGCTTCGTGTTAATAAAACATATGTTTTGCTTGAGGAAAACAGATTGCTTGTTCTGAAATTGAAATTTTCGAATTTCTTTTCTACCGAAAGATTACGCAATTGCTTAAGGGAAATCACTCTTGCTTTGAACAAATAATATTGGAAAATCTTGAAAACCGTTCGCTCAGCAACTTATTCTGAGAAAATACCTTATTGCCATGAATATTTAATTTAGCAGAAAAAGAGCTTCCTTAAATTTAATTTAAAAAGTGCCCTCGGGTCTTTACTTCGCTTTACTGGAACTCGCAGCTACAGCTTTATCGAAAAACAACCGCAAAGAAAAATATTAGCAACGTTGTTTTCATGATACATTCTTCGAAAGAGAAACACGTGTATATTTTGAAAATTTGAGCGAGGTAGATTTAGCTTAAAAATGAAAGCTTGCTCCCGTTATCTTGTAAGAATAAACAATTAAAGGAAAGTATATTTGCCAGTACAAAATAAATATGCTTTTAAATTTAATTAAAATCGTAATTTAGATGCTTTCGCACGGCTTACTGTTAGCTTTTTTGCGGTTAATGAAGAAAATAACACAAAGGAGCCAAAATAATCCCGCGTAATTTTTTAAGAATTCTTCTGGAAAAATTTCGGGCATCAGACTTAATTTTTATAACCGGAATTTCCGCAACTTAAAATTTACTTAGGCATTTTTCATAAACCTATCAAATACGTCGAACTCTATTACTTTAACATAAAATTGATCGCAACACATAAATTTAATTATTTCGGTAACGTTTGTCTGTAGATCTGATGCGGTTATACGTTTGAAAAATTGATCCCCATTTTTCTTTTCACCCTAATTTACCGGTGAAATTGAGTTGTAACGAGTATATTTGTCCGGGGAACGAATTCAAATTTTAATCACATACCACTGTTATTTTGCGCCAGCACTCGAAGTAATTAATTCATTTTTTAATTATATGCAGGTGAATCTTTTGCGTATTAAACTCGCTTTTTTCTTGACCGAGCGTTCTCGAATGCTTTATTCTTTCGATTAAGGAAAATAGTCGAGAATTTTCTTTTACGCTTAATTGCGCTGCGACCTTTGAGTGGCAATAATTCGAGTAATTTTTGGAATGCGAAAATCCAATACAACACAGCCAGTCGAAAGTCATTAGTGGTATGAAATTGAATCCCTGCAAAGTACAAAGAAGTGAACCAGAATAGGGACATAATGAAAGCTAATTCGGTCAATTCAGGTTTCCTGCCGCATGCGGTCACACTAAAATTGTCAAACACTTGGCAATCGATTAAATTACATTATTGAAGGCTCCTTTTCAACCGAGTTGTCCGGTTGATAAAACCTTCCAATAATTAAACTTGCCGAGCGAGAGACACCTTTCAAATTCAAATTTTAATCAAACAGAATTTATAATACCACGTGAAAAACCGCTATGAAATGACCCTTCAGTTTCCGTTATTAAGAAATTCCATTAACTTTTGGCTTAAAATAACAAAGACTATAATTTCACGGTAAAAAACAGACGCCTTCCACCGACCTCATCTTTAGTTATCTAATTTAAAAATAATAAAGTTAGATAAGGAATTTATACGCTAAAACGAGTTTTAATTTAGTTTATGCAGCATTAAAGTTTTAAGTTATAAATTAATTAAGTTTCAGTCAAAAACGATAGTTTTAACATTATTTCCTTATAAGACTTCAAAGTGGGAAATATGTCGTGCTCATTTCCGATTAATTGCTATAAATATCGCCAGTATTAACGTCACAAGCATTCATTCGATGATCGAAATAATCGTTATCGTTTCAACACCAGCAAGGAAACTGGAGGTTATTAACGACGTCAAGAAAGTATTTAGACTGCGAAAAAATAGAACGAGTTAATTAAGGACACCAATTTATTTCCCTTTTACATTTCCCCAATTTCAAATAGTACTTAGTTTAAATTAATCGACCATTAGCCGCCTAACAAATTTGGAAAAAACTTTTATATTTATTTATGTTGACTATAATTGAAAATCCTTAAATGCGTTAGTTCTGAGTTTATTTTTAATATGAAATATCCTCTCATTATCTTGTATTTCTTTTAATGAATGCTATTAAAACTGAGCTATAACAACTCCTCGGATTATTAAGATTTAAAGATATGCAAGATTCAAATTTTAAATCATTAAATATTTAGATTCGTAATAATCGAAGCTTCGAATGTCGCATCTTAAAATTTGAATGGAATTTCGAACTTTTGAATGACTAATAATAATTATAGCGTAGAAATTTGTGTATCAAGAGATTTTCACTTATAATCTCACAAGAGCATTAATTCTTTCAACAAATTTTTAGGTGTGCATTTCTACAACGTATTAATCGGCACGAGCGGAACGCGAGAGCCTATTACGTTGTTGAAATGCACTACTAAAAATTTCCCGGACATGCATTAATGCTCGAGTGTAGATTCGGTAAGAAAATCGTACCGGCATCGCAATAAAAATTCAGTACATATTTAAATTTTAGAAACGTAACCATAGCAACTTGCACGTCAGCTGTCACATTTGACATAAAAATTTCCACTTATTAATTTCGCCTAGGTTGATCTACCAATCAACAAAAAATTTCCGAGAAATATGGGCGTGACCGTGGTAACCATGCCCGATATTAACGTTTCTATTGGTCGTTAATCGTTAATCGAATTGGCTAAAATCAGCGCTGGTCGCATTTGAAATTGTTTATTGAACAGGAATTTGATTTTTTTTTATTATAATTTATTTATTAGTAATCAGAATTACAATATAATCTGTGAGCTAATGTGCTGTCATTAGAACTAGGTTGTCCTTGAATGATTTGGTAAGGACTTTTCCAATGACAAGTCCCGTTATCCTTCTTTCAGGTCTGCTGGCCAGTTTCTTTTAAGTCTCCTTCCATTTTGTACCAATTCAAATGACTTCAAGCTGGTAAGCTCAACAAATATGTATATGCAAGTTTTAAATTTTGAATACACAACGTCCAAATTTTAACCCAGAAATTTAAATTTGTCTATTTTACTTTGGATTTGAATCAAAAATTTAAATACTAAACTTATCTCAAGCATGAATTTCGTATCAACACAATTACAAATTCAAATTTTTCTTGCTAAATATGTCAGTCTGGTAACTCAAATTTGAACCCCTAGATTTAAATTCGACTGCTGTAATTTAAAAATAAACTATAAATATTTATTTAAATCTAAATTATATTTCAAGCACAAATTTCCTACCTTGAATCTGTGATTTCGAAATTCGCATATCTCTTAATAAATGATGCAGTCAGTCATGGATTCGATTCAGATTCGAAATAGTTTAACAGTTTCAAAAATAGATTTGTATTAGGGCTGTCAAACATTGAAATTTTCCAACATTCGAATCTTTTATAATGTAAAATCTTACGTATAAATTTCTAATTCGGATTTGAGATTCTACATTTGGAACTTGAAATTTAGAATCTTTATATTTAAGATCAGAATTTCGATTTCATCCCTTATCCTTATGCCCTTTTAGAGCGTCGGACTTGTTATTCCTTTCTTAAAAATTATCCATGCATGCATCAATTTCTTATACTCGGCTTTTACACTTAGGTATTAGGTACTTGAAATGTTTATCTTCCTAAAGATAAGTCAAAAATTCGTTATTTACTTTAGCTACCAAGCGTAAGTTATTATATCAAACTGACTATTCGAATTCTAGCCAAAGTTAAGTTTTAAACGTGAATAGTGCGCTTAGTTGAGTTCAGAAAAGAAAGTTACTAATTCCGAATTCGTGATATTATCAATTAAGTCTCAAAATTTGAATTAAGCTTCTGCGATTTATATAAAATTTCAAATTGAAGTTTAACGCCAGATTATCGTAACTCAAAAGTGGATTTCAGATTCTACTCTAACTTTAATTTAAACTATATTAAATAGGAATTCATATCGGAGATTCAAAACTGGAAGTCGGATTTTATTTGATTCCTGCTTTAAGAAACTCGAATTTTATCCGTAAAAGTTTAAATGGTTTAGAATTCGAGTTTGTACCAAATGAAATCTTCCTCAATTAAGCATTATTCAAGAAGTGGATGCTTGTTGTGAAAAAATTAACTACCAAATTAATTTAAAAATGCATACATGTGCCTTTGATAGTGATTTCCAGTACTTTAGATTCAAATCTCTGGTTAATTTTGTAACTAAAATTATTTCATTTCACAAGGCTAAAAAATTCCTCGGCCAGTTTAAAAATGGGGAAAATCTAAATTGAAATATTTTAGGTGGAACAATTCATTCGAAATATTTCAATTAAAATATTTCCGTTCATTTCAAATATGAGAATTAATTAGCTACACTTATCGAGTGGTTCTGAAGCTTCGCTTAGATATATTTGCAAATCCTGCAGAAACATAATAGCCATTCTGTTTTTGAAATTAGGGGGCGAATTATATCAAATACAATTTAGGTTTTATGGAAACGTTTATGGTGAAACCATAATTTTCTCCCACAAGTTTTTTTATTTTCTGTGAAGTCATTTTTAAATTTCGGCGATGTAATTAATAGTTTCGTTGTCGTTTATTTTGGTGAAAACGAAAAAGGTTTAGCAATTATAAAAGCTCATTCCTAAATTACGATTTTTAAAAATGTTAAACTTAAAACCATTAAAGAGCAAACTGGTTTAGGTTAACACAAATGAGTTATAGATATTGATTTATAATTGTTATGTTTGTGCGGTGTGTTTGTAAAAACGTTATTATTTACATGCAGTTCCAACACGAAGCTGGATATTAAAAACCGATAGTAATTTCACATATATGGACTTTATAACGATTTATAGAAATAGACTAGTAAATACTCTATAATTAGCTTTGTACGTATGAAACACGCAACGAACTATTTATGGGCCGTGCACTTCTTTTCGAGTAAATTATTGAAGTAAGGCAGTAGTTAGCTAAGAAACTATCAAGAATTCCTTTCAAATGTCCACATTTTAAGTATTTTTAGAACTAGCCGAGAACTTTCGTGGGAGTCTTATCGAAGATATGAGTTGAAAAGGAATAATTTATGATTAAAATCGAAGAAAAGTTTAGTAGCAAATACGAATATCAGCAAGTTTTAGGGAGGTAAAATTATTCCATGAGTTTTATCAGCAGAAAAAAGAAAAAGTGTCGTTTTGTGTGGATGACACGTGGCATTTAATACATATTTTATCATTCTATGTGTGTTGCAAAAGTGTACTGAAATTGAAATCATCCGATCTGTACGTGAGCGGGTATAGGTGCAATCCGTGAGCCAAATACACAATATGTGCTACAATAAAATCCTATTTCATCCATTTCCCGGTTCCCGGCTTGATTTCCCAGATACAATAAAATAACCTTGCCCGGAAGCGGAAATAGAAGATGGTGCTGCTATATTGATTGAAAAAAATTTAGCTCGCAATTCCTAATGTTAATAAATTATGCTTCAAGCAAAGCACACCCTGGCAATTTCAACAAACAATGAGCACCCGTCGAGTGGGTTTTCGAATTTTCGTCAGATAAATAGATATATCGTGCGTTCAATTTACTAAACCTTTCGAGCATTGAAAAACTTCATTTCGTGTCGAATTTCTGTTTACATGAAAACGTTTTATTGTTAAGTGAAAATGCAAGTTCACAATAGCCGCTCGCCCCACACATGTTTCGCATCGATGTTATCAGGAATATCTGGAAAATTGCAATACTGGGCTTTGTATTGGCTGGATTTTTGTTGCTTTTTGTCCAGATTAATATTAACCAAACGGAAATTGTAAACTTTTACGATAGCGGAACGTGGAGCAGTGAAAGAAATAGCCTCTTCCACTATACGAGAAAAATAAAAACGTTCTACTACATGAAATTCTAATGTGTTCCGACAATTTTTTGTCGCATTTGTGAAACATGACATCATGTATCTCTTGTGTGGCTGGTGTATGTTTTGGTGTCAGGAACATTTATTAGAATTTATTGCTATGTTTTGCAGCAATTCTCATTTCTCCTTTGCTTTTGGAAACAATAATTTTTCTTTCCTCGTACTGGTTATGATGCATGGATTCCAATATTACTAGTATTTGTATCGAAGATATTCCGACGCCGTCTCTTCCAGCTAAAATGGAAGTTGTTACGCTTTATATTACCCCCATATTTCACTTGATTTGGAGATTCTGCATAAAATAAAAAGTTTAGCGTAGAAAGTTTCCCACTCGGTTCTCTAGTCGTACCCTATTTAGCCCGATAATCAATCTTTCTCTTAGCAAGTTCTCTAACTTGCTCAACTTGAGAGTTGAATTACATAGAATCTCTATTAAGATTGCTCGTGTTCCACCTTGCACCTTTATGCTTTACATAATAACGGCTCCGAGCCTTTACTGTAATAATCCGTGGTGCCCCACGTTTGCCTTCAATCAACCCTGAATTGGAAATCCCACGACAACCAATACCAATCCTTCTCACTGCATAAACCTTCCTATTTATGCATCTGCGGAACGGTTTAATGTTAATTAAACTACCAGAGTGTTTCATATCAAATGCGGTTTTGAATCGAAAAATTGGATTTGTTTATTTACCAACCAATATTATACATATTGGTTCTGTAGTCTCTGCTTCCATTTCCAATAAATATAATTTTTTAGAGCGGATGAGCAGATTTGTTGAAAGCTTTAGATACTTCTCGAGTTATTACATTAGTCTGAAACTCGATTCTACTATTGCCATAATTATAGGTTCTAAGTATATAATTTTTAAATGCCTTTCACTAAACCTAAACTACTTAAAACCGTCATAATATGCTTACGCTTGCAGTTAATCACAGTAAACATCAAAATATTCCAAACTATCTTTTTACTGGTAACTTTGCGTAAACGTTTTAGCTTTCCAAAAAAATAATTTAAATAATAATATTAAAGAACTTTTGTTGAAAGAACTAACCTAAGTTGCGCTATAAATACATCTAAGGATTTTATAATAAATTGTGAAATATAACAAGGCACCTGTTGATTTCTTATTGTATTTAAATTAATACCAGTTTTATTCCTTAATGTTTCCCCCAAGCGTAATACCTTTAAGAATATTTAAGGTTTTCTTAATTGCCATATAAATATTATTCATAAAAGAGGCTTCTTCCGGCTTTCCCTTTCATTCATGGTTGGCGTTATCGAAAGATAACCGAAGTGGCTTTTATTTCACAAAAACTATCAGTAGCAACTGAATTTTCAAAAAAGAAATGGAAGACCATGAAAGAAAAAAGTTTGGTTTTACTCACAGAAGTTTCTGAAAATGCCCACTGTTCTATCCATTAAAATTCTGTCTTATTGAGAAATTCTAAAAATTGTTTTGATGAACATTCTCTTATTAAGCTTTTGTACTTTTCTGCACTCAAAATACGAGGAAGATTATTCTAAAAATGATAAAACATAGTATCAACTTAAGTTTTTTTCTACTGAAAATTTAAAAATCAATCATGCCGGTGATTTTTACTGAGTCACTGAACAATATTAGTAGGCGGCATACGACTATAGTTTCAGGATATTTTCTGCTTGATCAGGCATACCTGAAAAATTATTGCTAGGGTGATTTATTTATAACTTTTGTAAAGTAAAGGTATCGGCGCTAACGCCTCGCGAGGGAGCATGGCCCACAGCATGGAGGGTTAAGGCCTCCTAAATCGCTTCCACACCTCGGTTGTTTCGCATGCTATACGTACGGGGTGGTGCGGTAAGCACTATGCCTTCAACAACCGTCTACCTTCCCTACTTCACCACTGTGTTTCGGTTCCCAATTATTTTCAATGTAGTAGTCGAATGCCTTAGCCACTCGGTCACTCCGGCGATTATAACTTTTGTACCGCTTATATCTTTGTTTATTTTTTTTGTCAACCACAGCCACTGAATGACCTGAGGTCCCCGCACCATAGTGTGGAGATTTCTCAGTGGCCGATATAAGAAGTCGTTCGTTTCCATGATTGGATACCCGAATAGACGCTGTCTTTTGTCCCCAGCGCCGGACATTCACATACTAAGTATGTGCATGGTAGACTCAATCTCTTCATTGCATAGTTTGCATGTGAGGTTCCCATTAAACTTTACGATCTGCTGCAGGTGTTCCTTCACGGACGCATGTCCTGTTTAAAGGCCAGTAATAGTTCTGAGCTGTTAATAGCCCTTTTTTTTACAAGGTCTTTATAAATATGCCTTGTTATGGTACTGTCCTGGAGAATTAGTCCAGTAGCAGATATTTTGAGTACGAATCCACTCCTTGTTGCCCGGCTTTCTCATTACTATCTATTCCGCTATAGCTTGGACCCCATAACAATTTAACAGCGTTATGTTCTACCAGACCATTGAGCTCTTTAGCACATTCCCATACCAATCTGAATGAAATATTTGGACTAGAAACGGCCTTCGAAGCCACCTGGCTATAGGACAAAATGAATATTTGCTTATTACTATAGGCTATTTTTTTTAAATTTCCCGCGTACGTTGAAGTATCGCGTATAATTGTGTCTGAAAGACTGTGGCGAATTTGCCCATGGAGAAGCTAAGTCTTTCTTCCTGAGTCAGTTTTGGAGCCGCCTGTATACTACATAGATCAGGTTTCGAGCAGAAATTGTTCGTGTTTGTTATACTCTCCATGATTGTTTTTGCTGATAAAACTATCTATAATCGTCTAACACGAAAACTTCGTACCCTGCTAATGGAGATACAAAATGATAATTTTACTGATTATATCACAAACCTAAAGCAAGATGACCACTCAATCTGGAGAGCCACAAGGAAACTTCTGAAGTTATGTTTGAGATACAAAAGCTGAATCAATTTAAGGCGCCAGGTTATGACTTGATAACTGGTAAAATACTAAAGATGCTGCCCAGAAAAGCAGTAGTATTACTGACAACGATTTACAACAGGATGTTAAGTCTCTCGTATTACCCGATCATCTCGAAGTATGCACACAAGCAAAAAGTGTGACTTCATATCGACCAATAAGCCTCTTGCCAATGATGAGCAAACTATTTGAAAAACTCTTCCTTAAAAGGCTACGTCAAAATACAGACATATTTACACACCTACCTCAACACCAGTTTCGGGATCAGATAGGGCCACTCAACCACACATCAAACGCACAGGATAGTAAATGAAACTTCATCTACACTAGAAGAAAAGAAATATTGTACCGCTGTGTTCCTGGATGTATTTCAAGCCTTCGACAAAGTTTGGCACGCAGGACTGCTCTTTAAATTAAAAACACAGGGTAGAGTCCTGGGCCCTCTCCTTTACCTTATCTACACAGCGGACTTGCCAGAAACTGATAACACTGTAACTGCTACATTCGCTGATGGTACTGCAATACCATCTAGCCATTAAAACGCGGATACTGCAACTGCCAACCTCCAACAGCATCTCAACAAAATTAGCACATGGTTTGACAAATGACGAATAAAAATTAACCAGTCAAAATCAGCCCAAGTAACATTTACCACGAAAGCCAGAGTTTGCCCACCTGTTAACATTAATAAAATTCCTGTACCGCTAAAAACTGAAGTAAAATACTTGGTACTGCATCTTGACCAACGTGAAACAAACATATACAATCTAAGCGCAAACATCTAAACTTGAAATAGCGCGAAATGTAGTGGCTCGTCGGAAGAAAGTCAAAGCTATCGATCCGAAACGAACTGCTGCTTTACAAAACGATGTTAAAGTCAATTGGGACGTTTGGTATACAACTATGGGGATGTGCCAAACCGACCAGAATTAAAACGCTGCAACAGTTCCAGTCAAAAACACTCCGCGCAGTTGTTGACGTGTCCTGGTTCGTAACCAATCAAACAATCCATGAAGACCTAGGACCTACACATCCCATTCGTTGCTGAGGAAATTAAAAGATTTGCAACGAATTACTACCAGAAATTAGATGGACACAGCAATATATTAATTCACCAACTTTCCATGTATCATCCACCAATACGACGACTGAAGAAAACATGGTCCCAAGACCTCATATATAATCAACCTACCGTGAACGGATCTTCTTGGGAGTATCACCAATGAATGATTTCTCCTATCACTACCTTCTCTATTATCAAATTTACTGAATACTTTTGTAAAAGTAGATTGTAAATAACGTTTGCTAATTAAAAAAAAATGTATTTTTATCTTAAAGAGAAGGTTAATTAGATACCTTGCAGTCATATGGTCTGTCCTCCTCATCTCAAGTAAAAGGATTCCTTATGCTGTCGATTATCTTTGTGTGCCCTGTTTCCCCTTGAGGGTACAGTGAATTCTGTATTCTGTATACTCCCAGTCTCACCTCCCCCGGTATTACTATGTGAAGGAGAGGGAGATCTAGAAGGGCTTCCATTGCAGCAGTGGGCGGGATTCTCTTTGCACCTGTAATGCTAAGACAAGCAAGCTTCTGAATAGTGCTTAGACTGCTTAGTCTTAGTTTGGTGGCCTCTTGCTTAACCTTGGGCCACAACCACCAGACAGAGGCTGCATATGTAATGGCCGATATGACCACTCTGGTGTACAACCAGTGCACCATTTCTGGTCTAAGGCCCCATGATTTGTCGTATGTTCGTCTAACAAATTTTAACAATTTTTTCCATAGGTATAGAGGTCCAAGATCTTCCAGATTTCTTTGTTTACTAACAAAACAATATTTGTTTAGTTAGTTACATACTTTGCCACAAGGGCCAAATAAAAAGAGGCGCAATCAGCTATTTACGACCACTCTGTATAACTTTATCCATCAGTTCGACATTAAAGTTAAAGGGGGAGCTGTTGTTGTTCTCAGACTTTCACAATTCTGAAAATTTAGTTTGTTGAATATTTCTAAACCTTGATTTATCAATGATTCTTCCTTCAATTAAGTTTTTCTACTCCCATACTTTAATTGATTTATTAAGCACTTACTACGTCCACTTTAATGAGATTCATTAAGATACAGATTTTTCATTAAGATACAAGTTTATAATCAATAGCAGCAAAGTATTTTGTTGTCAAAAATAAGGTTAGGAGGTTTTCAGAAGGTGCCTGTTTTTTCATTATTCTAACTGGTCGTAGAAAAAATAGTGTATGCAACTCGTATTTAATGGCTATTAAGACACTCGTATTCATTAAATGCTCATTGCATAATATACTATTAACCAGCCAAAAACGTCTAAGTCAATAATAACAAAGGTGTTTAGACGTTATCTTAGTTTTAACGATAACAATTAATGTTTCAGTGCGAAAAGTTTTTACTGCGTCGAAGAAAATAAAAAAAAATTGTCTTCATATCATATGTATTAATATAAATAATTACACGCAGAACCAATACACAATAACGTATCATTTAAAGTAATGAAATTAAAGAATTGGTTTTAAATCCACCCAAATGTAAGAATAAAAGAAATAAAACGTTTCTAAAGCTAAAAATGTAACTCTCCAAAAAGAACGTACAGATGCTGTATTCAGAGATATCTACATTAATTTTAGAGTTCCATCAGCAGTTCCATTAGAATATTACAGTGTGGTAAAGAAAACCACAAACATGTGCCCAGATGTATGGAAGCTATTGTAACTTTTCAAGGTGTTTTCGTTAGCATTAAATGCTTTCAAATTAATTGGAATTGGAATAAGGGTATTCGAACAATCAATTTATTAACATTTCAGATTGAATTCGCTCGTTTCATTTACTCACCACAAAGTTTTATCGTAAAAGCTTTTAACTTCTTGTTGAACAATAACAAATGTTTTATCTTTCAGACTTTAAAATTGTTCAATAAGTTCTTATTTGCAGGTATCGATAATTAATAATTGAAAAGTTTAGAGGAAATTTAATATCGAAAGAGCTTTTTATAAAAGGTGATTGATCGTTCATTTAGTCACATAGCTCTTTTTTCTTTTTGGCACAATTTTTTACACCTCGATATTTGGACTTTTTTGATAATTTAAAGGACTTGTATGTGTTCAAGAATGACAATACAAACCTTGTCATGTAGAAAGCTTTGTAAAGGCATGAGCTTGAACACAAAAGGTAGAACAAGCTTTGTCTAGCCAGCTTTTGTTTACCTTTTTCAAAAGCTCAGATGGGTGATGTTGGCCGTTATGTCAGCTACAGCCGAAGTACAACACTATGCAAGTGCCTCGTTTCTTTATTCATGTAATGCGATGCACTTCGAAAATTTAAATGGCTAATAAAAAGCACAAAAATTGCAATTTCGCCTGCAGCCTCGCCATAAAACGTTTGAATAAATTCTTGAAGTGCTACAATACTTGACCTTTTCAGATAAAATTTAAACTTTTATTTATGCAAGAAATTGTGCAGAACTCGCATTACAGATATTTCCCAATATGCATTAAAGCTATAATTTACGTCTCTATGAAATACCTCCTGATTTGTAGTTAAAATTTTCATGAACTAAAAAGGTTCTACAAAGCATTTACATCTAATTGTATTCTAGCTCGGCAAAAGAAAGCCATTTTGGGCCACTGAACAGGTCAATTTAATTTTCTTTCGAAACAAACGCGCCCCTAAATTTTTTACGGCAGCGATAAGATTTTTACAGCTACAAATGTTTCCCGGAGTAATTTCATTTCCTCTTTTCATTTAAGTTTGAAGTGGATGTTAAGTTCAGAAAAAGGCGTATTAGCCTCTCGCAATGAAAAATATCCTTTCTTCCGTTCGATTGTAAAATTGCGACTTTGTACCTCACCTGGGCCGTAGAAGTTCCTGACTAAGCGGAATTTTAATGGAACTAAACTTCGAGTTAATGTGGATGTGAATGTTTTCCTTGAACAAATGGAAAAAAAAGAAAATAAAGGGAATTGCGTGCGCTCGTGGACGCTCGAAATATGTCGTTTTAATCTTGATAAGTCACTGTTTTTATGTTTTATAAAAATTACTGCTATTTAAACAGAATAAATCCATACGTTGTTGCTTTTTAGGAAATGTGCTCTTTTGCTTGTTTAAAATGTTAAGTGCTGTCTTTGATCACGACATTAAAACCTCCCATTTATTCTAATGGAAAATTAATTAGGTTTTACAATATTTGTTTCTGTTTATAAATTACTGAATAGGCACTGAAAATAATTTACGATCAAAGTAAAAGACAATTTGGACGGTTTTCGAGTTATCTTTAAGCGGAAGCTTCGGGCAACTCTTAAAAG
This sequence comes from Melanotus villosus, assembly GCA_963082815.1. Classification (NCBI taxonomy): domain Eukaryota; kingdom Metazoa; phylum Arthropoda; class Insecta; order Coleoptera; family Elateridae; genus Melanotus; species Melanotus villosus. The sequence continues at coordinate 65,908,213 of OY720420.1, forward strand.
CACGAAATAGCTAATGTAGAGAGATGAATTTAGGTTACATTTCGAAGTCTTAATTTGTATAACTTTATCAATTTACTAATGTGTGCTAATGGCAAAGTTTTAGTTGTTGCTTCTCGGAGATTCTAACTTGTTTGTTTGTTATACGATTCTATTCAATTTATTAAAAGATGTTAAGTGCACGAAGGTAAACTATTATATTAACTCAAACTAAATAAACGCCACTTTCAGCAACAATTGAATAATTAATTTTAGCAAGAAATTATTAAATTAGCAAAGAGGAACTCAAAGTTTTTGAATATGTTTTGCTAGCTTTAGTTTAGTATTTTTAACGTAAGAAAACACATCTCACACAGCAAACTTGTCCTTTTGTAATTACTCTGAACAAAGCACGTGTTTGAAGTTTGCGAACGTAAAGTGTTGCTGAAAAATACCGTTGTTTTTCCTGTATCGCTGCCCTGAAATACATTAAACAAAGCACGTTTCAGTAGCGTTCCAACAAGATACAAAAAGAGCGAGGATAAAGTTAGAAAACTGTAATTTGTGGCAGAGATAAAACTTATCATATTGATAAATACCAAAATTGTGATAAAATTTATTAAAACATATAAAAATCCTCCAACACCTCAAAATAAAATTCCATTCATTCAACTACTCATATGCAGTGCTTACACAATTCGGTGTACTTCACATTAAAATGTTAAAAGGTATTTCAGTTATTTGATTAGTACGACACTTCTAAAAGAAGATCTAAGACATTGCCTATATGAATCCTACACAGATGTCGGGAATGTAGGTACGTCGAAGACGGCGAATTGTGGGACACGAAACCCTAACAATTACAATAAAGAGAGGAGAAAAACAGGAGGAAGGAAAACGACACCACATACACCCTTCTCCCTGTGAAACAGATAATCCTGCGTATAACGTTGCGGAGAAATATGTTTGTGTATACCTCGGTTTATTATCGCTAATTGTTGCCAATTTTCCCTACGTTACGTTGGGCTCACCTCTAACTGAAATGTAAAGGGAACATTAAACAAATAAATTAAACATAAGGAGTTCTCGTTTTTATTCCTTTGTTTAATATTCTGTTTTAATTATCAAAAGTTTGGGAAGTTATTTTTTAACTAAACCCAATTTAAATAAAATGTATATTTAAGAAGAGATGTTTATCAATTTTTCTTTTTTTTTTGGGCAAGTTTTTTACAACAAAGTGAATTCCTTTAGAAAAATATAAATTATTTTGTAGCTATAATGTTCTCGTTTTGGGTACCTATGCCCTAAAAACATTCCAAAATTCGTGAATTTTTGCATAGAATTTGGAGTTTAGACCAAACACATGAAATTTATATTTCCGACAAACGTTTAGGAATGTTACTTTCCCACACTCATTTTGCGTGCGGGAAAGTCCACTTTCCCGCACGGAGTGCCGGAAAGTGACAGCTATTTCTGAAAAATCAGAAAATCGCATAGCAACCATCCTTACTAGATTATTACTTTAAAAGGAAAAGCAATGGAATATATTGAGATGATATTTATGGTGTAAAAAATATTGGAGTTCGATATATTTTATTATCGAAGTTAAACTTATGGTTGACTGTAATTATTCATTGAGTTTTATCGTTGATTGACGTCAATCAACGGTTTTATGCAGACTTAATTTAATTTGATTCATAACTTAAATGTAAAAAGGAGAATCTAGATAGACAGGATAGAATAGTTAAAATGTTAAAAAAATGTTATTTTCCGACAAACGTTTAGGAATGTTACTTTCCCACACTCATTTTGCGTGCGGGAAAGTCCACTTTCCCGCACGGAGTGCCGGAAAGTGACAGCGATTTCTGAAAAATCAGAAAATCGCATAGCAACCATCCTTACTAGATTATTACTTTAAAAGGAAATTTGACAACTTGAAAACTTACAAAATGATAGTTTAGGACAATTCCTAAACGTTTGTCGGAAAAACGTTGTTCATAACACGTGCGGGAAGAGCGATTCCGAAACTCATGCAGGTACAGAAACTCGCTGCGCTCGTTTCTGTAACGTCCTGCATTCGTTTCGGAATCGCTAACTTCCCGCACTTGTTATGAAAATAACTATTAGGACGAAAACTATTGTTCTACACGAAAATGTATTCTATATTCCGTGAGCACCACGTATCTACATGTTTAAAAAAGTAATTTTTGTTCTTCTACACGTTTAAAAAAGTATCACATTTTTGTTCTTTTAAAACTGAATGCCTCTTCAAAAATTAAATTTGAAAGTTAAATGATATTCTCTCGTTTGCCTTATTCGTGCATTCGTTTGCATAGTTTTTTGACTTTTGAGTCTCAACTAGAATTAATTGTACACAATTTGTCCAGTAAAATGTAAAACTTTATAAAATGAATGGAATTTTCTTAGTATGTGACTTTATTTTTACTTTAACAATGCAGTTGAAGAAACAGTAAACTTGAACTGGAGTTTTTTGTTTATTTTCGAAAAGTTTAATTTTGGATTTTAACCTAGGTTTCGGCCATAGGAGGAGGAAGAAGAAAAAGCTTTAATTTATCAAGAATTTCCTTCAAATCTTCCAGTTTATTTACACAAATATGTAATAAACCTGAAACGAGATCAACGTACTAAATGGCACCTTAATTATGTTTCAAGTTATGAAATTTCTAAAATACTACACAGCGTTTCCGGTTTCTACATAACAGAATTTTATGAAGCCGCTAATTTAGCCACCGTAAAGCTGAAGTATGTTTTTGCTAAATAACATTAATAACTTCAAAACGGTGAAACGTTCCTGCAGTTTGCATTTAACTTTATTTAAAACTTCAACATTTGCTAAACAAATTAAAATTATAACTTTACGTCTAAGTTTTCTCATTAAATATTGTCAGACGTTTAAATGATATTTTAAAAACTGCACAGCTACAGAATTAGTAGGTACTCGTAATTTAATACATAGAAAATGTTAGTTGGTATTCAGAATGATGTAAAATGGTAAAAATGAAGAAAAACTATTCAAATTTATGCATTCATTTTTGTGGGTAAGCAGGCACGTTTAGCGTTTAATATTTAGGTAATTCTTTTTTATGAAATACGTAGGTTGTTCAATAAGTTTTGCCTTTGGGCTGTAGCTCATTTATTGGTTGATGAAAGGGAAAGACCTTACACTCAAAAGGAAGTCTGAAATGTCGTCTTTTCGAGGAGTACATCATTTTTCGATATAGTCATCACCGATGTTGATGCACTACCGCCATCGGTGCACTAGTTTCTGCATGCCGTCAGAGAATAATTAAGCCGCCTTTTGACGACACCAACATACTGTATTGGTGACCACTTCGTCGGTCGCGAAGCGCGTGACTTTAGGTGTTCCTTCAGCTTCGGAAAGAGCTAGAAGTCACATGGAGTCAGATCCATGCCATAAGGTGAGTGAGGTGAAACTTCTCGAACGCGGTTGTCTCCCGATTTGTGTGGGGCCGAGAGGTGCCGTGTTGAATGATCGCATTTTTCTGCAGATGTGCACGCAATTTCGGCATTTACGGCATGCTGTTTTAACCGTACGTTTATATAGGTTGACATTTTGTAAGCGATTGCTTCGACGACGATGGCGCCACTTGAAAAACGCATACATCGTCTGAAAGAGGAAACCCCAAACTTTCTTTTGAATGTAACATCTTTCACTTTCATCCATTGGTAGGCGAGTTGCAGCCCGGGAAGTAGATCTTATTGAACAACCTACGTATTATTTATTATTTTTTCGTATGAAAATGTATTCCCGTCTTATTTTTAACATAAGTTGATTATGAAGCATCGCAGAATTTTAAATTTTTTTCACATGTCGCCTTCTTTCATACTATTTAAAATACAAATTTGTTAGTGAAAATAAGAAATAAGACCAACTGATATTAATTTTTGTAATTCAAACTATATGGTTTGTGGCTCAAGCAAACTTTATTTATTTATTTATCTGTTTAAACTTTACATTACTTTTCGCGAAGATTTTTCTTTTTTTGTGCCACAATATTTATACATCTCAAGAGTGAGAGCATTAAGATACAATCAAACTTTCAATAATTATTGTGAATTTTTCAAAATTTCCAGGAACCTTGGGAATCGAACTCGCCTCCCTTCGAGCTCTGTGTTATTTACCTTCTTTGTTATTTCTGAAACAGAATTTTCGAATGGTTAATGGCCTAACTTACATGTTAAGTTGAAGCTGTCAGATTAGATTTCCACGCACATTACAGCGATTGGTATTAAAACATAAAAAGAATATACTTTTTATTGTTTCCGTTATTTCAAGTAGCAAGTAGCATTGTCCGTTTTATTTTAATACCTTCTAAAGTCTTGGATTTATTAGTAGCTCCCAATTTAAACATTAGATTTAGGAGGTAAATAAGGACAAGGATCATTTATAAAATAAATGTAAAAATTAGGTAAAACTAAAGTTATGTTCGGTTGGGTTAGCTTGCAATCAGAAGCGGATTGGCGCCAGTTTTTCGGGGGATAAATTGAACTGGCTTAATCAAGTTAAGTTAGTTGAATTTAAATAAACTAAATTGATTATTCTTTGTAGGTTCATTAATGTATTTGTATTAACCTATTTAGTTTTGGGTATTTCAACACCAATTCTGAAAATAAAAATTAAATATATGTAGGTACATACAATTAAGTTACTAACGATTGGGAAAAAATCTATTTTCTGATATCATTGTGATGTAGGTTGTAGCCGAAATTTGAATTAACGTATATAACTAAAGTTTTGGGAAAATTTTTCGTATGATTGTTTTCATATTAAAAATAAAGCAATCACGTTACCATTGAATATGAAACCCATGGCCCTTTAACTGCTATGTGATACATTATAATTATCGTTAAACCTTCACTGAATAGTTTTCTGTAGTATAAATTTAAGTAAAACAATTATAGTTTGTATTATTAGATTTGAACATTTTTCCCAAAACTTTAGTTACATACGTTAATTGAACCATTGTAAAAGTGCATATTATCATGATATTTAAAGAGAAATGTTATTGTAAAACTTTGGCAGTATAAGTAATACACAACTGACGAGGAGAATTTAACTGAGATCAAATTATTATTTTGAAGATTAAAAATCCGTTCGCATTCATTACAAATGAACATAAATTAGCGAATCTGATTGACTAATGTGCACACGGTTATGGGAAATTCATTGAACGTTGTCATAGTTTCCTATCTCGTAACTGTTGATTCATGTTTTTAATTGCACAATTCCACTGCCCATTTTCACAAACAGCTTTGTGTCGTGGTCTTCTTATAAGTAATTACGAGTATAAACAAGTAATGTGGGCCGTTAAAACAAAACGTAAATTACCCTAACTAGTAGAAAAAATCCGTTCGGTAACGTTTTCTAATCAATTCCGAAAATTACTGAAACGATTCAAGAACGCTACATTTTCGCCAAAGTAATATGTCAAATGTCTGCCCTTGATAACATTTTAAAGGATGATAATTTGAATAGTTTTTGAAATATGTACATATAAGCGTTGATAGCTTGGATTTTAAGGAAAGTTTTACCAGAGTTTCTATGTGATTCTGAAGTTTGATAAAAATAACTGAAAATGATTATGGAATCGTTTCTGGAAGGTTTGAAAACGTTTTTTTTACAAAAGTTTTCCGCATTTAAATAAATAAACTACATAAAATAAAACTCGGGTACCTAAATGATTATTTGAACATTTTTGATTATTAATGGCAATTGCGTTAAATGAAATTAAAGAACAAAGAGGCGTTAGGTTTTATATGTAGGTATATTTCTGACAATGGTTCAAAAAGTTTTTCGTTAAGTTAAATAATATCTAATACAACAACATACAAAAAAAAAGATTGTTAGTAAACTATGTAAGTACACTGTCACACACACAATATTATTTAAGTTGATATGTACGCTGTTGTCTAATTTTAGTGCTTATGCACTATTGACAACAGTCTAAATAAATAAATAAATACTATAAAATGACTTTCCAATGCAACAGAAATGCCTTCCTGTTTCATTTCATGATCATTTTATATTAATTTCGTTTTTCCACAGTAAAAAATTCTACGTATTTTCTACAAAAACGATTTTGATTTTATGAAATGTTTCTTGCAGTGTATTGTGTTAAAACATTCTGTAAACGATGCGAAAATTGATTTCCTTAGGAAGAAGTAGATGATATTGTTCTAAATTATATTTGGACGGAATTTTTAAAATCTATATGAAAATGCGTAGTATATCAGACGTAGTACAACAATTCTATCAAAAATTATACACAACAACTACACCAGAATATCCAAAACCTATCAGAAAAATTCTAAATATAGGCTCGAAAGAAATGCCAGAAGTAACAATTTACGAAATTGGAAACGCCACAAGGCAAATGAAAAACAGAAAATGCCCAGGAGAAGATCGCATAATAAGTGAGATGTTGAAACTGGGTGGTAATGGCGATGATGATCGAAAATGCATTGAAGACACTCATAAACAAATGTTTATTTGAGGGGAAAATACCTAGTAGTTGGAGAAATGTTGAAAAAGGGAGATACAACAAATAATAGAGAATTATCGCCAATCAGTTTGGTCTCCCACCTCTAAAAATTGCTCTGCAGAATAATCAAATACGTAGAATAAAGCGGAAACTATACTCGTATCAACCATGTGAGCAGGCCGGTTTTCGAAAAGGACATGGGATAATGGATCGGCTTCAGACCATTCGAACATTGATTGAAAAAGCCACGGAATATAAAGTACCCATACACCTGGCGTTTTTCGGTTACCACAAGGCTTTCAACACAGTGGTCAATATTAACAGCACTGGACTTTAACAACAAATAAGATTAAACTAGGAAAGGGGGCCCGATAGGGCGACACCATATCTCCAAAACTTTTTACATTGGCCCTAGAAGATGTATTTAAACAACTAGATTGGGAGAGTTTTGGAATTAATATTGATGGATGTCATCTAAATCATCTTCGTTTTGCAGACGACTTTGTCCTTATTAGTAAAAAGTTCGAAGAACTAAAATCTATGCTTCAACAACTAAACAGCATCATGTCACATTGGCCTAAAAAACAAAGATTATGAGGAATTCGAAGACTTCTACGGTCGGTGTTAGTATTAACAAAACGTTTTCCGAATTGGGACCGATCAGTGTTGAGACAGAATAACTCAACGTTTCGCCCACTTTTTTAAGGAGCTTCTTCAGGAGGAAAGGGAACGCTAAAAGAGCTTCTGGAGGGTTTCGCCTCTGGCTTGGGTGACAAGTTGAGTTACCGTTACCCTTCTGCCTCTTGCTAAAAGAGTTTCGCCTCTGGCGTGGTTGACACGTTGAGTTACCGTGCTCTTTCAGCGCTTCCTCCTGAAGAAGCTCCTTAAAAAAGTGGGCAAAACGTTAAGTTATTCTGTCTCAACAATTACACAGTCCCTATCCGGAAAACGTTTTGCTAAAGATTATGAGCACTGATCCGGAAGCTGTAACGATCGAAAAACAACAAATTGAATCCGTTAACAAATATATCTAGGACACACTATCACCCTAGATAAGGATTGGTTCAATCTGCAGAAATTAAGAGCAGAACAGCTTTAACCTGGGCGGCATTTGGTAAGCTAAGTCATATATTAAAGAACAAAGATATCCCAATTAATTTAAAAAGGAAAGTATATGATAGCTGCATTCTTCCAATTACAACGTACGGGTTGGAGACAATGGCCTTTACACAAAAAACAGCTGAACAACTGAAAGTGTCCCAAAAATCAATAAAAGATCACTGCTCGGTCTCAGAGATAAGAAACAGTGTAATACGACAGAAAACGAAGGTGACCAATGTGATGGAAAGAGTCGCCCGTCTGAAATGGCAATGGACAGGGTACATGGTCAGACAGAGTAGGGTCAGGCCGATGGCAACCGCTTCATTTTCGATGAATAGTACTTTCGTATTTTCCAGGTTTCTCCCTTATTATTTAACCAAAATGAAAAATTCTAAAACCAAGTGATGGTTAAAGGTTGAATAGAAGTACTTACAAAGCCTATTTTGAATAATGTTTCAAATTAGCGAGATAAAAAAATTATAAAGTAAGTCGATGTTACGAATTTTGTGAAATATTGTATTCGTATTTTCAAAGTTATTCCGAAACTATTGTAGTAGGTGGAGACTCAGGGAAACTAAGAGGAGCGTCGTCAGAAGACTCCATAGAAGATGGGCTGACGACATTAAAGAAATACCCGGCAGAGATTGGATTTAACATGGAAAAGCATTGGAGAGGCCTATGTCCAGGAGTTAATGGGTGGGAGCTGAGGAAGAAGAAGATATGAAAATACCTTATAAATGTAACGAAAACTAATTATTTCAAAAATTAAATGTTATAAGTATAAAAATTATTCAGAAACGTTTCGTTCTATTATTCTATTTTCTTAAATATCTTAACAAATTCGTAATTAAATAAAAGTAATATTTGATTTGAACCGTTAACAAGTTACATCAAAACCGAGGACATATTAAAATGCCTTTTTAGCAATGTAGAAAGTTTTCAAAAGTTTTAAAAATAGCCTAAACTTTATATTTCATAAAATTTGTTCATTGGGAATTCGACGTCATTTGAAACAAATGTAATTATAAAGCAGGCGATGTTTTAATAGTCTGTGACTGGTTATCAAAATTGATGTTTTTGTACGAATTCCTGAAATATAAAAAAGTTTAATTACAAATATTTTCCGTAATATCCAGTATCCATTAAGTCAGATTTGTATATGCAACAGTAACATGATTCTGTGGCAAAAAATATACTTTGTTACAAAATTAGTTCGCAAAACTATACGATAGAGTTCAAGATGTTGCAATTAAAAATGTACCACAGAAGTTATTAGAAAAATATTGCCCTTACGCTTACAGAAATTTACGTAAGATCCTGTAAATGCACGGTGCTGTTAGAACGTTTGTTTACGTCGGTATCATATGCAAAGTGAATAGATTTTAATGCGTTTCCTGAATACTAGTGCTTATTAACACTCACTGGTTTACCTTTAGCATTACACTAATCCTACATCAGAAGTTATCCCCTACAAAGCGTGCTTGTTCGTGGTCCATTTGCAACGATAAAATCAGATAGATTTTTAGCTATTTTTAAGATATCTTTTAATAAAATCGTTTCTACGGGTATTTGGACATTACTTAAGACCTACTTTACGGCGGCGATAGAATGTTATAAAGTTGATTAAAAAGGTTATAAAATAATATAACTGTGTATATTTATTACTTATATAAATTAAATAATTAAAACTGTTCCCATTGGACGTTGGGAAGGTCGAAAACTGTAACTGTTCTTTTTTTCAAGCGAAACAAGCCATAATGCCATAATATCAAATTAATGTTGTTATTATCCTTATTATTGAGTAAAATTGTAATTTTTAAACCTTTTTCTTATATGGATAATTTGTTTATCTAATCTTTATTTTACAACAAAAGATGATATTTTTCTTATTCCTTATTATTCGATATATTATGTAAAAGTTTCCTTTGCTTAAAACCATTTCAATAGTCAGTGGATTTATTTGGAGGTAAATTGTGTAAAGCTCTCGTATTTGTAAAATATTGCCGTAGTCGTATGCCGTAAACAGCGTTCGGAGAATTGTTCATACATGATTTCCTATTTCCATCAATTCATATTCAATTTTCATTTGTATACGGTCAACAATTCGTCTAGATTTTATATTTAAATTCGAACTCTGAACATTTTTAACCGATCTTAATTGTCAAATATAGCGTACACGCCATTTTCAGGTTTCGTACATATTTCTATTTCATGCAGTTTTGATTTTCAGCGATCTGTCATGCCGAATTCTTCCGCGTAGAAGAATTTTCAATTTATTTTGCTTTCAACTTCCATATCTAAATCCATAATTGCGCCTTTTACGTATTTTCATTTACATTTTAGTCAGTCTTGATATTTAAATGGAATTTGGATAAAATATTTTATCTTCCGTCTCTCTTTCTCTCTTCCTTTCAAGACTTTATTAAGGGCTTAAATCTTTTGTCTATCTATGCCCCGTCGTATGCAGACGCCTTTTTTAATCCTGCTAGAAATATTTCAGCAATTTTTGATAGAAAAAGCTTATCATATTACTGTAGAAGAAAAATAACCTCTACTTTGTACATTTCTGGAAGGATTCGACTTTTGTTTTGTGGTTCCTGAATAGATCGAGGAATTTGAAAAATTATCCGAAATTCAAGTATAAAACCCGAAACGTTAAATATTTTGTTACAACTACACCTTCACGACGGAATGTATTTTCAAGTTCTTTTCTAGCTTTCGAACAGTTATTAATGATCCCATTCAACTGAGCCACTAAGATTTATTTGAAGAACCCCGCTCAGTAATTACTTCGGTCTTAGAGCTCTGTTTTCTTTCAATATGGAACGAAAGGGTCGAACGGAAAAAAACGCGCTTCTCTTAAGTAGCGTCTGAAACGAGCTTTATGAAATATTAATGGTACTTTTCTGACGCTTCAGTGAGAAAATTCGGAATTAGAACATCGAAACACTGAATGTAATCGCGATTTAGCGACGCGGTAACTTAATAATTAAAAATAATGATCGACGTTCAACTGTGAAATGTGCAAAAAGGTTAACATTTTTAATGAAAGCTTTAATTTACCTAAATGTCAGAAAACAAAGCGAGCTTTTTATTTTAAAATAATTTTTCAGACCACTTTTTATTAAGCTTTTCAACGAGTGTGGGAGGTAACTTCGTTTCTAAAACAAAGTTTTAATTAAACAGCGAATTTCTGCAACTCTTGGTTTCGTTGTTGTACCAAACTAATTTAATATTAATTTACGAAAGTGTCTTCGAAATTCAAAAATACACCTTAAGGTTATTTTAACGGAATTTATTAGAATCGAAAACAATTCATTATTACTGCTTTGATTTAAAATTGAGAGATTCCTACCCTTCTGAACAGAAATAATCGGATCAATACTTTCACGACAATGGATTCCTAAATATTTTCGTATTCAGTAAAATAAATTATCCGAAAGCCATTAACTTTGTTTCAGCGAAGGTTATTTTTCATTTGAATAAGAATTATTTCCGGCAGTTTTTTGTTTGCATCGGGTTAAATATTGAAAGTACCGAAAAGTGGAAATCATTTTGCGAATTTTACACAAAACCTTTCGAATTATATTGTTACATGCAGAAATTTAATTTATTGTTATCGAATACACGAGTATGTGCATACAGTTGGGAAATGAATAGAAAACGGAATAAAAAATGGTTATTAATTAGAAAGTTCTTGTTCCTGTTACATATTCGAATTTCCCGACATATTGAATTAGAAGTTCTTGTTGCTTCTGTACGTGGAATTGTTTTACGTTTTGTCCTTCTAATTGCTTTCATTTTGATGAATATAAAGCATTTTCATGTAGTAATAAATTAACAGACATTCAGGACTTTCAGTCAATAATTACTTCAGGTAATATTATTCACCCACTGTTTTCGAATTGAAAAATAAAACGAGATTGTATATGTTTTTATTTATTAGTAAATCAATATTAATGTTAATATTCGTTTAGTAAATAAATTATTGCAGTTTAACTAAACTCAAACTCCTTATTTAGGTGTTCGTTTCAAGGCTACTAACGAAATACATAATTTTCACTGACTTTCTTTGGTTTATTAATTACATATAAATTTCGATATAGGTATAAGAATTCCCTAATTACATACTGAAGTTCCTCTACAGAACTCAAAGAAACCTACCTAATCTTTGTCCTTTTAGAATACTAGTGTAACTAGTTGACTGAATTTAAAATTTAATGCAACCTTTAATAATTTTCTGAAATTCGATTAAACGTACAACCCGTGATAAACCTTAATTTGATTGATCATCTTGACGTTCTGGAAAATACAGTTCATTAAAAAAAATTATTGACCAGAAGCTGACTGACGAAACGTGACACGTAAAGTTCGGAAATATTGGCATTTCTTCGATAATATCAACGGCCTTACGTCAGCTTTCACGGAAAACTTGATCAAATTTTCTTTTTTTACCCAATAAAGGGTTTATGTAAGGAAAATAAAGCTGAGGTATTTTGTTACGTTAAAAATATTGTTGTGTCACGAGTGCTTATTATTAATACGTAATGAGTTGTTTTCTCTTCTTTGCTACTGTTAAATCGTATTTGTATCGGTTGGTGAATTTAACATTCCTAAAATAATCTAAAGTAATTTATATACCTAAAGGAAAGATCTAACTTTAGAAAAGTAGTAAGGACTAAAACAGAATTTTCAGATTTAATTTAAAGTGCTCTCCACTTTATTTATGTTCTTGATTGGTTTCTGTTCCGGACCTTGAGCAGAAATTCATATTTTGCTGCTACTAATTTGAATTAAGTTTCTAAGGATGTAGTAATTTTCTTATATAAAAATACTGAAAAACCAGAAAAATCAAACAATTTCGTTTTACTTTTATTTGCGAGAATTTTTATGAAAAGTGAATAGTTTTAAACGAGGCTTAAAACAAACCATACGGCGGTTTTTAAATATAATAACATTTAAACTTTTGAAACCTTTATACAACAGGTATGACGACGGATCATCGTTTTCTGCAAGACCAACAATATTTTTATTTCGCCAAGGTCTAGATGCGGCTATCGCTTCAAACAGATTACGATAAATAACTATCTATTGTAGTATGCTAAATACTATACTGCTGCATATCATGCTTCGAAGAGTAAAATATTTTTTTGTGTACTTAATGGAAAACGGCCATTTTACCATGTAGAAAATAGTAGATTAAAGTGGCATTTTACTCGTTAGCAACACTTTGCTCGTTAGCAACACTTTATTCGTTAGCAACCTACACTTTACTCCTTAGCAACACTTTACTCCTTAGCAACACTTTACTCCTTAACACTTTACTCGTTAGCAACCAACACTTTATTCCTTAGCAACACAGTCTGTTTGTTTAGTTGTTACTATGTACGTGTTGTAGTTGCTATGTTTCCGTACAAACATAACCTTCATCATCAAACATTTTCCACGCTCTAGAAAACTACCACTTTTCTTTACTTGTAGAATAATCTACTATTAAATCAGTATTAAAGAGACGGTGTAGCGCGAATAACGCATGATCTTGTTAATCTTCGACTTCTGAGGAATTCTTAATAAATCGTTCCTATTAAGTTTCTTCACCGAGTCTACAGAAGCCGCGAGCTTTTAAACAATACTATATTTATTTATTCTTTTATTTTACGAAACTTTCCTTTAATGGATCGTAAAAATTTAAACATATCTAATAACCACATACTACTTATTGTATATCAAAAGACATGTTTCCCTGTTTAAAAACAATCTAGAACACTACAATTTTGAAAGCTTCAGTGCAGAAAAATAGATATTGTCTTAAACAAGAATTTCTTTATAGAAGAAAAGATTATATAACAAACATAACTTCACAACCTCCAACGAGTTATTTATAAACATACAAAAGAGCAAAAATAGTAAATCATGTAACCTAATTTGTTTACAACGAGAGATAGGTATATGTATCTATTTTATCCATGTCCAAACGCGCTTATCATACAAAACAGATGTAAAAGAAATAGTAATCTGGTGTGTTTGCCAAATGTTGCATTTTTACGTAAGCAGGTAGTCACATAACACCTTTTATTAGGAGTTTAAATTCAGTAATCTTCAGTAGTTCAATTAGTTCGTTATTAGAATAAAATTAACATTTGTCTTCTCGTTTTATATTTTAAAATAAACTACTCAAAAATGAATAGGGATATTGTTATTACACACATTTGTAGGTATTGTGAAAATGTTTCGAAACATTTTCCCAATACCTACATATTATGTGTGTAATAACAATATCCCTATTCATTTTTGAGTAAATAGTTTAGTTGAATTGTAATGCTTACGAAAAGTTCTTCAAAATGGTAAGTAAAATTCTAGAAATTTGATAATAATGTTGCAAGCTGCAGCGTGCTGTGTCATCCTTTCGATTCGAAATCTGCGTTTTATAGTTTGTTGGGATTAATTCTGCTTTAATATTCTTTGAGTTGGTTATGTTATGAGTATCTTGCTGTTTTTATTTGTATTTATTTTTTAATTTCTGGAACTTTTTTCGCACCAGAAAATTAAAACTGTCCAATACTTAGATGAATGTTTAACAACTGTTGGTGAAATACCCACAAAAATAAGAAATTCATATTCTGTGTATTTAGAAAACAGGCTGTATTCAAATTTTAAAATGGTTTTGAAAATTAACGCTTTTTGACTGGAAAATAATATAATTTCGAGATTCGTCAAATGTAAATTTAATTTATCAGAAAATCGGTTAATTTTTTAAATGTAATACTTAAATAAGGGAAAGATTTCGAAATCCCCAACGTATGAAATTAATTTAAACGTTTTGGATTCTTAAAATTTTTGGACATTACAAATTCAAATTGCTATTTTAATAGCAATTAAAGTAAAACAAACAGACTATTAATCCACGTGAAATTTTTTAAAGGAGCAGTAAACTTAAATGTGCCACGACATTGTTATTGGTATTGCATTATCCAAAACTGTCGTTAGTTAAATGTAAAATTAAAAAGTACTTCAAATAGTTTTAATTAAATTTGTTAATAGAACACAAAATGTACATTGTGCAAGAAAACATTTTTATTATGTACTGAGGCATATTTTAATCAGAAGCGGCACATTTTATTTTACATGGGAAATTCAAAGCATATTAGATGTACTTCATTTAAGACACTTGGTACAATTCGAGTTTTAGCTCTGTATGGATTGTTTGACTAAGGACTTCTATTTCTGACTTTTAATAAATTTTTCAATAAGTAGTTATTTGGCAAATATTTGCGTTGGAAGCAATTAACTTTAACAAATGCAACCAACGAAAATAGCAGAAAAATAAATTTGTTAGGAGATGAAAAGACCGGCGCCTTAATAGCTGCTGTTTTGGGAGGTTTGATGTATTTTTGAACAGCTTAAAACTAAATATTTATTACTTACATTTAAAATGTCTTCATGCAGTTCCTCAACACTCAACAAACGGCATTATTTTTATATAAAAATTCTAAAAATTATATTTGTTTCTTATTTTCTAAGTTTAACCAATACATTTGTTGTTATTACCAAGACAGGTTAATAAAATATTCGTTTGTTTGTACATAGTGCACCGTGTGTATAGTGTAAGTGTGTGTACCTGTTGGACCTCGTTACTCTTTCTCTTATTGGTCTGTATTCGGAGGAGAGCGTTGTTAATTAGGTGCCCGAGCCACCCTGGCTGCCTAAAATATTCGTATATACAACAAATCCAAAACTTAAGGGTAGCAACGAATATTAATGAATGAACTTACTCATATCAACTTTTTTTACTAATTTGGTAAGTTACATGTGATATTTGCTCATAACTTAAAAAAAAATAGAATTATTTTGCCAATTGTTTTTAGTTGCCACAACAGTAGAAAAGTACGTGTCAAACTTACCTCCCTAGGGAAGTAGTAATTTTTTTTCAGCCAAGCAAAGATAACTATTGGTTTTGTTTCTGATAAATTAATTTAGTGATAATTAATGTCAAAAACTGTTAACATTTTTGAGGATAATTTTCACCTACAGTTGAAAAATATCCTACACACCATGCGATATCAACTGATTTATTCTATCTCGCAGAGTTGTGGCCCTCGCGCTGCTTTACACAGTAAATCTCACTTACCGCTCTTGCGAGGTAAATACGTAAAAGGGAGGTAAGTGAAATTTACTATTTTTCTCTATTTGATATGTTTGGAATTTAATCCTGAATGAAATCTGAAATAGTTAAACAGTAGTTATTTACATAACAAGGGACGTCAATAAGAGTTACTATGTTAAGATTGGAAAATTGATGTTGAGTGTAGTAAATGCCTGCAACCATGCAAAGTAGAATAAATCAGTTGATATTCGATGTCGTGTACAGATAACAGATTATCTTTACTATCATATAAACTGCCACTAAAAATTTAAATAATTTTTGACATAATAATTTGCCGTTAGTTGTCACTAATTTAATTTATCATAATTATAAGCGCTTAGTTACCTACGTTTACCTTTCAAAGTAGTTACTACTTCCGTAGAGAGATAAATTCACATTTACTTTGCTGTTACTCTGACACCAGATAAACAAATTATATAATCGTCTCCCTTAAATATCTTCAGATGTCACACAGTATGAGCAACTTATCCTGTTAGTAGTAGAAAAATAACTATTTCTCGTATTTCTCAACTCGTCGATAATGCGTGTTTTATTTTGAAATATTAAAAGTTAACTAATACAATTCGAGTGCTTCCCAACAAATGCCTTACGAAAAGGTAAAACTGGAAAAAATATTGATTAATTTAAGATACGAATTTAAAGCAAATGTATGAACAAATGTAAATAATTCTTAAAAATCTGCATAATTCGAGTAAATACTAATATGAATGCCTAATGTCCAGAAAGGTTTTTTGCCAACGTTACCTATTAAGTTTATGTAAACAATACGGTTACGTTATTTTACATTTTATGTTTATTTTACTTTATTCCGTAATAAGGGATATGAGTTGCCCTTAAAACATAAAATTTGAATTAAAAACCTTGTTTTAAATATGTATCTCGAACAATGTATATGGAAACCCATTTGTATTCGGCATTTACTTAATAATGCTACGATTAGAGGTAACTAATAAGACAAATTTATTTATTTAATTAACGTCTATATACCTTAATTGTTTGCCTATTGTTTAATCGGTTAATTATTAATATTTTCACCAATTAGTAATTTTTATAGAAAAAACTTCTAAAGGTTGTAAAAGGTTTCCCTAATACTTCATTTAAAGTTTATTTAATTTTCATGCTTAGTAGAATGTAGGTATAGAATGTGTTCATAATATTTGGAATAGTTAAATTCAATAAATTCGCTCTCTTTCTCTCTCTCTCTTTCTGCGTGGCGCTACAGTCATGTTGGACCTGTGCTTGCCTTTTCTTCTCTTCCATTCCTCTCTATTTCTGGCTACACTTTCCCAATTCGGATTTGTAGGAGCTGTGCTGTATCTTTCGCTATAGTTTCTACCCATCGGCGGCGAGGTCTTCCTCTGTTTATTGTGCCTTATACATCTTCTTTGGAATTCTTTCCTCTGGCATTCCGGTTATATGCCCAGCCCGCTTTAATCTAAGGATTTTTATGTATGTTACCACGTCTGGCGCTTCGTATAATTTTTTTAATTCGTAGTTATTTGGTTATTTCGCCATCCATCCTGTTCTTGTATTGGGCCAAATATTCTTCTTTCGACTCTTAACAGCTCTGTCTTCTTCGATAGGGTCCAGGTTTGGCATCCATCGGTCACTGTTGGTCGGATCATTGTTTAATGTACTTTAACTTTTATATTTCTACCTACTACATTAGATTTGAAGAGAATATTGTAACGAGACGCGTCAGCTGTCAGCCAGAGCGTGAATCATTTCGCTCGTATGCGTCATCTGCAGACATATTTACTTCCAGATTGTTCGACGATTACGTCATCGTCTGGAGGATTTGAGGTTTTGCAGAATGGTGGATTCTGGAAGATCGCAGCAGGGATATAAATGCAGCGTTCCCAAAAGCGAATCTCAGTCTACCAAGAGCCTACCAAAATCTATCGTCGCGACCAAGTGGTCGGTTAATATAAATGTGCGCGGATTAAGTACGAATAAGTGAATATAAATAAACTGTATAAATAAATTAGTTAGTGTTTCGGATTAATATTAGTGTTTAAGTTGTTGTTTCGTGTTAATTATTACGTTGTTTAAATTTATTAATAAATAATTCACATCATGAACCGAAGATTTAAATAAACGTTTTAAAACGTTACCATATGTTCTATTGCCCGGTATTATTCTTTGCTGTATTTCTTGAGTTACCTATTTCGTTATTTTCGTTTAGTTGTGATCCCAGATACTTAAATTGTTTGGCTACTTCAAAGTTGCGGTCTTCGATGGTTAAATTTTGCCCTACTCTTCTAATCGGTTTTATGGCCAGGCATTTAATTTTATTCACATTAGCCTCTAGCCCTATTTTATGTGCTTTGGTTTCTACCTTATTGTACACTTCGTTTAGAGTTAATACTGATCTTGTTGGGATTTAATTCAATAAATTGATAAGTATACATTTTTAGGGAAAATCTTTAAACAAGCCAATTTTGTTTTAAAAAAATATATTCTTTTACATAATTAACTTGTCACTTTGGCGTCTCTTTTGCGAATAATAGCACCATCAACATTGTTTTAATTCGCAACTTATTTTTTCTGTACATTTTATGACACTGATTATATAATTATTATATAAATTTTGTATAGGTTAAATAATGTTGTCTTCAAGAAAAACATTGGTAACCATAACATTTTTGGATCAACTCAGAATGATAACAAATAAAATCAAGGTTTAACATTAACTACATTAAAATTAAAAACTAAATGCTTAAAATGTTTTTAATAGAAAAAATAAAAATATAACGTTTTATAAAGTAAAATGAAACGTTTCCTATGAACTATTGATAGCGCACGCCACAAAATTTCAGCCTGTTGTTCGCTTCTCAATTGATAATGATAAGCAACAGTTTTTTGAGAGCGAAACTGACTTGTTCGAGGAGTGTTTCCAGAAATCAGTACCTAATTACGATTTCATCGAATTTATTATAAACTTTATGAACGCGTATAAGCTCGGGAAATAAGTTAAATAGGCGAATTAAAAATGTCATAAATTCTTGTAAAAAGCAGCTAAAACATATGATAAACATTTAGTATTGTTATATTTTTACTACAAACTACAAAGTGTAACTTATTACTTTTGAAACTCGCATAGAGATCCCCGTCTCTTTTAATATCCGTGCAGCAGAAAATATTTCGATAATGTTCTTTATCTTCTTTAATTTTTAACTTCAAAGTTCTTGAAGAAAATTGACTTACAAAGGACAAAGTCTTATGTTCCCTAAGAGTAAAGTGGATTGTCTACATGACATGTAATATAATTTTAAAAGGTATGGATAGACCTCTAAGTAAAAATGCAGTAAGTAAAGTTTCGTTGGAAAACAAAATCAAGCACAACTTCGTGATAAGGTATGATTTTCCCAGTCCCATTATTGGGTTATATCGCGATCGTCTGCAAATCTAATTTGTTGTCACGGCAGCGGATGTAATAATTCAATCTCGAGTCACATTGCAGCAATACCGAATGTTTTTATCGTTCCCGTTCTAGGAAAGATTTTACCGTCAAATTTATCTCGAGTTTTTGGCGGGCTCGGGGTCCATTTGAGTAATTTGACACTTGAAACGGCTTTATTGAATATCGACGGCAGAAGTTCGAAACAAATAGAAGAAGAGTTCAGGGAAGACAGAATAAATGAACACTAAATTCAAAATGCGTACAGCTTGACGGGAATGAAAACTCTCAATCCTGCCTTTTATTAAACAGTCTCGCGATCTCTTAAGTTGCTCTAAGATTTACATGATGAAATATTAAACAATTCCATTTCAGTCGGCGCTGCATTTCGAATGAAAATTGGATTTTCAACGTCATGTTTGCATTTCAACCTGCATTCGTTGACGCCTCCGTCAACACACAAAACCGGAAATATTTACAGCCATCTAAACGTTAATTTGCGTGAGTACTTTCATGTTGTTCCCCGTTACCGACCCCTGAAAAAACAAACAAGGTAGGTTACTCACCAAAACCACAAATTCCACGTTAAAATAATACGCGGTATCGCATTCCATGCCCTCCAAATCGAAATGTTTCTATTAAAATAGGTAAACATGAGTTTATCGCTTACGTCTGTCGTGTTTATTTTGCACCACCATGTTGTAACAACATTGTATTTTATAACAAAAAGTTCCATTCTTCTTCGGCGAAGCTCTTCGCAGGTGGCAAGCTTTTAAGGTTTTTGTTGGGGAACATGTTTTCCAACTGTTTAATAAAAACTAAAGGTTTGCTCGAAGGACCGTACTAAATGTGTAAATAGCTTCGACTCACCTTGATAATGTTTCCTGGTTTGGCCCAATGCTATTCTTCTAATTTGTATTCTAAATTATCTTGTTATCTTCTAAAATTCTAAAGTGTTCTTTCCAATAATCTTCGACCAACTAATCTGTTTTATATTTCTAATGTTCTTCAAAAAACCCAACTTGTTTTTATTCTAATGTCTCGTTTCTAATCAATAAAAAATGGTTTCCCAAGAAACCAAAGCTTGTCGAAGCAATGCGATTTATAAACTAAAAATGAATATTCAAATGCCAAAGGGAATTTAAACGCGTACACTGCATAGATTTTATTTTCTAAAACAATTCAAACTAAATTAATAAAAAACCTATTATTAAAAACGGAACATGCCGCCCACCAAAATACAACGTAATGTATTTTAAAAACAATTTAAGCAGGTACTGGACAAAGTTTAACTAAAGGTCTTTTAACAATGCCATTCTTAGTGCGTACTGTTGCCACACGACAAATATTGTCAGAACCTAAATGTAATTTTACGATTCTACCCAATGGCCAATTTAGAGGGGAAGAAGTTTCATTTTTTATCAGAACTAAGGTGCCTGGAACTATTTGATTGCAAGGTGGTTTTATCCACTTATTCGTCTGTTGAAGAGTATGCAAATACTCATTATGCCATCGTTTCCAGAAATCTTGATGTAAACGCTGTAAAAATTGCCAACGGTCTAATCTACTAATATTTAAATGCGTAACATCTTGATCAGGAATGGTAGCAAGAGGTTCCAAAGTTAAGAAATTGTCAGGATGTAAATGTTCGTGGTGAAAAGAGTCTAATGAAACTAAAGTAGACAAAGACATCCTTTTTTCCTCTTCTAAAGCTACGGTTGACTCTTCTAATTTCTCCAACGAACAATTGGTATTAGGCCAACAATTGTGAGGTAATAATAGCCAAGGAGGACCGGGACCCGCCCACCAAAATGAATGTCGCTTTAATTCAAATGGAAGAAGACCACGGGACCCACAATCAGGTGGGTTATCATCAGAACGGAAACCATGAAGTTCACCTGATGATAAATTATTACTAAATAAACGACGTCTAATTATCATTTCTGAAGTGGAAAGCAGTTGTTCTTTGTATTGGGACCAATGATTTAAAATGTCTTGAGGGGATTTATCTCCAAAAGGAAGAGAAACGACATATCGTCCTGTAGCGTTTCTAAAGTGTGTTTTTGAAAAACGGCTTTTGCAAAGCAGATCTTTGGGAGAAGTTTTAGTAACTTGAGGTAATTCTTCTAATTCTGAAAATCTATTTACAGCAGAATCTAAAGATTTATCTAAAGACGTTAAAAATGAACTAACACTTGACGATTCTCGACTACTAACTTTTCCCATAAGAATCCAACCAAAAATTGTATTAATAGCTACAGGTTCATTGGGGTTACCTTTCAAATGGCCAGAAGTTAATATCGATGCGAAAACATCTGCGCCTAGTAAAAGGTCAACTTGAGAAGGAGTATTAAAATTTGGATCAGCAAGTTTAAGATTTGCGATATGCTCCCATTTTTGTAGCGGGATGTAACAAGTTGGCATCTCAGAACATATTTGAGGAATTACTAATGTTTCAATTGAAATTGATGGAGTGGAGTGACTACAAGGGCGGATAGAGCAATGTACTGAACCACTAGATGTACCTGAAGATGAGTTGCCTAAACCTTGGATTGCAATGTTTGAGTTTTGTTTAATAAATCCAAGACGTTGAGCACAGCCTTCTGTAATAAAATTTGCTTGACTAGCAGTATCTAACAATACCCGAACTTTTGTAGGGGTACCCTTGGAATCAATAATATCCACTATTGCCGTAGAGAGTAAAACCATAGAAACATTAAATACTGTATTTGTCAAAGCACTTAAATTATTTGACTGAAGTGTCAAATCTTGTTTGGGTTTTATTGCATCATCTAAATAATTATTTGGAGCGTAAATTGCAGAGTTTATCCGTTGATTAAAATGCAATAGCGTATGGTGTCTATACCCACAAGTTTTACAACCGACATAAGATTGACAAAATTTAGAACGGTGAGATGATCGTAAACAGTTAATACACAACCCTTTTTTCTTTACCATCAAATATCTATCGTTTGGTGATTTTGCTAAGAACAAGGAACAGTTAGAAATGAAATGGTTTGAATTACAAAGATGACATGAGGTAGTAACAACGAAGGATGCTGGAAAGCTTTGTTTATTTTTCGAAAATTCGAATCGAGAATTATTGTGTGTGTCTTTTTCAGTTTTGTGTAATAGTGGTTTGCTAATTATTTCTAAATGGGAATTAGCAACCGATTCTAAAGCTTTGCAGTGCTGTATGAGGAAATCTTTTAAATTATCAAAGGTAGGTATCTCTACAGAGCTATATTGCATCTCAAAACGTTTAGCAGTTCCAAAATCTAATTTTTGAAGCAAAATATTGAATAGAATGAAATCCCAGTGTTCTACAGGGAATTCTAAAAGTTCTAAGCCTGACAGGTTTTCACAAAAGGTGTCTAATAGGTTTCTAAGTAATTTTGGCGATTCCGTCTGTAACTTTGGAAGCTTATTGATATCATTCCAATAATTAGTTGCTAATAAACGTTTATTTTGATATCTGTCATTCAAGGCTTTGTATGCAATGACATAATTAGCATCTGTTAAAGGAATAGTTTTTAAGAGTAGCAATGGCTCACTCGAAAGGGATGTTATTAAGTAATGAAATTTTTCAATATTTGACAATGAGCTGTTATAATGAATTAGCGTGTTAAATAAATCTATAAAAGTAGGCCAATCTTTAACATTTCCATTGAAATTTGGAATTTTAATTTTAGGTAATTTGACGTTTGAATGTCTGTTGGCAAGTTGCTCACTATTACTATAATTATTGTCCACTTTGTTTTCTTTACAATCAAACAGCTCACATTGAATGGATTTGATTTCGTAATAAGCATTATCAAAATCTAATCTGAATATGTCTTCCCCTTCTAAATCTGGTGTTTTAGCTGTAGCTAAAGCTGACACTACCTTCAAATGAATGCTCTCAAACTCATTCTTTATATCTTCAATGCAACTGCAGCGCATTCTAAATTGAAGCAAAAATGCACAATTATCTTTAGCATTTCTTGCTATTGACAACAATTCGTTCACACGATTGATAGAAATAGAACGTGTGGCACGAAGCTGAACTAATTGATTCGACATAGTAAGAAAATTAATATTCTAATTGACAACTAAATGAGTTTTGTTTCAAAACTAAAAATTAACGAAACTAAGTATTACAATTTGAAGCTAAAACCCAAGCAGTGTATTAATAGGCCTCAAATCCGGCTCGAATTGGACCAAAAAATGTTTAATAAACTAAAGGTTTGCTCGAAGGACCGTACTAAATGTGTAAATAGCTTCGACTCACCTTGATAATGTTTCCTGGTTTGGCCCAATGCTATTCTTCTAATTTGTATTCTAAATTATCTTGTTATCTTCTAAAATTCTAAAGTGTTCTTTCCAATAATCTTCGACCAACTAATCTGTTTTATATTTCTAATGTTCTTCAAAAAACCCAACTTGTTTTTATTCTAATGTCTCGTTTCTAATCAATAAAAAATGGTTTCCCAAGAAACCAAAGCTTGTCGAAGCAATGCGATTTATAAACTAAAAATGAATATTCAAATGCCAAAGGGAATTTAAACGCGTACACTGCATAGATTTTATTTTCTAAAACAATTCAAACTAAATTAATAAAAAACCTATTATTAAAAACGGAACACCAACAAACATTAACTTTGTAGATTTTTAAAGATACATCTACGGGAAACCGGTAGTAGCTTTCTCGGCTATTTACTGCACTTGCAATGCTGCTTTTTTCAACTTGCATTTAAAATTATACACTACAAAGTGTACAAGGGAAAGAAGGAAATTTAAAAAAGAAGTACTAAAATATCTCTTTCCACATTGTTTGTCTTTTCAGGCGGTCCCACCCCAGCTATTCCCTTTGAAACTACCAAATCCCAGTTGAATCGTAAATATACGGTTTTCGTGTAACTTATTGGTTGCTTTATTGGATTAATCTGATAAAATATGCATCTCCGACCTACATATAACTGTAGAATCCGCATTTGTAACCATATGTTCCCTATTTCACACACATTATATATGAAGACTTACTTCGATTGGAATGTTTTATGGGAATACAAGCCACATTTTTAAAATATGTTTCTTCCTACCTTATTATTGCAGGTAATTAAAAAAAACAACTGAAATCAACTCAAGTATAATTACACTTTGTTATTTGTTATAATTAATTTTTGGACAAATTTGAACTTTTTTGTAACCACCAGTTTTACAATGGCGTTTATTTTTTATTATAAAAGAGATTCTTGTCTAAAAGCAATTTACATGCTGAAACCATTAAGGCTAATAAAGGTATAAAATTTTTATGACAAAGAATTAATACATTCGTTTCCTGAAACCTCATTTCCTTAAACCTCATTAGAAGTTTGTTATCAGCCACGAGCCCATGACGAGATTACGAATGTAGATTTCACAGAAGAGCTCATTTTCAATAAACTTGTTAAACTTAAGATTGACAAATCACCTGGACTAGACGGCATAACTTCTCGGTTACTTAAGGAATGCGCTACAGCATTATCTTACCCGCTAAGCCTAATTATGAATCAATCATTCGCAACTACAGCTTTACCAAGGATCTGGAAAACTGCCTCAGTGAAGCCTATATTCAAGAAAGGCGACAAGCTTGACGCTCGCAACTATAGGCCCATTAGCCTTGTTCCTATCATTGCTAAAATAATGGAATCAATTATTGTTGATAAGATACAAGAACTCCTTTCTCATAACAACGTCATCCCAACTGAACAGCATGGCTTCTGTCCGAACAAATCGGTTGTTACAAATCTACTGTTCTGTCTCAATGACTGGACTAACAGTTTAGATAACGGTGATTCTGTGGATGTGATCTATTTGGACTTCAGCCGCGCTTTCGACAAAGTGCCAATAAAGCGTTTACTCACAAAGTTAAATCACGTCGGTGTTCGCGGTCAATTACTAAGCTGGATTAAATCATTTCTGTCCGAACGCGAGTTCACGGTCAAAGTCGGAGCTTCAACAAGTATTACCAAACCAGTGCTGAGTGGTGTACCCCAGGGGTCCGTCCTAGGTCCCCTTCTTTTCGTCATTTACACTTCGGATATTAGTTACCATATAAAGTCGTCACGATCCTTCTACGCCGATGATACTAAAATTTACAATAACCCCTCAAACTTTCCCAGATCAAGAAGATCTAAAGAGAATCTTCGAATGGACAGAGAAATGGCTTCTTCCGCTAAACATTTCCAAATGTGTCGTGTTGCATTTAGGGAAGAATAACCCCCAGTACATCTATACGATAAACAATAATGTGCTAATTAGCAAAGATAGCTACAGTGATCTTGGTGTTATAATTTCTAAAGACTTATCATGGGGTGAACACATTAACCAAGTAATTAAAAAATCAAATACCATGTTGTATTTACTCCGTCGAACGTTCGAACATCTCGATTGCAACACTATAAACAAACTATATAAGACATACATACGCCCGGTCATGGAATTCGCCAACGTCGTGTGGCATCCCGTGTTAGTGCGAGATCGCGACCGTCTCGAAAACGTGCAGCGCCGCGTGACGAGGTTACCTTTCGGTCTTAACAGGCCTCCCTATGAAGAACGTCTCCACATCCTGCAACTTCCTAGACTGTTATCTCGGCAACAAAGAGGCGATCTGATAACTGTCTACAACGCCTTCCACCACGACAATTCACCAATTCGTCAACTATTTCAACTTTCAACAAACACACATCTGCGTGGTCACAACTGGAAGCTGAGTAGAGAGACCTTTCGGACAACCCAGAGACAATTTTTCCTGGCAAACAGGGTATTTTACACTTGGAACTCCTTACCTCCTGAAGTAGTCTCTGCCAGTTCTGTTATTAGTTTTAAAGCGCTTATTGATGAACTTTTGTTTATGGTTTAGTTAAAATTTATTGGCTTTTTTTTGTTTTTTGATTACATAGGTATTTTATGTTTACTGTATTGGTTAAATATGTTATATTAATTTAGAGCTTTATAGATGTATTCTCTGCTCATCATCATGTATAATAATAATATAATAATAATAAAAATAGCTTTATTTGAAAAATCCAATAATTACTCGACTTAAGTGATGCCTAAAATAGCGGATCTGAATATCTGAAAACTGAGACACTTTATAATGTTTCTTAAAAGCTATACAACAAATGGGAAGCCTTTATTGTAAATATAAAAAAAAAAAAAAATGAATTGAACACAATTGCTTTACAACATATTGCTTTGCTGCAAATTTATAATAATTTTAAAATACGTCGAAAGGAAACTATTATTATTTTCTAAAACTTTATTTTTCTTTTAAATAAAGACTTGTTCCTAATTTAAACAAACAGATGTTTCAACGATTTTTGTGTTGTTTACTGGAAGTAAATATTTTATTATTAAGCTGCTACTAAACTCGTTCTCTCTTTTAACTAAAATTATTTATCTGGGAAAGCTTTGAAAATGATTGCAGTTCTAACAAGTTTTATAGATCTGAATTACACCTTACACTTGGTGGTTGCATTCAACAATTTCTGACATTTTTCAATACAAAAAATACGTAAAGCCTACTAAACTATTGCAAATTGATGCGATTAATTCTGAATTCCTACAAATACAAAATAATGCATTTGGACACAATAACTAACTATAACATGCTTTTTCTTTGTCTTCTTCCTCAGTCTTTCATCGTCGATTCCTGAATGTAGATCTCCTTTATCTGATTCCATAGCACCCTCTCTTTTGCAAAACCATTCATTGCTCGCTATACTTCTTCTGATAATCTGCCACCTGTTATATGGTTTATCCATTTGTGGTTCACAAACAAATGGGCAATTCTGTTAGTTTCCCTTGCTTAGTCCAATTTTCCAGCATGACCTACTTGGTTGGTTTTCACTTTACTTGGAATATACATACGTGTCAGTATATCTGTTGGACTAATTCCAAGCTTGACTGGTTCCATTCCTGGTTGGATTGTTCTTGGGGAACTGATAATTTTACCTATGAAGGCCATCGTTTGTAAACCATAGGTATTGACTGTTATAATACACATCCCGCACGCATTCTTGTTCAGTAATAGGAATATTAGGTTTTTCGTAACATACCCCAACGTTCCAAAAGCTGCCTAGGCAAGCCTAATTCGTTTGTTGATTACAGCAGTTTTATTTACCTAACTGAATGTTATGTTCAAAGTATTTCTGTACATTCGTGATATCTTGTTCGTCAGTAAATATATAAAATTCGTTTGGCTCATTATTTTTGTGCAAATTTATTTAATCTCTACCCTTTAATTTATTATTTCCATCATCTTACCTTGTTTATTATTCTAGTATGCACGAAGTGATAACGACAATGCCATCAGCAAACCGAAAATGATTCTTCTTCTTCTTATGTTAGGCGATTTGACTTATGTTCTTCTGAATTCTATTTTGTTAGGAAAGCGGTTCCATCATTTTGTTGAAGGTTTTCTTGGTGATCTGCAGCTTTCTGGTTTCTCATCGTGTACCTCCTTAACCATATATACCTACAGTATTTTGTTGTCGCTGTCCGTCCTCGTAATTACATTCGCTCATAGGTTTTCGAATGTTACCACTCGCCAAGTTGTTTTTGGTCCAGTTTCATGCGGCTTTAGGTAACCTTCCTTCACTCATTTTGATTACATCGCCATACCAAGTCAACTGTTTCTTTTCTACTTCGTCTGTAATAGTTTATTGTACTCATACATTTCCTTTATGTGTTCATTTTTAGTTCCATCTCGTCTAGAAATTGTGCTGGATCTACGCCATACATCCATTTCCATACCGCTGTTTATCATTCTTGATACATATCTGTGCTTCCGTTCCATATAGTGCAATACTGTTAACTATGGTATTAACTGTAATGTAGATGTTTATTTTCCTTCCTGTGCTTATGTCTTTATGCCACCAAATACTATTGCTCTTCTTCCTTTGATATTTCTAGTCTGTCGGTTCCATCCCTGCTTATTCCAACCCCAAGGTATTTATAAGTTTCACATTCCTCTATTTTGTCTTCTTCGCACAAATTCAAATCACACTTTTCCGCTCCTATACACAAACATTTCGTTTTTGTAAAGTTTATTATTGTGGAAATTTTAGCAGACGACGTAATTTAATTAAAATAAAGAAGTTGTGCAAAGGCTCTATTTAGCTTTCCGAGAATCCCACATTATTAATCCAGCTTTACCATGCACTTCCCTTATTTTTTTTGGCATGTATTCCAGGTCATCCTTATCTTGAGCTAGAATAACCTGGTCATCAGAAAACTGTAGAGTACTATATGTTTTGATTGTTTAGTGGTAAACCTATTCCTGAACATTTATTTTTCCATTGGGTCAGTGCTTGTTTTGAACAGTGAGAGCGAAAGAGAAGATCTTAAGGCCTTTAGTAGTAAATACAGAATCCTTTTGTTACTTTATTTCCAATTTTCAGTTTTTTTTTTGTATTGGGGTGTAATTCTTTGGTAGCGTTAATTTTAACATGGTTTATGTTTGTTTTTTCCATTTCTTAACCATCTTTTCATTCTCCTATTACAATGTACTGTAATGTTTTCATTTCTGATACGATTTCAAATGTCCTTAATGTTTTTATCTTACAATAATTATTGACTCAGATTTCCATGGCATAAATACCATGAGATCGTAAAAAAAAAATGATTCTGAGCAGGCCTTGACTAGTACAACACGATTGGTTGCACTGGTTCTAGAATGCCTATGAATTATAATGTGACAGTGAGATTTCAAATGTAAGTCAGTTTTGTAATCTTGTTTCCAGAATTATTTAAGTTTATCGTTGAAGGATCACATTTTGAACACGTACTCTAACATGTATTCATCTTAGTTTTCAGTTTGTCCCCTAAATAAATACTATTTTGTGTTTTAATTTATTTGACATTTCCTGTTTTGAATCAATTAGATAACCTCTAACCTACTGCCGCATTTTGAAATCAGTCTTGCCATTGCCAATCGTGTTGTACTAGTCAAGGCCTGCTCAGAATCATTCATTCATTACATTTTCACCTTTTCTCGTAGTAACATAAATGATAATATTGTGCTAACTAAGCACCAACACTTAGGTCTTACAATTTTTCTGTTATTTTCGCCGTGCATGAAATAAATAACTAATATATTATTTCTGATAGACAATAAAACCTTTAGACGTATCAAAGCAAAGACGGTTTATCGTGAATGATATTCTTGAAAACTACTCGGACACCAAGCTTGTTAACAGAAATTCTTCAGTAATATCTCCTTAGTTATTTCATTTTGCAATTTAATTTCGCAACATATAAATTTGTTAATACAAAGTGAATTATGGAAGAAAGACGTAAAGTCGCGAGTCTGAGTCAAAATTAACAGAAGTCAGAGTGATAGACAGGGGAGGAATTATTTGCTTCGTCCTCCAGTTGAAATTCCTTTTGTTTTGTAATCCTCTTATTAAGAGGTATTTTACTGGTGGATTTACAACGTTATCTCGCGCTATTTGTAAATTTTATCAACTTTTAACAGTGAAATTAGGAAGGAAGGAAGGAAGGCAGGAAGGACGGAGATACCTGAGAAGTGGATTAAAAATGAGTAATCTCGGAATGGAGTAGATTCTCAGTGACGGGTTAAGGGCATATCCTGATTAAGATATTACAACCCTCGGCGTGTGTATGTGTTCAGGCAGGTAGAAAATCGGATTACATGAATTAAACAAAGCTGCTTTCTGCATGGTTCAGCACATATGCAATTCAAACTAGCGGGAAGTCCAAAATAAAACAGACTAAACTGAATAAAATAGATATGAAGTGGACTATACGAGACGCGAAGCAAATAAAACACATGTTTGCCTCTATTTTCCTCGTTCCATTGGGAACCTGAACCGAAAAACTAAAAATTGTGGACCATCAGGGGCACCGAGAAGGGAAATAATAGCGATGTTAGATGTGTGAGTTGTGATCCCCAACGGAACCTCGAGTTTTTCCATCCGAAACACGCAGTTCCTAAACGTACACTATAAAGTACATTATACGAGACATTCTCTTAAAGTACTGGTTGACGTGAACGTTGTTATTATTTCTAGTTAAAAGAAACGATCACAACGGCTCGATTTTCCCGGGCATACGAAAAACTTTTTCCTTCCGCAATTTTAGTACAGCAGGAAATTCCTGGGGCTGTTTTCTTAAAATAAAAATTTCTCGATTAATTTTAATATTACTCCGAGACGAGCCAGGCGAAATTCTTAATTATTAATTAAAAGTTGTACATTTAAGTGAAAATTGTTTAGGCATGAAAACGGGGTGGGATGTTCTTTAATTTATAAAAACTTGTAAGGTTCGTTAGAGAATTATGCGAGATTTTTTAATTATTTTTCTACAACGTCGCGTTTTAAATTCGGATAAAAGGACAAACCGGAATTTCATTAGTAACTGTTTTTGTTAAAATTTGCTAAACATCCAAATTTTGTAAAAGCATATTCAGGCTTGTTATTTTCATAAAAAAATTGAGGAAATTTTAAAAAAGGTTTTGTTTAGTATAAACCCCAATGTATTACTTTCTCATAGAAAAACTACAGCAAAATTATTAAACAAACAACGTGTTTAGAAAATGCCGTATATAAATTGTCTCAAATCTGACAAACTACAACTTTTTATTTCAATTTATGCTCTAACGAAAAAAATTATCGTCTGTCGCTAAGTGAAACTGGCCCTCAGAAGGTAACATTTTGGTTTGTGATTCAATAATACAATAATAATAATAAATTGAGATCAAAGGTATATTTTTACTTGATTTTCTTTGAAGAATTTAAAGTTTTTGTTCTTTTTGTTTTTGCAAACTACAGGCAACAAAAGCAATAAAATTATTTTAAATTAGAAAAAAGTAGAGTCAATAATTGCACAAAAAATACTAGAAATTTATGAAAAATGCATTGCAGTAATGCATTGTAGTAATACAAAACTGTCACGCAAAAGCTGAAACTAAGGCCCTATAGCACAGATATTTAAATTCAAGTAAATCCGATTAGCTGCTAAACTGACTGATAAATCTTGAATTATAAGTTGGCATGCTAGAGTAATAGCTGCCAAACGTGTTTACAAAGTTAAATTCAGGCTTTAGAATTTATTTAGTGAAATATTTATCTGTACAAAAACTCCAGTACAGAAACATCAGCCGTTGTTGTAAGGTCGACAAAACACGTTTGGATATAAGATTTCAACATTTATTATTGTTATTAATATTAATTATTAAATACAGCTTATATTAGCTTCTAGGGGGAGATGTGTTACTTTGGTAGTTTGTATTTTACTAGATTGTTTAGAATCACTCTTGAGTACTCTTAGAAATTATGGGATAAATCCGCTGTTGGGGGTTAATCACACATTTTAAAATGAATTTGAATAATTTAACATCTCAATTTTGAAGATAATCTCAAAATACTAAATTAAGAATAAGGTTACAAATAATGATATGGTTTTAAACTCTTAAAATGGAAGGTTTAACTAAACTTTCAATTTGAAATTTAAATTGGCTTCCACAGTCTTGAGGTAAGTAATAGATAAGCTTATGTAAAATCAATTTTATTTAAAGATGGAAACTGACAAATTAGTCCAGTCAATAGAGACGTAAAAAGGGCCTTACCATACCATGCAACCGGACAAGGAAAGTTTACACTTAGCATAGTTCTCAAGTTCTAATTAATATTCTGAGTTTTCGACCTTGAGACGTTGCCGCTCGTGTTGCCATATTGGTAAATTGGAGCTAATATCTCGTTCCCGGTGCAAAATACGTGAAAAAAAGTTATTATAAAAAATATAGAGCATACAATTCGTAATTTACAATAAGCAAGAAAGCGTTTAAAAGACAAGATTTTGTGCCTTTACGCATTCCCTTCTCGCAAAATAGTGACAAAGCAAGCTCATATTAAATATATTTCCTGCAAATCTTCATCTGATTGCTTAGCGATGCACATTGCACATTCTCTAAAATAAGGTTTGTAAATCAACGCGAACCACATTGTCATTGGCTTTGATACTACTGCTGGTAGCCGCTAAGGAAATCATTTTCTTTTCTCGTTTAAATTTCACAAAATCGAAGTTGTTGCTGACTATTTTTGAAATTACAAGTAGACCAACCTCACGAGACTTATGACAATTAGTATTTTCAGTTTCAATAACGCTAGTATGATAAGACATCAACTTATCCATTATTGGAAAAGGAGGATGCAAGGAGAACCATTCAATCAGTTCATATCCACGTGCTGCTGATGTTTTGTTGCTGTGGATATTCCTGTTAATTTTTCAATCTCATCACATACATTGTGCAAATACACCAACCCTAATCTCCACATCGTTAAAACATTATCAGTCAGTCCGCGTTCACGAGTAAGACCACTAAGGCTTTTCATCGATCTCATTAATGTTTGCTCGATGGTAATGTCTGACCAAATTCCAGACCAAAACTTATCGGATTGCCTGATGGTGGAATATCCTTTTCGTGTAAAATTGCCATACTCCATTGGGTCCATTTTTTCTTCCAAATGAAGCATATCTTGTAGATATAGATGACAAGATTTTGCATAGAAAAAAATGGTCGCTCGCATGAAAGAAAGGTAGCATTTTTTGTATGGTATCCAAGTAGTTACCAATAGCCCACTCACCCTGCTTCTATAAACTGTTTAACTAGAGTGACCATGATGAAGTATTGTACCCAGTTTTTGCTGTTGGTCCTCTGTCCTCAACAACTAGAAGACCCTTTGAAGTTTTTAAAGACAATGTTGTAAGTATCGTCCTCTTCCTCCGTGAAAATTACTGACCGGGTTATTAATTTCATCATAGTAGATGATCTTCCTTCGTGAGTTCAATTGTTTCTAAGATGATGTGTGCCAATGCAAGGTCAGTTAAGATGTGAGTTCGCATAGCACGAGCTTACGCATGCCCTGACAACATTTCTTCGACGGAATTTTGCGTGTAAATAATACTCAATATGTCATTTAGCCCCCTTCTGGGTTTAATATATCCAACCGATCCTAAGAAGGAAATCAACAATTGAAATTTTCCAAGTTTCACGACTATATTGCTCAAAGGAGACTCTTGATCGCAATTAGAAATGATCAAACGTCTCGAAACAAGTATGTGGATTTCATAATTGACATTTTTCAGAAGCAGAATGGTAAGCGGGCAAAAAATAGTGTCATAGTCCCCAGGCGGAGTATTATGAACATAGTAAACATAGTACCTGGGGTACTGGAAATGGTTAGCCTTTTGTTATTTGCTCCATAAAGGGACCTATCAGTACTCTTCTTCTTCATATATTAGGTAATAAGGCCTATGATTAACGGCTTAACACTCTTGAGATTTCGACTTCCAACTGTCCTTCCATCTTTCTGACAGTCTCCTGATGGTATTTCTCTGTTTCTTCCTATCCGTACTAGCCTGTTTCTATTCATCCTATCGATGTGATTGTTCCATTCTCTCCTCGGTTGTCGTGACCACCTCAATACATCCTATGTTTCGCAAACTTTCCTTATATCTGTGTTCCTCATCTGATCTGTTAGTATCTTGCCTGCTAGCGTCATAAGAACTCTCATATGTATTGTACGGAAGATTCGTTTTGTTTACAAAACAAGGAATTAAAATACTCCAACTTAGGGAAAATACTCAACTTGATCACATTGTATCTAGGAAACTATTGGTCTGAGAGAAAAGGTTCTATACATGTAGAGAATCAGATGCTCTAGATTCTACAGTATTTTCTCTCACGCCGATATAAACTATCACTTACAACACCACGAGTGGTCAAATAATTGTCGATTATTTTTTTGCTGTAACATCACGAATGTTCCTTGTGCTTTTGTTCATTTTTCTGATGCGATCTTCCAATCAGCAAGGGATGTTAGAGATGCAAAAAGAAAAGAATTGCAGGTCTTACCGGAAAAAAGAAAGCGAAGCGCGGCCGCTTTCACTGAAAATGAATACAGTGCTATGTTAGCGTGTTTGACGAGAATACCCCAGAAGAACTTCAGAAAAAATAGCTCCTTATGAACTAGTATGGCGTGGCGGTGAAGGCGTTAAATGTCTTATTCATTATTTTAAACCCGAAACTGATAATTTTGGCAATAAAACTGGAAGAAATGAATATAATTCAATTTTTTCAAAAACGGCACAAGGAAGAGCACAGCGTCTCGCAGATAGCAAATGACTTATACCAAATAAAAAAAATCCTGATATTTGTCCAGTAAGGTAAAACGTAGAGAATAAATTAATACTTTCGTTATTCATTGCCATTTTTTTTTTCGTTTAGATTGTACCGAAAGCTCATGTCTAAGAGGGGTAATAATATCAAAACAGAACGCATGTTTTTAACACCAAACGCCAACTGTAAAACATCAAATTGGTATAAGAATTGTGCCGTTGGAGTAAATGAAGTTGGGAAGTGGATAAAGTCCGCTGCAGAAGTGGTTGGTTCAGATCTAACCGGCAAAAAAGTCTGCAATCACTCAATCAGATCACCTGCAGTTTCTCGACTGGCGAAAGTGGGAATTGGAGAGCAGCAATTAATGAAGATTACGGGACACAGCAATTCAAATTCAATTAAATCGTATCTTCAATTAGATGCAGATCATCATAAGACAATCATTGAAACAATGAGGCAGCAATACACTTCTACCAAGAACTTTACTATGGATGATATCATTTCTGAATCTCCAGGCGCCTTACTACAGCAATGCAGCAACGTTACATTTACTAATTGTAATTTTTATTTAATAAATAAGTATTATTGTAAGTGAATATTTTGTAACCATAACAATAAACTGTTTTCAAAAAATTGTCGCTTCGTATCACTAGTGAAATTTTATCGATTATTTTTTAAACAGTCCTGTCAGCCAATCATAATGAGAAAAAAATTCAAAACGACCAATAGCATCAAAATTACACTGACAATTTGCTAGTAGCTGATTACAGCGACAATTTTTTCACATTGTTTGATTGAATCACAGAGCAATACCTGCTCTGTGATTGGATCTTTGTTTAAATAAATGCATAAAAAGTTAGCTTTGACTTTGACAGACATTAAGAATTCAGCACTGTCATCATTGTGTAATAGTTTAAAAAATAATCACGCCGAATTACATTAGTGGTAATAATTTTTTTTGATAATTTTAACTAGATTAGCAGATTAGCACTCATCTTTATTGCTATTAGGAAATTCCACTCGTGGACTTCGTCCACTCGTGAAATTTCCATAGCAATAAAGATTCGTGAATCTAGTTAAAATTATCAAAAAATTATCACCACTTATGTAATTACTGTTGACAATTTTTTCAAGTAAAAATTATCGATACAATTCGTTCTGATTGGCTCAAAAACGTCAAATCTTGCATTTTGATTGGTCGATTTTTGACAGATGACATATGAGTTGAATAGTCACTAAAATTTTAAATAATTTTTGGCCGTAATAACTGATTAATTGTCAGTAAATCAATCACTTTACTTCTGTAGGGATATAAATTCACATTTCCTCCTCATGACAACCAACAGCAAATGATAAAATCAACCAACTCATTCAACTAGAGCAGTAGAGTCTAAATTTTATTTACTGGTAAACCAAACTTACCAAATTGCTAGTAGAAAAAAAATGAAAAGTTCTATATACAAACTAGATATACATTTTTATTTCAATATTTTATTTATACCTACACACCTACTGTTTTATAATTTAGTTTAAATGCCGTTGTTAAAATCGATATTAATTATGTACTTAGAAAGGCAAAAATAATTTAATTACTTTATGAAAATCAAGAAAAAATTGTTTTTGATAAAAGGTTTGTACACTGCAACATATTCTTTTTTAAAACTATCCCCAAAATCTTTGCTGCTTCAAAAAATGCTAAAACTGTAGAGCAGCGTATTTATTTTCATAAATAATAATATCTAGTTAATTTTTAAGATTAACATTGGCCATCTTAAATGACATTTTGTAGTAATTCTTGTAGGTATAAAAAGGTATTGTTGCTGAAAAAAACTATACGTAAGCCGTATCCTCAAATCTGATTCAGTGTCTACTAAGCCGAACGTATTCCAACTCCTACACACAAATTTCATAAAGGTAGGATTAAGCGTTCCCAAGGTATCCTGTCCAAGCAAACACCTACAAACACCCATCAAAGCACACACGTAATAACTATTTATAGACAGAAGTGACACAAGTACTTCGATTTCCTTGCTTCCTACGATTTTTAAATATAAAAAATACCTTATTAAAGCAGATCTTTATTTCGCACTTTAGCGTATTTAATTTGACCAGTTGACATGATAACTATTTTATTGCTTAAAGATTACGTACCATAAGGTAAGTTGAAAATCTATTTGCAGTAATAAATCACAGTGGAAGTACTGGTAATAGTAATTTATATAGCAGTGGAGGTAAGTGAGATTTACGGAAGAGCGAGGCTCCAGTGTAGCGAAAGCCTGCAACCACATTCATAATTAAAAATTTACAGAAAAGATCTAGATTTACTGGTTTAATAATAGAATTGTTTTATATTTTCCAGAATTTCCATTTATTCTAAATAAAATCGCATGGAACAACAACGAGGTAACAGTTAATTGTAAGAATCTCAACCAATTTAAGATTTGATTTTGTTTTCCATAGCCATCCCTGCCCAAAGACTTTTTGTATCACACAGTATAAATAAGCATTAAATACAAAATGTTAACTCGACGAAACAGATTACTTTATAAATTTACTTCTATTATATTTGCTCTCTGTATTTAACCCTATTTTACAGAAAAAACTAATCTTGAAAAAACATTGATCCAATGCTTGCACATCGGAATTATTTTTTTAAAGACGCTCAAATTATTGTTATATCGTAATCATCTTTAGTCGTGAGAATTATAAACAAAGTCGTCAGTTGTAAACACATTGGAAATTCTATCAGCATTGAATTATATTAATAATCAACACTTTCAAAGTAGTTCCGTTAATAATACAGACTGTAACCACTAGGGCGGAAGCGAATGAATTCTAAATTGCTGTATTGTCCCCGTTTAATTATGTAGCATCCACAGTTTCCAACTTTTGATAGTATCTGCAACATGTAGTACATATTAAACAATGCTAAATTAGGACTTCTACGTTTGTCTGAATCCAAAAATGATTTACGGAAATAATTGTTTAGTAAATAATATTAACAAGTTCAACTCCAAGTT
Source organism: Melanotus villosus (assembly GCA_963082815.1). Classification (NCBI taxonomy): domain Eukaryota; kingdom Metazoa; phylum Arthropoda; class Insecta; order Coleoptera; family Elateridae; genus Melanotus; species Melanotus villosus. The sequence continues at coordinate 65,945,564 of OY720420.1, forward strand.
GAACCTCCCTCTTCTAACCGTATTGATTTTGAACTTTATTTTTATTGCACGCTTAATTTATATTTTAATTAACTATAAAATTGGTTTTCATGAATATGAAAATATGGTATAAAATAAAAATTAATTTTAACTGACATTTGCAAAGGTGTAAAATAATATTTATGCCAATACATGCTTTGATGTAAAGTTTCACATTTTATTTTAGAAAAATTACTAAGGTGAATTCCTTTAAAAGTTTTTCTTTGATGACGTTGTGAGGAAAGGTCTGGTTGAATAAAAAACGTTTCTCGTTAAGACTTTAGTACACCTTTAACATATGCAAAAGGCCTTCATCACATTCGTAACATCTACGTCTAAGAAATTGTAGAATCGGCAGAAATTCAAATTCAAGGCAATAATACCAATTAGCTATTGTATATTCAGAGAATCAGTATTGCTTTGATGTTCGTGAAGTTACCAACATCCTTAACTTAGTTGTAGCACAAACTTCGTTTTAATTATCCCTGACATTTGCGTAAATAATACCTCCTTTCTGTATAATATAAATAACGAGATATAACGTAAGATGCAAGATAAATAACGCGGATGCTTTGTATTTTATTAATGTTAATTTCCTTTATCCCGTACTGATATTTGAAGAATCTTGACGTTATTACCTTACTAGATGCAATAGGGTTGTGAAATAGAATCGTAGAAGCTTATTATTATGTTTAATTTAGAGAAAGTGACATTTTCGCCTTTTTTTGTTTATTATTAAGTGCGCCATTTTAAATGCACAGGGATGAATCAAACTAGTTGTAAGTTTAAGAAGACGAGTGTTATATCATACAATCATCGGAGATGATTGACTAATTATACACTCATCTGTCACTTTTTAGGTAAGATAATGATTGCACGCGCACTGTTTTCTATAGCCCTCCCCGTTCAAAGGTTAAACAGAACACGATATTTTCTTTTATTTAAACAATTAACAAATTTAGATAACTATCCTTAATATCTGTCTAATGTTTCGTGTCCAGTAACGCATTTATCCCATACATTAATTTACACTTTTTTTATTTTATCACCAAACTGCTCCGAGCAAGACCCACCCTTTTTAAATATTTTTTTATCTATTTAGAAGTAATAACTTGCATTCATAAATTGTACAGATCCTGGCTCAGTCGTGTCAGCGTTAATTTAACCACTGGCCCGGGTTCGATTCCCAGGGCCACACATACACCAACTAGACACTCGGAAGGCAATGAAAAACCACCAAGGTATTACTGGCTGGCAAGTAAGTCTTCTCTGGAGTAGAAGTAGTTCGGAGCCCACGTTAAGCTGTAAGTCCCCTATGTCTGTAGAGATTTGTAGACCCGGAAACGCCCTGTAAAGGACAAGCCACTTCAAGAAGAAGATTCATAAATTGCAAGGACAAGTACTTATTTGGTTTTCGTTTTGCCCATGTTCATAATAATAATAATATTAACAATGCTTTATTGATGCTATATACTTTACTAGAATGGAGATTAATAATTTCTAGTCTATATCACGCATGGGTAATTCACAACGTTACCCATAATGTAAAATATGTAATTCGAAATGAAAATATCAAAATCTATTTAAATTGTATTTTCGGAAAGAATACTGAAGAATACTTTCGACGATACTACAAAGGGTTTTCTGGCATGGGAATTGACTTTTAGCCCATTAGTGCGAAAAGAATTTCTACGCTTACTTTCGACAAGCTAATGCAAATATGGCGAATTATTTATTATTTTGTTTTCGTTGTTAGTTTTAAATATTCTGCACCGCCGTAGAAAAATAAGAATTCCTTATAGTTGCTCTTTGGTATAACCAAAGAGTATAAATACATCATTTATTTTATATTCTTTGGTATAACATACTTAGGTACGGCTCATTACAAAACTGGTATGCCAGGAATGGCAGTTATCACTAACTTTCCATCTTTCATAGGTGTTTTACAGTGATTATTTTCATTGTCGGTTTAATAAGATTACGCAATATTCCGTAATATGTTAATGAAGTAGGTTGATTCTATGTTTGATTGATCATTATGATACTAGAAAAATGTCAATTTATGTCCCTAGGGAAGTGTACCTCTATTTTGTTTGTAATAATTTCAGTTTACATCGGAAACGGATCACTTGCGCCTTTTAAGCATTACGTACAATTACACCATTTCGTATACGACTAATGAGTCTGATGAACTATACCCGAAAAATACTATTAAAAATAATGCAAACATAATTCACAAGAAATGTTAGGTTGTAATGGATAATTCACAATTTGGATTTAAAAGTGGATTATTTGGCATGAAAGTGCTACTACAATAATGCAGAGAATTTCAAAAGCCGATATTTATATGCTTTAACGACTTCCAGAAAGCTTTTGATAAGGTTATGAAAGTACTAGAGGAGATAGGACTAGACGAAAAAGACATAAGATTAATAAAAAAAAACGTATACTGGAAACAGTAGCTTGAAACGGTACGCGTAGACGAAGAAGAAACAACTAAGAACAACTAATCAAAAGAGGCGTAGGGCAAGGTTGCGTTCTTTCACCGGTCCTGTTCAATATATATTCCGAATGTATATTTCAAAAGATTCTATGGGGGAGAAACGAAGATATTAAAATTAGTGGGGATATTATAACTAATATGAGGTATGTAGATGATTCTGCCATACTAACTGAAAGCTTAGAAGATCTGCAACTCCTAGTTAACATGATAAATTAGAAAAGTGAAAAACTGAGACTAAAAATGAGTGCAGAAAAAGCCGAACACCTACATGGTTATTAGCAGCCAAAATATAAATGCCAGTTAACTGACTATTAATGATAAAACTATGGAAAAGTTATAAGTTATAAGTATTAAATATCTAAGTTGTTGGATAAACAACGAACTAAACCCAGATAAAGAAATTAGAGCTCAAACAGAAATAGCGAGAAGCTCATTCATTAAATATAAATCTATGTCATGTGACAATCACCTGCAACTTTTATTAAAAATAAATTTTGTTAAATGTTGCGAATGGTCGACATTGCTATACGCTGTTGTACGTCCAATTACGGATATTACGTAGCCATGACAGTCGTTTTTTTCCACTGGTCTCTTTCCCTGTATTCTTCCTTTAACGATAATTTGCAACAGTTTATATTTATCAGTTCTGAGAATATGTCCAAAGTAGACAGCTTTCTTTTGATATTTCTGGCTAATTCTTTCTCCTTACCTATTCTTCTTAGTACCAATATTACTTATTCTGTCTACCCATGGAATTTTTAAAATTCCGTGATATGTCCACATTTCAAACACTTCAATTTTATTTATTATGTGATTCAATCAAGTGGTAGCCAACCTCTGAAAACGGAGAGGTCACATAAGACGAAGCAGTGAGTTAATGAATTAAGCATAACCAAGCGTCGTGCATAATCGAAGGGCGCAATTTAAACAAGACCTCCCTTGCCATGTAAATAATTATTTATCATTTCTTGCGAATAACTTGAAAAAAAAGTTAGAGAAATCTAATTTACAAGTTACACAAAATTATTTCTTTCACGTTAAATAAAAATTGCTCATAAATGTTTCAAAATACAAATTTATTACAATATTTATGCCCTAAATTGCCCTGACTTATACTATTATTTTAAAATTAATTTAATTTTAAACACTCACACTTATACTTTGATTTGAATTCAGTTTCAATCTTCGTTATTTTGTCCTACTGATCATTTTGACTCCAATGCAAGTCCGCTTGCAGCTGATTTGTAGTTCAACCTAATTACCCCAAACTTTAATTCCAATTTCAGCTCAAACTGATTTCATTTTAATTCTACCTCAATTCCATTTGTAGTTCAGTTTAGTTTCAGTTTAATTCAACTTTGATTCCAATTACAATCCAATTCCACTTGTAGCTTATTTGTTGTTATAATATTTTATATTTAATCTTCTTTCAATTAATATTTTATTAAATAGTATTTTTATATGTTGGTTCTGTTCATTTAAATTTAAATTTAAATTAAATTGAATTTATTTTTCAGGAGCAACTATTTGTGCATCCTTTCACTATCAATTCAAAAAATAAATCCCACAATAAATCCTTTTTTTGTATACTCAATGGTAAACGGCCATTTTACTATGTAGAAAATAGTAAAGAAAAGTGGCATTTTTCTCATTAGCAACCTTTTCCTCATTACAACGCTTGAGTCATTAGCAACCAACACTTTATTCCTAGCAACACAGTCTGTTTGTTTACTTGTTACTATGTACGTGTTGTAGTGTTTCCGTACAAACATAACCTTGATAAATTTAACAAATTTGTCTAGAAAATTCGAACTTTTAGTACTTACACAAAAAAAATAGCGTATTCAACGCGTAAGAAAAGTGGTTTTCTAGCTCGTGAAATTGTAATTCACTCGCAAACGCTCGTGAATCAAACATTTTCCACTCGCTAGAAAACTGCCACTTTTCTTTACTTGTAGAATAATCTATTATCAACAGTAAAAGCCCGAGACCTTTTATTTTTATCGATAAAATTTCATTTTGTACGAAAACGAAGTTGCCATGGAAAATGAACGAGACTAGGCCTACATTAATTAAAAACCCGCGCCCGAAGGGCAAGGGTTTTTTTATGTAGGGCTAGTCGAGTCCATTTTCTTATGGCAACTTCGTTTGAGTGATACAAGAATGACAGTTTATCCATAAAAATAAATGGCAGAGTGTTTTTTAATTGGAAAAAATCCTGAAACAACAAACAAATTTTTATTAAAGACATTTTTTCTGACGTTTATTTTAGCAATTAATGTCAAATAATATTTTTGAAGTTTAGGTTTCTGTAGCAACAGAGCAGACAGAGACGCGTCGTTTTTTTCGATGTGCGAGAAGGACGTAATGATATTTTTTATCATGATAAAAATGAATGATTGGCTGTTGAAATGCTGATCCAAGCGTTGTTATTGGACAAAAGTGATGTCATGACAGTTGTAGGATTTTTTCTACAAAAATGGTACAATATAACAATCTTAAAATTATAGTCAAATTACAAACACAACACTTAAAATATAATAACTATTTTAAAATTATTTAACAATTTTTATATAATTAAATTTGCATCCTAATTCAGAGCAATCTTTATTTTTCTTTCATTCAAAATTAATATTAATTCAAAATAACAATTAAAAAAAAATAACACAACAAAATGATATCATTACAGTATATATTTTTTAAGGTAATATTGCGTATAAATCAAAATACTTTATATGTATATACAGATGTATGGGAACAGACACGAAACCTACAGACTTTTACAGTAAAATTATTACCAGTGTAAGATCTACATCTCTACAAAATATAATAAAATATATCTAAAAGTTATAAGTACTTCAGAAAGGCAAAAAAAATAACAAAGAATTACTGCTAGATTTATCAAATGGTCGAATTAAAAATAATTTTTCTAATTGCAAAATTTTATTTTTTGTTTGTTAGACCAAAGACAAGACTATACACAAATTTTTATCGACGTAATTTCTAAATCGGTAATCGTTTTGTTGTGCTTTAATTATATTCAGTGGGGCTAATTCAATTTATTCTATGCTCAGAATGTTCCAAGTTCGAGACCTTCGCTTACACAAAATAGAGAGTAGGTCAGTAAAAAAGGAAATAAATAAAGGTTGCGAAGATAAAGCAGCGTAATTGCAGTAAGAAAGCCATCTTTTGTTTATAAAAACTCTTAAAAATACTGTAAAAATAAGTATTTTCAAATAAAGATGATTTCTTTTTAGAATATGTTTTAAAAAAGTTGCGAAAGTTCTTTAAGATTACTCTCAATCTTTTGCAATACGTCTAGAATTTAGAACACCCTGAACAGCTTATACTAAGGTAAATTTTCTGTAATTAATGTAAAAGTGGTTTTAATTGTTCTAAATATCTAAATTATTTTCAAAATGTTCCATATTAACTTAAATATAAAGAGAATATCGATGCAGCGCAGCGTTACGAAATATCATGAATTTTCTTACACAAGAACTAATTTTCATAGAAATTTTTTTCTTCAATTTCCATATTTTTTGTTGCTAACAAAGGGGTGACCATATTTTTCACAGAAGTCGTAAACAAATTGTAAAAGTTAGCTAATTTTGTGTATTATTTATTTTTGAGGCAATACGTTTTATTTTTGTGTTTAAATAATTTATATTTTTTAAACACTCTCGTCCTCCAAAGATTTTAACTTATTTGTCCAAAAAGCAAGTACAACTGAACAAAATTTAAAAGAATTTCGTTTTTTAGTACACAATTTTTATTAATAATTGAAATGTTTGGATAACCTTCTGTTTTTCCAAAACTGTGTAAAATGTGACAGAAACGAAGAATTTCGGTTTAATAACTTATTTATACAAGATTAATGCTCATTAATCATTAAGCTTAACACGATCTCGATATAACATATGCCATCGTTCTGCCGAAAAAGAAAAAAGACCGTTAGAACGGTCATGCAAATCGAATTAACATGTTCTACGATAATTCTGTCCCGACTGTCGGCTTAAATACCACAAACAAACTCAACGGTTTTTGCTTTACAAACGAACTTTCCAAAAATAAAAACAACCCTTAGATAGAAATTCTCACGTATCAATTCTTAGCTATTACTTTTCAAATGCTTCCCAAGTCCGTTACATAAACGGGCCGCTTGACCATAAATATTTCACGCTAATCCCCGTATCGCCTCGTTCAACCACACATGGAGGCGTATCAAATTTCGTCCCTTCGTTCAGCCAAACTAATTTAGTTCCCAAATAATGAATAACGACAATTACTTCTAAAAAGCTTTCTAATTGCAATAAGCAATTACCGTTATCTAAAACTAGCAAAAACATGTTACGTTTTAATAGTAAACCCCGCTTCAAGTCGATTGTTTCCGCTATGAAACGCCTCTATCGGAAACCTCGCGTCTTTTAATCCGCGGACCGCGGGATAAACCCGTTCTCATTCAATCAAAGTATCTGCTGTTGGGTATCATTCGATGCGCCGTCGCACCAGCAGAACGATAATAACCACTACACACATCAGAAATTACATTTGGAACAATTATTTCTGAAAAATAAAAACACGGGGATTTTGGCAAATTTCACCACTTCTACCATTCCCCGTCAGCCAATAGGAAAGCAGAATACGATTTTCGGGCTATAAAAACGCTGGCAAAATCCATCTCATCATCAACGTCTTAGTACGCTTGGTCAGATCAACGTCTTTGTACGCTTGGTCAGATTAACGTCTCCGTACGCTTAATCAGGATCGGCGTCTTTGTATGCTTGAGCAAATCAACGTCTTGGATCAACATCCTTGCACCAGCTACCACGTCACCCTGCTGGAACCGCCACCGTCGCCCACGTTGCCGGTCGTTCCCAGCCGCCTCAGCTCTCCTTTGGAACCGCCGCCGTCGCCCACGTTCTCGGTCGCTGCCTGCTCCCAGCCTGACGCCGCCACCTCCAACAACGCCCTGCCGCCTTCGCCGTTGCCGCTACCACCGCCTTCGTCGTCGCCGCCGCACACGCCGTTGTCGCCGCTGGCACGCTGGTATATGTCCACCACCGTCGCCAACCTCTGACGCCGTGCGCCCTTATCGCACCGTCTTCCAACGTCGACGCCCTGCCGCCTTCGCCGTTGCCGCTACCACCGCCTTCGTCGTCGCCGCCGCCCACGCCGTTGTCGCCGCTGGCACGCTGGTATATGTCCACCACCGTCGCCACCCTCTGACGCCGTGCGCCCTCATCGCACCGGCTCCCAACGCCGTCGCCGCTGCCGTCGCCATCGCCGTCGCCGCTGCCGCCGCTATCGCCGCTGCCGCCGCCTACGCCATTTCCGCCCACGACGCCGCGACGCCCGACTTTCCATTTATCTATTTACCCTTTTTCATTTATGTACATACTTTTTTTTGCTTTTATTCTTTTGTAATAAACAATTATTTTCAGCCTCTTGTCTTTGATTACTGAGCTAGCCAAATTGAGCACAGCGCCCGTACACAAACAGGGCCTAGGTTATCTCAAGCTGTCGAGATCTATTTCACATATTATTAATTAAAATTATTTGAGGTAATTGACAAAGACATCATTGTTATAATAACATTAGAAGTATAAAGAAATATAAACAGATGTTTACGTAGGTACTTATAATAATAAATTAAAATATGAGAACAGAATTTCCTTCTTAAAACGGTCTAAGTTTCACATATATATTTTTTGCAACTAAAACTTACGACTCTTTAACCGCCCCACATTCATTTTTAAATTGTATTTTTCTAATTTTTATAAATCTTTACAAACAGATCCAATGCTAAGACCTCAGTACATGTAAAATCTTCCCGGATTGGTTTTTAATACGAGGCAGGATATTGCATATCAAGAAATGCGCTTCTGTCTTAGGACGGCAACAAATTGGAAAACTCCTCGTCGAAATGAATCTTTATTGGAAAAGAAAACGAAGCCCTCGGAAGAAACCAAGGTAGGTTTATTACTTTTTGTATGGTTATTCGTTTACCCTTTTCTCGAGGATTATTAAAATCTACAATTTTTATATTAGTATCTAAGATGAAATAATAAATAATAGATTGCCAGGAATTAAAATTTAAAAGATTCACATTAATCTTTTACCAGAATCGAATTAAACAGGAATTTTGCTAAAAATAGCAGCTTTCTAAATAAAATTCAAAAACAAAATAAATTGACCGCGTTAATTTCCTTTAAATTAAAAATAGTTGGAGGTTTTAAGTATTAGCATTAAGTTGTGCTTTAATTGCCATTTGAATATTTATTTTTATTCTTTCGACCCGAATAAATTCAAGAACAAACAATGGATTGTTCATTTTTTCTCAATATTAATTTAAAGATTACTTAAAAAATCACAATATGTTTTCTAATATGTCCCTATTTTATTAGTACGCGCAATAAACAATGATGAAACAAATCTCTAAATAAAAATAAGTAAATAAATACGCTTTAAATTACATGGTAAAAAGGTTTCCAATTGAGATTTCCTGGATTAATTACATCTACTCGGAACTAACGCAAATTGAAACAATGTAATGTAAAGCTACCTTTTAACGAAATAATTGAAAGGAAATTAAAGAATTTAATCATAGTTTTTAGTCTGATGAAAGTTCACAATGCTGAAGGGATTCATTCGGCTTTCTAAAAAAGTAAAAAATAATCTGTGCGCAACGTGAATTTCTTACTAATTGGTTTTAATAATTGAAATAAAATTTGGCTATTTATGGTTTATTTGCCTTTTTTCTTGCTCAAATGAATAAGGTCCTTACTTTGGGTAAATAAATACTCATACTGTTTAGTCACGTTATTTGAGATTGTTAATCTTTTATTAAATTAATTATAGAATATCATAATTAAATCGTGTAATGTATTTAGAAAATCGTCGTTTTAAAAATCCAAAATCTTTCTGTTTAAAAAAAGATTTTAATTACTATTTGGAAAGAACACAATCTTCAAAAGGATTTTATTTAAATACGCCGTCGCCCAGTTTAGTTTCTAATGTTAACTCTTGCATTCCATTAACTTTAATTCGAAATTCATCCCAGGACTCAAAGGCGTTCAAGAATCGGTCACTTCGAAGTTTGTTTTCACAGAGTTATTTCGAATTTAGCTGAAAATTAGGTTCTTTGATGTTGAAAATATTGAAGCAGTTTTGAGGAGAACGCCAGTTACCGAGGCAACGCATATATACTGTTCACGTATTTCCATCTGAAAGCCCTTTGTAAAGCTCTGCCCTTCATACTTTTGCGAATGTGTATTTTGACGTCCGAAGGGTTTGGCAGTAAACCAATATTGGTATTGGTTAGATGGCCCTCTCCTTATAACGGAGCATCTCGCAGGCTTTAATATAGGGCACGGCATACAAGAATGCGAACATTTTATAATGCTTCCTCGAAAATGCGAGCTTAGGCAGTGATAAATGCGAGCAGATCTCGGAATATGACATGTAATGATTTCCAGCGATATTTTTTGGTGGAGCAGGACAATTTCCCTATGGACAACATTTTATGCAGGTTATGGGAATTATTATATAAATCGTAAAGCTTCTGTCGTTCACAAAGCTCTGGATTTACAATTTGTCCGAAAGCTTTTACCTATTTTATCCTTACAAATATTTAGAAAGGTATTAGCCCCTGCTTTAGAATTTCCAATATTTAAAACGAGTATCCGCTTTTCATATAATATGGAAATGATACCTCTGAGAGATTTCTAACTTTGAAACAGGAAGCTTTTATGACTGAAATTTATATGTGTGTTATATCTGATATAAAACATAAGATTTTACGTCGTTCTCCGCAAAATCGATACGGGAAAATAAAACTGCAATTTCAGTTTCAGCTTTGTATACATACTTTTACTGAATCTTACGTTTACCTTAAAAACTACGCAAAATCGTTAATAATTTACACAGAAAAATAAACAAACAATTTGCACAAAAAGTACCATAAGCCCGCTGCACACAAAATGTTAATTAACATTCACATAAAAAAGCAGTAATTTTCTCCTTGAAATTACTGTTCATTCAGTAATACATAGTAGCTTTTTATACCTCCAGCAACAAAAAACAGACTACATGTTGCTGCAAACAGGAGTTATGGCCGTGGGTAGTAAGGTATGTACATTTGTTCCCTTTTTTAAAAATGCACAACCACTTTTCGGGTCTCGTCTCGTTCGAACCTCAACCCCACACCGAAATCTACAAGCCTTTTACAATTCCAGAAGCTTCAATTTTGATAGAACCTTAAAATATTTATTATACTATTACATGAATATTTTGGGTGAATCGATGTTAGGCAAAATAAAGCTCTACGATAAATAAAATATTTAGGGTCTACCGGTTAGGCTTTAGTAGGACGGTTTTTTTTTACATAAAGATGGGTATATTTTAAATAATAAGTTAGTCCGTATTTCTGATATGTTTCGCTAATGGTTTATACGAAGCCCAGATAGCATAATACTGAGGTCCACCGAGGCAAGAAGCAATTTAAATAAATAGTTATACCTATTTGGCATTGTAATAAAATTTTATTAGCTCCAACTAAGTTCTGTTTTGGACATTTTATTATGGAAATTGAGCAATATGCTCAAATTATAATAGAATAAGCTTTTTATGGAGTAAATAAAAAATTGTAGAAAATGTTTGCGTAATTTCTTTCTCTGAATACATTCTTTAAAATGGTCATAGTTTTTGTTGTAACAATGTAACCTTTGTGTGACGTTTAATATCTAACAACACTGTATATTTATGGTTGAGTACAACTTTCCCTCGGGATTTCTTTTACTAATTTTACCACGAGTAATTACAACTTTAGAAATTTTATTTTGTAAATATTTTAACTTACTGAAACGAATCCGACAAATTTACATGACCCAGCCAACTCAGCGTGTGGTCACCTCTCCTCTATACTGGCCTTGCGCAGTTTCCCTTTGTGTTAGCCTTTGGGGCACTTGATTTAAAACATCGCAACATGACAGCATCTATACTGTCTTGTTAACACTAAATTTGAACTAACTAAAACGCCCATTACACACTTTTATTGTGTCCTAATTTTGAATTTTAGGGATTACAGGTAATTATGTGATTTGGAACGAAGAATTAATCTTTCCTTTTCAAGAATTCCTTTTTTCGCAATAATAAGTTTGTGATAATTTCATGTAATACAAATTGATTCCCTTCATAACTGTAAAGCTTATTTTTAGAAGATAATAGGAACTTTATAAATTAAATAGCTCCTGTGCAACTCGTTTGCCATTAGAAGAATAAATATGAAGTTTAAAGTTGTTAATTTCGAATACCTTTCAACCGCTTGCTTGGAAGTTATAAAATAATATAAAATTTCTTAAAGAAAATGCTGACCTCTTTGCTGAATATCTTGCTGTAGTTTTTACCCCAAACGATGCCGCACCAAGCCAAGAAACATCTGAATATCTGAATAATGTTCCGGCTACTACTAATCCCATAAAACTAGTTACTTCTAAAGAAATCAAAGGTAAAATCAATTGCCTAAATGCCAGAAAATCACCTGGACCTGACCAAATAACACCAAAAATGCCGAAGAAAAGTCATTGTAATGCTAACCTATTTATACAATGCTATTCTGCGTCTCCATTACGCCATTACTGGCCCCAACAATTAAATACCGTGGAAGTAATTATGATAGCTAAACCCGGCAAAAATTCAAACCATGTATCCTCTTGCAGGCCTATAAGCCTATTACCTACCATATCTAAACTCCTAGAAAGGTTAGTACTCCACCGCATCAGCCCTATCCTGGATGCAATCCCTGGCCACCAGTTTGGATTCCACCAACACCACTCAACGGTCCAACAGTGTCATCGGGTCGTTCGTGCAATAAACAAATCCTTCGAAGATAAAAAAATTTGCACTTCTGTATTTTCCGTCATCCTTGCAAGCCATGCAAATCCGATAAATTCATCTTCAAACGTACAAGACCACTTAAACCTCTTACAAGCATGGGTTAATAAGTGGAAAACCAAGATTAATGGATCCAAGTCAATGCAGATAACCTTTATACTAAGGAAGGGTCTTTGCCCTCCAGTTTCTATCCACAACAGAATCATTCCTGTATCGTCAGCAGTACGTTAACTAGGAGTACACCTAGATGAAAAACTCAATTGGAAGGAACATATATCTAAGAAAACGAAACAAATAGACCTTAGATTCAACGAATAATATTGTCTACTTGGAAGAAGATCACACCTACTGTCCCTCGAAAATATAATCCTGATCTACAAGGCAGTTATCAAACCAATATGGACTTATGGCATAGAACTGTGCAAGCAAGTCCAATATAGCAATCCTCCAAAGATGCCAGTCCAAGATTCTTCAAGTAATGACCAATGCTCCTTGGTTTATATCTAACCAAACGCTTCACGATGACCTTGGCATCCCGTTTATGAAAGATGTCATTCAAGGACGCAGTAATAAGCATCATGCCAGACTAGAATCTTACAGTATTCCCCTAATGGCACCAGCCGACGTTAGAAGATAAACAAGTGGACTCCTCACTGAAAGAGTTTACGTCCTGCCAAAAGGACTCGTAATGTTTAGGTCTTATGCTATCATATTAGCCTATAGAATGTAAAAAATTCTGATTGCTGATTAATAAAGTTTAAAAAATACTGGGTGATTTACGTAAGACGCGCCCTTTAAAATCTTCAAATGCAACCCAACATACATATTTTCAAAGCTACTAGAAATCAAGTAGATATGTTCGCAAATACTTACTGTTAGTTTACATAATCATTAACAGCTACAGTTAGAAATCCCTAGTCGTAAAAATAATTTTTCATGTAGGTAATTTGTATATAAAATTGTTATTTTTTGTACATTTCTGTACTAAAAATTGAGATAACTTTATTTTTGTTATTGATAATATTTTTCTTAATTGACGAGTCGGGTCGAGACTGCAGGAAAACCCTGCCCATCGGGAGATCCGAACCAAGGACTAACGCAACGCTAGCCTGGCGCTCTATCACTGCGCCAGCCTGGCTATAAAAACTAAATTTTTAGGACTAAAATTCGAACCAAGACTACTAAGACAAGATTTGAATCTTAAGCTTAAATTTAGGTTTTTAAGAGTTTTCTTTTTACTTCCTAGTATCGATTTCCTTTGTCGTTAGCCTTCAGTACTTTTAGATTATTAGTAATTTTGAATGTTTTTGGAATAATCTTAAGGAAACAGAAATCTTTAAAAAATTACGAACCTGAGAGCGATTACATAAAATTAGTTAAAAGTAGTTAGTACATAGATGCAACATTTAAACGAGTTTTAAGCAGTAAATTTACTTGCAACTTAGGCTAATATTTAAAGCCGGAAATTATGATTTGTTATTAGTTATTAAGTACATATTAATAGAATATAATTACTTACTAGTCTGTTTATTAAGTCAGTGTTTGAACTTAAGTATAAAGCCTTTATGGGCGAGCTTAATGCTGTTTCTAAGACAAAACTCAAAATTCGAACTAAAATCCGATTAGTTTTATATTTCAATCTGAATTTGAGCTCCGTAAAGACCAACTTAATACTCGATACTGAATGGGATTTTAAATTGCCGAATGAAAAATTTAAACTCAAATACTGACTTCCAGCGGCAGGTTTCTCAAGTCGGTAATGAACATCAGATACTTCCTATGTTACGATCAAATGATGGAATGCCACAGACAAGATTATAAATTTTGAATTAAATCCAACGATTTACATTTCATAACATAAGATCAATCTAAAGTTTCGGATCTTACGCATAAAGCATAACACATAACATAGTTTTACAAAATTATCTACTTCGACGTTGGAATCTCAGAAATCGTTAAAGATTAAAGTGGTTAAATGAAATAAAATGTGTTTTTTAAGGATAGGTTAATTTATTAGTTGTAAATTAGAAGATCTTAGTTGGCTTGAGTTTATAAAGATTATACACGATAAAATCCGGACAGAAGAAAATTATCATAAAATTTAAATTGTTGATATATTTTTCATTAATAACTCTTTTTCTTACTTATACATTATATTTACACAATTTAAGGTAGTCATTTTAATTTTAGGCACTGCTTTGATAAAATTCACGGACCTTGCATTTGGCCCCACTCATCAGTTTTTGTACAGTCTCTTCTGTGATCAATTTTGATGCAGTAGTCTGAGTAGTTCATTCCCTTTTGAACTGGGCGATGTTTTCCGCTTCCTTTTTAGTTCTCTTCAGTTTTTGTTTTACCAAAGCCCAATATATTTCCACTGGGCGCAGCTCAGGATAATTAGCTGGATTGCTATCACGAGGGACAATTATTACCCTGTTGTTATTATACCAGTCCACAACCAGTTTAAAATAGTGGCACGATGCAAAATCCGGCCAAAAGACTGGAGGTTCGTGATAACTCTTCAAAACCTGCAACAAGCGATTTTGGAGGCATTCTTGATGGTATCTGTAGAACTTCTTCTGCTATACGTGCAAATTGCCTGCCAAACCAAGAATTTTTTCGGGAATTTCGACTTAATTTTTTTCTTAAATTATTCTTCAACACTTTTATTGTCTTTTCCTGTATAATACTCCATTCCAGGCAATTGTTTAAAGTCCGCAACCACGTATGTTACTAGGATTTGCTATGTGAGTGTACAAAATTTCACTTCGAACTTGCTCTTGATTCGATGACATTTTGTTTACTTGAATGACATGACACACCAATTGTTTACAGAATCAAAGCCTACTATTACAGCAAAGCCTTTTACAAATTTAAAAATTTTAGTTTTATTTTTGACAATATTATAATCAAATGCACCTGCCCAGATTTTATCCTGTACAATCTTTAATCAAGGTACCGAATATTTCAACTTGGGATTTTCTTCCATATCTTTTACATCTCGTATATTTAATAAGGTATGCTTTTTATGTTACTAAGGGCCGGTATTTCAATACAGGCTTAGGTTATATCTTAAGTTAAATAGGCTTAAGTTAGGGCTGAAACCAACGTTTTCTACACTTAAGCTCTAACTTAAGGCACCCTTACCTGAGTTTTAGCTTAAACCTGCACTAAAATACTGACCCTTAGACACTTTTTTTTGGGCTTTCAGGCGAGTTATAAAATTTAGGCCTCTCCGTAAAACAAAAAAGGTTTACTTCTTGGGTGGCTTCCTGGTCCATAGAATTCTTATCCAATTCTTTATCTTTATGCGTTCTTTGTACTTTCGAATAATAAAGTGATATAGAGAGTGTGAAATTTTTACAGAATTTAAAATTGTTTAACGTCCATAACGACCCCTTTAGTGCTGCGGCCTAATTTGGCAGTCACCTCATTTGCTTACCACCTGAAACCGGCGCTGGATATCTTACGGGAAATTTCAAACTGTAATATCAAATTTGAACTTGCAGATGGAAATCCTAAATCTATTTTCGGATATTTGAACCTTACAGTCGATTTCTGAGTTTCTGAGTCGAGTTTCAGCGAATGATTTATAACCTCACATATTTGTTCTTTTATGTTGTATATATCGATCTCCTATTCCGTTCAAAATGTGTTTAACTAGTTCGTTTAGTTAAATAACCTCCGAAGCTTTGTTTTGTTTGTTTTGCTCTTTACGCTTAACCCCCTAAAGACTTTTCAGCTGAAAGGTCTCAAATATGCTTTAAAGGGCCCCGAAAAAAAGTTATGCCTATGTAATATAATTATACAAGCAAATGAGGTGGGTCCAGATGCGCCTTTACATTTGTAACTTAATTGTTAGTGTAGCAATATACATAACACGAGGACTCATAAGTCTAAATTAAAACGGGACCGTACCGACGTCCTGTAATAACCCAGATATGCAAATCCGCCAATAAATCTGTTTACTTACCCCATTTTAAGCTATTACTATGCGAATTCAGAAACCCTGTCAAAGCTGGATTTAGATAACCGAGATATAGAGGAAACCCGACGTGAATCACTCAAAGCTCCAACTGACGAGCTCCTGTATAAAATACAATTTCTCCCCAGATCTTATCGGAATTATTAGGGCGGATATAACATTTATTTTCTTACAAGGTAATTTTTCCTTTCAAACACCAAACTTTGAGCCGGCTTTAACAAAGGAAAGTTTTTCAAGTCAACTTTTTTTGTACCAGAATTTAGAATCAATAACCGGCGTGAAAATTATACCTACGAACGTTATTTCATCGAAATTCATTTCCACCTTCGTTCATATCTTTCCTTCTCGTGTTGATTTATTACATATTATACAGTGATAAATCCTGTAGTCGTGTTTAACCTTAACTTAAATTTCCGAAAGCGCGTTTGATTTCATGTTTAATCTCTTTTCTGATGCGAAACGCTCGATTAGAAACTTTGCGAAAAGTGTTGAGAACTTTTAAGGATACGTAAATTTGCTACAAACAATATAGAGGGTAAGTTTTCTCGTTAGAAGGGAAACGCCCTTGAATTTTGTAAATCGAGGTAAAGAACCGAAAATGTGGCAAACAGAGACTTTGTTGTTCGATCCTCACATGTAAAATAATCGTCACGAATAAAACCATTCGAAATTAAAGTGGTAACTAAGTATTAGAAATTCTAAAATAATTACACATACAATTGTACTGCAAAACTTGAGGCATTAAAATGTATACAAAATATTTCTGTAAAGTGTGTATAGTCTGTTCATTCGGATCCGCAATTTCTACTTAACTTTTTAAGTTATTACAACGGGCAATAAAACCTTAAACGCCCTACCAGGCACGGCTTTAAACTCTACCTGCAAAATATTTTTACATTTTATACATAAATTCTTCTATTTTGGGGTACCTGTAAAATTATTCGAGTCCGGCCTAGGAGGGATGATTTACGATCCTTCTATTTAAACCTTATAATCCACCACTAAGCTGAAAAATGCTTCCAGCAAATCTGACCACGCCACCGATCCAACTATAATAGTTTAAATCTCTTTTCTTTACTCATGATCGTCTTCTCCCTCTCCTCTTCTTCTGCTACTTTTTTTTCGCTTACTATACTTTCCGTCATATTTCTCTCTCCCTTATACTTACTTTCCATCCTCCATCTCTTCTCGCCTCGTAAGCTATCTCATTTCACCCTTCTCTCCTTCTTCTCCCCAATTCCTCTGTTGCTTCCTGTGCTATTTTTTATCTTCCTCAGTCTTCCATCTCTCTCCTTCTGTCGTTCTTCTACCCCTTGCTCACACCATCCTCATCCCTTTTACTCCTGTTTCTCTTCACTACTGTTAACCTCTTTGCTTTCCTCTTCACTCTGCTATCCAACTGCCTTCATCTGAGCCACATTTCCATCTTCCTCCTCCTTCTTCTTGTATTTCTTATCTTATCTCTTTAGTACTTCCCCCAGTGCTTAATTTCTCTCTATTCTCCGATGTACCTTGTCCGTTCTGATTTTTGCATTTTAATTACTTCCATTAAATGAATTCTTCATATGAATTATTTATGCCGGCTTTTACTTTAATCCTCTTGCAGTTTATGTTTTCGCTAATGTACAACACTGTATGGCTTTCGTTCTTTTTAAATTGTTATCTCTTCTAAAAAATTAAAATTTAAGTAAACTATGATGTGGGTGTTTAATAGGGAAAGACCATGAGGGTGATCCTTGAAAACTTTTTGAACCTGTTTCTAGGGAAAATTATTCACCTATTTTTATTTTATTTTGGAATCCGCTTTATCTTTCTTATTAATAGTGTTATTTATTCTCATTCTTTCTCTCGTTTATTGCTTTCCAGCTTTTCTTTCCCTGTGTACCTTAAGGCGCAATTCCACTGAGGCAACATATGACATGCGGCGATGAGGCATGCTACACGGACTCTTTTAATCGAAGCAACATAAAGTGACATGCATCATGCACCTTTGCCGCATGCCACATGCTGATTGTTGTTGCCGGTAGGGTTGCATGCGTCATTTTTTGACAGAATTCAGCATGTCGAGCAGTGTCGCCTACGACATGAAGTGGAATATTGAAAGAACTACTTTATTTATTGAAGATTATCAATTATCATAATTCACCGGAATTGTGGAACAGCAGAACTACTACTGTTTATAAAGACAATAAACTAAAAATTAGTGAGCTGAAGCAGCTTGCGAGTAAATACGACTCTGCTGTTATTGAAGTGAAAAAGAAAATAAAGAATTTGCGGTCAATTTCATCACCAGAAAAAATTTATTGATAAACTCATTCAGAGATTCTCGTCTATTAACATATAATTCTCTTCTCTATCATCTTGGCTTCCTTCTTTTTCTTCTTCTGTTAGTACTTAAAGCTATTACTAAAGCTGTTGCTGGGCTTCCTCTATAATTTTGGTTACTTATAAAATATTTATATTGCATCTTTCCACATATATTTTTATAACTTTATTTTGAAAATATTCAGCATTTTTTCGTTTTGAATCTTATTTTGATTTTTATATGCAATCAAAGGTCTGTTTTGTAAATGATTTTATGTTAATTGGTTATATTACTGAATATCTTGGTAGAGATGTGGAAGTAATTGTTCAGTAGAATATTTAAATAATAATATATTATTTAAAATTTGATTAAACCAACGATTTCAATTTTGTAGAAAAATGATACCACCGCGGGGAATCGAACCACCGACCTAAGGTTAAACGCACCAACGCTCTCACCATTGAGCTACAGCGGCTGTTCTCCGGGGCAGCGTCACATTTCTACGTTAGCAATTGAAACCAATATTGAAGTCTATTCTACGGCCGCATTTATGATGATTTTATATTTTGTTATATTTTGAGAACCGGCAGTACGGCAGAGTGGGAGTGCACGTAATTCTGACATTTATAAAGTTAAGCAGCGGTCTGCTTGGCCTGAACGAGAATGGGTGGACCACTCTGCGGCTTGTTATTTTCGGCTCCCTCGACACTGTTAAGGTATAAGAGGGTAAAAGAGAAAGAAGAAGTAATATTTTGAGAATTAACGTTTATCTTATCTTGTATTTTAAAATGGCATAATATGCTTTACTGCCATATATTGTTTTGTATTATGTCTAATACCATTTTGATTATTATACTTAAAGCGAATAGAATTCTTGTTCTGTTCTTCTATTTATAGTCTATACGTTCTCATTCACATTATCATTATTTAAATGTATTATTACTTTAGTTTTAATACTTTATGTAAATGGTTGTTTTAACACCGCCAGACTGATGTTTACCGTTGAACTTTTACTCTTATTCTGGAAGTGGCGCCCCCGTTGCAGGGCATTGCTGGTCTTTTCTCCATAATTATATCTGTAGTGTGCATGTCAAGTAGCCTAGAGACATAGAGGACATACAATTTAACATGAGCTCCGAACCACGAAAGTGCTCGCACTTCTACTCCAGACTGATTACTAGGCAGAAATGCCTCGGTGGTTTGCCATTGTCTTTCGAGGGAAGCCATCGGGTGTTTTAGGTGTATGTGTGGCCCTGGGAATCGAACTTAGGCCAATCTTAATCTTAGTGGTCAGACGAACGCAGAACCAACTCAACGACGACCGCGACTAAACTATGTTTGATTACAGACTAACTTCATCCGTTTTATATTTTTATAATGTGACCCGGTTAACTATTTCTCAAACCAGACTCTTTATTAAAAAATCTTAAAAACAAATGCCCAAGACAATCGACACTACTAATATTCACAAAAGGCCTTTTTATTTTTCCGGTATTTCTGCTCTTAATATTTTTTTAGTATTTAATTTATTTAGGAACAAAATATCTATTGTTATTAGCATTTTCAAAATTGTTACATAAAAAACTATTATAAAAAAAACGATCAAAATAATATAAATAAAATTTTAATTAAAATTACTGAGAACCTTGAGCTTATTTTGAAAAACACAATTTTCTAATATCGGGCCCTATGTTAGTTAGTTTTAAGCGTAAATTAGGCTCAAGTATTGATTTGGTTCTATATTTGTTTTTCAAATGTAGCATCATTGTAGATCCCTTTTCGCATAAATAGCTGGTGCAAAATGGCATTAAAAAAGTAATAGTTGTATCTGCAACTTCTTTAAAATCGTTCTTTAACCGAATCCAAAAGTTTGCAAATGTACGAGGAGGGTTCAAATTGTACCCGAATTTTTTTTTTGTAACTTTTTAGTTAAACAAGAACTTTACAATGATTTATTTAACATTTCAACATACAGGGCCGAGCCGTGCCGGGGGTGCAAGGGGTGCACAGCACCCGGGCGGCAACCTACTAGGGCGGCAAAATGAAAAATGAAAAAAATTTCAGATATGCTCGCGGCATTAAAAAATTCAACTTTTTTTTATCAAGTTAATCTTGTATCTGGCTTTTTTTCGTATAAAGCTTAAAAAATTATTGTATCCACGACGGCTGCAGCATCAAAGAATATAGAAATTAGAGAGCATTTTCAGGGTTCTGCCCAGTTACAGATACAACTGGTGAAGGACTAACAGCCTTTTTATTGAATTATTTAAAAGAATTAAATATTGATATTAAGAATATGCGAGGGCAGGGATATGACAACGGTGCCAATATGAAATGCAAACATAATGGGCTGCAAAAAAAGAATTCTTGATATAAATCATAGAGCCTTTTTTGTCACTGGTGCAGCTCATAGTCTTGATTTAGTTGTAAATTATGCTGCTAAAAGTTCGCTTGAAGTAACAAATTTCTTTGGTATTATTCAAGAAATATATGCTTTTTTTTCAGCCTCCACCTATCGTTGGCATATTCTCATGAAAGAACTTCCTACCATAACTGTAAAACCTTTATCTGATACACGGTGGGAGAGTAGAATCGATGCCATTAAAACCCTTAGACTTAGATTTAATTTAGAAAAAATTTATGATGCTCTCTTTTCCCTTTATAATGATAACATCTTGCAAAGTCACTATGTAATTAATAAAATAAAATCATATAAATTTGTGTATTCTCTAGTAATTTGGTACGATATTTTATCAAAAATAAACACTGTAAGCAAAATCATGCAAAAATCTAATATTATTTTACCAGAAGCTGTAAAAATGTTGAAAGAAATTCAAAATTTTTTCATTGACATACGATCTGAAAGTAGTTTTCAGCTATAGGCTTGAAATCAGTCGAATCACCATAGTTGAATTTCAAAGTTAATTTTTATTTTTATATTCTTGATATATGTAGTAGTATCAATATTAAATGACAGATTTGAACAGTTAAAACGAGGGCAACTGCTATTTTGGCCTTTTAAATAATTTAGGCTCTTTATCTATACATAGATAAAGAAGAATTAATGAAATGTTGTATGGATTTATAAATTAAATTAACAGATTCATCTACAAAACAAATTGATGTTAATGCAATTGATTTGTGCAATGAAATTGAAATATTGTCCATTTTTAATAAACCCAAAACGACTTCGGCCAAGGAGGTTTTAGAATACCTTGTGGCTAATGATTTAATTAGCACTTTCCCGAATCCATCTGTAGCCCTACGAATTTTTTTAACGATGCCTGTCTCTGTGACTCATGGTGAGAGAGAGATCGTTTTCAAAATTAAAAATAATTAAAAACTATTTGAGATCTACTATGAGCCAGAATAGACTTACAAATTTGGCTGTAATAAGCATCAAGGAAGAGATCTGCGAGGCGTTAGATATAACGGATTTAATCAGAGAATTTGCAATTATTAAAAAAGCAGGAAAAGTCGCTTTTGATATTTAAATATAGAATTTATGTAGTTTAGTCACAAACATAGAACTATAGTTCTAGGTTTGTGAGTTTAGTTCATGTTTATAACTTCTAAGTTCTAAGTTAATAATAATAAATAATATTATAAGGTGTACTTTGTTATAACTATTAAAGCATTATGTTTGTTGTTTTAAATATTTTATTTTTTTTTTAAATTATACAAATAATAAAATTTATAGTAACCTTAATGGTTTTTTACTTTTTTATTAAACAAGTTAACAGTTGCCAAGGAAATACAGAATTTTACAATTAACACTCTTTATGTCTAAGGAGCTATAGGGGCGGCACATTATATCTTGCACCCGGGCGGCAGATACCCTTGGCTCGGCCCTGTCAACATATTCTCCTTCTATCTCTACATACGTTTGCCATCTCTTTGGAAGATTCATAATCCCTTCTTTATAGAAGTTTTTTGGTTGAGCGGCAAGCCAGTTTTGCACTAAATTCAAATCGAATACCACCCATTGCTTCCTTGAGTGGCCCAAATAAATTAAAGCTACCAGGAGACAAATCCGGACTGTAAGGAGGATGTAAAAGTGTCTCCCAGTGTAATTTATCTAAAGTTTCCCTAGGCAATTGGGTGGTGTGCAGGCGAGCATTGTCATGGAAGATAACCACACTCCTAACCGAACGCAACCGTCTTTTCGTCCGAAATGCAAGCTTCACTTTTTCGGCAAGCAGTTGAGCGTAATAGGGGGCATTAATTGTATCCTTTCTTATAAAAAAATCTGTAAATAAAGCCCCTTCTGCGTCCCAAAACACAATGACCATTATCTTCCCTGCTGAAGGGATAACCTTTGCTGTTTTAGGCTT
This sequence comes from Melanotus villosus, assembly GCA_963082815.1. NCBI lineage: Eukaryota > Metazoa > Arthropoda > Insecta > Coleoptera > Elateridae > Melanotus > Melanotus villosus. The sequence goes on from OY720420.1 coordinate 65,968,603, forward strand.
CAGTGAAGTTTTGTGTCTCCATTCCATTCTTGATTTTTTGGATTCTGGGATAAAATGGTGGACCCAGGTTTCCTCATAGGTCACTATTAAGTTTAAAAAAGTCTCTCCTTCTCGCTCGTATGAATGAAGGAGTTCGGTTGAGATGTCAAATCGTATTTGTTTCTATTCAACAGAAAGCAGCTTTGGGACACACCTTACACAGATTTTTTGAAATTTCAAATGTTCATAGATTATTTCTTCAGCACTACCTATACCTATCTGAAGTGTGTTTGATAAATCACGGACGGAAATTCGTCGATCACTTCGGATCAGCCTATCAATTTCCTGAATGTTCAACTCAGTGAGTGAGGTTCGTGGTCGCCTAGCGTGGGATAAATTTTCGACCTGAGTTCGGCCTTCTCTGAATTTCTGGCACCACTGAAACACTAAGTCTTTGGCAGACCATCTACCCCGAAATGTCTTCGAATTCGTTCAAGAACTTCAGAAGATTTTATGTTTTCATTAACAATAAATTTAATGATAATTCGCTACACAACCGAATTATGAACTGGTTGTTCCGTCATGACTGCAACCAGAACAACAGCACACACGGCTTCTAGATTGTCCAGTGTATTATCAAGAAAAGTTATTTTGTCATATACAAAATAATTTGTATATCATCACCATCATCAATTGACATGGAGCAGATCCGCGTGGATCAATCCTGGATTCGGCAAAATTCCGGGTTAAATTTGAATTCTTCTCGTATTATTTGTTAAATCTTCCATCAGCGCTCTGTCGGAGGAAATTTCTATTAACTGTTATTTCTCTTTGGGCGAGAAGGTGTCTGGTACATATATCTGCAATCAGTGGATTTCTAATCCAATTGTGGTTTTCATAGTTTTCCGGAAAATGTTTATTGAAGTTATTTATTAGAAAGAAGCAATGATTTTTATATCTGACGCTAAATCGTGATTTATATTTAATGTATTTTCTTCCATGAAACCTTCTAAAACTGGTATAAGCTACATTTATTTTGATCCAATTCTTTTATTATTAAATTGAGTTTCTTTATTGTTGCAGTAATTTTGTCCTTAACGATTGATACTGTAGGGCTAAATTTAATTCAATTAATTTTCCGAAAGTATCAGCAAGATATGTATTCGTGACAACCACAATTCATCATTAGAATCACAAAGGGAAATCCGAACTTCTAATCTAAGCTCAAAGGGACGACTCAAAACTTTACCTCTGGATAGCCAGCCACCTGACTTCTGATGAGTGTGGCAGTAGTCTCTCATGTGCACTTCCCATTTCTTGACATAGAATTCCAAATATTCGTGAATTTAATACTCGGCTTATAATACAATTTACAACCTTTAGAGACCGCCCCAAAACAGTTTTTAATCATTCTGGAATGGCTTTTATTACCAAAGCTGCATGATTCATGATGAATGCTGTAATGAGTAAATGAAGCTTGAGGAGCAACTGGTTTTGTTTTAGATAAAACGCCACAATTTTTTCCTGTAAAAGCCCGAGCTCCAGCAATACGTAGATACTTATTCCAAGGAATGGGAATTGTCTGACATAAAATTGAAGAAATATTGAATATTTCACTAACTGTTGTTCTTTCAGCAAGAAGTTCGCAAAATAAATATTCCTCTGTGATTTTTTAATGCCAGTTTTACATTATTTGTATAAATTATTTAAATATAATTTTTCGAAAACAGTTTATCTTTCGAGTACCACCTGTAAGTCCTTGCGTACCACCAATTGAGAATCGCTATACTAAATGAACAACTGAAAACCGTTAAAGAAATTACTATAATCATTTTATATTCCTTTTTTGTTTTCAAAAGAATGTATTTATCTACAAGATAATTATGGAAGTTGTAAATGAACCATACATTTTTCATTCGAATTTCTTTAGTCCTCGAACCATGTCAGCATTTACCCGTAAACATTTACATTAAAACGTTAGAAAGTACAAAATTTCATTTTGCGTTAATGATGTAAAATTCGCCGTTCCAGGAAATTTATCAAATTCAGTTACAATTTAACAGTGTGTTCATACTTCACGGTGTTTTCAACAATGTTGAAGCCAAATGTTTCTGAACGTTGTTAGCGGTGGTTAATTAATTAAGGAAGTAATGAATGGTAACAAGACCCACTACTAGTGTAAGCGATAATTAACTCTGATTTACATGTACTTGAAATTTGTTTGAAAAACCCCTGACATAGCAGATTGCGTAGCTTTCCGACAAATTATCGCTCGAGTATAATACCGTGAAATTAAATTCTCTCCTTGCAAATTTAACTAATTTGCCGTTTAAAAATCGTTACGTATTTACTTCGGTGCAAAAATCATAAGCCTCAACTTACTCCAGCGAGCAGTTATTTTTAATTATCTTCACGTTTTTATCGGGCGCTTGAATTCCTCTCCACGTTTTTATTCGAATTGGAATTGTGAAACACTCATGTTCGTTCTGTAAGGAAGTGGTGACTTAATTTTACCCATAGCTTCACTTCGGGATTTATTTCCTAGTAATTATATCATTAATGTTTTCTTCACATTTATGAGTTATTCATAAAATATTCTGATTTAACTACGAAGCAATTATATTCAGGTGCGATTTGCATTTCCATTAGTTTAATTTAACGTGTTATATTCTAATTGCTTTGTATAACTCACAGCCGTCACAACCTTTAATTAAAATCCCTTAAATTCTGATAACAGATAAAGAAGTTTCACTTAAATTAAAACCCATTTTTTGTCCCTTAAATTAATTCCCTTAATTTTTCTCGCACAAAAGCGTCAAACCGAATATGTTCACCTTAATTAGAATAACAAGCGCATCTTTAGTTTTACCGCAGGATGATAAAGAGATACATTTGAATAATCCTTGGTAATTAATATAACGAGGAATATAAGATTAAGTCCAACTGTGTTCTTGTGAGCGTTAGGCTTTCTCCCACTTGTTTTTAGTACAAACCAACTTAGAATATTAAGGTATAATATGTTAGCTTGTAATTTTACTTGTGTTCGCCTATTTGTCAACCTAAACTAACCTGAAATGTTTTGTTAACATATAAGTAACATTTCTAAAAGGTAAAACCTTCATCGTGTTGTAGGCGAAAATGTATTTTCTTTTGAATACCCTTTTCCGAACATTTGCAGTATTTAATTTTCTCGGTTCTACACAAATTTTAATTTAGTCATATTATGAAAAAAAAAATTGTATCAAAGGATGTTTCATTTCAATGCTGAATGAATTTTAAATCTTTAATTAACTTTGATGTAAAAATGTTCAAAGAGGTGATAAATTTTTCTTTATGCCTCTAGTAAATTGAGCTCGTAACACAGAGTAATAATAAAACCTGTGAATATAAAGAACGCAGCTTTATTATATTAGATTAATACCAGGAAGAATGAGTTTTGTAATACTCTTTGACAAAGAAAAGTTGATTTAGCATGAATTGCGTGCAACAAAAATAACAGCTTAATGCGAAGTGTAAATTAAAACAGAAATTAAAACGACTGCCTTTACCTTTATAAATTATCGAGGTGTTTCACTTACGTAAAACTTGAATTACTCCCTTATGTTTATGTACTAAATTTAGAAGAGTATCCACTCTATAGTGCAGACTTATTAAAGTAAGGACTATCGATTTGTTTCCTTTTTTCGCTTAGTAATCTTTTTAAAAGGTCGTTGTTTACTCGACAGTTTAAGCTACATCATGTTTGCTAACACACCCAGTGAAATAATTTTTGAATTTTATTCATACTGGAAGTGTTTACACATCGATCGATTTCCTAACATATTAGCTTAAGAACATTAAAGTAATAGCTTTGAATTTCTTATGTTCGTCTCTTTGTAATGACTTGGCAAAAACGGAAATTTTCATAAATTTAAAATACGTGGGCGTAATTTTATGTTATATACCTAGCCATGAAAAAAAACGCGTATCACATTAACAACCTTTTATTTTTCTACGTAACTCCCTTATTCCATCGTTTTCCCAATTGTCCCATACCCTCAGAAAAGAATTCCTTCGGCAACTCCGCAAAATATTGTTGAACAGCTTCTTTGAGTGCTTCATCAGATGCATCCCCTGAGATGCTTTTTTAAGTTTTTGAATAGGAAGAAGTCTGACGGAGCTAGGTTAGGGCTAGAAGGTGGATGCCTTAACTCTATAAACCCACAGTCATTGATTATCTGACTTTATGAACTTTACGACACTGCGATGTTCCATCTTAATTTCACTCATTTTATCAAGAAATAAACCTTCCCAAATCTCTATAAACCGTACAAATTAAACACAACTTAGCACATGTACTTCACAGCTAGTTTTTAATAATTGGTTTTAGATCATCGCTTTTTTGTTTCGTGTCTTGGTAGATAACATAAAAATACGCCTTTGTATGTTGAAGGCCTTCAATATTTACTTATCTTGATTTTGTAGAATATTCCGAAGGAGTTAATTCAATTAAAAGACGAATGTTGCAAAATATGTAATATGTTATAAAAACAAACAGTTATTTTTATTTCGATCTGTCAGTATTTGTATAAAATTGAGTGTGCCAATTTAACATATCCGATCCTTGCTCATAATTTAACTCTGCAATTAAATATTTGTATTAATCAATATGTGCATATACCGTTTATATTTTAGAACGTTTGATTTTCCGTGCAAATATTTCGCTTGGTATATCTTCCGCTTGTATATTAATTAATTAATTAATTAGATAATTAAGCTTTGCCAGTATTCGTATCTGTTATACAAATCAATAGCCCAATATACCATTGGTTAAAAATCCTGATATTTATCATCAAATTAAATAATAAAATTATTAACTGTTGTGTAGCTAATTAATATCTAAATTATTGTAAAACGTTAAATAAATTATTTTATTCAATTTTGCCGTATAAACTGACGTTTATTTGTTTCTGGCCTGCCCATAAAAGTTGATGTTTTATAAACAATCGTTTAAAATTTTTATTCCGCTAGCGATTTAAAATTTTTATTCCGCTAGCGCTTTAAAAATGTCAAATCGCTTTAAAAATGTCAAGTAAATGTCAAAATTGAATAAACAGTTGTATTACACTTGCGGATTAAATTAATGTATTAACTCGCGGTATTAACGCGCTTGCGGCTACCGCCGCTCGCGCGTATAAACGTACCGCTCATTAAACATTAATTTAATCCGCATGTATAATAAATAACTATTATATGCAGTATATTCATACGAGAACGGACAGAAGTGTAGCATGTAATAAAGCATTATATACGAGGGTTATTCGGAAATTCACCTTGGATAGGCTGTAGCATATAAGTCATATCATAAGTCTGCTCAGTAACCACAAATGACCAATTAATTGCTTATACCGTAGCCGGCTAAGTATCAGAATTACCTACTGCTTTTAATATCAAGCGATCCAATTTAAAATCATCCTCAGCAACCCATATCCCAATTAATAACCAATAATAACATTAAGGTATTTAGATTTACGTGATCATTATTTGCTTCGTATTTATCAACATTTCTTGAGCCAAACTAAAACACCACTTTTAATAATAGTAATAAGTGTGGGAGGACTGTAAATAACAATAAAAAAGATTGAGATTACATTATAAAAGATGCAAGGAATTTTTTAAAACTTATTAAGTGAAAAATGTGAAATTATGGAAAGAAGAAGAAAGGCAAGGAAACATGAAGAAGGGAGAGAAAAGGAAAAGGAAAGAGGTAAGAGTAGACGAAATGAGAAAAGAGGAAAGGAAAGGACAAAGTAAGAAGAAAGTGCTAAATGGATGAGAAAACGTGGTTTTTGTCCATTAGAGAATAGAGTAAAAACCATAAGCACGAAAAAAAATGGAGAATGGAGACTGAGATCATAGTAGGAAATGTGTTAGTTTTTCATAATAATTTTATGAAGCAGTCAATAATACACAGTGGTAACAATAATGAAGGCGTATAACTTAACTTTTATTCCACAGCTTACATTATTATTATTATAACCTCTAAACACGTGTTACATCGTACATGGTTCTATACTAACTAACTAGTTACATTTTATTTCTTAACAAAAGTATATTCTATTACCAACCTGAACCTTAAATACTAAACTTAAAAGATAGAATTAGATATGTGATTAATAGATGAATCATTCAACACCCCGACTTAATCAAATATCTTTAGGAAAAATTTTTGACACCTAAATCTTTTAAGAAATTGTTATGTTTATCTTTAGGTAAAGATTTAGTCATTATGTCTGCCACCATATCGTTGGTTGATCGATATTCAATTTTTATAACACCATCTTCCACAGCTTGTCTAAGGAAATGATGTCTTATCTCAATATGTTTTGTTCTTTTGTGATGTTGACGATTGTTTGCAATTTTAATTGCACTCTGATTATCGTTGAAGACAGTTACCATTGGCTTTCTTCCTATTATTTCATTTGTTAGATTTCTAATAAAGTAAATTTCTTTGCTAACATCACTCAGAGCTAAATATTCAGCCTCAGTGCTGGAAAGGGCAACTGTTTTTTGTTTTTTAGATTCCCAAAATACAGTAGAATTTCCAAATTTAATAACAAAACCTGTATAGGACTTTCTATCTATTACATCGTTACCCCAGTCTGCATCAGCAAAGGCTTTGATATTTTCATCGCTTTTGTTATAAACAAGACTGTAATTTATAGTTCCAGCAATATAACGCAGTATCCTTTTTGCCGCTATCCAATGAGTATCATCGTGACACTTATTAAATTGGCTCAAATAGCTCACTGCAAAAGCTAAATCTGGACGGGTACACACTGCCAAGTACATAAGGCCTCCTATTAATTGTTGATACGGTATATTCTTGTCATAGGCATCGTCTTCAGGTTTCTTAAGTTTTTCATTAAGAATCATCGGTGTTGCTACATGTTTAGCATCTTCCATTCCAAAAAGTTTCAACAATCTCTGTGCAAACTCGCCCTGATTAAGACTTAAAATGCCCTTTTCTCTATCACGAGTAACTTTCATGCCTAGACAATACTTTATAGGACCCAGGAATTTAACATTAAATTCTTCGTTTAAGGCTTTTACAAGTTTTTCCTTTTCTTCAGAACAATTACTGAATACAAAGAAATCATCAACGTATAGTGCAATGATTATTAATTTTTGTTCATTTCGTTTAATATATACACAAGGTTCATATTGAGACTGGATAAACTTAATTGAAGTTAATTTCTTATGAATTTTCTGATTCCATGATCTACTGGCTTGCTTCAAACCGTAAATACTCTTTTTTAATTTACATACTCTATTGACATCTTCCATTTCAAAACCCTCAGGTTGTTCCATGTAAATGGTTTCTGCAAGTTCACCATTTAGGAAAGCTGTTTTGATATCTATATGATCAATATCCATATCTTTCTGATTTGCTAATGCGAATAAGAACCTAATGGTCGAATGTCTTACGACAGGAGTAAAAGTATCTTTATAATCCAAGCCATATTTTTGGCTAAAACCTCTAGCCACAAGCCGGGCTTTAAATCGTTCAGTTCCATTTTCATTTTTTATTTTAAATACCCATTTACTCTTTATTACATTTTGATTTTTGGGACGGTCCACTAATTCCCACACATTATGCTGATTCAATGAATTCAACTCTTCACGCATAGCTCTCTGCCAATCATCACAATTTGAACTATTTAGAGCTTCTCCAACCGTTTGAGGTTCCCCTGGTAAAGCTATTAGTGCTGCTAGTGAGACATCTTCATCCGTTAAGGAAATGTCATAATCCTTCATCCACAAAGGACGCCGGCGCTCACGCTCAGATCTAACCTTTTTAATTTCTAAATTATTAGCATTTACATCATCTACATCTTCAGACTCTTCAGAACTTCCTTCCATTAACGTAGCATCAGAATTATTTAAAATTTCAACATCAATATTGTTTTCTTGATTTAAAACAGGAATAGAAGGTTCAATAACTGTTTGATTGTTATTTTTAACATTAGAAATATCATCTTTTATTTTTTCAATGAAAATTACATCTTTTGCTTTCTTAAGATGTCCAGGATGATCAGGATCACATAACCTATAACCCTTTGATTCTTCACAATAACCTATCATAATATACCTTTTAGATTTAGAATCAAATTTCTTTCTCTTAATATCAGGAATGTGAACATAAGCGTCACAACCAAACACCCTAAGATTGCTTAAATCAATCTTTCTTCCAGACCAAATTTCTTCGGGAGTTGCACCCTTGATAGCTATAGTGGGACTGCGATTTTTTAAATAAACAGCAGTATTTATTGCTTCTGCCCAATAGCGTGTTTGAAGTCCAGAATCTTTTAACATTGTTCTAGCCTTTTCAATCAAAGTTCGATTTAGGCGTTCTGCTACCCCATTTTGTTCAGGCGTATATGGAATGGTAGTTTCATGCATTATACCATTTTTACTTAAAAAATTGTCAAACATTTTATGACAGTATTCCCTACCATTATCAGTCCTGATTCTTTTAATCTTTAAATCAGTTTGTTTTTCAACAAGTGTTTTAAATTGTACAAAGGTATCAAAAACTTTTTTCTTTTAGTAAATAAACAAATGATTTACGTGAATAGTCATCAGTAAAAGTCAGGAAATATCTAGCCCCCATCCAACTAGGCTCTGACATTGGACCACATACATCCGAATGAATTAATTCTAATTTCGTTTGTGCTCGTCTTGCCTGACCTTTTGGAAATGCATTTCTAACTTGCTTTCCCTCAATACACGGTATACAAACTTTTAATTTTTCTTTCTCAAAATTTATGCCTATAGCTAAATGTTCTTTTAACAAAAGCATACCTGATAAACTTAGGTGGCCAAGTCGCCTATGCCAGGTATCCTGCGAGATTGAGGTTGACGATGCAGCAGCAACCTCCGATGCAGAATGTTTTTCATCCTCCTCTTCATTTAGTAGATACAGACCGTTATTCTTACGTGTTCCAATGGATACATAATTACCATAAATCCTACAGGCTTCCGCATCATATAGGCGACATTCAGTTTGGTTAAACATTATAATGCGATTTTTATCAGCTATTTTTCCAAACATATGATTTGTACAACCAGAGTCTATTACCCAATCTTCTTTCTTGAATGGTCCACTTCCTAGAGCTGCTGCCAAAAGTAGAGCGTCATTTGGTCCCTTTGGTTTTTCAGCGGTATTCGTGGGTGTCTTCTTATGTAGCTTTGGGCATCTGGGTCTAATATGGCCTTTCTGGTTACAGTGGTGACATACAGGAACAAATTTCCGAACAGATTTGTTTTGTGCATGTCCTTGTTTACCTTTTAAAGCTAAAGCAGTATCATTTTGATTACTACCCAATTTTAGCTTGTAATCTTCTTGAAGTAATCTTGATTTAACAAATTCACTTGTTAACTTAGTTTGTGAAGATTCTATTGTCATAACAAGAGGATTATAATCATCTGGTAAACCACACAACATTGTAACAGCAATTTCTTCATCATCGACAGCACAATCAAGATCAGCTAGATCTTGTGTAATCGACAAGATTTCACTTATACTTCATTCAAGTTAAAGATGAAGTGGATGTAAACAATGATAGGCGCGTGATCAACGCGTGATCAGCACGTGTGCTGCATTTTGGCTAATGCGATTGGCTGAACCCTCACCACTGCACCCGGGAATTGATATCCGTCCATGTCCGGCTTAAAATTATTTTATTTTCATTTTATTTTTTATTTATTGTACCTAACTTTATCATCGAATAAAATGTTCTTTATAAAATGTTATTCCTTACCAAATGTCTAATTATTAACATCATTTCAAATTTGATTTTTTAAATATTTTTTTGCTATACTGGTTTGTATGCAAATCTTTACGAATTTCCTTAATACTACCCTGCTTCTTTCAATCACGTGAACAGCGCATGTATTTGTTTACATCCACTCCATCTTTAACTTGAATACAGTATAGGTAAAGATTCATCGATTCAAATTCGTTGCAATTTATTCGACAAAGCTTCCGCTTCAATGCTAGTCTTTGACTAATGCCCCGGTTCTCGTACGCTAGTTTAAGGTTATTCCATGCTTCTTTCGCAGTCTTTGCATTTCTCACATGTGGATGACAAGTTGAATTCACATTAAGACATATTTTTGCATAGGCTCTTTGATCACGTGCTGTATCATCTTGAGTAGGCACGTTTGTTAGACCAGAATCAATTAAATTCCACAAACCATGTTCAATGAGCAGTAGTTTCATTTGAAATTTCCATGTACCATAATTTTTAACGCCATCCAATTTTTCAATTGATTGATATCCAACGGTAAACGCGACTGGAGCTGTGTTTGCGATCATCTTGATTTTTTTTTGCACACACACGAACTGTATACTTAAAAATTGCTAGACTGGAGCCATAACCTGTTAGTTTTTCATAATAATTTTATGAAGCAGTCAATAATACACAGTGGTAACAATAATGAAGGCGTATAACTTAACTTTTATTCCACAGCTTACATTATTATTATTATAACCTCTAAACACGTGTTACATCGTACATGGTTCTATACTAACTAACTAGTTACATTTTATTTCTTAACAAAAGTATATTCTATTACCAACCTAAACCTTAAATACTAAACTTAAAAGATAGAATTAGATATGTGATTAATAGATGAATCATTCAACAAAATGAACACTTATACAGCTTTAGTTAACGCACAGGAACAAGAAGATCTTAGCTTTATGATAAGAAAACTGAATGCTACATATCACCAGCCTAAAAATAAAATGTAATAAAGCGAAAAAATCTGAGAGTGAAATAATTGACACTTACAATAAGCGTTTATGAGAAACTCTTCATAAGTTTATGTGACAATCGATGATGTTCTTTAGCATTTATTGGGAGAAATCTAGACTTGCGGTTGCCAGAGTCAACAACGCCGTTAATTGTTTTGCTCGTTTAGTACTACGACTAGAATTGTACCGACCGTAGTTAACTTCTACCCCTGGTAGGGTAATTTATGTATTAACTATTTTCAAAGTAGCATTTAAAAAATACAACAGAAGTGAAAAAAATTAAAAATAAAGCATTAGAAATTAACGGAACATCTAAATTCAACTGCTGTAAAACATCAAGCAACATGACAAAAGAAGAAACACAATCTTCTAAACTTGATACTAACAAACACCAAACAAAAATATGAACACCATTATAAACAAGATATTGACGGTTCAAAAGACTGAATGATAAATAAAAGAAAAAATAGGAAGAATATTGCGTAGAAGGAATCAGAAATAAAAAAGGAAGAAGGAAGAATGGGAGATAAAAATGATATATTGAATTAAGTTGAAGAAACGAGATAAAGATGAATATGGTGCAGAAATATAAAAGGAATAAAATAAAATTGATAAAACGGTAGATTGAAGTTCCATAAACTAAATAAAGAGAAGTAAAAATACAATAAATGATATACATTTGGAAGCTGGACAATGACAACTAAAGAAAACAGTTGGGAGAAAAGCACGGCATCAGCAGTTTCTTTGAAAATATGTTTAGCCTAGAAAGTGAAAATGTTTTAATCGCCAAAATTCGTTGTAAACCGTTAGCAACAAACTGCCAGTCGTAAAAACATGGCAGCACAATCTCAAAATGTTATTATGGCATTTTGGCCTTTCATCCAGCAAAATTTAAACATATTTTATTGCAAGTCATATTATCAAAGAAGGATTGAATCACAGAAAAGTAAAAAAAAATCAGAAATATTCAAAAAAACATATGAGAAAAGTGTAGCAAACTCAGAAGATTAATTTACAAGGAAAACCGGCTACTGATTTTGGAAGCTGAAAAATCTGATAACGTATCTTCTCTATTAATACGCGCATGAAGATAGCTGGGAAGCAAATTCGGAGGTTCAGTTAATTTATAGAATAAAAATAAAGCAAACAGGAGGTGGAGTTCCGGCAAAATTAAGAAAAATGTAAATGATGCATTGCCTTCAATTTACTAATGTTTAATGTTATTACTTGTAAATAATGTTTCTAAATAAAAATTATAATCGATTTTATGCATCTTTACTTTTTATAGATATATCCCTAAGTATTAACTTAATTACTTTCTTTACTTACATACATACCTTACATCTCAACACTTTATGTTATTTATTTACTTATCATTATTATTTTATATCATAGTTTGGCCTGGCGTCTCACATCATGCAACTCTTCAACTATTCATTCCATTATTGTCTTCACATTTTGCTAAATTAATTTCATCTTTAAAATACACTTACTTTCCATGAATTATTTCCATTAATTGTTAATTACATTATAATGGGCTATTTAATTTAAATTTTTATGCCTTTATTTGGATAGAAACCCTGGCTCCAAGGCTTACTTTTAATCAATGAGCATTATTCAATTTTAATTAAACATTAGAAATTACTGTGTCATACTTCAATTTTATGCTAAGTTTGTTTTCCAAATACGCTATGATGTACGAGTACATAAAACGTAGTCTTATACCTAATTTTACAAAAAGGAGATACAAATATACCGAAACCGCTTTATCAAATAATAGTTTTTGTCCATTTCAACTTGGCCGAAACCCAAAATTATCAAACCAGGGCAAAATAATTTAATGTTAAGCAAAATATTTGATCTACTTTTTGAGGTTAAAAGTTTAGTATATGTAATCATTAGAATATGTAAAAGCGTTAGCGAACGAATTCAATATTTAAATATCAAACGCTTGTGGTATTAATAAAGTTATACGAAATTTTGTAGTTTGGAAATAACGATTAATAATTTACAAATGACGAAGGAAGGTAGCAATGCCTAATTAACTACTTGAATGTTCTTACAATTAAAAGCAATAAATTTATTTGCTTCACTGTAATTGTTGATTGATTTCTTCATATGTGCATTAATTCGTAACGCTCTCTCAGACTGAAATATTAAAAAAATTTCTGTTCTGCTATTTTAACATGTCGGGCCTGATGGTCTTGAAAAGGTAACACAGGTAACTTCTCTAACTACTAGATTTTTAATCATTACAAAACCCAAAGGCATCGTAAAATAAATAGAAAATATATAACAGCAAACATGGCAGTTATTTAAAAAAATATTAACTTTGGAATTACACAAAAACATTACATTTGAGTTTAACAAACATTATTCGAGGAGGAAGTTTTAAAAACCCATAGAATCTGAAAATGTTCATAAACCAATCCAATTCGTTCTATCATTCACCAAATGTCTAACCATAAAAGTTTTACATTTATCTTCCATATTGAAAAATATTTTTTAATTTCAAGTAAAGGAGCAATAGATAACTATATAAAGTCAAGGTTAACATATTTAACTTGTAACCAAAGAATTTGATTGAATTCTCGGTTCAAGTCGGTGAGATTTTAAATGCAGAAAAATATCTAAAATATCTCTTTTGGATAAGGTAAAACCGTAGGCCCCATGCTACTTAATAAAACGTCTTGCAAAATTGATGTGTTTTGAGATACTTGGCACCCGTCAGTGGCGTACGCAGAGAACGTTCATGGGGGGGGATACGAAATTTATTTCCAATTTTCTTTCGTTTAACACGAATTAGTTTTTTTATAAGCAGATATATTTAACAAATTAAAATAAAATTATTAATAAATTATTATCTAACAAAAAAAATCAAAATCGTTTTAGGTGCCTGAAATGAAAAAAACAATAGGTGTTTATAAAATTCTATTGCGTTAAAAACATATGACCCTTACAAACATCACCCCTACAAGTTACAAAATGCTTAAAGTATGAGGTCAATTCGTCTAGGTTTTTTTGACAAATCATCTATAACGACATCTAAAGATACTGCCTGTTCACGATGTATTGACATCATTGCTAGTCCATTTAGCCGATTCTGAAACGATATCAATGTTGTAAGTAGTGAAACTTATTATTTTAAAGCGTTGAAAAAGGGTTTCCTTGAGATTTTGAATTTCTTAAATAGGTTTTTATTCGTTTTAAAGTAGAAAAATACCTCCCAGGAGTAGCGGTACTAACAGGCAGTGAACAAAATTTTTTTAGCTGCCTGTGCACATGTGGAAAGGCCTGTCATGGGGGGGGATATATCCCCTTTATCCCCCCCCCGTGCGTACGCCACTGGCACCCGTAAGCGTAAATCTCACGTAATAAAAAAATAAATTAAATTAATGAACAATAAACAAAACAAACATTTTGACTATAAAAATTATAATTCATGTTGTTTCTCGTTGCCTTATTGTTAATTAAACTCCTGACAGATGCTTGGAACTAGCCTAATCATCTTACAAAACGCAAACAAAGAATAATTACTCGATTAAGAATTGGTCATACCAGATTTACTTCGATGTATGTGTTACGAGGGAGCTTATAACCTATACGCGATCAGTGTCAAGCTCGCATGACCATTGAACATCTGCTAGAACAGACTGTAATGCCTTGGAAGCGATTCGCCGTTAACTTGAGATAGGTACTCAAAGATTTAGTAGAGATATTAGTTAACAACCAAAAGAGCATCGACAGAATTATAGAGTATTTAAAGTCTCTCCGAAATAATGTTTTTAGTGTATTTTCCTAATTCATTTATGTGTTAATACTTATCTTTACAAAAAGTTTAAGTAAACAATGAATATTGGCTATTTGTAAATTAATAAAGCTTGGAATTTTTTTAAATTTCTAATCTTAAGTTTTTATCCAGGAGTTGCGTGGCAGGCGTTGAACCGAACACACGCATGTGACAGGCCTAAACGTTTTCACAGCTTTCCTTAGGAAACTTATTATTACTGGTAAATAAATCCTATACCCACGGGGGTATTAACAGGGCTCGGGTAATGATAATAATCCTCACATCATAACATAACAAAAATCGTAAAAATAACAACAAAACGGGGAATAAATAAATCAATAACCTGAAAGTGCAGTGAAAGTGGTACCGCAAGTGTTAGACGGAGGGGTGTAACAGGAAGAGGAAGGGCTACAGGAGGAAATTCCACATCCAACAATTGAAGACAGGTTCCAAATCAAAGGTGCAAGAAGGTGCAAACGTGCAATAAAAGATAAGTGTATCGTAGATCGTAGTATTGTATAAAGTGTATTATATACTAATGAAACACGGCAATAACAGTAATATCAGCTTAAAATGACGCAATAGAGGTACTAACAGCATTAATGCACGTGTGTAGATTGTAATTAAGTAGAGGTACGGAAACAAGAAAGTTGCAATCAAAAGGGGACGCCAAGCTTAATGTTTGGGCCTCACAGCAAGACGTTACAGCCCTGAAATACGGTCGTTTCAGCACTGTGTTAAGAAAAAGGGACCGTTTCAGGTAGAAAGTCTATTTATAGAAAAGAATTCTAAGTTGGTACAGTTTAGCACATAAATAATAAGAAATATAAACCAAATAAAAATAACATCTAGTTTTACATCTAGTTTTACAAAGAATAGGTAATAGGCAATTGTGGCATGCGCATGGTACATGTATGTACACATAATAAAAGTAGGGCTCAAAGTTAACTTAGTCAGCAAGGCACCCGAACTCAACGAAAGCTATACCAGAAGCAGGACGGCTGACAAGGGGAAGCACAAGCAACAGAAATGGACCGAGAAACAATGTACACCAACGACCACACAATTCAAGTAAGGAAAATAGCAGGCGATGGAAACTGCCTATTCGCTGCAATAACGGACCAGATAACAGAAGGCAGAAGAAACAAAGAAGAACTTAAGAAGGAAGCTCTGGAGTTGCGAAGGGAAGTCGCACAATACGTGAGGGAAAACCAAGAAGAAATGAAATTGCAGCTGGAAGAAAATATCAGAGATTTGGCCCCCAAGTACGATCATCTGGACCACACTTTCGGCTCAGCCATGCAAATCAACGCCTACATAGAAGACCTGGGAACAGAAGGATTCTGGGGCGGATACGAATCCATCTTTGCAGCGATGGAAATCCTGCAAACAAAAATTGAAATCTACAACGAGGCAGGCCACAAATCGGAGCACACGCCGAAGAACACCACGGGAGGGCACGCGACTACAATACGACTAGCGTACAGGACATCGATAAACGGATCTAGAAACCACTACGATAGCGTAGAAACGGTAGAAGAAAATAATAGTCAAAGAAGAGAGGCGCAGAGCGGGAACTGGAACGTGGATATAGAAAAGCAGCTATCAGAAGTACAACCAGGGCGATACGGCCTGTCCTTACAAACCCAACCATCTTACAGGCAAATAGAAGAGACAATACCAACAGAAATGAAGATAGCCTCGTGGAATGTAAGAGGAGCGCGAAGACCGGAGAAACGCGAAGAAATAGACAGACTACTAAACCAAGAAGAAATCACCGTAGCTTGCCTGCAGGAAACATACATGACCACCGGGAAGGCAGACACCACGAACTACAGATGGTACCTCAGTGGGGGAAAAAAGGAACAAACAAGAAGAGGTGTCGCGGCTCTAGTCAGGAAAGGAGTAACGGTTACAGCCCATCAAGAAATCTCCGAGGACATATGCTCAGTTACGGTAGAAATAAACAACCACATTAGAAGTTTTATAGGGGTGCACATACCATCGGACAAAAGAATGGACAACTCAATGTTAGAAGTATACGAGGAAACAGAAAAAGCGATCAGAAGAACGCCAACGATAATAGTAGGGGACTTCAATGCACATCTAGGGACCGAAGACCTCACGGAAGATGACAAAAAACTAATAGGACCAAAACTGAGGCACATCAAATGCAACGCAAACGGTATCGCCCTGAAGGACTTTGCACACCTCTTCCACCTTCATATTCAAAACACCTGGAGTAAGTCGAACACCGTTAGAACAACATGGGAAAAGGGAGAACATAAAGCACAACTGGATCACTTCCTAGGGAAAGGGGACCAACAGACCAAAATCTATCACATACAAGCATCATGGCACCACGAAGTACGCACGGACCACAAGATGATAACGGGGACGGTAAAACTCCAAGACCCACACCCAAGGACATCAAGCAAGAACAAGGAGGGAAAACGCACACAGGAGAAAAAATGGAACGTACAACTGTTAAAGTCCCCACAATTCCAAACACGGTTCAACAACCAAGTGGGAATCAAAATCGAAGCCCAAAACCCAACTAAATGGTCAGAAATAGTAGAAAGTCTAACTATCGCAGCGCAGGAAACGCTGTCCAGACCAACATCACCAATGACACCTAGAAGGAGGAAAGCGCAGGCAAAATACCAACAAGCGCTCTTTAGAAACAACATGAGGAAAAATGCAGAAAGCAAAGAAGAACTTAATGAATCCATAAGGAATAGGAAAAAGGCCCAAGAAGAACACGAGGTCAAGAAGTGGGAAAAATTCTTTAAAGAAATACAATCTCATCCACCAGAGTCAAGAATCCGGGAAACATACAAATACATCAAGAAACAGAGGAGAGCTGCCACCGCAGCCAGAAGGCACTACATCCCAATGAGAAGTTGGGAAGACGAACTAAAAATCTCGGAAGACCACCAGGGAACGTCAGAAATAAAAGAAGCGGATCACTGGCCCCTAAGTAGGCCTCCAACGCTAGAAGAGACAGCCGAGATCATCCAACAAATGAAAAGAAACAAAGCTCCAGGAATGGACAGAGTAGAAACCGAACTGCTACAGAATGCCCCACAATCCGCTATAGAGAGAATACACAAAATAATACAGGAAACATGGGTAAAGAACACAGTACCGGATGAATGGAAGATGACAGTACAAATCCCGCTCCCAAAAGTCAGAAACCCTAAAACAACATCAGAATACCGGAAGATAAGTCTCTGCAGTGTGGGATATAAGATCTACGCAAAACACTTACTGAAGACCCTAGACGAGACGATTCAAGAAATGCCGTCATATCAAGCAGCGTTCCTCAGCGGAAGATCAGTGGAGGATCACCTGTTTGTCGCCAGACGAATCTTAGATGAACGATGGAGAGCAGGAGAGCGAACTATTCTAGTAACCCTGGACCTAGCTAAAGCGTTCGACACAGTCTCCCACCCAGCCCTTATAGAAGGCTTAACGGACAGCGAAGCACCCCACTACCTAATAAATAGGATAATCAAGGCGGCACTGGAAGAAAACACTGCCATCCAGTGGTTCGGACAAAGAACAAAGGTATACCGGAAACGCAGAGGAATAAAGCAAGGATGTCCACTCTCCCCCCGCCTCTTCACCATTGCCCTCCACAAAGCACTCCGGGACCTACCAGCGAAGCAACACAATCGGACTCCTACCGGAAATGACTTACTGCTCCCAAAAATCTTAGCATACGCAGATGACCTACTGATTCTAGCGGAAGAAAAGGGCGAAGTGGGACAACTACTGCAAGAAATCACAGAAAACCTGAAGGACGTGGGGCTAGAAATTAACGTCGATAAATGCGAAGCCATGATAAGACAACCGGGACTACATAACTTAGGGGCAATGGTGCAAAACCTGAAATTTGGGAATTATGAAATAAAACAAGTCAGAAAAATGAAGTACCTAGGAGCTTATATGACCAACACGCTGGAAAGGCCAGCAACAGTGAGTCAACGAATCACAAAAGCTCACCAAGCTACCTACGCCATACTACCCACAATACAACGGCATAAACTGCCCCCGCAACTGAAGAAGACAATCTACACAACGATAGTTGGAACAACGGCGCTATACGGACTAAAAACCAGCGCAATGACAAAGGGAAATAGAGTGGCACTGAGAAGAATGGAAAGAAAAATCCTAAAACTCCTCAGGATAAGTTCAAAAGAAGACGAAGGGGCGACCGCACACGAGGTACTGGAAGGGAAAACAATAACTAAAAAGCTGACAGCGGCACGGCTAAAATATTGGGCACACATATTAAGACGCGAGGAAGACCACATACTGAAGAAGGCATATAACCTAGCAGCAGACGAAATGAAGGTGGGAAGACCCTGCTACACGTGGAACACAGCACTGAAACAAGATATAGAGCGATCGGGTATACCACAACAAACTTGGGAAGAGTGGGCAAGGAGCAAAACTAGGATGAAGAGGGAAATGAATCGCATATATGACCAAATAGAAGAATCTGACAACGAGGAATTAGAAGTAGAGGAAGTAGAAGAAGAGGGAGTAGAAGTAGAGGAAGTGGAAGCAGAGGAAGAATAAGATAGAAGAACTGTGAAAGAAGCTATACTACAATATTAACGGAAAATAGAAACAAGGGAACAAGGAGTATGTGTATAAAATAAGGACTAGATTTAGCTAGACTAAAGTATCGTGTACCTAGTAACTTAGTAACTACACCTAGGAAATTAGCGGTAATACTAGAAATAGGGTTTGTAAAAAAAAAAAAAAAAAAACTTTATTAACCACCTCGGTCATATATTCGACTCCCATTGAATATGTGATCTACTAACTACCTTGCACTGTAGAAGCGGTGTCTAGCGGCTAGCGTCACAGGCATGTTAACGTCATACAGTGTTCCCCGTTGACATGGGGTGGGCCTGGCGTAATCCAGGATTGATCCACGAGGATCTGCTCCATGTCAATTGATGATGATGATGATGATGAATCTTAAGTTTTTATCCATATAATTTCTCTCCAAACTACTATTGCTCTAATGGTCTAATGTTAGATATCTTGCAATGGTTAAGCATAAAACGGCGTATTTACTTTAAAACTCTAGTATTAGTCTACAAAACAATAAATTGTTTACTTTCAGAATACATGTCCCAGTCATTGATGTAGAATTTAGACATACATGACTATAACACCAGAACTCGCTCCGACTTTAGATTGCCAACATTTTCGAAATCGAAATCTCAAAATTCTTTTTTCTACAAAGGTTTAAAATATTATAACAATCTTCCACGGGCGCCAAATATTTATAATTTTAATAAACAGTTAAGTTTGTACGTTAAGAATGGTTTTTAAGCAAATATTGGACATTATAAACTCTTGTACGATTAATGTAAATTAATAATATTACTAACTAAAGTACATATTATTATTATTGAAGCTACACATCAGTGCTTACTGTCTGTGATATTTATTTAATTACATATTAACACTTATTGATATATAAATTCTACAACAAAAATATTGGCCTACAACAAACTGCGATAACTGACTAGAATATCGATACCTACCTATCTATCATAGCTATTTACTAAAGTTTAGAATTATCATTTATTGGCCGGTCAATCAATAGGTCTTTGCTGTAAATTCGTTTATCCTGACCCAGTCCATCGTGCAAACTCAGAGACATTTTCGTCATGAATTTAATTTGCCAGTTTGCGCTGAAGTCCTAACAAGAAATTCCATTTTGAGATGGGTAAGAGATTTCAACGAACGGGGCAGTGTAAGCTCAAAATTTCCGCAACCAATTTTTAGAAACATTGAACAACAATGCAGAAATTTTTGATAAACTGATCATGTCTGACGAAGCTCACTTCCACCTTAGTGGGTACGTCAATAAGCAGAACTTTCGCTGGGTAGAACAAAACTCAAGAGAAATGCATGAAAACCCACTTCATGACCAAAAGGTAACGGTGTGGTGTGGAGTGTCCACATTTGGTGTGATCGGGCCATACTTTTTTGAAGAAAATGGGCACACAGTCACAGTCAATTCAGTTCGTTGTTGAGATGCTGGAAACATTTGTGACTGCGGAGCTCCAAAGAATGGATCAAGATGAAGTCTGGTTCCAACAGGACGGCGCCACAGCGCATACAGCTAGACGGACCATTGCTGTTTTACAGCGCATGTGCTCGGTTTTCAAGGTTTGGCGACATTGCGCAAGATCGCCCATACGGACGGTCCCAGATTTTTTCTATGGGGATTCCTAAAATCTAGTGTACTCTACCCGTATCCAAACACTTCGTGAACTCAAAGAGAGGATTCACGAAGAGATAAATTCGATAAACGAACGTTATGCTCAATTTCAGAAACAGATTGCAGCAATGCATAGAAGAAGACGGTGGTCATCTTAGGGATGTGATCTTTGCAAACTAAAAGTGTTATAACAAATTACCAGGATTGTGTTTTTAGTCCAAATATATTCTTTGTTTCTTCACAGCCGCCTATTAAAAACTATTCAATCCTATTGCCGGACTCAGTATAAGAAGGGAGATCGACTAGATTGTCAGATTTTGATACAGACCGATATCCCTACTATGCGTATCCTATAAGATCTTCACGAACATACTACGAAAACGCTTAATGATGAAATAATAAGAAGGAGAATACCAGGCCGGATTTAGGAGGAATAGATCAACTATCGACCAACTGTTCACAGTGAGACGGAAAATCAGGGAGTTGTTGAGAGTACAATACCCAATAACCCTGTATACAAGCTCTTTGTTGACTTCAAACAAGCCTATGACAGCGTAGATAGAGAGGTGCTGTATTCAATCATAGTAGAATTCGGAATATCAAATTAACTTATAAAGCTAACTCCGAATAACAATTAATAACACAAATTCACAAGTAAGAATACAAAACAGATTAACAGGAAAATTTGATACACAAATTACTGGATATGCAGACGACCTAAATATTGAATTAGAAGACCATCAATACTAGCTCTAAAAGAAGCGTATAATAAGGTAGAAACCAAATCACATGAAATAAGACTGGAGATTAATAAGAATAAAACTAAATGTCTGGCCATAAAACCGATCAAAGGAGCAGGATCAAATTTAACCATCGAAGACTCTAACTTTGAAGTAGTCGAACAGTTTAAGTACCTGGGATCACAACTAAACAAAAATAACGAAATAACTCAAGAAATACAGCAAAGAATAATATCGGGAAAAAGAACATACTACTCTCATCACAATATGTTCAAATCTAATATTAGTAGGTAGAAATATAAAAGTTAAAATAGTTAAACAATGATCTGAGCAATAGTGACCTATGGACGCCAAACATGGACCCTGACGAAGAAGACAGAAGGAATACTCCTAAGATTCGAAAGAAGAATATTTGGCCAAATACACGAACAGAGTGAATGGAGAATAAGATATAACCACGAATTAAAGGAATTATACCAAGCGCCTGACGTGGTAACATACATAAAAATCCTTAGATTAAAGAGGGTTGGATATATGATCAGAATGCCAGAGGAAATAATTCCAAAGAAAATGTATAGCTAGGGCATAAGAACCACAGGAAGACCTCGCCGCCGCGCCGGTGGGCAGAAAATATCGCATATCCGGAATTGCGAAAGTATAGCCAGAAATAGAGAGGAATGGAGCCGCGAAGAGAGAGAAAGAAAATATACAGAGTGTCTACCTTGATTTTTAATTTTTTCGAAAAATCTTATTCAACAAAGGGTGTTCCCAAAGAGAGAAAAATACGAAATTTAGTTCAAAAATTTAAAAAACCGGCAGTACGGCAGCGTGGGAGTGCCTAATACTGAAATAAAGTTAAACAAGAGCATCCGATCCCCTCGACACTGTAAAGGTATAAGAGGGTAAAAGAAAAAGAAATAGAATAATTGGGTTCTGCCTAAATTAGAGGAAAAACAATTAGTATTTAGGAGAAAACTAGTTTTTCAACAAGAAACATACTCCACAATTACAATAAGAAATTGGTTTAACAGTAATTTTCCTGATAAATGGATTGGCCGCTTTGGACCAATGTCTTATTCTGCTCGATCGCTAGATCTTTAGATTTCCTTTTGTGGGCTTACCGAATGCAAAGAGTCCATGCAAATAATTTGAACTACAATTTTTAGAAGCTGTTGGAGTATGAGTTCAAAGAAAAAGATGACTAGAAAGGTGCACAATAGTAACAGGGTTGAAAATTAAATAGTTGCTTGTTTTTAACTTCATTTAATGAATTAATTAAATTCTATAACAATTTTTTTTGAATTTTTTTATTTAAAATATTTCGCAAAAATTAAAAATCAAGGTAGTGTGCTGAAGATCATTTCGCTATTTTAAAATGTTCTGAAAGGCCTGTATCACCTATAAAAGGATAACTATAATCCTCATGTCTAACATTTCAGGATAAATAAAACTTGTTTGAAAATTCAAAAATAAAAAGATTTACAAAAATAAGGCACTCGATCCGGGGGGCCTTGTATGCTTCGCCTATAACATAACATCTTTAAGGGCTTATATTGGGTCTGTTTAAAATTAATAAACAAATCTTTTTCTTTCTGTGGAGATTTTTTGACTGAAATCAAATTTAACACAGCAACATTCAAAAACTTCTTTCACAAAAATCTATAGATAATCCTTTAACCTTTCCGTACCCGTGCGGGGTATTTTACATACCCCAGTGCAGTTTTTTACTATAACTTTTAAATAACCTTGTTAATCGAATTGAGCCTTTATGTATTCCTCGGTATATAAATGTTTATCTGAATAGTAAAGTATCAGTCAAAATAAATTATATGTTAGCAAAGAATAATAAAATAATCTTCAAATTCTGGGTATTCCCCGAGATATAAAATATCTTTATAATTCTAAAATTTGATTTTAAAAAAATAATTGTTAGCGTGTTAAAACAATTAATTTTTGTCTGTATAATAATAATTATTTTTTGAAACATTTTACCCGTTTAGAACAAAATCCGGATGAAACCAGTTCGTGCAGCTGCGCACAAGTGGAGTCGTGTAAAAGCGTACAATTACCTCATTAATTTTTATTTTAATGTGTATTTTTCAATAAACTTTTGTGTTACAAGAACTAAATTGTATTAATTTTATGATAAAAAGCAATAACAAAGCCAAAATAAGTCATAGGAACGAAAAAACACTGGGGTATCTGAAATACCCCGCATGCGTTCTAAAGGAAGATTTAGACCACGGGTACGGGAAGGTTAATAAGTATTTAGTTACAGAAATCAAATGTTTATATTCTGAAAATATTTCTATAAATGGTTTTGTCGGTAATAGAATTCTAAGATATACAAAAATATCGGATTTCTCTTATTTCAAATTTTTACGAAGAACTAAACACATCAACTCTGTTGTCAAATAGGTTATGAAAAACATATCTTGACTGTCGGATACAAGGGAGGAAAATGCGTGTAGAGGAAAACATCACCTGCAAAATATTAATATTAGGCTATCGGATACACAATACACGTGCCCAACATAAACTGTCGGCGTTATAACAATGTTTGCCTGCCAGGCACTAATATTCAGTGACAGATTTAACGGGCGACCTATTCATAAAAGATCCGCCGGTCCCTTAAATTCGGGAAATTATAAGATACGAAACGTATTAAATGGTAGGTTGGATATCTGGTTCAAAAACCGGGGGTGTTATTTTTATTTTTCATCTAAAACGAATTATTTTGTCGGTGGTTCATGCAGATTTAATTAAAATTTTATATACACTTTCTGGGAATACTGTCGTTTCATTAATGTAGTTTACTTAAAGTAAATATGTGTAATATTTAAACAGAGCAAAAGCTAATTGACTGACTTAAAATTTAATTTACTAAATTCTATAAGTATCTGTTTTATATCCAAAATCTGAAATCAATGCAGATCTCAAATAAATAAATATTAAGAAAAGTAAAGAACTGGGAAAACCTGGACAATTAACACATTCCTACTGAACAGTATCAATTGAGAGGTAGTAGAAGACTATGGTTTCGCAGTAGTTATTGTTCATCAGGAATCCGTAGCCAATCGATACAGGTCAGCAGAAGAGGCTGACTGCTACTGTTTAGCAGACTTATGAAACTAATTGTGTTTTCCCCTTTTTTCTTTTTATTAATAATTAACCCGACATTTAGGCTACAGGAGCATTTGTACTGAAATTGTAAAAATCGAAATTTTCTGAAAAAGAAACAGATAAGCATGTTTTTTCACATCACAATTTTGATTGAGCGGATAGCCGCGTGTAAAAGGCCTCGGTCTCTCACGTAGGCATCTTGGGTTCGATTCCTGAGACCGGCGATATCCTCGCCGGAATTTAGAAGGTCGTACGCTTCTCCGTGCTTCGGAGGGCACGTTAAGCCGGCGGCCCGGTTGCGTATTGGCATTGTTTACTATGGCACAACGCGACGCATGGTTCTACTGCGGTAAACAATGTTCAAAAATTACGCCGCGTGCATTGAGACAATTCTTACTGCGTTTCAACATATTCACGCGTTGAACCGCAGTAAGATATGGCAATGTTAAAGGTTGCATTTTCAAAGGCAATCCTTACTCGAAGCCGTTCCGTTAAATTGAATTTTTTATTATAATATTATATATATTTTATTTTAAAAATATTGTTTGGGTATCGACTGACATTCTCAGATAACTATAAGCTTCCGCCACAACAATTCTATGTGAATGTTTAAATGTAATCTAAAATACCAACACAATAATATTATGTAGAATTAGCAATTAAAAAGGTAAGTTACCTGTATAACTACATTCAATCCTTTGTTTAAAAGACAATCATTCCTTATAGTATCACGATTTACTTTTTTGAATAGGATGCCAATAGTTGCATTACAATATTTGCCACGTTGTCGAGTAGCTTCACGTTTTCTTTTTTTCAGTTTATCAAAATTATTATGATGGCACTTAAAAACTTTTCTATAAAGATATTTTTTTGCAGTTGGATATGTATATCTTACTATCCAGTTAGTAGCAGGTCCCTTACTAAATTCAATTTAACGGAACGGCTTCGAGTAAGGATTGCCTTTGAAAATGCAACCTTTAACATTGCCATATCTTACTGCGGTTCAACGCGTGAATATGTTGAAACGCAGTAAGAATTGTCTCAATGTACGCGGCGTAATTTTTGAACATTGTTTACCACAGTAGAACCATGCGTCGCGTTGTGCCATAGTAAACAATGCCAATACGCGTCCCGGTTATCTTACTAACACCTTTGATAACCGTTAACCTCGCAACACTGCGGGTCGATCTTCTTCACCTCTTTCGATGGGTTAGGTTAGCCTCCTGCCCAGCATACGTGCTAAGAGGGCTCACAGAACTCGTTCTTACGAGTTTCTAACAGGCCATCGGCCTAGGCTTCGGCCATAAGAGGAAGAAGAAGAAGAGACAATTTTGATTCAATGAAAGAACAGTTGTTTAAGTTTTCATATTTGTGGAAATTTCCGTATTATATTGTTTTATTTAAATTCAGTAATTTAAATGTAATAAATTTATATATTGTTATGAATGCCCTTCTTTTAATTACTTGTATTATCAATGTAATGAAATATCCAAATTACCTCAATAATAATTTACGATTATTAATCACAGTTAAGGTTCATTTACAATCATTTACCTCGGTTAGCTCAGTCTAGGGTCGTTCTAAGGATTCTTCTACCTTTTTAGATCTTTTGATTATATAATTATGCAGATTTATTTATAAACATTTCCCTAAATTCCCTGACTTGTTATATCTAAATTGTTATTTTATAAATTTAATAGTAAATAAAACTAATTTCGCTCACGTAACTTTACTTCAATTCACTTATTCCAATATTCATTTTCAACCATAAACAATCCTCAATATAACTTCCACATCTAACCAAAAACAAGATGAACTTCAATGTATCACCATTTATCAGGATTATTTTCCGTAAACCCCCAATATCCAATATTAATATAAGCAATATTACTTACAATAACTCACAAATGAAATACATATTTATTTTATTTCGTTCACTTCCAATAACCAATATTCATATGAGCTGGACTACTTCCAATAACTCACAAATGAAATATTTTATTTAATAATTTCCTTTTTAAGGAAAATTATTGCTCCCTTTCAACAGAAAATTATTCGTATTACTTGTTTTTATTTACTCTCACTACAGTCTCCTACAGAGAACACATTTCCCTAGTATAAGGGGGATATAACAAAGTTCATGACGCCAAGTCGTTTAAAAAATGTGACTTTGACCCCCTTGCCAACGTCCTTAGAAAGGATAAGGCACAGAAAGAAGAAGAATCCTGTCTATCTAGATTCTTTTATATTATATTATTATTTTAATTAAAACTGCATACTTCATTTAACAATAAAATGATTGTAATTACCATTAACTTCAACTAACTAATGAAATAGATTATGATTTTTTTAAAATAATATCCTCTTATAAATGATATCATCTCAATATGTATTATCCCCGATGAATTACAAAACACATATTGAATGAGCATTTATGGACACATTTATTTTTCGATTAAAATTTACAAACAAATTAACCATGCAGTTTTTCTGGCCAAAAACAAATTCCAAATGCATTTCATTTATGTCTCATTTATTTAAAGTGTTAGAATTACATAATTAACTAAAAATTGTGTGTAAATTAGCAAGTAAACCTTGGAGTTACCTTGGTTCATACATAATTTTTACTTTATTAATTTCTAAAAAGTATTTGAAATAAAAAATTGCAGATGGAATATACCCTAAAAACTTAATACTTTGTTAAAGCCCAATAATATTATCTTAGAAACTTTTTCTGAAAGAATCAACTTGTAATACGGGCTGCGAGTAAATGAAGCTGCATCGAATTTCTACTTCTAGGATGGCCTCACATCAACTCCACATTATTACAGAAATAATATAATTCTCCAATAAATTTTCTCAGTCGTCAACAAAAATAACAAATCAATATATTATTTTCCATTAAAAATGAATTCCACGAAAACCTGTAAATAAGCCTTCTTTTATTAGTTCCTTAATTGAGAGTAGTCCTTGAGAAACGGCCCAAACAAAATTCCTTTTAACACCCATTTGTTATCGATCCTTTCGTTTATTGTAAGAAACCGGATCTTAAGAAAATTACTTTAAATGTATCTATTTTTAAGGGGTGTTCAACCGGTGCTAAAAATAAAATCGATCGATTTATTAACATCGAACCTACTACTACCTTATTAAATTGTTAAATCGAACCTTTAAAATTTTACAGTTCTATATTTTAAATTGTGATTTTCATTTAAAATATTTGAACAGTGAATAAGCTCTTTAATATTATGAATGCCATGAATGGTAGAACAAATATATTGGAAAGTCGTTTGTAAGTACTAAAATAATATTGATGCAATTATTTTACGCGTGATATTTTTTATCCAACTAGGAAAACGCAAATTTATGTTCTTAAATTTTTTTTAAATAATAAAGTATTTAATTGTTTGAAGACATAGTATTACATCAACTTTAATATAATTTAAAGCTAATTTTCTTAGACATTCTAAAAACTGCGAGGGCGTGAATTAAGTAATCGGATTATAATAAAAATATTAATTCAATCATTGTTTATTGCAGCCGAGTTTACAACATGAGGATGTTTAATAATTATTACGCGTAGTTTCCTATAAATATTGATAGGTTGTGGTATTAATAAAGTTATTTTAAGGTTTGTAGCGTGGAAATTTTAATTAGGTAATAATTTACAAACAACAAAGGAAATTATCATTGCCTAAATACTTCAATGTTTCTGAGTTTGTAAATAAATAAATATAATGAATATTGTTGGGTTGGGTTATTTGACTAAATAAAAAATGTTATATCTTGGTCAATTAATTTATTCGTTCTTCGGCAGTAAATATGCGTCATGTAAACAAGATAAATAGAAAAATTTTCGAAATTTGAACTTTCAGAATTAAAAACTAGTGAGAACTTCTATTTTTCTTTATTAATTCTAAATGCTTCACTTAAAAGTAAAACCACTACGTGCCTTTTAGACAATCCATTTTTAAGCATAATTTTATTCAACAACTTCTTAAGACTCTTCCCTTATATTTTTCACATTTTTCACCACTTAACATTGACACTTTCTTTAGCCCTAGTAAAGTTAAGTCCTCAAAGTTTTTATCTAATGTTCTGTAAAATTAATTAAATAGTGAAATGCCAAATACTCGTATATCCACAAATATAATTATAAAATTAGTTAATCAGTTGGTAATTCGAATAAATATGTCTATAACCATATTTATGTTTATCTCATCTTATCCACTGACATAACCACATAACCAATGAGATTATCGATGCCGTTCTTGTTTAGATTGATTGATCCCAATCATGAACCTTGCTCTAAGTATTAGAAAAATTATCTACTCACTCTTAGAAAGTTAATTTTAAAGTGATTCACAGTAATATATAAAAAAATAATCTTTGCAAGTACGTTTCATAGTTTGCATAATTCAAATTTTATTTAAGTTTACATGCATTTGAATACCTAATGATCTGATATGTCACGATCTGGAAAGCAAAAAGTTGTATATTTACTTTATCATCATAGCAACGGATTTTGCAAGTAAGAGAGATGGCGTCATTTTATTGATGAGCATCTTCTTCGTATTAACAAAACGTTTTCCGGATTGGAACCGTGTCATTGTTGAGACAGAAGAACTCAACGTTTCGCCCACTTTTTTAAGGGGCTTCTTCAGGAGAAAAAGAGAGCACTAAAAGAGCACGGTAACTCAACGTGTCAACCACACCAGAGGCGAAACCCTTCTGGATTGACAAGTTGAGTTACCGTTACCGTTCTGCCTCTTGCTAAAAGAGTTTCGCCTCTCGCGTGGTTGATACGTTGATTTACCGTGCTCTTTTAGTGCTCCCTTTTCCTCCTGAAGAAGCTCCTTAAAAAGTGGGCAAAACGTTGAGTTCTTCTGTCTCAACAATGACACGGTTCCAATCCGGAAAACGTTTTGTTAATACTGACACTGACCGTGGAAGTCTTCGAATTCATCTTCTTCTTATCTTAACCATATGCCCTCAGAGCGTCAACTTTAGATTTTATATTAGAATCGGTAAATTAAAATTACCTCTAAACTCAGAGTCACCGATAGGTCACCGTTATAATTGTGTATATTGCATTCATGATGTACATTTCAAGTTTTTTAAATAGCGTTGGCCAATAGCTAAGCAAAAGCAAATACATAGTAATAAAACTAACAAGGTCAAAATATCAGAATACATAGATCAACCTTATTTATGAATTTATAAGTTGGGTTGCCTAGTTCAGGTGTTAAGGAGCTTATCTTATGTGAATCACCCAGTGTACATTGTTAAAAAAAAGCCATTTCAAAGCCTACCTAGAGCCATAAGTAGAAGGAATTGATAATATATTCAAAATGCCATTTTAACAAGAACTCGAAAGTTTTGAAACGGGCAACCAACACACCATCCGCACACATTGTTTTTAAATCACAACAATTTAAAAATTAAGCTCAAAGCATCCAGTCTAGTATTTTTAATGTCATATTATTTAATTCATTGAATGAATACCACAGTGCATACTATTATCTGAATTTTTAAAACATTATTTATTTAAAATTTTGGAATTTTGTGAGATGTAACATGCATGTTGCATATTCTAAATCTTTCAAACATAATATTCTAAATGAGTTCTCTGTATACAAGGTCTGTATATTTAAAATCGACGGGAATTGCTATAGAGAGAATAGAGGCTACCACGAGGAGAAAGTTGTGCAAATAAGCCGCTAGTTCACAAACGTAAGATAACGACTCTGGATGTCGTTTAAAAATTCCTTAAAGTAGGTAGGCAACCAAGTAGACTTTTCCATTGTACCAAACTAGGATTTCCAGTAGTAATTATGAGCAACCCACCCATATTCTGTAGTTCAAAAAAACATCACGGACGAATAACTGACTGCCTAATTAAACCGTTTTCACAAACTTCTTTTGATACCTCAGGTTCTGTTATCTTAGATTTTCGAACCGGAATTTATTTACAAAGGTTAGTTCCGTTGGTACCTAACAGTGTATCTGTCCGGTTCTGATAATCCTTGTATAACGCATTCGCGATCTCTCACTGGTATAAACAATATATTTTTTGACGCGCATGAACTTAGCGTCGACTCTAGTTGCGTGCAACTAAGCTCGAGATAGGCAACCTGCACTGCACAACACAAACCAGAAGTTCGGTTTCCAGTAAATGTTTCGTAAAGTAATTTTAATAATTAATTGAGGCTTACAAGAGGTATTTAACCATTTCCATCTACTCCACGAAAAAAAAATTAAAAAATGACCGCCACTAGAACCCTCTCAAAGAAACCTAAGAATTTGTACCATCAGAATGGTCGGGTATCGCTTACGGGCGCTATCACGTTTTAATTAATATTTTGAAAATTAATTTGAACCGTTAACTGAGACTTACAGGAAGTGTTTAGCACACTCTCATCTACTAATATACAAAAATTTTAAAAAAATATTTGTGGAGTAGCAGATTGAAGCGTGCCAAATGCGTCCTGTTTAGCACACTTTCACCTACTACTACACAAAAAATTTAAAAAAAAATTGAGGAGTAGTAGATTGAAGTGTGCTAAATACTTCCCGTAAGTTTCAATTAATGGTCCAAATTAATTTACGAAATATTAATTAAGACGTGATAGCGCCCGCAAGCGCTATCCGACCATTCTGGCGGTACAAATTCTAAGTTTTTTTTGGGAGGTTTCTAGAGGCGCGAATTGTTAAATTTTTTGTGGAGGAGTAGAGGAAAGTATGGTAAACACTTCCTCTAAGTCTCAAGTAATTATCCACATTACTTTACTAAATATTAACTGGAAACAGAAGTTCCTGTTCGTGCTGTGCAGTGCAGGTTGCCTATCTTGAGTTGAGTTCGGTTACATGCAAATAAAGTGGACGCGGCTGCGCTGGGAGAGTCGACGCTAAAACTTCATGCCGGTTATTTTTTAGCATAAATTTACCTTGTCAATGATCAACTTAAGCCTATTATTGAAGTTTATTATGTCTTCAATCAAAGTTGATCCTACCTCTTATCGTTAAGTTGCATTTATTATGAAATGGGCAAAACAAAACAAACAGCTTTCTGCACAACTTATTAAAAAACAAAGGAAGGACAAAGTCTAATAAAGGACGAGGACGAATATTGGGGTTTTGTTTTGCTTTTTTTCTCAGTAAACGTATGTATCATAACTAGTAAAATCGAACAAAAATGATAAATTACTTTCATGCTCTGTAGTTAGAATAACTATCAATTACAATAAGAACTTAACTTAGAAATCGCAGGTAGATATCCAACAGCAATTTAAAAATTTTCGGATGAACTTAATTAATTCCTTAAAATTCAACTTAACCTCATATACATGGGCGAAGTTAGGGGGGGGCTTGGGGGAGCTAAGCCCCCCCAAAAACCGGATTAGCCCCCCCAAAAACATTCAAACATACACATACACTTAAAAACAAAAAATATATATGTCTTTTCATATTAGGGCTTTAGACCCCCCCCAGGTCTGATGACCTAACTTCGCCCATGCTCATATAGTTCTCCTTTAATAGCCGACCTTGATGACAGCACGATAAACCAGAGATCTCAAGTTCAAGTGCCAGACAGGTTTGGGATTTTTAACGCAAAACAATTCTGAAAGTATACCCTTTCGGAAATGAAGTAAAACCGTAAGTTCCCGTGCAATTACAGTCTTTGAAACGATAAAGATTTCTTCCACAAATGAAAATCCCTTGAATTTGCTCGCCAATGTGCGTTGAGCTAGTTAAGTAGATAAATAAATTAATTAAAAGCTAACGATATTTGATCATGCCAAAAAAATGGTTTATTGGCAGTAGGAACTTTTAGGTTCATACACTGTTAAATTAATTTTAAGTTTCAAAAAGCACACTCGTACAGGTATTTGGGAGAGTATTTTCGACTAAATGGCATATAATTAAATTTAAAAAATAATCATATTTGGCAGCAATAATCCCTTCATAACCTATTATTATTATTAAACATATGGCAAAATAACAAGCTGTAAGATTGTGAAATAAATTTAGTAATTTAGTACTAACATAGGTAAAAAGTTAAAAAACCGTGGCACACTGTGGCCTTAGCTAATCATTAATGCATTATTATAAGTATGTATGTATGTCTTTCTTTTATTTTCAAATCAGGAAAACTTGGTGCTGTTAACATTAGCTTGGTCGCTCATGATGAGTTGGTACCTACTAAAATTCCAATAACTGAGGAGCAGTAAATATAAATTTGAAGGCTGCCTAAAAAGTGCCCTAATAGTATAAAAGAATCATCGCAATTTCTTTTGAAATACCGAAGTTTAAGTTTTTGTTTATATTTATATTTTTTTGGAGTTATTAACAAAAAACTAAAGCGCTTTTGAAGCTTCGAAAGAAATACAACCATAAATCACGCATTTTGCCTCTCTTGGTTACAATAAGAAAAATTACGGGTAACTATTGTTTCGCCTTTAATTTGGACGACAAGAAAATTTTTAAACAGTTGGATAATTTACTTTTTTACATATTTCAGGGAGCAAAAAGTTTATAAAAATGTCCTCACGTCTTCGTTTTGTAGAAAAAAAGGTGCGGAAGTTTTCTAAATATGCTTTGAGGTATTACTTTCAAATTTTGTCAATATTAAATACTGCATAAACTAACATTTTTTGCACAAACTAAAGGCTTTCGAGGTATTGCCTTCAAATTTTTTCAGTGTTAATACTGCATAAATTAACATTTTTGCACAAACTAAAGACTTTTAGTTTCCACTAGAGGCGTACATTACGTAAATGAAGTTTACTTTTTTTGTTGAAAAATGTACGCCAGTGTCTTTTGATGAAATTGGTAATTTTTTTTTAAATAATCTTTAAAAATTGGACAAAAGTTGCCTCTTTGGTTTTCCTGTTTTAACAAGCCATTTTGAAGAAAAATGAAAAATATTGTAAGTTTTATTGTCTAGTCCTCGTATGTTAAAATATAGGCTGTTGTTAAAAAGCAAAGCAACTGTTCTTAAAATTAATAAAATAACAAAAACAATGCAGTATTAACCTAAAGAATATGCTGGAAATGCCACTATTCACCTTCAACCTACACCTACAAATGCATTTTTCAAGGCTTCGCCGACTTTCTTGATATAACTAGAAAACGAAACCACTCATTGCTCACTTTTATATGAACTTCTTTTTCTTAAAATTCTTCGAAAAATCGCTTCCTGAAGTTTGCCGTATACATAATTTAACAGCGTCATCTACATACTACGATTAGCGGATTAGCAGATAATCACTATTATTACCATCTGTATACCAAAGGTTACCTGTTTCCTGAATCTTTTTAAAGAAAATTACATTAGTATTTCCGTGTCCTACCAACGATAAACCGCATTGAATGAATATTTAAACTGTTAAATTTAATTTTGTCTAGAAAGCTATATGTAGCTTCATAGTTGTCACCTTTTTGCATTATTATTTAAAAAAAAATCTAGGATCGGTTCCAAATACAAAGAAGAAAATAATCAGTATTGAACGTTGTAGCTTTGTTGGCCGTTTTGTGTCCACCTAAAATGTTCTAAATTAACGGACTGTATCTGTATAACCCCGATTAATTAGAACGTTCTAGTTTCGACAATCGACGTGGCTTTTAGGGTAGGTATTATTAGATCTTTGATCGGTTAATTACCGTTTTAACGAAATGACGGTAAAAATGTGCGGCATCTAATGAATGTTCTTTCTGTAACGAAGTTATCACGAAACCGTCAGGGTATAATTTTGAACGTGTAATAACTGAAGATGTCC
Organism: Melanotus villosus; assembly: GCA_963082815.1. Taxonomy (NCBI): domain Eukaryota; kingdom Metazoa; phylum Arthropoda; class Insecta; order Coleoptera; family Elateridae; genus Melanotus; species Melanotus villosus. The sequence continues at coordinate 66,003,068 of OY720420.1, forward strand.
CAGCAGGCTTGTCTTCGTAAAGCCGTGATAAATGACATGGTTTGAGGTTGCGGAGATATTGTCTATCGGTAACGCTTATTTCTCACGTTTACTGAGCCTCTGGCTGGGGAAAATTTACTTTGCCGTATCACAATGACAATAAATAAATGATTCCTTATCAATTCTTGGCGTGATTAACGCTTTGATATATTGCGGTACGATGGGCTTTTAACAGACTGCACTAATACCATCGTGATGTACAGTTTCTTCTCTTTGGCACAATCGATGATAGTTGAGTTTGATAAAAAAAAACTGGGTACTTAGAAATTTACGGCGAGTTCATCTTGACATACTAACTTGTAACTTTTACCGAATATAGTTCGGAAAGTTCCTCTGTTAATATTCAAGGCAACTTCCACTGGCGAGGTCGCTGGGGAAACAACAAGAATAGCATGAAAATTTTACAGTTTGTGCTGGTCATGTATTTTGAAGTTCGGTACGAAATCAGTGAAAAGTTGAGAGCTTGTGCTTGTATCTCACGGAGGCAATGGCGGGGAAGTTGCGGCCGTTACTGTCACATGCTATCATAAAATGAGTTTAGCCCCTATGGGAGCTTCGAAGGATATAAAGTGTCCTTACTGGCTCAACTTGCAAACTTTGCGACCCTCCTTAGAGACTAAGATCAATATTTAATAATTATACAGGTCGAATCTGAATAAAAATTCGACATTATGCGCACAGGTACGAGATCCTTTGCCCCATAATGAGGTTTGCCCGCTTAAAATGACAAGAAAAATTTACGCGAGAAATTTTGAGGTAAATATTGAATATATTTCAGGTTTTGTTGGTTTTCTTGAAAAGGTAATTAGTAGCGAGATTAATTTTCATTTTAAAACCAAATATTTAAAGTAGTTGGATGTTTCAAACATGATTCCCGTACTTTCGGTTTAAATAAAGTACAAAAATTAAATCTCTTAAGGGAAAATAAAGTTAACTCTGGGATACGACTATACGTATACAGAGAGTCTCCAGATAGAGTACTTTACTTTAATCTAGGTCTTTGTTTTTGAATTTCCCATAAAACGTATTTCTTATAATTTTTGCTCGTTTTGAAATGTCACAAATAGAGATTGTAGTTCTTTTAGGTTATACAGATCACTCAGAAAATACGAATAGTAAAATCCTGATTCAATTTTAATTCGTGAAAAATCATATTTAATAAAATTATTCCAAATGAAAAGGAAATCTTAAGTATGAAATGTAATTTTAAGAATTAACAAAAAATACACAAGTCTGCTATACTTATTAAAAGTATATTTTGCGTTTATGTCATTTTATTACAAATGGAAGAAAAGACTTTTGATTTTTTCATGCAAGCATTTGGCGATGAATCAATTTTTACACCACTTTCACAATACTGCAGATACGGTCCGAATTTTAAAATTTTAACCCATAATCAACAATTTAAAAAAGCAAATGTTTGGTGTGGCATAACGTTTCTTATTTTTGAGATAAAATTTTAATAATAATTGTATTCTGCCTGAATTAGAAGAAAAAATTTAGTATTTAGAAGAAACCCAATTATTCAACAAGAAATAATCTCCGCATATTCCATAGTTACAATTAGAAATTGATTTAATAATAATTTTCGTGATAAATGGATTGGCCGCTTTGTGCCAAGATCTGTCCGCTTTAGAATTCCTTTTGTGGGCTGAACTAAAGCAAAAAGGTTATGCAAATAATTTTCACGGCAACTTGTAGAAGCTGTTGCTTTATATAAATGAATAACTGTTAGAGCCTCTGTACAAGGACATTTTTTGCTTGCAATCGTTATACCATGAGATCGAAAAAAAGATGATTCTGAGCAGGCCTTGACTAGTACAACACGATTGGTTACAGTGGTTCTAAATGCCTATGAATTATAATGTGACAGTGACAGCTAATAAACTATTGGAAAAAATCCCGGAAAATAAAAACATGCAAGAAAGAAGAAATTTGTTAACACAAACAACAAGAGATCATAGGAGATTAAAGGAACTGAATAAAATAATTAGAAGGGGCATCAGAAAAGATTGGAATTCAACGAGCACTTAATAGAAAATGCAATAGAGGAAAACAAAGGGGCAAGAGTGTTTAGATCTAAACTATCAAATAGAACCTACAATATAATAAAAACTATTGACAAAAAGGGGAAAATATTGACTAATAGAACTGAAATATTAAGTAAAATACAAAAATTCCATCAAGAGTTATATGACTATAAAGCTCAGCGTTCCGCAAATAATCCTAGGGATCGTAGAGCAAAATTAACAAAACACTATACAGCAAAGAAATACCTGAGCTTAGTCAATACGAAATAAAATGTGCTCTAAAAACGATGAAACCTAATAACGCTCTGGGGATGACGGTGTAGCAATGGAGTTGCTGAAATACGGAGGTCTAAAAATCTTACAAAACCTCTTCAATTAACGTCTAGATCGTGGAAGTATACCATCCACATGGAGGAATTCGGTAACAATATTACTGCATAAAAAGGGAAGTAAATTGGATTTGGGGGTCAGCCCTGTGGATAGGCAGGTTTCCACCGAAAATATAGTACTATAAGTATATAGTACTATAAGTATATAGTCATATACACTTCGTCAATCCACTAATATAAAAATATAATGAATATAATAAGCCACTCATATTAGCCTTCATATATTTTGAGAAGGCGTTCAATAGCGTGGGGATATGGACGATTCTTGATGACAAAGGAGCAAAATTAACTATAGATATATCCAGCTTATAGCTGACTTATACAAGAACGCTACAGTTACCATTTAAAATTTCGACAAAACAAAATCTTTCGAAATAAAGCGTAGCATAAGACAAGGAGACCCAATTTCCCCGAAGCTTTTTACAAATGCCCTAGCCTAGATGATGTTTTTAAGACCTTGGATTGATCGGACAAGGAAATTAACATAAATGGATAAATTCTGTCGCATTTGAGGTTTGCAGACGACATAACACTAATCTCGGAAAGCCCACAGAAAATACAACACATGTTAGATGAATTACAAAATGCCACCCAAAAGATCGGTCTAAAAGTGAACTAATCAAAAACTAAAATTATGACAAATTTTGGCTTACGGGACATAACACTACAATGTGCAAATGAACCGTTGGAAATCTTATAGAAATGTATACACAATGTCTTAGTCAAAATATCGGATTTAATCAAGAGGAGGATACGTTTAGGATGGGCAGCGTTCGGTACATTAAAAGATGTATTTAAATCCAATATTCCTCAAAATACGAAAACGAAGATATAGTTAATGCATCCTGCCAAATATCACATATGAATCGCAGACATGGTCCTTTACAAAAGCCAACTTCAACATGCTACAAGTTAATCAAAGAGCTATGGAAAGGGCTATGTTAGGAGTAACCCTCCGGGACCATAAGACGAACCAGTGGATCAGGAACAAAACAAAGGTTGAGGACATCACAGAAAGGGTGACGATTAAAATGGTAATAGGCGGGTCATCCCATGAGACAGGAAGACCAAAGATGAACGAAAAAGGTAACTGTATGGCGGCCATGGACGGAGAAATGTCGGAAGACCGAGGACAAGATGGGATGACGACTTTAAGAAGATAACTGGGAAAACATGGGGCAGAATCACTTTAGACAGAGAATTATGGAAGAAGAAACGGCGAAGGCTTACATCCATTGACATTGCAGGACAAGTAAAACTTTTAAGAAATAATAACTTTTTTCGAAAATTTAAAAATTAGGTTTACAAAGTACTCCATCTAGGGACACACTGTATATTCGAAACTCTAATTTTAATAAAGCAATACTGTCGTACGAAGCTCGTCTTTTATTATGTAAAATTTTCTTTCAAACTTTGATTTAATATTGTTTGGAACAAACCCGGATTATAACATTATAAGTATAGAAAGCAATACCGAAATTTTCTCCTGTAACGATAACGTAAAACTTTGTTGTTTACCGTTTAAAATTTTGGAGTTAATTACTTTGTTTGGGTATACCAACATAAGCGGAACTATTCCTACAACCTTAAAGATAACAACAAAGTGAATTTAGTGAACCCCAACCCTTCTGTTTATGTTGTGGTAGGAACTTAGATGTTCAAACAAGTAGTGATATTGGCCTGCACGTTGCATCTGTTTACTACTAGTTTCCTACAAATGCAGTTTGTATACTTCTAACTTTTGTGTTCGCTTTACTCCCTTTAAAGTTTGCCGACTGGTTGAACGATGGAAGTTCTCTTTGATGATTTATCTATGTAAAGTTCATACACACGTCGACCCATTATATGTATTTTCAAATGCAAGTTAATGCCGCGAGTGTAATGTTAAATATTTGCACAGTAGAAACGCTTCCACGTCGTTTGCTTGGAATTTATACTGTCTCCTTAAAAGACCAAAACCGGCAGCATCATTACATAAAATGTCTTTTAAAAGTATGTAGTGCTTTTTTTACTACGAATTTTAAACGAGCTTTTTTCGTTGTTTCGGACAGCTATAAAACCTTGCAAGTTGTAAACCGTACAAATAACGAGGCAATTAGGCACACCATGACATACAAAAACTTGAATTTTATATCCTATTAAGTTTACCCGAGTGTATTTGAAGCTTTCTTCAGAAACATTAACCTCGAAAAACTGCTTTTTGTAAATATCACAGGTTTATCTAGATATTAAAATTCTGTGTGGGCTGCTAATCAAACTGTCATTATGTTACTATTAAAGGTAAAAAATTATATATTTTATAGCTATTAATATAACAAGAATATTATGCGATTTATAATAGACGAGGACGTTGCTAGGTGACGAGGCGCTAGCCGAGTCAACCACGCAACGTCCGAGTCGGTTTAAATCGCATAATATTCGAGTTATATTTCAAGCTTTATCGTATCATTGGCAACAGTACACAAATAGTATGTAACTAACGAATTATGAAGTTGGAGTTGCTATGCTATTATGTTATGTATAATTAGTAATAAAAGTGTAATATAAAGTTGACTTAATAATCAATGATACGATAAAATAAATAATCCAGGCTAAAAACCATATTGATATTTCAGTCAAACTGACAGATGCAGCAGCATTTATGCTAAAAGAGGTTATTGTGTTTTTATGCACCTCGTTAATTTTAACTTGTCACTAACACTGAAAGCTTCCGAAAGCTAGGGTAGTGTTCTCTAAAACAAAGGTTAAAGGTGCGCTGCTGTAAAACTGTTATTAAATCAGCCTTATAGCTATTAACAAATTTTAGTAATAGACGACTACAGAAGCTGAACTTTGTGAAGTTGGCATCCACACAATGGACTTTGCAGAGTGGCCCAAGTTTATAACATAAAGCCTCATAAAAAGTTAGAAGCTCAGTTTCGAAAACTTTTATTTTTTATTGTGGTAGGTATTTGTCCAGTCGGCTATTTAGTTTATTTATCATAACAAATACTGTGGGGCGTTATTAAAGTTAATGTAAGCGAATTATGTGAAGAACTGTGTTATATAAAACTTTTGCAATGAATATTCTAAGATATCCTGAAAGTTTTGTGAAACTGCTTACGAGTGCACATATAAAATATACTTTTATTATTTCACATAGTATCGTAAAAATACGTAAATTGCACGAAGACGTATAAGCCTTTTAAAACCTTCCATTAGGACAAAATTCCTGGAAAATGAAACTTTTTATATCAGATGCTTTCATAAATTTAGTTTTTGTTTGAATTTATTTTTCGATAGCTCGTTTGTAGTCAATACCTACAGCATGATTAAGAATTACTGCTTTAGTTGATAATAAAAAATTTTATTTGAGAAGAAGTGTTTAATTTTATTAAATTCCTGAAATGCACTTGCAGCTTTATATATTTTTCTGTACTGAATTGGCGTTTTTTGATTACACTGTATAAACACCATACTTATGTTTGACCCCTGCAATAAAACATTAATAACAAAGAGACGAATAGAGAGGGTTATATTATAAATATAATAACACACATTACGTAAGAGAGCAAAGGAACATTTTATTTTAAATATAAATTTCAAACGAAAAGGAAAGATAGAATAAAGGTGATACTGTCGATACATAAAAAATAATGATAATTTTTTATAGTTAAAAATAAAAAGGAACCTTTCTACATCAGGTACAAATAAGGTATTATTCTTTGTAAAACAAAAAACAAGTGAATTTATATATCAATTACCAATAAATGATAATAACAAAGCCTAATATTTCCCCAAAAATATTTATAATTTACTTATTTGACGAAGATTTCAAATTTTACAGTTCTGTTTTAGTTGATAGAATGGTTAAATCTGCTCATTTGACTTCTGCTACTGAACTTCTCGGATAATTGTTTATTTGTTTTAATTTAGAAAAACTTCTAGTTACTGTTTCTACTGAAACGGGAATCATGCACGTTGTTATTACCTGGGGAATATAGAAGCCATATTAGTGAATTTTATTAATACTAATTCTGTTAATTCTGTAATTGTTTGAATTTTTTAATTTCTGATTTGGGACATATCTTTACAGAATTAATTCATCTTAAAAGTTAGTCCAAACGGCTGAAATAACTAGAAGATTACGACAAGGATGGACAGCGTTTGGAAAATTGTCGTATATTCTGAAAAGCGAAATACCAAATAACCTAAAAGGAAGTATATGACAAATGTATTTTACCGGTAATAACTTATGGCATGGAGACAATGGCTTTAACGGAAAAATCCATGAAACGGTTAAGAACAGCTCAGCATGCCATGGAAAAAAATATGCTTGGCTTGAGGCTTAGAGACAGAATTAGAAAAGTCGAAATCCGCCGCCGAACAAAACTTATAGACGTCAGTAGAAGAGTAGCGGAACTTAAATGGAACTGGGTGGGGCATATAGGCAGACAACCTGACGAACGTTGGACAAACAGAACCACAATATGGAGACCAAGGAGTTCAAGAAGAAGTATTGGCCGGCCACAAAAACGTTGGCTGGACGACATAAAAGAAGTGGCCACAAGAAACTGGATACAAACAGCAAAGAACCGTGAAGAATGGAAAAGATTAAGGGAGACCTACGTCCAGAAGTGGACAGAGAAGGGTTGACGAAGAAGAAGAGAAGAAGAAAGTTAGTTAGGTGAATACGTATTTAAAGTTTCAATGAAATGAATCCATTACACGATTTTTGATTTAAACAGTGCGAAATAGGACATACTTTTAAGATTTTTTAAGGTAGGGTTGGGGATGGCTAGTAAGTTCTGTATCTTTCATACACGGATACACCTGATACAGCGGTAGCGGAAACTAAACAAGATAGCTATAGGGAATGTTAATACAGTTCGATGCAGACTTCTCTTGTCCATCAGATTGTTAAATAATATACAGGCTGTTCCACTTGAAAAAAACGACTTTTGTAAGTTTGAAGTCGGTCTAAAATAACGATAAATTTTGAACACTCTGTATATCGTGGGAATATTAATCTTTCGTAACTACATCACTAGAGTCATAACATGACTGCAATCAAATATTATTGTGGAAAGATCAATATTTATGCATACAGTGAATTTTTTACTGGTGACCAGTAAAACGATAAATTTAAGGGAAAAAATTATAACCTGCAATAATAACTCTGCAATCACTGAAGCAACTCCCCACAATCTGATAAATGAATATTCAGTATCTTTAGAGAGCCTTTAACTTATTTGTTAAGTTTATTTTTTGAGCAGGGAATTTTTCCCAGTCCAATTAAACTACTTACTTCTATAATTGTAGGTTTTAGCATTACGAAATAGGAGAACCGCAACCAATAAACTCGACTTTTGGACTTCTTTAATAGACAAAATCTATTTTCGGATAAACAATAAGGATTCTGTGAAAGTAGCAACGCTCAAGATGCCATTGGAGTTTTCTAGAACTACATTCTTAAAAATTTTAATAATAAATTGAAATTGTTGTTATTTTATTTACAGAAAATTGTTATATGACAAATATTTCTAGAAGGTAACTTCCAATACAGCAGCATCAATCGACAGCACACAACTGTGATTTCACAGTGATTGTTGCTCATCAGCATTCGCAGTTTAGCTGATTATTGGAAAAACGTATTTAACGGAAAAGATTTCTTCTTCAACATAAGCAAAGTATTTTTCGATCGAACTAATGTACCCAGTGACATATACCATGACGGAGTATCTAAGCTGCTATTTTTAAAGTGTATCATTTTTGTTAGTGATTTATCTTCGAAATGTGTAGCGTAGTTACAGATGAAAAAACACAATTTCCTTAGGCCTTAGGCCGGTGACATACTTGCGGCTAAGAGGCGCTGCCGCATTCGATGTGATTCGTTGTTCCTTATGGATATGTTCATACCTGCGGCACAGCCGCTACGTATACTGCAGTATTCAGTCAATTGAATATTTGGCGGCGCCGCAAGTATATCGTCGGTCCAAAAGTTTTCGCGACGGCGCCGCAAGCATGTCGCCGGCCCTAGGATCGGTGTTTCGATACATGTTTATCAGTTTACCTTAAGCCGGTATAGTATAGTATACCACGAATCCAGTTAAGTCGTAATTTTTCTATTTTACCGATTCATTTAATTTTTTGTCTATGGAGTAAAATACAGTGTTATCATGTTATCAAAAATATTGTTTCGGTTGGCAATAAAATTAGAAACTTTTTGAACAGTCCGTGGGCATTATTTGCAAACGTAATAAGTTTTAATTAATTTGATAGAACGCCAATTAGTCGCTTTCGTGAAGAATAATGTAAATAAAATAACGAAATTAATCCAAGGAACGGAGCCTGTGGTCTGTTTCAATAACGAACGTCAAATACCCTGAAAACCTACAAAATGTAATTATTAAACATATACGTATTTCGGCAACTACAGTATTTTTCATCTAGCATTTGGGTTGACGTCAACTTTCCCCGTCCAAAAACTGTCTGTTTAGACACGCATTCGTGCGCATTAGGTAATGAAAACCTAGTTTAGAAAGAGATGAAGTATAGAGTATAGTTGGATTGTGAATTTATCAACGCAGTGTTGATAAATTCACAATCCAACTGACGACACAACCCAAATCCTAGGTGAAAAATACTGTAGTGTAAAACTTTCTTGACAAATTTAATTCGAGTCAGTCTCTGAAGATATTCTCTACACCAAATTACAAGATGAACTGGCTGAGACAGAACTCCTGAAGAAAGCTCTTCGCCAAATCACCAGAAGAGGTGTCGATTGAAATATTGAAATAGTACCTTTTGATCACACTATATAATTACAATACCAGTCAAAATAGACAAAAAAATATGGTTGGATCATAATTTATCCTGGAAAAATCATGCTATTGACTTCATTCTGCCGCAAATCGTTTTTGCGATATACATAATTATGTTACCCTTTCTACACTCGAAGGTTTTTACTATGGATATACAAACTTAGGTATATTATTTAATGTCTTACGAGATCCTCCGGTGGGTAAATTATAATTCCACTGAGTAAATTTTTCATTCATCAGAAAAGAAATATTAAGGAACATGTTCAACCTACCTTACAAAAGTTCCCACCAAAACATTATAAGTTAATGGATTATTAACACTAACGCTGCATTTAGAACGTCAATATTTCATTGAAATGTGATGATGTAAACCATTACACAATCAGGTCATACAATGATTTATACATTCCTTATTGCCGATGGAACTAGATGAATAAAGGACCTATAATAAAATGTTTACGTTTATCTAACCACTCACCCTTTACCCTTCAGCCTCTTCCAAACAACAAAGCATTGAAAGCAAATATTAAGAATGTTTCTTTTGCATCACTATTAAATACGTATTATGAAACTATAACTTATGATGTGCCCAGTGCCCACTACAAACAAATTTAATTATAATTTGCCTAACGAATCTAACGATATTATGCTATTGTGTTGCGCGATTCGTTTAACCGATATAATACACTTCTGTAGTTTCCTATTTTTCTAATTAGGACAATTCCATACTGTACTAATGGAATCCAAAGAAAATAAATGACGACCATTATTATTAGCATTATTTAATATTACCGGATATCACGTGAAAAATATAACATACCAAATGCTCAGTGGAAAAATACTGTTTATTAGTAAGTACTGTTGTCAGAAAAACATAATAATAAATTTAATTGAACGTCGGCTGTAGAAGAACAGCAAATTTGTCTTGTAAACAAAAGCTTTCCGGTTCGATACCAGCCGAGGCCAGGGGGGATATTTAATGCGAAAAAATTGAAACATTTTCCTCTTCTATTTACGAACTAAAATCATAGGTTGCTTACCAGTATAATATTTTGCACGATAAAGTTACCTTCGAGGGGTGGAAGTTCTTTGGGTTCGACAACATTCTGGTCAGGTTGTACTAATGAGATGATCATAGTAATCGACGCACGTTAAAATCCCTGACATCCGCAAACGTAGATCTTGCCCAATAAACGAACGAATAAAAAAAAAAAAATGCGACTTGAAATGATTACTAGGGGATTTAGAAAATATTTTGTGAAAGAATTAAACGTTAAAAGCCCTGTAAAAAGCCACGATAATATTAATAAAATTACCATCCTCAGTGTTAATCTTTCTTAACAATGTTGTTTGGAGTCAGTCTTTGAAGATGTTCTCTTCGTCAAATTACAAAAGTAAAGTTGGTTGAGGCAGAACTCCCAAAGACACCCTTCACCAAATCGCCAGAAAAAATGAAAGGAGGTGAAAAAATTGTTTTTATTTCATTATTCGTTTCAACCGAAAGAAAAGTACACAAACCGTATTTTTCATTTATAGCAAAATATTCAAAAGAAAATATTTTTATTTTAAAAAACAAACCTTCCAGACAAAAAATCCTCTTAGAAATACTGCAGAACGGAAAAACATAAACGTGCTTAAGGTGGTCTTATTTATGGTTATATCTATATGGAAAATGGTTTCATCCTGTTAAAATTCTCAACGATACGAAATTGTATTCAATCCGCAGAAAAACGATATTGATCCTGGTTCACACTCCAAAAAGCTTTATTTTATTGTCGCCAGTGCAAAAAGGCTTTATCTCACGTATGGTACTAATAATTTAAATAATTGGGTTTGCGAAACTATTTAGGGGAGAGAATTTGCAAAAAAAAACAGGTGATTTAATACGAAATTCAACAGTATCGAGCTGACTTTCGTGTTAGTTTATTCTGTGCCATATCGCATATTCAAATTTATACTTTGCATATAAACTGGTCTGGATAATTACGATTCCACATTAGTTGCCAATCTTTGAAATAACAGAAACATTTTTAATATTCGGTATTATTGCATTAAGCTACTGTATTTGTTCATGGAAGTGCTCTAAATTATTAATTTCGACCTGTTTTAGCTTTTAATGTTAATCCATTCTGCAATGTTCGTGTATTTCGTTTTACAAGATTCATCAGTGGTTTAAATTTTTAACATAGAGTGGAATGCCAAATAGTTTATCAATTCTCAAAGTATTTATTGATTCGTGCATTATTCGAGGTTGTAATTGAATTCCAGTACCGTCGGGATATGTACGCGTATTTAATATATTTGCTTTAATTGCTTCTATATTTCCATTTTTTTGTATTGCAAAATTTTCAGAGTTACATTCTATAAATTCTGGGAATGTGTGAATAATTTAAGTGGTTGAACTCTGTGGAGTGCAAGGGCAATAAATTGAAATATTTATTGTATGTTTGTATTGTATTAACCTGTTCTGCAAAATATACGTCGGAAATGTACTTTCTCACTAATTATTGGAAAAACTTGCGAATAATAATAATAAAAGGTCAAATTGATAAATGTTTTATATTAAAAAAAAAACTAACATATGAGATAATTATCGAGATTCAATTAGATTTAGTGCTGTGATAAATTATATTTATTCGAACTTCAAAATTGGCTGTTAATTTCTTGGACATTTGTTTAATTTCTATGGTTTTTAGTACAAAACTTTGAAGTCATAGGTAAAGATTTTCCATGAATAATGATCATAATAATAATAAAGAAAAGAAAATTTCTAATGTCTAAAGTAGCATGGAGATAATTAACGAGATTTAATTAGATTTAGTGCCATGATAAATTGAATTTAGTCGAACTTCTGTGCAATTCGGCGGTTAATTTCGTGGTTATTTGTTTAATTTGTATCATTTTTAGTATAAAATTGTGAAGTCAAACACGATAATACTTATTTCCTTATTTTTCAGCAATATTCGTGTCCATGTAAAATCAAATTTTTAATTATAGGTTCACATAAGATAAATATGTTAGAGTATAATGCCCGAATTTAAGGCGAACGGACGTGTTCTACTTTTGAGCGATAACATAACTTAAAAAAAAATTTAATTGTTAAAACCTTATTCAAATAATACTTAAGTGTGTGGATTTATTAAAATACCACTCGTGTTTATAATTTAAATCTACTGCGGCCCTAGAGGCCAGCAGTGTAAATCATCATGGATAACGTTAACAAAAATAATAATAAACGCGGCAATAGCTCACTTTCCCCTGATAATAACGATCCTAACAAAAGTTACTTATTCAACAAACTTCTAAAAAGCAATCGGTTTTACATTCCTCTAAGTGCGTCAAATATTATCTCCCAAGGAAGTAAGGTACAAACACAAGAACACGCCATGGAAACTAATCAAAAACCAGCTACACCAAAACCAAAAATTCCACCTATCTCTCTACATGAAGCAAAAAACTACCAACAGGTAATAAAACATTCAACAAGAGGTAAAAGAGGAATATACGACAGCTTATAAAGGTAATTTTCTACGTATAAACATAACAAACACAAACGATTACATAAAATTAAATACTACGGTTCACTCAATATTAAATACCACACCTTTAAAAAGATCCGGAATGCCAACCCCTTTCCGTAATGTTGCGGAGCGCAACCCATATCCTCAACCGAAGAATAAATTAACGAATTAGCAACCCATAAATTCCCCGTTATCAAAGTAGCCAGACTCTACAATAAAGCAAAATATCCAATGCCAGTTGACTTAACAAAAACTGATGAAGCTAACCAAATATTTTCACTTAATAAAATACTCCACTGCATTATTAGCGTAGAACCTTGATGTAAATCACCAGATATTCCACAATGTTCCCGATGCCAGCTTTACGGCCATACTAAAAACTATTGTAAACTTGCTCCGAGGTGTGTAAAATGCAAAGTAAATCACCATTATAAAGATTGTACAAAAACCCCTGAACAAAAACCTCAATCTGTAAAATGGCGAGCACCCTGCAAAGTACAGAGGCTGCCCTTATTTCCAAACAATTTCCCAAAAAGTAAATACAAGTTATCCTACCCCCGAAAGGTGCAATAATCACTTTACCTACAACCCAGAAATCTTCCCACCACTCCCAAATTCTTCCAACCCACCACCTACCCTCAAAACCACCACCCCCGCTCTAGAACCTACACTAATCCCAGCTCCTCGTCAAACGATAACAATCATAACCATGAGTCAACAAACCTCACAACATCAATACTAAAAACTCTCTTAGAACTTTTAACACCATACATGGACAAAATTAAAGCAGCACTTATCACGTTCTTACCAACACTCACTAATGTCCCTTAAACAACCAAATTACAACAACTTAACAATCGCCAGCTGGAATGCTGACGGTATCAAAACAAGACGTCCAGAACTAATCACCTTCCTAGCAAACAACAATATTGATATTGCATGTATCAGTGAAACCCCCTTGATTCCCACTGATAGATTTAACTTACCAGGATATATAATATTTAGACAAAACAGAATAAGTTCAGAGACCGTGATGGTTATAGCAAAAAAGAATTTATCAATATACCCCTACCAAACCAAAATCTAGAAAGCGTAGAAGCTGTCCTACAACTAGCAAACAACGGAATTGTATGGGTGACAAGTATCTATAAACAACCCAACAAGACCCTATCTGAAACAAACCTACAGAAACTGTTTAGCTACCCAGAGCCAACATACGTTATCGGCGATATTAACAGCAAAACCAAAATTTGGGGCTGTCCACCTATTCAATTATGCCACTGCAAACGCAATACAAATATCAGCCCCCGATGAGCGAACACATTACTTCTATCGTAATAATCATCAAGCCGATATTTTGAGTATAATCCTACACAAAAATAGCATTGTTCCTCTGACGCAATCTGTTACAACCGACTTTGACTCGGACCATAGACCAGTAATTATCTCCTATGCAGAGCCACCTCACATCATTAGGAGAATCCCAAGACTCATAAATGGTCGAGTAGACTGGGAAATCTTTCAACAAAAACTAGACACATACTTCAATGTCCAATTCTTAATATTCATTTAGACAAAAATAAGTCAATTACAAAACTCCAAGACGCTTTCAAACGGTCAATTCAAAAAGCCACAACAATTCAACGACACCAAAATAAACCCAATTACTTTCAACCACCTAAAGAAATTCTGAGATTAATACAAGATAAAAATAGAACCAGAAGAGATTGGCAAAGAAGCAGAGATCCGCACTTAAAACAACAGCTTAACCAATTAATAAGACAAGTAAAACTTGCCTTGGAAACTCACAGAATAAATTCATCCCAAACATACATACAAGAATTACAACCAGGCGATCGCTGAATGTGGCAGGCTACTAAACGCCTATTTAGAATATCCCCTACCCCATTAGCACTAAAAGATGGCGACGTACTTAATAACCACGGACAAAGACAAATGTGAACTCTTCGCAGACTATCTTGAAGGAGTGTTTACCACAACAACTACACAGAATAAAGCAGATAGAATACAACAATTTAAATACCAAATACCACATAACAGTAATCTCACTTAATAATCCCACAGACAACATTAATTCAATTACACGAGCAGAAATAGCAAACTATATTAAAAACCTACCAAATAAAAAGTCGCCAAGCCACGATGGTATAAAACTAATATCATTCTCAAGAAACTCCCAAAACAAGCAATGTGTTACCTAACAGCAATTTTTAATGGATGTATTAGAATTGGTAACTTCCCTGACACGTTGAAAATTGCTTATATTATCATGTTAATAAGCCATGAAAGAAAACACAAAACCCAGAAAATTACCGTCCGATAAGTTTGCTAATAACTAATAACCTCTTTCTAATCATATTAAAGAATTTGTACATTTCCATTCGGATGAATTACTCCACTCGCCTTTCGGCTCGTGTCGCAATATTTCATCCTCATGGAAATGTCCAACTTTCTCAATCGTTGAACAAACAATATACTATATCCAAACTGCTAGAAAGATGTGTACGAGCAGATTAAACACCGAACTGAATAATAACAACACTATCCCCACATTTCAGTTCGGATTTAGATCAAAAAATTCAACCACTCACCAACTGGCCAGAATATCCGAAATTATCGAAGCCAAACATCGTTCTCTAATAGCTTTCATTGATATAGCCAAAGCTTTCGACACTGTCTGGACTCTGGGACTATGTACAGATAGATAACAGGAAGTTCAAAGTTAGGATTAATAATACCATGTCCACGATGAAGAATATTGCAACTGGGATACATCAGGGATCAATATTAGACCGAATATTCTATAATATCTTCATGTATGACATCCCGCAGACACTTAACAGCAGCATTGCTGTATACGCTGACGACACAGCAATTATCACACAAAACGAAAATATAACCGTTGCTGCAGAAAATCTCCAGAACACCATAGATGAATTAAACAACTGGCTAAAGACGTGGAACATCACTCTAAACTCAACCAAATGTCAAACAAAGATATTTACCCTACGATACCCTTTAACACCACCGGAAATTGAAATAAACAGCGAACGTGTTCCCTGGAATTCACCAGACCAAGGAGTTAAATACCGAGGAGTATACTTGAACAAAAAATTATCCTGGAAACTACACATAAATAAAAAAACTCAACGAATGTCACGCAAAACTGTGGTGTTCTTATCTATAAATCTATTCTTAGATCGACCTTAACCTTCGCCTGTACCATCTGGGGTGCAGCATCTAATACAATAATAAAAAAGTGCAAGTTTTTCAAAACAAAATCCTTCGAATCATTACAAACGCTCCGTGGTTCGTCCGTAATGAACAGTTACATACGGAACTAGAAATTCCCACCATACAAACTTATATTAAAAAGGGTATTAGAACATTTAACGATAAATTAAGTGAATGTCCTGGTGCGGTTGCTTATGAACTGGGGAATAAACACATCCACAGAAGGTTAAAAAGACAACTGCCACAAGATCTCCTAACCGATGAAGAATCCACTGAGTGATGACTAGTTCGGAACTGGCCTCCACATGCCAATATAGTGATATCAAATAGAACTAACAATTACGTGTATAGCTATATTAGCTGAGCAGGAAATCAAACATGTTACTGTTCTCGTCATTTTAGGAATTATTATACTCCCTAGGAAAAGTTTTCTATATCAATTAAGCTGTTTCAAAAATTACAGTCAAATACATTTCCTTCGAAAGTTTCATAAAAGGCTAAGAAAGAATAAATAATAAAAAAGTAATCTTTTTGAGTATTTACCAAAAATGCTTTACTGAAACTAAAAAAACACAAGGAAAACATTTTTCGAGAACAACATAACACTAATTTTAAATTAAGATATAAAAGTTATCTGCATGCTTTTCAAACGATTGGTAAACACTAAAACAAGGGAAAATCGGGAAAGAAGGGCAGATATACAGAAAAGATAAAACATGAAACACTTATTGGCTTCCCGTCGTAATTGAAGTATCGAACAACATTTTTTTAAGGACGTATTTATCTTATATGAAGAACCAACGCTTACTTCGTTCATGACTTTGCTGTTATTTTAAATAAAATATTAAAACGACACTTCAGTAGCTCGCCTGATGTGAACTATGCAAGAATGCAAGTTGCAAGATTATAAGAAATTTATCGGTGTGCGAGACTAATTTATGAAAACTGCACTTTTCTTCTTTCCTCCCATTAAACTAACTTTTAAACCTTTGAATCATTATATTCGAATGAACGTCTATTAAACTTGAAATCCCACGAAGTTCTACAAGGGTGTGAGCAAATAAAATTGTGATCTTTGTAACTTTTACAACTAATTACAAACTAATTGTGAGCCTCAAACATTATTGAACATAGTCATGAACAATTTTTTCAATAAAAAGTGTTTCGTTCTGTAAAATAAAGCGTCTCCTAATACAACTTTATATCGATTTGAATCAACTATCGACTGCAGCTTCTCAATTTAGTCGCCCTTCCGGTGATTAAGTGTGTAAAAAGAAAGCACAATGATTTACAACCGAAGGCCAACATTTATCATGTCCTAACAAGTGCACACATTAATTAGGTAATTGCCAGTGCATGATATGGAGATATTAAGGACAAAGTTTATATACATGTAATTAATACTTCTTTTTGCCTAATTAGAAAGGTATAGGTGACTGTAAATAATGAGCAAATTAATCATACTGAAAGGTAGTCTATTTTCTAAACTAAAATCGATATCTGCGGTAAGTATTATTCCTAGTACTAGACGCAGTTGCTCATAAAATTTTCAAAGGATAGAACTGCCATTTACATAAGGCAACCTCCATACGTATTGACTAAAACTTAACCTTTCGATTGTCTTTACTTTCGTTATTTAAAGGAGGGTGTGCAGCGAACATAGGTTAAACAAAGGTGAAGTTATAGCTTAGTTTACACTTTAAAACAGTCATTAAATTCAACCTTTGAGAGTACTTGTTGCTACTTCCAATCAATTTGCGTTTCTACGGGTGAAATTTGAATATTCTTTAAACATTGGTAATTTTAGACGTTTTTTTGTGAGAAATTAAATTTGTATAAAACGTTAGATCTATCTACCTATGGGAGTAATAAATTAAATTAGAATTATTAGTTTGTCGAATACATTCAATTAATAATACCAGCCTTATTACAATTTCTGATAATCAATCGACAAGCTTGTTAGTAAAATTCGATTAAAATCGACGTTCATAATTCATAATAACTTTATTATTGAGAGAGACAATTGTGCTCTCGTTGAAAGTTCGTGCTAATGAGTTAATGAGATCATCCACTTACCGGTAACTAAGTTGGCATGGTGGAACTGACAGACTGCATCGGCCTCGTACCAAGAGATGCGATCCCGGAAATAACGGTAAAACACCGGAAAGCCTTCCTCTGGGAGCATCCACGTATTGCTTATATTTACCTGAAACAAAATTATTTTAGCTTCAACTTTACCTCTCCCGTTGCCTTAAGGGTTTTTCGAATAAATTTTCAAACTTTTGTTTAGATAGAAGACACGGCAGATACATTTAATATTAAAAATAAACAGAAATTGCCGAGGTTTCTGAGTTATTCATTTATTAATCTGGCTGACTGCGGAAATATAAATACTGTTGAGTATTTACGATTCTTTTCAGCAAATTAATTTTTAATTTAAAGAGTTTTTTGTAAAACTTTACTTTTGAAATGTACATAGGTAACAAATTAGTAACTTCCTTGACTATTTAAAAAAGTAGGGCATCTACACCTGCAAAGGTTTAGTACGAAAATTAACATATAAAATATTACCATAATTAAATACATTTATCTCAACTGTAAATCAAGTAGCTGGATTGAAATTGAATTTAAAATAATAAAAACCTTAAAATTGCTGGCGTTTCTTTGATAACACGATTTTTGAATTTTTTTTCCCTTTATTCTTATGCCCTTTCAAACCGTCTAAATTTTTTATTATATTAAACAGCACACCGTGTCTTATTTTTGTTTTTTAATTGCCCATATCATCTCATAGCGGGCGAGAGATGCCACGTTAACGAAACAGCGGGCTACCCATTCCAGCACTGACCGAAGACAACCATGATTAACTCTCTTGAACGTACGGGAGTGGAGTACCTAGCTACAGTAACTCGGATTCCTTTTTGAATTTTTCTTTCTTCTTTTTTTTGCCCTCTTATACCTTTACAGTGTCGAGGGGGCCGAACACACCGAGCCGCATAGTGGTCACCCGTTCAAGTTTTGAGCAAGTAGATCTTTTCTTAACTTTCTATATTGTAGTACTACGTGCGCTCCCACTCTTCCGGTCTTTTGAATTTTAAAAATATAAATAATACGTTCACACCAATACCTTTGTCCCTTTGTTAATCGATACAGGAGGTTTTCACAGTGGTTTAGAAAATTTCATGAAAGTCTGTCATTTTCAAGAATGAAAGAACTGAATAGACGATCTTTTGTTCCTTTCTAATATCTTATGTTTTGTACTTTTTGGATATTAATCTAAAATTGGAGAGGATCTACAATGCCGTAGTAGTAACCTTCAAGACTACAGTGTTTTAGCGAGCATGTAATCGTTTGCCTTTAAAAGGCCTTCATTTTGCATAAATTTAGTAATGAATATACCAACGGGTTTTCATAATTTTTAAACAATAGTCAAAATCCATGTAATCAAACTTATCGTTCCAAAAGTGTTGGTGCCCTATAATAAATCTTAGCCAAAGGTTGTTTTCAAAACGGTTGAAGGGAAGCCAGGTAGCTCAGTTGTAAGATGGCTAGGCTTGCATGTTGCAAGTCACGGGTTCGAATCTCTACGTTGCGCGTTGGTGGAGATCTCAGGCCTCTGGGATCGGTACTAGGCCTGATGAGACCATTTACAGTTGGGCTTAATTAACTGTGCTCTACTCGGAAGACTAGTCTACGAGATAGAGTAACAAGACCACTATACACAGTAACACACACATGACACAGCCGTCTGACTTAAAGTAATGCCTAAAGACGGTTTCGAGCAGATTGACTATACACGCATACAAGACACACACAAAAAGAAAGAAAAAGAGGGTTACACATGCAGAGCGCCTCCACAATAGATCACGGCTGTATTCTTCTTCAATTATGTCCAAAGCGTTGTACATAATTAGTCCAAAAATTCTTCAACGTATCAAAAGGTACATTTTATGTAAACCTAATAAAATAGGCTCATCTTTTAACAGATAAATTATTTTCGATTGTTTCAATTTGGGATGACAGAAAATAGTTTATTAATGTATATAATTCACCCTGTACCGTGTACCTTGTCATATCATTAGTTCTGTTTATGGCTCCATAACAGAAAGGAGGGACAAAGGAAATACTATTAACAAATTATTAATCAGTATAACACATTTATAAAATGTTTATATTTTGCTTTCACACACTTTATCAAGCATCCTGGGCTCTGAGTACCCATTTATTGCAACATATACTAAAAATATCTAGGCTAGTGATTTCAATAAATTTGCTTTTAAAGACTTAATATTCTCACACGATTTAAAACTAGCTTTCCCTGTAGATTAGGGCCTGGTCTTCTTGAAGCCTAACTTTCCACCGAGATAAGCTCCAGTAAAGCTTGTGACCTGATGCAGGGCCCTTCTCAAATAACCAATGCCTTTCTGCAATTATTGTACTGTCTTCTCTAGAATATTAATTACGGAATTAATTGCTTTTGTTTTGACAGTGTTTTGCCCTCTCAATCTCCCTCTCTCTCTTCTACAGATACTGTTGGTCCAATATTTGATATAGTCCTCCCCAATGTCGCGTCTTTCCATTTGTCTCTACTACTTGCTAATGTAAACATTTGTCTTTTATATATTATATGACCAACAGTCTTCCTACAGTTCACTTTGTCGTCCTTGGTTTCTACTACAGTAGCCAGTTTGTCCATCTGCCATCTGTCCTTCTAGCTACATATCCCACCAATCTCTCCTCTACCTAATCCACTTACTCTCTCCCCGGGTGCCGTCTCAGTTTTTGAGGTTAGCGATCGCCATGGCATATCTCCATCTATCACGCGCTGTATGTATCAGCGTTTCTCTGTTCATCCCCAACCAATTTCTTATATTGCTCATCCAAGATGTTTTCCTTCTTCCTCGCGCCCTCTTTCCTTCAATCTTCCCTTCTATTATGTATTGTAGTATTATGTATTTTTCATGTCGTAATATGTGTCCAAAATAGGATAGCTTCCTTTTCTTTATATTATCTACTAGTTCCCTTTCCGTTCCAATTTGTCTTAAAACTTCGTTATTGCGCACTCTTTGTGTCCACGAGATTTTTAGCATTCTTCCATATACCCACATTTCGAAGGCTGCTAACCGATCAGTCATGTCCTTTTTGAGGGTCCATGTTTCACAGCCATATAATAAAGTTGACCATACGTAGCATTTTAGAAGACGTAGTCTTAGATTTAGATTAAGGTGACGGTTGCTCAATATCGTTTTATATTTAACAAAGGCTGATCTTGCTATCTCTATTCTTCTCTTTATTTCATCTTTACACTCCATTTCTGAATTGATTATACGGCCTAAATATGTGTAACTATTAACTTGCCCAATTCTGATGTTGTTACTCGTAATATTTGTGTTGATGTTGTTCTTGCTTATGACCATGATCTTTGTTTTATTAACGTTTATTTTTAATCCACTTACTACACCTTACTAAATCCTCCAGCCTTGGTTTACTCCCAATCCATTTGTTTCGCCTCTTTCCCGGAAAGTTATACCTATAACATCTGTTTTCCCATGGCTTTTTGGACAATTGCTATTTCTTTTACAGTGCCTTTGCGATTACAGATGTTCCAAAGTCGTATGCTAGTACTGGTAAGACGCAAGTGTTGTAGATTTTCGCTTTTCGTTGCAATAACGATTTGCTCTATTCTTCGTCAAACCATTATTGAAGCTGGATGATGTTCTCCTTTCATCTTTAAAATTTTTTGAGTTGTGCCTTAACAGTGGTGATTGTACACTCCATACCACACCATTTTTTCGGTTAAATTTTTCACATATCACAAAGAAAATGCTTTCGTCACTTAAAAGAATTTAGCGATAACCGCTATTTGGATGTCGATCTCTCAACTCTTTTTTTCTTGTACTTTCCTTGTTACGTTAAGCCTCTATGGGGCGCTAAATAATAGGTTCCAAACTTAAAGTCTTGTTTGAGAGTATAGGACACTGTCGTCGATGAGGTGGTAACTGGAATTTTCTTCACATACAACCCATCATTTCTTGGTCTAACATAAACACACAATATACATCTCTTTGTATCATTTAACTAGCCCGATAAGCAAATTTCTTTGACATTACTTACGAGAATGGAAATCCTCGTCCCAAATTTTCTGTATTTATTCAACGTAGTCACAGCAACACGAATATGTTTGATATCTCGCTCCATATTAAGTAGTAAGATATTTGGTACGAAACGACGAAACAAATTTACTTTAACGGCCATCTGTGCATTGGAAGATTATAAAGGTCGTTTTATTAACCAAAATGGCGAAATAATACTAAACTTTGTCCTCTGTTAGGTAGGTGGTACAGTAGGTACGATAAATATTCCTATAATAGGTGGAACTTCTTTGGGTTCGACAAAATTCTAGTCCAATAATGTTAAGTGATCGGCAATTGACGCGTGTTAAAATCTTTGGTATCTACAAGCCTAAATTTCGTCCAATAAGTAAATAAAGCGGTTAGATAGAAACTTCTCCGTCAAAATCGAAAAGATCGTGAATTCATCAAACATATTTCCCTTAAAAACAAAACAAAGGCAACGAAACTGAACTAAACAAGACGACTTCCCACTTCCTAGATGCCAGTCTTAAAAAATGTGAAAAAGTTTTATTTTATGAGCAAAACTTGTTATACAAGGATCGGTTGCAGGTGTTGCTGAATTATACTTCTATGTTAAATAAACAGCTCCCAAGTTTGAACTGATCATTATTGAAGTAGAAGAACTATGTATCTCGCTCCCTTCAAAAGAAACTTTATCAAGAGTACAAAACCAAAATAATTCAGTACCGAGCGTTTTAACGGCGCTAGACGAAGCCAATAAGAACAGTAGTTGTAGTTACCTTGCCCTTTTCCTTGCTTCTAGTAGAACTGCGCTTCTGGTGCAGTTCACGCACTGAGTTACGGTGGTGATTTAAATTTTAACGCGTATATGAAAGTAGTGTATTTCTACCTTAACAATAGCACTGCCCAAATCTTAAAGCGGTTGATTCACTATTAATTATACACATGAAAGTCTTCAAACTCATATCCATACAATTTTAAATCTAAGAAAATCGTGAACAGAAATCCTAAAACTGCTTTACAAAAATTAATACTCGTATTTCCGTACATGTCTTGACAATGAACGCTTTAAGTCATGCAATTACGTACAAGGTGTTTTCTTAACAAATTATTTGAAGAATAACACTAGGATAGAGGCGCTATTTGGGCAACGCCCTTTATAAATATGTGCATTCAAAGATTAATTTTCTTCGTTACCTTCACACTATGGTATTCATAAATACCCATAATCGTATTACCTTTGAAATTAGCTGTCTCTTGAACACTATGAAATGGACGTAATGTCAGTATCACATTTAGTATTATTCCGGTTCACAATTTATCAAAAGATTTTTTTCTCTATCGAAGTATAACCAAAGCTTAGATCTAAATTAATTAGAGAAAACAATACTTGATCTTTAAGCAATTATGGTGCGTTTTCCAAGTCACCACCCGGTATACGTTTCAATGAATAGATTTAGAGCAGCTTTCTGTGGTCATTTTATCATTAACAAGTGATCACCCTATGTGTAAATAAATTGAAGTAATTGCAGCATAAATAGATTAGTTTTTATGGATTCATTTTTTCATAGTGGTTGAGGACCTATTACAGCAAAAGGAACACTCACTTTTCTACGCTTATTGTACGTTGTTATGAAATTTTACCCTTCTGTTTCATTTAATAGATCCATATTACCACCAGTTGCATATATTCAGGAAAATCAAAGGAACAAGGTTGTATAATTAAAAAGAGCGCACTTTTTATCTTTGAATATTTTGTTTTATTCATCACATTTACAAAAAGCATGTTAAAAGTGATACCTGTTGATTTTAGGGATTTCTCGTTATAATACAAAAAATTATAATTTACTTTAAGCTGACGTAGTTAGGATTTGATGTGAACGTATAGGGGAATCTATAGTATATCTGTTTTTGTTTTTATTCACAAGATAATTAATGATTTAAAATTGGGAAGTCTCATAAAAGAAAACTCAGATTTCTCTCGTAGGATGTTAACGACGATCGATACCTTTACGTCACCGAAAAATTATTTGAAAAGGTAGCACTTATTTTAGTAAATTAAATGCTGCGCCTTTAACTCAAATTTATAATAGTACAATGAAATGATTCTTTTATACTATTTTGTATGTTTTATACCTTAAATGGTGGCGATGACGTAAGCGTCAGATTTCTTAAAACAAAGCTTCAAAGCATACTCCAGTTGGGGATTTTAAAATAGAACAATTCGTTATGGTTAACAGCTCCGATCCAGGTCAGAATCTTAGGAACGCGTTGACGTACAGATGTGTTAACTAATACAAAAAGGCCAAGTTTGTGTGTGGTGCGTAGAATGTGAATTAGCGGTGCATTGGTGTAAGATGTATTTCTGGATAACTAGTAATGCAAAGATGAGAAGCTGGTCGGTAATTATGCAATTGTATGCATGAGCAGTAGCTGAGATTGTTGATGCGGACAAGCATTGAAGCTTGGGACTAGGCGTAAGCCCTTGACCTGGCTGCATTTATGTAGTGCAATGAGTTCCGGGCTAAGCCCCCCGGGGTAGTCAGATAGGCCCGCCTCCGCATCTTCGTTGTTCCGTATGGGTCATCTATAATGAATGAAACATCGGCATAGGTGATGTGACCATTATTGTGTGTCTCAAGCTCTGGGTGCTTACGAGATGTGGTCGAGGCTACGAATTAATTTAACTTTAATGAATTAACGTTATCCCTTGGTAAGTTGATTGAATGTGCTTTTATAAACATTAATATCACACCATTTCCAATAATTAAATTAATAAAGAAAATCGAAATTGCAACCGCCGCCCGATCCTCATCAATCTTCAACCCTCTCCGCCCTTTAGCTTCGGCCCTTCCTACAAATTACAAAAAAATAAAAATGTTGTTTAACCTTCGTGGGTCCAACACAATTTGACATACGGGCCCGGTCAAATAGGGTGCAAATGCACGCCTTTTATAAACCTTGTTTTAAATATGTGTTTATTCAACAAAATTTATTTAATTAGAAAAGGTATTAAATTTTTATAAAATTAAACTTATTTCAAACAACTTTTACAGACGGTTTGCTTTGTAGAATATTCGGTACAAACATGATTTTTGCATTGAGTACAATGTTTTCTATCTTTTTTTCGTTCACACAGATAACACCGACTTTGACATATTGGTTCAGGGGGAGGAGGTTGAGTAAAAGTTTTGAGTTCGGGTAACACCATTTCAATTAACTGTTTTATACAGGGTGTCCCAGAATAACTGTTCCTCATTTTCAGAAGTGATAGAGGCCGTGTAATTAAACACCTTTTACTAATAAACTAGTGTTTAGAAATACTTCCGTACATTAAGGAAATGAGTACTTGAAAATAATCTCAATGTGGAAAGTAACGCATGCATGCAAAATAGCTGCAGATAGTGAACATTATCCATGGCAACAGAAAAATAGTGACATTTTGTTCGTTGTTAGTCGTGCGTCAATTTTGTATGTCGACAATGGCGGCCGTAATTTTGAACAATTTTTATAATTTTTGTGTAATACCATTTTCTTAATATTAATAATAATTGCAACCGCTGGAAATAACTAAAATCGTTACTTTCCACATTGAGATTATTTTCAAGTACTTATTTCCTTAATGTCGTATTATCTCGATACGAAAGTATTTCCGAACACTAGTTTATTAGTAAAAGGTGTTTAATTACACACCCTCTATCACTTCTGAAAATTAGGAACAGTTATTCTGGGACACCCTGTATAGGTAGGTATCTTAGGGTTGCCGTACCGTCGTACAATGTTTTCTTTTACTAGCTGTTTACCCAGGTCTAGTAAAAACTTTCTTCGGCTATCCAGTGTCTTGTTGTCGTAGTTGGGATTTTTCGCCCACAGTTTGTAAAACATAACCATTAGTCAGCTGAATACTGTTTGCCGATCTTGTCCACCTCGTCCACGTTTTGCTCTAGAAGGATACTTGATATTCCACAAATCATAATGGTTTTCGCTTTCTTGTTACTTTCTTCCACAACAATTTCAATTATTTTGGAAGTTGTGAACAAGAAAAAAGCCTCAGTTATAGCTGTAAAGTTGGCACTATAATACGTCAAATCAGCATGACATTTTATAATGTTTGACGATAACCTTCTAGATTTTCTTATAGGCAATTGGAAAGGAATCACCTTCACTTTGAACTGAAGCGTTGTCTTCTTCAGAATCATTACTTTCCTCTTCATATTCGACTACGTCTTCATCCTCTTCATCTTCTGCATTCTTCAGAAAGAGATTGAACCCGACTTCTGTGGTAGAATGTAAATTCTCGAACGCGTACCAAATCGAAGTATTGAGCCCTATCAAAGCGTCAAATTATAATTATATAAGAGTAAAATAAACAGGTTCAGACTTGCAGTAATCTGCAGCCACTTTTTAGACAATGCAATAGTAGGACGTAAAATACAGGCACAGAAACTAGCGTTGGTCCAGCGCTAGAACAGTACTTACCAGACCAACCGCGGTGCAACTGCACGCCACGGCGAATAAAAATGAATAAAGCCAATTCCAAACAAAATCTAGCAAAATTATTACTATGAGATTATAGCAGACTGCTTTAAAGACAATAAATAAAATTCTCAACATAATTCACCCGGTAGATCAAGATTTCGAACCAAAGCGTGGGGTGCATTTGCACCCCAGTTGGACCCACGCAAGTTAATAGCTATACTCATTTTTGTTGTAGTTAAGCAATAGTAGATTGTTTTACAAGTTAAGAAAAGTGAGAGTTCTCCAGCGAGTGAATTAAAAATTTACACGAGCATGGAAGAATCACTTTTCTTACGAGTTGAACATGCTATTTTTTCGTGTACTTCACGAAAATCACGTTAATTTTAAAAATAAATATTCGAAATTTATCAAGGTATTATTTTTCACTGTGGTCGTCATGGATTTGTTCATTTTTACAGCTACTATTTGAATTAATTTTGAATTATGTAAAACGTCAGATTATTTTTAAACGTTTTTAAGATTTTGCGCGGGCTCTGTAGATAAAATATTATACAATACACGTGTGATAATGCATTATTAAGATACGCGTTTGAAATTTGCACTTCGTTTAATAATTTGAACAATTGTACATTTACGAATATTTATACAAATAAATTGAATGAATGAAAAAAAGTGTTGCTATGAAGAAAAGTGTTGCTAACAAGAAAAGTACCACTTTTCTTCACGATTTTTGATTGAACAATATGCTTGATTTCTATCTAGTACACTAAAAACATATTTCTTCAACTACTAAACCAACATTTCACAAACGTTTTTTTATTACACTGCTCTTTTGCTAATTATTATCCTTAAATAGGGTATCAGCTTCGGAATTATTTCCACTTGCTATTTTCTTCAAAAATCAAATCTTTTGGTAAAATACGAGTTCTGCTAGTTATAAGAATTATTTCACATACTTTCTTTCAATTGAGACTTTAAGGAAATCCCTTTGGCCGCTTACAAAAATATAAAGTATCTTCAATCTCTTTTATATAAAAAAGAAGCTTTTAAAGCATTACTGTCAATAAAGAGGCATTTTTATTCTTAAATAAATAATCATGCCTACTAAATAATTACATTTTTATTTTAATACTTACGTCCTAATAACACACTTGACCTGTAGTTTAAAAATTAAAATTATTTACAAAAATAATGAGCGAGGAAAGCGCTCGAAATTTTTTATAATCCAACAGAATCCACCTTGAAGATTAATTAAAAATTCTTCCAAAAAATTATCATGAAATTTCCTGCTTTATTCATAACAGGATGTATTTTTATCTTAAGATTCTTCGAAACATAATTGAGCCACGCAGCTAGTTTAAATTTTAAAATTCACTTCAGTAAGATAAATGTTTTCTTTTTGCCCCTGTTCATTAAAAGACGCGCCTTTGCTTACTTTGTCATTTAGCAGTAGCTTCTAAGCATCGATTTCACCTCCACTCACCCGGGAGCTTTCAAATTATAAGCTTAAATTGATTTTCCTTGAAACTAAAACATTTACGCGAAATAAAATTTTAAACTCGTCGCTTTTAAAAGAGTACTGTGCATTGCGAAAATATTTAAGCTAAATATTAAAATTTTTCCCCAAAAAAAAGCCAATAACAAACCGAGTTAATTAAAAGGACGGAAAAGCGGTGATTAAAATCGTCTTCCGCATAAATTTGGTGTGTACTTCTTATCTAATCTGACACCATAACGCAGACGTTTACCCGAAAATTAATTAAATGATATATTACCTAATATTAAAGTTTAATTAATTAAAATAAAATGGTTTTACGACACATAAACGCGGACCTTTTTTATTCGGACATAAAAAGACATGATAAAAGTTTATTTAAATAATAATGTGCACTTTAATAATTCAGGCTTACTTCTAATCCAGTAGCGCACGCAATGTCAGAAAAATTACACATAACGTTCTTCCACGTTAACTCTACCTTAACCTAATGAAATTTTAATATGGTTATTCTTTAATGTAGTGTGATTTAAGTGCCTCGAATAACCAAAGGGCTAAGTATTGATCCGAAGCTGTTGTTTCTTGGTTTTCTTTTTTCAATAGCCAACCACTTAAATGTTTTAGCTTCTGCTGCAGTTTCATGAACATTTAATAACTTGCAGTAGTTGCGAGAATTCCATATCGTTTCAAAATGTTCAGGAGAAGTCGAATGCAAACAGAGTAAACTTTTTGATATTGAATTTACTTTATATCTGCTAAATATTTGCAGTGTACTGTAAACAAATTGGTGATGTATTGTCAATCGACTTTATATTCCTTCGATGCGTGCTCTGAAAACACACTCTGGTAAACAAAATTCAATGTCGTATTCCTTTTTATTTCGCTGCCAACTTTCTTTCCCCTATAAATAAAATAAGCAACACTTGTGCGAAAGTAAGGACAAAGAACTGAACTGAAAAACTTCGGCTTTATTAGGAGACTGCATTAAACTACAATCAGTCTGGAAATTTTTGGGAAAATTCGCCTTTAATTTTTGTATTAAAGAATGCCTTTCTTGAACAATAAAACAGCCACGAGATTACTTTACACGACCGAGGATGTTTTATCTGTAACTCAAAACCAGGCCGCACAATTATGTGGTAGAAACTTCACGTAAATAACATGATTCTTTAAAGACTCCCTAGTTTCGCCTCGCTTTACGCCTCACGTTTGTAGCAGCCTTCGCCACTTTTCTGAGATCATTTGGCTTTTCACTACTCTCGCTTTTATGTATTGCGTTTCAAATTTATCGTGGCTCAAGTTCCATTTGTTATTTTGTTTACTTAAGGGTAATTCTTAATAAAGAACAACATTATTACGCGGGGCACAATATTATTTCGCAACGCCGCTCACAAAAATTAATCAAAAATATCATTTCTCTTAACAAGTTTTTTTCTCGAAATATGGGAAAACGTTTGTCTTCATCGATCATCACCCCTAGAATCCCGAATTTGATTTATGGATGAATAGGCTGACGCCCTTAAGTCGATAAATATTTAGTTTTTATGTTAAACCAACGAAGTCGATTCGATGTTTTATTGACTGACAATAACTGTCTCCCATATCTATTTTTTTGTATAACTTTAGCGTAATTCCGGTTATTACTTTTATTATTTTGGTTTCGAAATTTATTACAACAGAGGTTTTCTGCGTATTTATGGACAAATAAATCTTGGCCCGAGCCTCCCAGTTATGTTGCATCCCCTACGGATTTTATAGTCAAATGAATGGACGTACATTTTTCATATTTATTGATAGATATGTCCGAATTCTATTAAAGTTAAATTTCCTATTTTATATTATAGCTATTACACTTGAGATAGAGGAAAGCATTTGAAAATAAAATCTTCAAAACCATATTTGCAATGCGGCTTTTAAGTACGAGCAATAAATTTCAAAGACGACTGAAATCAGTTCGTTTTCAGGGCGTCTTTACAAAATGAGCTTTTCTTTGAACTGAACGAACCAAGCTTTGATACCAACAAATGTAATTTCTTAGAAATTCCAGTACTTTCGTGAAATTCAAGAAAAGGTTATATTGTTAGTCAGGTCGGTGGTTTGGCGTATTTTAATTAATTAATTGCAGAGAAGATATCCAAATCTTAGTCTTTGTTGGAATATTTTCGTTTTAAAAATTTTGTTTTAAACCTTAACGAATAAAAATAAATTATTTCAAAAAATAGTACGCCAAATTTGAGGTAAAAGGTAAGGTAAAGGTACATATCGACTCTTTCATTCTACGAGGGAATATGGACGATAATATGCAACACGGATGATTTATAAAAATATGTTAAATTACGCAGACAAATTAGGTGATGAAAATATAGTCTTTCTTAATCTCAAAGTGTAAATTTTAGATTGTCTTCGCAAATAAAAAGTATTACAAATTATTCCTTCTATAATTTTTTTTTTTAAATATACTTTCAGTAATTGAATTGACATTACGTTTTGTTTTAATATAATACTGTGTATCTTTCAATTTATCAAATCTCTTAATTAGAATCAAGCAAAATAAATCTACTTAATTGCAACAAGTGTAAACCAGATTAAATGACGTTTTATGATGCTTTACTCGAGCAAACAATGTTTTATTCCGTGGGGCAGTTATTATTTTCAAAAATTAAAATTAATCCTTAACTCATAAAAATCACTTATTTGCTTCTTATTTTTAAGTTTTTTTATTAAAAAAATCTATAAAGAACTAGGCAGTTTAAAAAAGATCGTCAAGTTACTAATGCTATAGTTAAAGACTGAATTGTATATACATATAACAATTTTAGTTATTTATTCTCCCTCACCATTTTTAGATTCGCTTTACTGCCATTTTCAATACACTTGGAAACCAATTCGTCATCTATCTACTGCGAGTTCAGCGCAAAGAATCCTCATTGGGGAACGAAAATTATAACCCCCAAGAGAACGTCAATTATGCCTTACCCTTTAAATTCTAAACATGGAATAACTATCTAGCGATTCTACCGAATAAACCGACTTACTAGCCGTCGGATATTAACAAAATAACGGATCCTCTATATTTATATGTAACGAAAATTCACCGGTTAAGTAAATTTTCAATCGGATTATGCTGGGTTCTATTCGCAAACCATTCACTCATCATTGTAGAGTGAAGTATTCAAACCAAGAAGACAAAGAAATCACCCGTCCAAGCCACTAAAAAGTAACTCAAAGCAATACTACAGAAGAGTAAATCTCAATTACCACTCAGTACGGAAGACCAAACAAATTGAAATTCGCCTTCCTAGAAAGTAGAAACTATACAAATAACAATCTGAACTTCAGTCTCCCAGATTGACAAAAATAAAAATATAACATACTTGTCCACTGAACATAGTAAATAAAATTAAAGAAATATAAGCAGAAATAAATGGTAAGAAATGCACGATCGCAAACACTCAATGTAACAACTCTAACAGGAAATTAAAACTACTCATTCACAAATATAGAAGAGTCTACATATGTCTGGAAAACATAATACTTGCTTAGCGTTCCAATTATACTCATTGTGGAATGCTACAAACATTTTAGACCACCCATAAAGCACTACCTCCTATCTGATTACCATCCAATCTGAGATCTGAGGAAAACGGTGCCATTCAAAAAACTGAAAATGCTAACTGAAGCACCTTGCAAAGGTTTTCTTCCAATTTCGAGATATAGGTTAACTCCAAGATGAATTAGTTTGAAGCGCTATCTCAAATGGACCCCCATCAAAAAATTAGAAGAAAGAAGTGAAACAGATGAATACCATTATCCCAAAAAAAGCTCCATATTTCAACTTTTTAACTTGTCAGGTTCAAATCTTGATTTCTGTATTGAAAATGGGCAACTTTCAAACATCGGAAACATGGCGGAAATTATTTAAATGCCAAAGTAAAGAACAAGTGAAATACATTTCTTGCAGACCTATCAGTATATTGCCCATTATAACTAAAAACCTTTGGAAATCTTTATAGAAAGAGTACGACCTTTAACTATCGAGACAGGCTCAATCCCCAAGCACCAATTTAACTTTAAAATGCAGCACTCAATCACTCAACAGGTTAATCACATAATCCCAAAACTCATAAACGATCTTAAGACCAAGAATGCTTTTCTGAGATATCACAAAATTTATTAAAATTTTGCATACTAGTCATACAACTACCTGAAAGGAAACCATTGCGAAAAACACACTTTTCTGGTATAAAGGGGGTAGAACAAAATTCACAACGCCAAGTCATTTAAAAACTTTGTAGGTACATTTCTCAAACATATTGCGTCACATTTATAGAATCCTGCATGCTACAAGCTACAAGGAAGCATGGTAGGTCCATTCAGTTATCTATTGAATAGAGCAGCGTTAACCACCAAGAAAATTACTTCCTTTGTAACCTGATCTCTCATCTAACATCGGAAATGTTATCAACAAAGCGACTTGCATACGCTAGAAGAGTTAAGCTTGCATTCTTAATAAAAATACGTGTCCATCTATTGACAGACAACTTCCATAAACTTAAAAAGCCATATATATTGCCATTCATCTGGACAGAAGGTTAGACAGAGATCTGAAATATTCAGAAATAACAAGCTATCGATCTAGGGTGGAGCAGCGGTAGAGCGACAGACTAGCGTTGCGCTAGTCCCCCGATTCGGATCTCTCGATGGGCAGGATTTTTCTTCAGTCTGGAGGTCGGTATCGCGTAGAGTAACAAGGTCCTACACTGCATGCACTTGCACTATGCACATGGTGCAGTATGTACGTAAGTATTAAACGGTGCACCAATCACGTAACCCGCAGGGTCAGGCCGGATTGTGCATTGCACCCGTAGAGCCTCATACATTAACGCACCAGCCTCGACACCGAAAAATATAAGAGGTTACAAAAAAATACGTACAATACATGCGAGCTATCGATTTATAAGACACGGATTACATTTGTGAGGAGCAATCAAAATTACATATTGTAACGTTTTTAAAACATTTATTTAAAACTTCGGTTTGTGGTGTGAAAATTATTTATTAGCAAATTTAAACAATGTAATAATTAACACGAAACAACAATAGGAATTAATCCGAAACACTAACCAATTTATGTATACAGTTTATTTATATTCACTTATTCGTACTTAATCCGCGCACATTTATATTAACCGAGCACTTGGTCGCGACGATAGATTTTGGTAGGCTCTTGGTAGACTGTTGTTGGTAGACTGGTTGCTTGTCAATATATAGCGCCTTATACAGGGTTATTCAAATTCGAGGCTCACCATTGGGATCTCGGAAACCGTAAGATTTAAATTGGGGCAAAGTTGCGCTATATAATGCTGATTAATATTTAAAAAAGAAATTTGACCTACCTATCTTAGTTTTTTTATTAAGATCAAAAAACAGAAAAATGTCAATTTGGTTTTTTGAACATAATTTGGTTGTTATTAAAAATTTTTCAAATCTGTTAAAACTTTCTTTAAGCAACTTTTTAGCCGTAACACTGTAGCGGTATCAAAAATTTTCTACGACGTTTCGTTTTTCCGGAATCATCATCAGGTTGGTTTTTTCTTATGGCCGCCATATTGGTTTCGCATAGCATCTCATAGAGTTTTTGATGGTGATTTCAACGATGTATGACATGATGGCGTTTCACTACCGAAAACTGCTGTTATTTACAAAAATAGTAAATTTCAATAGATGGCATGGCTATGGAAAAACAAGCAGAAACAACACAAAAACAAAATTAGGATGATTTCGAAAACAGTAAGATATTCGAAGACGGCTAAATTAGGACAAAGTTGCGCTATAAAATGATGATTAATAATAAAAAAGAAAATTGACCTTTCTATTTTAGTTTTTTTTTTCGCTATCGTCAAAAATACAGAAAAATTCTATTTAGTTATTTAGTTTATTTATTACAGGAGATGTATGTTCAAACTGAAGGCCGTTCTCACGTATACAAAGATTTGCTCTTTTTCTAGTATTGTTTATAGCTCTTTGAATATCTCTTGCTCGAATTGTAGCAAATGCGTTTACAATGTCTCTTCTTAATTCCTCTATTATTGATATTTTTCTTATAGATTTTATTTTTGAGATTTCCCCGCAAAAAGAAATCTAACGGAGACAAATCGGGTGATCGAGCAGGCCATTCCACGACGCCACGGTTGCCTATCCATTCATTATGGCAATTCTGATTTATAAATAACTAAATAGCATTGTTCTGTATTTTTGACAATAGTAAAAAAAAAACTAAATTAGAAATGTCAATTTTCTTTTTTATTATTAATCAGCATTTTATAGCGCAACTTTGCCACAATTTAGCCGTCTTCATATATCTTACTGTTTTCGAAATCCCAATGGTGAACGTCGAATTTTGTTTTTGTGTTGTTTCTGTTTGTTTTTCCATGGCAATCTATTGAAATTTACTATTTTTGTAAATAACAGCAGTTTCCGGCAGTGAAACGCCATCATGTCATACATCGTTGAAATCACCATCAAAAACTCTATGAGATGCAATCAAAATCCAACATGGCGCCCATAAGAAAAAACGAACCTGATGATGATTCCGGAAAAACGAAACGTCGTAGAAAATTTTTGATACCGCTACATTGTTACGGCTAAAAAGTTGCTTCAAGAAAGTTTTAACAGATTTGAAAAATTTTTAATAGCAACCAAATTATGCTCAAAAAACCAAATTGACATTTTTCTGTTTTTTGCTCTTAATAAAAAAACTAAGAGAGGTAGGTCAAATTTCTTTTTTAAATATTAATCAGCATTATATAGCCCAACTTTTCCCCAATTAAACCGTCTTTGTAACTCTTACGGTTTCCGAGATCCCAATGGTGAGCCTCGAATTTGAATAACCCTGTATACAGTAACGCGAGCTTCTGTTAGATGACGCATACGCTCTCGCACGTGCTCTCCCCGGCCGCTAACGCATCTCGTTACAATATGTTGTTGAAATCTAAATCTTTGAAGCATTCAACGCAGCAAGGGGCATCTCATTTTTATTTGTACCATATGGTTAACAATATAAAAATCAGTTGAGCTCCCCAGATATAATTTTGAAGTGATTTATCATCACTGTACATCGTTTTAAGTTAAACTTTCAAAATTCGGGGAGTATATTACCACCATATATTGCCAAAACAATTAATCCAAAGCGGGCATCCGCCTCAGGGTTTTAACCAACACTTCTCGAGTTATAGTTCGTTACTTTAATAAATACATACATACTACATACATACATAGATGAGCTGGTTCTCTTCTACCTTTTGGTGTAGAAGTGAAGTGGTTCATACTCTGTCAACGAACGTTTTCCATTTTCTGCGATCTTGCTCCATCAGGTTGGCATTTCCTAACAAACAATTCAGCTGGTCGAGTGATCTGGAGGTTTCTTCATTCCAGGTGTTGCTAGATCTCCCCTTTCTCCTCCTCTTGTCCGTACCCATTTCCCAGATTTTCTTCGCATTTCTGCTGTCGTCCATCCTCACTAAATGACCAAACCATCTAAGTCTGCTTTTTGTTATAATAACATTCGGCTATTTGAAATTTAACCTTCTTCTTATTTCTTCGTTATGAATCCGGTTCATTCACGTGACACCTTTTGTCTTCCTGAATATTCTCGTCTCACATGTTTGAAGTTTACTCTTTAACCATTTTGTTAAAACCCATGGCACACATCCAAAGAGAAGTGCTGGCACGAATACAGTTCTATAAATTCTTACTTTCGTTTCCTTACTTCGCGTTTCCTAAAAAATATCTTATCGAATCCATACAATAATTTTTTACATTTACATTACTTCTGTTTTTTCAGTATTAATATTCATTCGAAAATCAGCCAATTTTTTCTTCCATATAGTTAAATTATTCGTATCTTGGAGATGTACTGGGTTTTCTGTTATCAAAACTAACTTATCTGCATACATGAATTCGCTTAGCATTACTGGCTCTAAATTTCTCATCTCTTTTTTCTTATTTTATCTTGATTTAACTCTTTCTGAATTAATACCAAAAGCAGCAGCGGACTTAGCTTACTCCCTTGACGAACTTCTTTATATATCTTAAACTGTCTTATACAGATGTTGCCATACGTTACGTAGTTCATAGTTTTTCGATATATTCGCATACTTTTAATCGCTTCAACCATGTATTCATCAATATTTAGTTGTTCCAGAACCTTCCACATTTTTCTCTACGGATGCCATCGAAGGCTTTCTGTAAGTCTATGAAAGCGACATAGTATTGTCGGTTATGTTGCACAAACTTTTCAATAAGTAATCTGAGACTAAATATTAAATCTTGAATCCCTCTTCCTGGTCTATATGCACTCTGGGAATCCGTTATCGTGAGTTCTAGAACTTTTTTAAGATTGCCTTATGCGCTTTCACTCAACAATGAAATCCCTCTATAATTGTCACAATGCCTACTACATCATTTTTTAAATAGTGGATATCCACTTGCCAGTCTTCAGGAATTGATTTTTGTTCCCAAGCTCTTTGAATTATTGTGTGCAAAAAAATTGTACGTGCTTTTGACCTTATTCCATCAGAACCCGCTGCTTTACTTTGTTTTAATGTCTTCATTGCCTCCCGTACTTCCCCTAAACTTATTTGCTTATGTTTCCCTTCTAACGCCATGTTATTGCGTTTTCTCGTTTCCTGTTTCGGTTCTTTAACGAGTGAGCTTCCCAAGACCTCTTTAAAATACTGTACCCATCTCTCCATTACTGCCTGTTTTGTAGTTAATACATTACCTTTCCTGCCCAATACCTGCTTAAATTGCATTATCTTATTTCATTTAAGATTTTTTAAGGTTCTGGTTTTAACTTTAGCTTTCCATTTTTCACTAAATATTTTACTAAACACCTTTGTATTTTGTATTTATATTGATGAGAGACGTCCTGAGGAGCGTGTAAAAAGGCCTCAGTCTCTCACGTAGGCGTCTGGAGTTAGATTCCCGAGAACGGCGATATCTCCGCCAGAATTTTAGAGGGTCATACGCTTCTCCGTGCTTCGGGGGGCACGTTAAGCCGGCGGTCCCGGTTATCATACTAACACCTTTGATAACCGTTAACCTCCCAAAACTTCGAGTCGATCTTCTTCACCTCTTTCGACGGGCAAGACTAGCCTCCTGCCCGGCATACATACATGCAAAAAGGGCTCACAAAATTCATACCTATGAGTTAATAACAGGCCATAAGCCTAGGCTTAGGGCATAAGAGGAACAAGGCATTAATGCTCTGTGTCTTCTTCCACAAAGCCTTTTTCTTCTTAACTTCCTGCTTTATGTTGTCATTCTATCAAACTGTATGTTTCCTATTTCCCATTGATGTAGTTACACCACAAGTTTCTGTTACTGCTTTCATCGCGGCATCCTTGAATTTTTCTCATATCATCTCTAAGTCGTTTATACTTCCAAAGCCTATTCCTATTGTTAAGGTACTCTTCCACCTTAGCTCTGTACAATTTCTGTATATCCGGATTTAGTAATTTGTGACTTTTAATAGTACTATATCTCTTGCTTTCCTGTTGCGTCTCGCCTTTTAAATACGTTTTGAACTCCGCAACAACTAAATAGTAACCACTGCCTACTTCATACCTTCTTTCGACCCTTACGTCCTTGATGTTCTGTTTGACAATTCGTCTAGTAAGGTATTTAAACATCCAATTAGAGCTATCAAAGTTCAACAAAATTAGACAAATCTGCAAAGTTTCCAATCCGTAAAAATCCACTTTTCAGATTCAGTCTCAGGATTCAACTTCCTCGACAGTAAATCTATGAGTATACCGAAAATTTAAGAATTGATCTAAAAGTTCGAAGGTAAAAAAAATGAATCTTCATTTCTCGGCTCAAAATTTGAATTCATTGTTCTAGATTCAGATTTCAGCGTTGAACTTGAATCAAAAATCAATAAATAGGGATTATGTATAATATGTAGCTATTCAATTTATATCTTAACTTTTAAATTAGAGGTAGGTATTTGAATTTGAAATTAATTAAAGCATCATTCTTTTTTAAATTTGAGATTCTTTTAACATCCAGATTAAACTCAAAATTCATATCTAAAATCTGAAAAACTTTAAATGGTTTTTTAGTATTAATATTATCTTGAAAATGTATTGTACTTTTGTACCTAAAAATCGCTATTTAAAGTTCAATTTACACCGTGAATGTAAATGTTCTCTTCTCTACTTAACCAAACAATGTACATTATTCGAGGGACGTATTTAATTGAAACGCTCAAGTTGTTGCTAAACTACACGTACAGAATAAATTTAGTTCAGTTTCTATTTTAATTCACAAGTGTTAGTTCAAATTTTCATGTAGCTTAAGGTAAAGGTGGATATTTAACCTAAAGTTTGTAAATGTGATAGTCGAATTAACCCTTCTTCTCCCTATAGGCCTTTCCTTCTACTGGTATAAATAATATTTTAAATGTAAACTACGACTCTTCTGAGAACAGTTAGTTATGAACTACTAACGCGTTGTTGAAAAGGAAGGCTTACGTGGACGTTTGATAAGAGCTTGCTATTAAAACCAGATAGGATACGAATTCAAATTTTCGGAATTGCTGTTGTGTTAAATCTGAAATATAATAAAATAAATTTGCCCTTTATAAAGATTTCCTTCAGTAATTTATTCCGAAATTATGATGACACAAATAATTACCATGGTCTTAAACGTCACGCTTTTGAAACCCTTCTTCATTTTATGTAAGCTAATATTTTTAAAATGAATCCTTTCTGGATACCTTTCTGCGTAATATCCAGCAGCTGCTTTCACCTTTTTATTACATTCTACATAAATTAAGGTTCTACCTTTGAGTCTCTTTTAACTTAAATGACATTTTTATAAATTACGACCGTAATTAACTAAAAGTTAGTGGGTAAAAGTAAATTAATAAAATGACGTTTTAATACCTTTGTTTTATTATACGTACATTATTAACTTTTATGAAACGAACTTACCCCAAAGTATCCCCATTTAAATTTTTGTAATATAATATTCAAAAACGCTGGTTAAAATTAAATTTTCTCGTTTGAATTTTTGGTTTATTCCTAAAAAAAAAGTCCGCAGCAAACATATCAATTTGTATATACTCGCATAATAAGAGTAAATTATTTCGCCCTATTTAACCGAAAATACATTATTTTCCTCGATCCAAATAAAATTATAAAACGTCAAATACTGTACCAGTAATAAAATATAAAAGCGAAACGTTCCTACCGAAGCCGCTTTAAAGTTTAATTTGATTTGCTTTACAGCTTTCCTAGTACCTTTATTTGCATAATCTGAATTTAACATGAAAGACAAATATTAAAGAAAACACGATAATAACTCGGTTGTTCCGTGATAACGAGATAAAGACAACCAAATCGTAATAAGAATGTTTCGTAAAATACGAGACCTTTTCACCTAAACTTTTTAGTTGACTTCGTTCCCCCCTTAAAAGAAAACGAGTTTTCGGTTGTCAACTCGAAATTTTAATGTGTCAGATGACGGTTTTTTATTTGCATTAATTATTTCCCAGAAAATGCATCATAACTCACCACAGTCGGAAACGTGGCGAGAAAAATCAATGTTACTGAAAATTAGAAAACGTTGCTCCGAAAAAATTTCCGACGAAACAATGCGAACACCAGAACTAGAAACTAATTTGATTGCGCTCCTTTGTTCCAGATCAAGAATTTATATTTATTGCTTTTGCTAAAGAAATGTATCTCCTTCAACTGCAACCGCCTTTACTCGGATACACGTTAAATATCTTCTCTTATCTTGGTCACATTGTAAGTGTGATATAACTACCATTCTAGTTGAGTCGGAATAATATCTACAGCTATAAATCTTAAAGTTGGCGCTCGGCATATACTTACGATGCACTTTGTGAAATAAATAAGAAAAATTGTTTGGCGAAGCTGAAAAATCTTTTTATGAATGTACGTAAGGAAACTGTATAGTTATGCAGAAGTTAACGTAGTATTTTTGTTTTACACTATGTTAAGGTACTTCTTCCATAAAAAAAAAAATGATAAAACAAAATTTCCCCTGATTTCGTTAAATACATAAGCTAATTAAAATTATAAATTAAAATGGCAAACGTTAGATTTTAAGCATGTGCAGGTCAACCAATAATTATAGTGTATGCTCCAAATGAATCAGATAAAAAGACAGAAAAAGGATATATTTTGGTCAGGTCTACAAGAACAATTGGAAAACGCTAAGGATACCTTCATGATTGGGGGAGATTTTAATAGAAGGGTAGGAGATAACGAAATAGCAACAGGGAAAACGGTTGGAAGGTATGGTGAAAGTACACTAAACACCAATGGCCAAAGAATAATCGATTTCTGTATTGTGAACGACTTATTTGTAACAAATACCTTCTTTGAACATGCTGAAAGTCGATAATAGATCTGTTACTGATGCAAAAGGTAGACCGAAAAAAAGTTAAAGATGTCAGGGTAAAGCGACAATTTGAAATAGGTAGTGACCATTATTTGGTCGAAGCAAAGTTGAAATGGAAGAAAAAGGAAACGATTTCAGGCTCTCTAAAAAAGGTGGAATTTAAGAGTATTAGAAGTTTTAAACTATTGGAAAAAGAGTTCGAAGAGAAATATCGTGTCGAGGTGCGGAATCACTTGGAGGAAAGAAGAATTAACCTGATGTCGACTGAACTGGACATATTGTGGAATAGTTTTGAAGAAGGAATAACGAAAGCAGCAGAGAAGGTATGTGGTGTGAACAAGAAATGTAATAAGAAAAAACAGACACCCTGGTGGAGCAGCGAAGTAAAGTCGGAACTAAAAATAAAAAAAGACTGTTGGCAAAAATATCTCATTTCAAAATCAACTGAAGATTATGGCAGTTATCAAGAGCAAAGGAAAAAAGTAAAAGATGTAGTTAGAAAGGCAAAAAATGAGTCATGGGTAAAATTTGGAGAAGATCTGGAAAATGGAGGGGAAGGGAATGGTAAAAAGCTGTACTGTATGTTAAAAGGTTTGAGGCGAGAGAAAGGACCAAACATACACTGGGTTAAAGACCACAATGGTAATGTGTTAACCAAGGATGAAGATATAGAGGAAAGATGGAAAGAGTATTTTTGTGAAGTATTAGAGGGGACAGAAGAGACTGAAGAAAGACGAATGAGTGTGAACCAAGAAGAGAAGATAAGAATAAGTAGAAATTATGAAGATGAAATAACGATAGAAGAATTTAAAGATGCATTAAGATTACTAAAAAATGGCAAGGCTCCAGGTAAAGACAATATTAAACCCGAAATGTTAAAGAAGATGGGAGAAGAGGAGGAAATAGTATTAAGAAGAATTTTAAATAAAATCTGGCATGACAAGGAAATTCCAAGTAGATGGGAAACAGCTATCATAATGCCGTTACACAAACGTGGAGATAAAATGGTATGTGAAAATTTTAGAGGTATATCCTTACTATGTATGGCCTGTAAAATATACGAAAGAATAGTGGAAAAGAGGTTGAGGAAAATAATCGAGCCAACTCTAGAAGATACGCAAGCGGGTTTTAGAAAAGGTAGAAATACACAAGAGTGGGTGCTCACGATGAGACAAATTAGTGAGAAAATTATACAAAAGGGGGAGAGAGAAAATATACACATGTGCCATAGACATACAAAAAGCCTTCGATGCAGAAGATAGGTCTAAAATCTGGAACATCTTAGAAAGGAGAGGAGTACCAAAACAACTAATAGAAGTTATACAATCCATATATAAAAGAACAGGTAATGTAGTAAGAATTCATAATTACAGTACAAACACATTTGTAACAGGAAAGGGTGTTAGGCAAGGCAGTATATTAAGTCCGCTTTTATTTATTATAACCATGGATGAAGTAACCAAAGCTGTAAAAACTAAGACCAAAGGTGTAACAATAGGTTATAGGAATTTAAGGCCAGTTATAGTTAAAGAGCTATTGTACGCTGACGATCTCATATTGTGTGCAACAACTAAGGATAATTTTCAAGAGAATATAAATCAGTGGAAAAAAGAATTGGACAAATATAACATGAAGATCAATTTAAAGAAGACAGAGATAATGGTGCTGGGTGAGCAAGGTCTAGATGCCCAGATAACAATTGGAAACGACATTATGAAACAAGTGGATAACATAAAATCTACTTTTCATTGGTAAAGCCATTTATAAATAAAAAGGAGGTTAGCAAGGAAACGAAAATTAAAATTTACAATACAGTATATGTACCAGTTTTTTTATACGGAGCAGAATCCTGGAATCTTACAGAGCGGCACAAATCCATGTTGAGAGCATGTGAGATGAAGTTGTTGAGAAGGATCTTAGGAGTAACTAAACGAGACAAACTAAAAAATGAAATAATTAGAGAACGGCTGGGAGTAGAATCAATAGAGCACAAAATCGAAAGAAAGCAGCTAAAGTGGTGGGGTCACATGGTAAGGATGCCTGACACAAGAGCAGCAAAGAAAGTATGGAAGGTAAAGGTAAAATAAAAGGGAAGAGGACGACCTAGAAAAACGTGAGATAAGCAAATAGTCGGGGTTTTAAGTAAAAGTAATAGTGAGTGGAACAGTGCCATGGAGACAGCAAAGGACCGAAAAAAATGGAAAGACTTTTGTAAGGGAAATAAAAACTTAACTCTAAATCCTCTACACTGAAAGGTAGAAGAGGACCGGATAAGTAAGTAAGTAAGGTCAACCAATTTATTTTCCTTATAGCTTTTATGAATTTCAAATTTAAAGGGGCAAAATCGCTTTAAGTCTGGTAAAACAAATTTCTGGCAATTAATAACATCAAAAAAATATATCAATTATTAAACTGCATAACTAATCAACAACTACCAACAATACTCTTTTGTATTGGTATGAGAGTTGCAACTACTTTATAAAAAGCAACGATGTTAAAACTCATAAATTAAAAAAAAATACAAATAAAACTGTTTCAATTAATGTAAATGCAGAAACAAACTTTAAAATTATCTTAAACTTCTGAATACGCCATTTAGCAGAAACTGCCACTAGGTAATTAGTAATTTAGTTGCTCTTATTAATTAAAGTTTCTGCAAACGCATAATAAGCTGAAACTGCACTGTCTCGTGAGTAAGAGTAAATATGTTTGCTGGAACAATGTTGTTTAAAAATAAATAGCAAAATTATTCCACCTATTGTAAACTATCTAATTACGTAGGTGGTCGTTCAGTTTTGGTCCTTGTAATTTGGGCTCATGACGTCAATCGTGCTGTTTCAGCCCAGCGATGGCAGGTAAAGGTGCACTTTCGGACCAAGTCATTAGCATCTACTCATACTGACATCTGATAACGGTAATCCTCTTTTATAAAACAGCTTAAATTAAATTGAGGAGACTGAGGAGAATTCCATTCTGAACATCTAATGTAATTTTCACCAGTCAAATTTAATTTTTTCTGGTATGACATTTAGAAGTTGAATTCTTTTGCAAACAGAAAGAGAACTTATTTCTTTTACAAACGAGAATTACCCCTATCAGATGCCAGTACGTATAAGGGTAGGTGCTAATGACTTGGGCCAAAAGTGCACCTAATTATCTTTAACTGCCATTGCTGGGCTGAAACAACACGATTGACGTCATGAGCCCAAATTGTACGGGCCGAAACTGTACGTAACGGATTTTAACAATTCTTTTTTAAATTTTTAAATGTTTAAATGAATTCGAAAATTTCAGTTTGATTAAAAGAAACGCTTTGAATTATTTTTAATTTGTTAACTCTTTAAAAAATAACCAAGATATTTTACAGCGAATAGTATGTAATATGTAACGAGCAAAAAAATATAGAAGCCAAGGGAGAAGTAGAAGTAGATAGGAAACACTTAGTGTGAAAAACTATAAATAAATAGAAAAAAATAATAAATGACAAAATAAGTATATAGACATAAATTAAGAAATATAAACCTATGCAGAAACAGATTAAAACGAGTCGAAAAGAATACTTATACGCCAAAATGAAAAAAGACATCATGGTGAACCAAATATAAACATCACTAGAAAAGAACGAAGGTGGAGGGTATATCAAAGTAATAAAAATACAGTTAACTAGTTAGAAGAAAATATATAAAGAGGAGCGACAAAAGAAGAAGACTTAGTGCGAACAAGCAAGCAAGCTGTATATCAAAAATTTGAATGACTAGCAAAACGCAGTTTGAACAAGGATTAACTAAAACGGATAAGCAAGGTCAAAAGTTTTAGAAAAATATAACTGAAAAGCACTATTATTAAATATTATTATTAAACTTCGATGGTGTAGACCCTACACTGTAGAGAAATAACAAGATTGCCTTCTAAATTAAATGTCTCAGGTTCGATCCCGGACAAAGTCAGTGAAATTTTTAATGCAAAAAAATCTGAAAATACGAGGCGTGTTTTTTAAGTAACTACCGTTTTGAAATATGGCCGCTGCAGCGCGGCAGTCGCTATTCTGCGCTTGCGCACTGAGTATCTGCATCTATTGGCTTGCCACATACGCCATTACGAGAGCATTCGTCCGAGTTTACAATTTTTTATGCGTGTTTAAAATGCCTGAGACCATTGAAAGTCCCTCGGATTGTGAAATACGGGCTGTAATTCGTTTCTTAAATGCCAGAGACGTGAAAGCGGCCGAAATTCATCGACAGATTAGTGAAGTTTATGGTGACAACGCTATAAGCGATGCAATGGGAAGAAAATGGGTTAGGGTATTTAAAGATGGCCGTAAAAACGTGCAC
The DNA here is from genome assembly GCA_963082815.1 of Melanotus villosus. NCBI lineage: Eukaryota > Metazoa > Arthropoda > Insecta > Coleoptera > Elateridae > Melanotus > Melanotus villosus. The sequence goes on from OY720420.1 coordinate 66,047,940, forward strand.
GATGAGGGACGAAGTGGGCGACCGTCTGTCATTGATGATGACCTGGTGCAGAAAGTTGATGAAAAAGTTAGAGAGAACAGACGCTTTCCAATTTTATCATTATCTAATCAATTTCCTCAAGTTTCAAGAAGTGTCCTCTATGAAATTGTGTCAGAACGCTTAAATTATCGGAAGTTGTACTCACGCTGGGTACCAAAGATGCTGACTGAGTTGCACAAAATCAATCGTTTAGCCAGTGCATTGACTTTTCTCACGAGGTACAGTGCCATAGGCGATCAGTTTTTAAGCAAAATTGTCATGGGTGACGAAACATGGGTGTCTCACGTTCAACTGGAATCGATACAACACTCAATGGAATGGAAATACTCAACATCTCCCACGAAAGTGAAGTTCAAGCAAACAATTTCAGCCCGGAAAATCATGTGCACTGTGTTTTGGGATAGACAGGGGGTGCTGCTTGTGGATTTTTTGCCTCGGGGTGGGACAATAAATGCTGAGACATATTCTAAGACCTTGAATAAACTACCCCGCGTGATCCAACACAAAAGGCGTGGCATGCTCAGTAGGGGAATCGTACTGCTGCACGACAATGCTCGGCCACACGTGGCCCATCGACCCTAGATCTTATCGCATCATTTGGTTGGAAACAACTTGATCACCCCCCATATAGTTCTGACCTAGCGCACAGTGACTACCACTTGTTCCTGCATTTAAAGAAGCACCTTATGGGCCAGCGCTGCGACGACGATAATGTACCGTACCAACGATGTTTATTACGATGAAGATCCTTTCAAGGGGTAAAATTCCTTTGGTTTGACCATAGCGATGATTGGCACCCGCAAGCTTACATCCGACACAATAAATAAACAAATAAACAACAGCAACAATTAAAGAATACACTTTATAAGATAATTAAGAGGAAATGCCATACGCAAAAAAGGAAATTTTCTTCTTCCTTCTCTTATGGCCGAAGCCTAAACCTAGCTTGTTATTAACTCATAAATAAGAGTTCTGTAGGCCCTTTTCGCAGGTTATACTGGGCAGGAGGCTAACCTTGCCCATCGAAGAAGGCGAAGAAGATCGACCCGCAGTATTGCTAGGTTAACGGTATCAAAGGTGTTAGTATGATGTGCCCTCCGAAGCACGAAGAGAAAATACTGATAAAAAGGCAGCGAAGAGTATAAAAGTATCATGAAAGAAGCAAAGAACGAACAACGAGGAAGGAACTAGAAAATACCATACTAGGAAAAGCACATAATGAGATAATAACAACTGAAATAATGCAGTTCAATGAAACAGAAAGAAGGACTGTTAAACTTAATTGTAAATGAAATAAAGACAACAAAAGTTGTCCCTAAAAACTGGATTGCAAAGACTATAAAGACTACATAAGGTTAACATTAACAAGGCCTAGTAGGAAAAACTGGCGTGAAAATTTTAGCAACAAAATTTCAACAGGAACACACAAATGTAAAATACATATTGTGTTCTAAGAATAATTTTATCTTCAGATAAGGGATGTACAGGGTGGCCCATTTTCGATGTTTTTAAATGGGAAGTACCCTTAATATCGGAGATAGACAAAAACTGATGTCGGAGTCCAGGGCTCTTTTTTGATGCAGGTTCAAGTCCCGAAAACAAAATTCCGCTATCTTTTGTTATTTTTTAGTTATAGCCCAAAATTCAAAATTTGGCCATATCGAAAACTTCAAATAACTCTCTTGGTTTTGAAGATATCCAAAAACGGTAAAAACATTCTACAGGCACTTTTTCAAGTAGAATACGATAGTTAATTCAGATATCTTTTAATTTTCATGTTTTAAGAATTATGACATAAAGTTGGTATTTTTTAAATATAAGTCGTAGTTGGCCATGATACCATTAAATTGCATATTTATTCTGCTTTCCGAAAATATATAGTTTATGGGGGTTAAATGCAGTAACAATACCTTTTTTGAACAAAATCATATTATATGATGTTGTTAGCAATTAGTAGGCCATGGTTCATGATAGCAAAACAAAAAATAATAGAGCGGTTGCATGTGACGTCACTAGGCCATCAGCTGAACACTTGAAGGGTAAACAAAGGGTAGATCTGTATGCACCGGTATACTAATTTTACCAAAAAGAAAATATTACATATTACAATATCAAACTGAATAAAGATGTGTTTAACCAGATGAAGGATGGTTTAGCCTACATAATTACGAAATTTTCAGTTACCTACTTAAAATTTTTCCCGCGGTCAGTTGATACGAACGTAATTGAAAATTTTATCGTGAATTAAAAGGAGTATTAGGGAACGTGATATTTCCCAGAGAAAGCAGTTAGAGAAAAGCTCTGAAAAACAAGAAACTAAAAATTTTGCCAGGTTATACGTAGAAACTTATAAAATCTCCATATATCAAGATAATTAAAAGCCGTTAAAGATAACGCGAGATTTTCTACAAAATATTAAATTAATTATTTAGTTTTGTTAACTTTCAAAACTGTCGTTCATTTTCAGTCGGGCGCGTTATTGTGTGCCTGATGACATCACATGCACCCGCTCTATTAGCTTTTGTTTATTGCTATCATGAACCATGGCCTACTAATTGCTAACAGCATCATATAATCTAATTTTGTCCAAAAGAGGTATTGTTACTGAATTTAACCCCCATAAACTATATATTTTCGGAAAGCAGAAAAAATATGCAATTTAATGGTATCATGGCCAACTACGACTTATATTTAAAAAATACCAACTTTATGTCATAATTCTTAAAACATGAAAATTAAAAGATATCTGAATTAATTATCTTATTCTACTTGAAAAAGTGCCTGTAGGATGTTTTTACCGTTTTTGGATATCTTCAAAACCAAGAGAGTTATTTGAAGTTTTCGATATGGCCAAATTATGAATTTTGGGCTATAACTAAAAAATAACAAAAGATAGCGGAATTTTGTTTTCGGGACTTGCTTATAGGTAATTGTTTATTTACCTTGCCTTCCATAATCAAGTATTTGGATGCCAAATTATGATTGCAGAGACATTCACGAACAGAATCATAGTTAAATTAGCGTCTTTACGAGTTTGAACTGTGTCACTGTTGAGGTAAAAAACTCAGTGTTTTGTTCAGCTTCTTAAGAAGCTGGAGGAGGAATGAGCACTGTTACTCAACATGTCAACCAACTCCTTTTAGGAGCAAAGCAAGAAGAGCGCAGAAACTAACGTGTCAATGCGTAATAACGAAAACGGATTTCTATATAGAGAATTCAAATCGTAAAAGGTTCTAATGATTTCAAGGGCTTGGCGGGCTTTGTTATGGAAAAATTAAGTAGATTTGGAGATAAGAAACGATTTTCTAACAGTATGTTGTAATCGTGATGATATTGAGTAGCAGCAGAATCCGAAAAAAGACCTAATGATAAACATCTTTTATGGCCACAGATACACGTGGTACGTAAAGAACAGCCAGTTTCTCCAAAATATCGTACACGCCTCGTAATGATATGCGTCTAGTATTGTACAACATTGACACCTACTACGTCTTCGTAGAATTAAAAGCCGGTAATAGCTTCTATAGAAAACTATAAAAATATTAAGAGTTAAAAGTTCCAGACTGCAACATATTACAAATTAAATCAATTACTCAATAGGCTGGAGATTCATTTTGTTTGTTATTTATTTGTTTATTTATTTACTAGGTGAATTCTAGGCTTGCAAATGCCAGGGATTTCAACGTGCATCGATTACTATGGTTATTTATTAGCATTACCCTACTAGAATTTTGCCAATTTCCACCCTTGGAAGGTAGTTTTACCGTGTCAAACGTTGTATTGCCCTACGATTTTACCCCATGTCCGAAAGAGGGCATAGTTGAAGATATATATTAACCAGGAGTCGAACCCAAGATCTCTGATTAACAAAACGTGTTTGCTAACTTTAACACCATCATTCTAACTGTCAATAATGGTACAATTATATCACGTAAGTAGAAGAAGTCTAATTAAAAATTAATAAACGCTAGACTAGTAAAATCTAAACGCTAGACTAGTAAAATCGAAATTCATGGCAGTAACGAAAAATTATTCCCGGTTAAGGCAGAATGTAACAATTGAAGATTAGAAGCTAGAAATGGTGTAATAATAGTCAATCATAATGATGAACAAAGAGACATTAGATCAAGACATCGCATCGGTAAGAATTATAACCATAGTTTGGACTATGGCGAATTGAAGACCTTTAAGCGTAAAGTCCTAATCACTATATTCAGCATAGTAAAAAATTGAGATACATAATAGTATAGGAAATATGAAACCATGAACTGTGTGAAATATACAATGAGCAGTGGCGGTTGCTCCATAAGGCCGCGCGGCCGCGCGCCCCTCCTAAGAAATGCTAAGGAACACACAATTTTTTTCTAAATTATTAATATTTATTTTACATACATTCTATGACTAAGTTCAAATTTCAACAAAAAATTCTCTATCCAAACATCCGCTCCCATCTCTAATTGTCCGTCCTCGTTGAGATCTCTAATTATCCGCGTCCTCAACCAACGGCCGCGGAAAATCTGCGGCCTTTAACAAACATTATACATTGCCGCCGAACGACTCCGGAGACTAGCCGATAATAGCCGATTGTATAAGTTACAGCAGGCCGCGATTTTAGCGCGGCCTGCTGTAACTTATTGTTGGAGCAATGAATCTTCTTTCATTTAATCGGAGCATCGCAAAGATTCGTACTCGTCTACTCGTAGCTATTCAAATCCTGTTATTTTATTAAGAAACGTTTTACAGAATTATTTCATAATAAATGCAATTAGTAGATATATTTTTTACTGCAAGAAATAAAAAATAACTAGTGAGCCTTTTAGAACTTTAAATTTGTAACAAAAAAATGGTTTTCTTTCAGTTACATGAAATTGTTTGTTTCAATTTGTATATCATTACAATATTCGGTGTTCAAGAACATTTAAAGAAAAATATCATATTATGAAAATATAGGTATTTAAAAAAAAACAAACTAAAATATGTACGATTGCTTAGATAACTAAAAATATTTACAATTTTATTTACAGTCGATTTAAAATATCTAAAAAAGTGGGTAAAGAAGGATATATTCAAATCTAAATATTGTTTGGGTTTCAGCTTCGATAGCTTCAAATTACCATCAAATTTATTTACGCAGTTAGTAGGTGTATACTTCATAAATTACGCAATAACCGTCATGCAGTCTAATATTTGTTATGACTGAGAATGAAGTAATCGATACCTAATTATTTTGAAAGCAATTATTAGAACTCGTGAAAGGCCGAGTAAAACTACCTAGAATGATAATAGTAACTAATCACTAGAAGTACCGAATACATTTATTTGCGGTTATAATATTTACTTAAATGTGCCAATTTTCAGATTTGTATTTATGTAAATCGGTTCGGAAAATAAAGAGACAAATTTTCCCGTAACTTTTGGTAGGTTATTTGGTGTTTGACTTCTGGTGCGCCCCTCCAAACTCAAACCCCACGACACGCCACTGACAATGAGGCCGATCTTAGTAACTTACACAAATTTCAAAAAACTGATAAGGGCAAGCCGTGTATAATGAATGGAGACGAGGACAAGTGACGTAACCAGGCAGGTAAAAGAATAAATAAGTAAAAAGGATGAAGAGGACACACGGTCATAGAAAATTGCAGGCACAGAAATGCAGAAAAAGTCAAATGACACAATACAAAAAATAGAAACACGTGGTAGAAAAGACCATGGTTAAGTATGTAGAGCTGTAAAATAAGTAAGAGATAAATATTTATAAAACCTTCAAAGGGGTTTTGAAGATAAATTTGGCAGTGTGTTTTCTGAGCACTGAATATACAGCGCTATTACAAATGATTGTAGTCGAAGTAGGCGGTGCCCGTGGTATTGAAATTTTGCCACTTTATGGTACAAATATAATTATAGTGCATGGATTTTTGTAGTGATTTTTATTTTCCAAGTGAACTGTCAATTGTCACTCGTATGTCATTTACTGTGTTTTTGAATAATTGCATTTTGTGTTAGTTTGCCTGTTGATTTCGCCCTTCCTTAAATGCCTACGTAAATAAAATCAGTCTGTATTAAGACTACTGCTGATTCCAGAGTGTTAATACGTAAGTGTACTTAAAGGCAGTTATAGAAATTTTAATAAACAAAAAGCAATATTTTATATTTAAATTTGCATAATGGTGTACTCTTTAGAACAGAACACCTTTATTAATAAATCTTACTATCGAAACGGTGTATTAAATGAAGACGGGCAGTGGATACATTCTGTTCAAGCATGCAAAAATGCATAGGTATCTCGTTGCGTTTTCAGGCATAGATATTGAAGAGGAATCTCTAATGGCTTATATTCGGAGAGTTGTGGACAGATTTGATAATACTGGGAACGTTTCCAAAGGGAAGTCGTCAGGAAGACCTCAGGTCAATGAAGATTTAAGACAACGAATGGAGCAAAGTCCTAAAAAATCTTTGTCAACATTGCCTGCACAATCTGGTATACCATACAGCACTTGCCAGAAAATTCTAAAAAGGAAGTTGCACTTTCAACATCTATTTTAGATAAACATAAATAATCATTATTGAATAAGTTGGATTATCTTTGTGTGTGTTCTTTAGTAATATGAATACATTATTAACTATACATTAACAATGAGTTCATTAATCAGAGTCTAGTGTAGATATGTCTCGGGTTTGTATCGAGCATTGTTTAAGTGAAAATTATGGTAAGAAAATTTTTATTTCACTTAAAAATGATTTTAACTTTTTTACATAAATGTTGACTCGTTGTGCAACCAATTTAACACTTGTGTGTAGAATAGTGCATATCCAATATAATTTGAATCATTATTTTTGTGGAGCAGAAACAAGAAATTTTACATTTAGATTTACGGCCTACTTCGACTACAATCATTTATAATGGCGCTGTATAAAAAATATATTACAACTTGAAGCGCAGCAGTCAGTATACTGTAGTTCCTTCACTTATGGAAGCGTAGATGTTTTTGGTGAGCAGTTCGGTGTTCTTTTTATTCAAGTTTCTCTTAACGAAATTGTCTTGTATATGATTTAACTCGGTTTGAAATGCCTGCAGCATTACTTAAAATAATGAATGAAAACGAATTAGTAGAAAAAGTTTATACGAAAACATAAGAAAAGTGCTAGTGGCCACTTTTAAAATAAGGATAAAGTGAGATTCATACAGTATAAAAAGCAGTAAAAATTGTAGAACTATGCTTTATTTTATCGGATTATATGAGATTTTCAATGCAATGTACAAAAGCTTAACGGAGACTGAAGAAAAAGTAAATAAGTGAATATTAATCAGAAAATCACAAACAGTGGCATAAACATAACTTTAAAATGACTGGAGTGCCTCATGAATCAAGTCGAAAAACTTTCATGGCGAAATAAGTGATAAAATATAAACCTAAAGAGACTTGCCTATGCTATAAAAAAAAAAGATTCCAGGCACTTATAATACCAAAAAGCATAAAATCAAAAGCTACCAGAAAGGTGATCAGGCCAATCCTTACTTATGAAAGCAAATCATAGGCAACAGAAAACCTAAGGAAACTAACAAGAGATGATAATATGTATGTATAGAAAAGATTCGAATGCATCACCAATAGAGATAACCATATAGTAAATAAAATCAGCTAAGGTGCTGGACCCATGTGCAACAAACAGAAGAAGAAAGTTAAGAAGGTCTGTGACACAAAAAAGTTCGGAAAAGAAGACAGGGAAGATCCAGAAAAACTTCTAAAAAAGGGAAGAGAAAAGCGTCCAAGTCAAAGACAGAGAACCAGGACCCACAAGAATAAATGACACCATAAAATTTCAACTCCTATTTACCTTATCTTGAATAGTAAAAGTTGCCAAATTAAATAAATAAGTAAAGTAAGTAGGTATTTTAAGTATTCAATTTATTTCCATTTAAATTTTCTGGTTTTAGAAATTTTCGATAATAATAGCAAGTTAAAATTCAACAATACTTTAATAATCACCGGCATAAATTCACAAAAATTCTCTAAAATGTAAAAATAATAATCATTTGCAAATTACTGACTTATTCCTTCAAGATATACGTTTTAAATTTTATTTCAAACGAAGTAAGGAATATATTTAAAAAAAAAACTTGCAGATTTAGATAATTTATAAGTATTAAATTCCTAAAAGCTGATAACATAGAAAACTAAGAATTATAATCAAATTACTATCAAGTCAATTCATTTTAGTAGTTAAATCCAATTATTAGCACTCGAATAATTCTTTTTTATTAACGAAACCTTACCAAAGAAAAATCGCAGTCAGAAACTTAAAAATTACTTTTTTTTAAATGCAGAAGGCAAGCAGAGTTTTAATGTGTCTAGAAAGTTTTAGAATTCAAACAGGGCTTATTAAATATTCACTCGATTAAGTACGAGCAAGTTAGACTTACTTTGGTTGTTAGTCATCAGATATTCAAGAAGCATATTTGAAAATATTAAAAGTAACGAATCAGTCAATTGTTATCGCTTTTAAAACTTATAATAAACGTGTTTCCTTCCAGTTAAATGACTTTTCACGACATTAACTTCCCGAATTGAAGAATGGAAAAGCCCTTAAAAACTTCGTATATGTTTCGTTGTTAAATAATTTGTTTTGTTATGTTAAGAAAACATAATTTAAAGTTTTTTATTTGATTCTTATGATAATTGATTAAACTTTTTGGAATAAATATGTATTTCTGACTAAAGAAAATTATTAATTTAATATATTCTTTTAGTATATCTTTTTTAAATCTGGTACTTTCCACAAATATTTACGCACAATCAAAAGTAATATTTATTTAAGCTTAACCCTTCAACTTTACAAATTTTTAATCAAAGTTATAAAGTTCTTGCTTTAAATAGTATCTAATTTTAAACTTAGAGTTCATTGTATCTCCAACTATTGTCTTAAGTTTCTAGAATATATTAAACGTTTAAAGTTTTAGATACGAGAGCTTTGTCTTTTGATTAAAGTTTAGTTTCGCTTTTAGCTTTCGTAATTATATTTCGTTATAACTGCAATTTTAAAATAAACGTCCCCTTTGTACATCAAAACTAACAACTTCCGTTTCTTACTTTGAAGAGTGACATTGAATTTTTAAACTAAAGCTTTTAGAATGTCATTTTGCAAACATCTCTGCGTATATTCTTAATTTTAGATCTTAATTTTCTAAAATCAAATTGTTCCACTTATTTTATGATTTTGTAACTGAAAGCTGAAGATGATTTTTTTCCATTGACGAGTTTAACAGATATCTGCATTTTAAAACTAACTTTTCAGTCCAGATAGTTTTTAACTGCAAAAGTTCAAAAAATCAAATTAAAGAACGGAGCAAACAGAGTAAACAAAACTTTATTTTCTGGCAATATAATATTACAGCCATTTCGACTTTTTCAGATTACAAAACTTTGTTAATTTGTAACTCTAAAGTAATTTATCCAAATAAAAGAAAAATCTTCAATTCTACGTATCGTTTCCCAAATGAGATTTTTACAAGATAATCTTAATCCACCCTCAGATTTTTTTGTAAACCCCGTCCATGCCGGAGCTAAAGTCATGACCTCGGAATCGCGAAGTCTAACATTTACAACGAGCCAGCACGGTCCATAGATTTCTTGATACCCTTTCGAATTAGTCGACTTACCCAGCGGGGCTCACGATTATTATTTAACTGCAGCTAACTAACGACAAATGGTTATCCCTGTTCCTTGTTGTTCAACAAAGCACCATTTTATTACAGTTTTAGCTACAAATTGTGTTCTGGATTTATAGGACAGAACCTTGCTTTAAATATTTAGCTTTATTTTATTCTCAAACTTCTGTTTGTTGAGTTTCTGTATTTTTTATATTCATTTAAAAACTTGCCATGAGCAAGTTTTTATTTTGCTGAAGTTTTAAAAGCTAGACTTTTATAGCTTTACTAAATATTTAGTTTAATTTGAAAGTTTAGGGCTTCTGTATATTATAAATTATTTAAAAAGTCATTATGAGCAAGTAGATTTATTTTGCCGAAATTTTAAAAGCTTGAGGCTTTTATACAAGTACAGATATTTGGTGAGTAAATAAATATTTAGTTTAATTTGAAAGTTCTGTGTTTTTGGGCTTCTGTGTTTTTTAAATTATTTATAAAGTTGATATGAGCGAGTGAATTTATTTTGTAAAAGTTTTAAAAGCTTGAGGCTTTATAGGCAAAACCTTACTTAATGAATATTTACTTTAATTTTAAAGTTTTGCTTTTTTGGATTTCTGCATTTTCAAAAGTATTTAAAAAGTTGTTATCAGCGAATTTATTTTGGTTTAAAATTTATTTGAAAAATTTAGACTGAAATAAGAGAATCATTGGTTAGAAACATAAAGAACTGCTTCTTCTTCAAATGTAGATTACAACTATTAGAGAATTAGTATTAAATAAGAAAAAATAATAAAATAAATCGTGTTATTTCAAGCTCACATGCACGTAAATACGGCATTATTTACAGTAACCTAGAATTTATTTACAGTAATCTAAATGATAGTAAAGTTTAAACTATCCGAACAGGAAATTTTAAGTGTTTCCTATGTTATACGTATCTTCTGATGTAAGATGTAACACCTTCCAAATAAAATTTACGTCACGTTTAATTTCATATTAATTCAAAATCAACCGACGACATTGTCAACTGTCGTAGTTAAACTTTATGCATTTCCATTGGGATAACTACTACTTCAAAGTTAGTTTCAGGAATTTCCAGCGGAACTTTATATTATAACACTGTTGCACGGTCTTTGCGTTCCCTCCTCTTCAATGACGAATCACTATCTTAATTGAAATCGACAGTGTTATCGTTAAGTAAGATTAAGTTAGAGATATCGATGAAGTAAAGGAAATTTCTAAGTCGTTTCTTGTGCTTTGTATGCAAAGGCGTTTACTTCATCTACTTGCGGTTTTACGAAGTAATATTTTTGCGCCTTTTTCCGCTCCGGTACTTTCCTCAGGAAGTCATTATTCTTTTGGTAAAACTAGGATAGTTCGTGTAAAACAGGCACTTATCCCTACACTAATTTTAATTGCGAGCTTTTTGATGTATAAAACGCAATATTATCCAACAAAGGTTTCGGTGTAGTCCCCTATTTTAGTGCTGAAATGTATCCGTGTCGTGATTAATGTTAATATAACGTACGAAGGCTCACGAAGACATCACAACGTGCTAAAGTAGAGCTGTGAAATTTTAGAAATCCCGCACTTCTGACAGTGTTAACCTCGAGGAACGCAAGGACATAAATTCCGACAGCTTTCTAACTACTCGCCATTTGTTATCCGCGGTTTCCAGAAATTCTCCGCCTTGGGAAACTTGACTAATGTAAAATATGATTATGATCTAAGTATTCTCTGGACTCATTTCTTCGCAAACTCTTGATTATAAAGAGCAAAATTAAAAATGTATGAGTGTAATTAAGACAATTTCCACGGGCATAAAGTCAAGTAAAAAGGGAACGAAATCATCAGCTTAATTTTAATAAAAATGCTCGTTTCTTTCTAGTACCCCCTGTACACTCTAAGAGGGCTCTTTATTTCTTATTCACCTTTAAAGCAGCCCTCTTAAAAAGAGAACGCGAACAGAAACACGAGGATAACCGCTATAAATAACCGTGGTCAGAAATTCAGGTTCGTTTTTTGCAGTTTCTGTCCGTACGATATAAAAGAATAACAGTTCAATATGTCAAGCAGTGCCAATCACTTGGAAATGGCGAGATAATTGGAAACACTAAGGAGGTCAAGAAGCTAGTCAAGGGTTGTTCAGCGCAGGGTGGAATACTCAAGCATAAAACGCCTCTTCCTCTCTACATTTACGACATACGAATACGTATTATGCACTTTTATTAGATTTTACTAAAGAAACATACATACTTATTTATTTTCAACATGGTAAATGTAAATTCTCCCGCTTTAGTTCTTCTTCGTTTTTGGAAAGTCGGTTAATGTTTTCCAATAAAAATATTTGCTCGGATAACGAATCGATGATTTAATGATTAAGTACAAATTGTCTCTAATTTCTGCAAACATCCTATGTACACGAAATTAATACAGTCGCCAAGTTAACAAATTACTGATAATGAACATCTGGCGCACATTACGGTCAAGCACATTCTGCATTATCATTAAGCTCGCTTAATAACAGTGTAATAGTACAGAAGCAAGTGTAGCAGGAATAACATAAGCTTTTATGAACACAGCTCGCCTGGGTGGATCTGCGAAATTGGTGAAGTGATTGCCTTTTGCTTTATTTGGTTGAGCGCCATTGCTGTAAGATTTATTGTGTTTAAACTACGCAAAGCTGAAATTTTCGCGTTTCGCGACTTATGAAATTGCCTACTCGAGACTTTGAATGTATCGGCTGTACATAAATTTCAAGCTCGTTCCTTTGTTTCTTTCCGTCCGCAAGAACTTCACTTCAAACAAAACGCTTCCCCAAAATGCGCTACTTCAATTTCCGAAAGCTTTCTCAGCCAAAAACTTTATTATTCCTGCCTAAATAACCTTCGTTATCTTTTTCCGTTGGGGCCATTAAAAAAATTATTTCGATCGATACGAAATGACTAACAGGCATACATTATGTAAACGCAATTTCAAGTTCTTTAACGGCCGAATTCGATGTATTATATATTTAACGGAACTCCTAAACGCAAGCCAAAACTTAGCCATAAACGCGTAACAAACATTAAAATCTTCCGCCACGAAAACTCCCCCAAAACAGAACTTGCCAACTTACTACCAAGTTAGAAAAGTTCAAAAGTCAGAAAGGCCGTGTCAAAGCGTTCGTTAAAAAGAATAACTGAAGAAGTTTGTCCGCTAACGTAACTCTGAAATTTTAACATTAACTTCAAGTAAGGCAAAGAAGAACTTCCGCAATGTTCAAGCTTGGCATGGAAACTGAATTATTTACTAGTCTGAAACTGAAAATTGCCTATTTACTTATTCAAGAATGGAAAATACCTATACTGAAGCTTATACAGCCTAATAAAAGCAAGTTGATTATACAAATGGGGTGATTAAGTACGCAACTCTTTAACCTACTCACCGCCCTTGAAGATACGCAAACCATCGCCGTCGCCGCGACGGCTACGAAGAATACGCAACGCGAATCCATGAGCATCTGCTGGCGTCGCGTGCTCAACTAAACATATAACTGAAACAAGCTGAAAGCTCTGAAAGCTCACGCTGTTCTATTTTCAAGCGTCGCCGCGCACCAGGCAGATGGCGCCTCCCCCTTAACAATTCCCCTTCCAATAACGCAAAGAAAAATATACTTCACAGGTTTCTACCTCGCTAGTTTATCTAAAATCCATTAGAGATATCCTGAAGTTATTTCCTGAAAAATAATAAAACCTGTATTTAAATTGAATTTTCCTATTTGAAGGAGAAAAAGCTTGTTATAATAATACTCCTAGTAATTATTATTATAAAGCGTAGTATCTAGCGACGAATTGCAAAAATTACACAACCTATCTCATTTTTTGCTTTTAATAGTTGAAAAATTATTATTTGGGATGTTCAAATAATTAAATTGAGAACAGGCTTCTCGAGCTTCGTGTGTAACAATTGTGTTTCCATGCATAAATAAATATTTCTCGGGGTAACAGTACACATACTCTTATGCACTTTTAAAGTAGCATACAATATTGCATTGTTAAAATATTATTTATAATTAACAGACTAGGCAGTGACAAGTTTTCGTAATTTAAAAAGCATCTCAAGTTTAAATCTAATTAAAAAGATCATAAATTTAAACTAACTGAACCGTAAAATGTTAAATGTGTTAAAAACTAATTTCATGATAAGTCGCTCACGAGTTTCTCGCAAGATAAGTGGAATTCCCATGACAATATTTTTGTTTACTTTAAACGTGAATTTAAAAATCAACCTCAAGTAAATATTTTATTATCTAAACAACCTCGAAATATTTCCTACGAAAATGAAAATAAGTCATCTCCTTTGGGAATAACATCCTTAAATCTGATTTTACATTTTACATGTTAATCCTATTCAGAACAAAGAACGGGCGAAAGGAGATATGGTCTCTGACAAGTAAATAATTAAATGTGGACTCAAATTTTGAACGGTGCCTCATCTTTGTTAAACTGTCAGAATGGAATGATACATCATACCTTCATCAGACTAACAACAAGCTTCCAATTAATTAATACAGTACCGGGTTTCGGCTTTCACTATAATTAAAATAAAATGTTAATTGTTCTATAATTCCCTAATTTAAATGTAATTGCAAAGTAATAATAATTTACGGATAAATGAAGTTCTTTGTTTTGAACGGCTTTTTGTAATTTATAGCTAAAAAAGATTTTAAATCCATATCAATCAATAATGTTGCTAAGGATATTTTAAGTGAAATGGGTGTGGGGCGTTCTTAACTTTCTGGTGATAAATTCGTATATAAAAATCAACACAAGTTTTCCTTTATTTTCTGAAGGTTTGTTGTTGCGAGTTTGACTTTTTGCAATCAACCATTCATCAGCAAGAGGACTTTCAAATTAACATTAAATCAAACTGTGCAATATCTTTTTCCTTTTAATTTATTTTCAGAATGCTATTGAACTTATTATCAGTATGAAAGACATCACGTACACGTGCTTGTTGTTATCTAAATATTTTTCTGGATACAACGTAAAAGTTTGATGTTTTCAACTTTGCTTTAAGTTTTACGAACTTCAAAGATCGAATTCATTCAGCATATAACTTCAGGCTTGTACAAATAATAAATGTTGGGGAATTCAAAACAAGTAACAAAGTATTCAGATTGATTATATAAACTAATGTAATGTAACATTATTAATTAATTGATTATTAGTTTTACTTAAATAAAACTGTTGTTTACCCAAAGTTATCTAAGGGAATAGTTACGTTCCAGATAACCCAGAAGAATAATACAAAGTTTCACGATACTATTTACCCGTGCTATAACCAGAGGTCTATGATTTATTTATCGAGTTAATAGCCACACCGGACTAAATAGACGGCCATCAAAGCCTTAACATTTCATAGATAACATGTCACCAATAAACCTACAGTCATGAGGTTCGTTACAAAACAACAATTTTAGATTTTGGTTTTCCAGTTAACCGTACAGGGGCGGATTACCATTAAAATTTACACTAAGCTGATTATAGTTAACCTCCTGTCTTCGTTATTTTTAATTCAGAATCATACAAATTTTTCTAGTAATCCACAAATCATTTAAGGGCTCTTGCGTTGTTTAAGCTTTGGGCTTTAGCCTATATTGTCTAATAGTGAACTAGTTTATTAGACCGGCATGTGGTTGTTTATGTAACGTGACATACTGCAGGAACATTATATTAATACGATGCACATTTCTGTGATATTAAGTTGTGGTTGATTATTAGCACTAAGTGTTTCTAAGCTGTGAAGCATAAACTTCTTAGTAGTTAGGTTAGCAGATACTGTTTAGTAGTTCTTATTAATTTGTAACAAGTTCCTTGTTACTACATTTTTTGTTAATAAATTGTTACTGAAGGACCAGTAGTCCGGTGTAGCTATTAACATCTCTCTGAACTGATATAAAAATAAGAGATCTTAGTTGAACTCTGGGGTAGACAGTCTCCCGTAGTTCTATGCCATCGGCTTTCTGGATCTGGAGTCCAACAGAAAGCGGGAGGCATTAGGATAAGCGGATTTCCTGTTAGTTTATATACGCTCTGCCATAAGCGGACGTCCGACAAGAGGTTGATCTACTAAATGTGGTGTAAGATTCTGCGGGAAGGGAAATCTCTCTTGTATATAACAACCTACGAGCACGTACTACTAAGTGTAGCAATGTATTTGTATTGCTTTCATGTAGCGTTGCTGCCTTGTTGAACTACTTGCTAAATATTTACTCGAGAGGTATGGACGCTTTACGTTGATATCAAACTCCGGTGGCAACGAGGTTAAGGATTTGCTTTAGCATAGATGAATTTGAGGTCTTGGTAAATCGATCGAATGTGATCTTATACACATAAATATCACACTAACAAGTAAATTCTATTAAAATAGATCGCTACCAGAATTGCTGTTTGAAATTTGTAAACTAAAAATAGTTTTCAATAAAATATTGAAAGGTGACAACAGAAAAGCTTAAGAAAAGATTAAGGAGGAAAAAGGGAACGGTAACTCAACTTGTCAACCAAGTCTAAAGTGAACGGGTTGCTGGCGTGGGTGACACGTTGAGATACCGTGCTCTTTTAGTGCCCTTTTTTCCTCCTGATGAAGCCCTTTAAGAAAACAGGCGAAACGTTGAGTTCTTTCTCAAAAACGATGGGTCCCAACCCGGAGGACACTGACACTGATCGTGGAAATCTTCAGCATTCAGCAGAAAACTTGTTTAAACAAATATTTGTACATAAGAAAAGATTGAAGTCCTGTTGGTTTAATTGAATTCGTCAGTAAAAACATAAATATAAAAACATAAAAACCTCAAACATATACTTTCCCTAATTCATAATAATATAAAAAGTAAGTTTACGTGTATAATCAGTTAACCAATAAGTGAACGTATATAATTTGTATATTCTGCAACAGACAAACAAACAAACAGAGTAAATATTTCAAATACTCTAAAAGGGAAAAAATACAAATAAAAAGGTCAAAAGTAAAATATGTGTATACACAAAAACCCTTTAAGAAGTAAATAACAAATTTAGATAAATATACAGCACGCAGAATAAAGAGACATCATATAAAACATTTTATATCGCTCTCATATATCTCTACGCCCTAAGAAAATGAAACGCTTTAGGAAAGAAGTGTAAGAGAAAAAGGAGAAAATACAGAATCGGTTTCAATAAGAATTGTTATTAAATGAAGGAGAAAATAAATAAGTAAAATGGTTTGGATACGTGCAACGTATAATAATAGTCGAATAATAGAACAAATGTATAAAAAAACCTTGACGGAAAGTTATCAACAAAGAAATGGTAAAATAAACAAGCATAATAACCTAGACTGAAGAGTAATATTTATAGAGTAATTTAACAGCTTATAGCTACGTTAAACCAGTTAAACTAAAAATGCCCTTCAGTTCTTTACGTATAGGTACGTTACTGTAATGATTATCACCAATACTGTCAATTTTTCTCCAAGCACCTTCCTTTTTTGTCTAAATTAATTTAAATTAAAAATAATACCATTTTAATATTTAATTGTCGTTTTAGTAATAATAGTATATTATATACCACGGAACTAAAGTGCAACATTTAATCCTGAGGGTGAAGTTTATTTCCCAGCCGCAGGCGAGGGAAATACTCACCTGCGGGATTGAATGCACTTTAGTCCTATGGTATATACGCTATTTTTCGCATTCCCGTATCATATGGAACCATAATAGTGTAAAAGAAGAATAATCTTACAATTTTGACAATACAATTTTCATGAAAACTGTCGTTTAAATTCACCATAGTAACACTGTTTTTCTAAATACAATTGTAACTAGGTTATAGCAGTGAATTATTTAGTTGTATGTTACTATGTTGTTATGGAAACATCTTGTTTATTTTTACTTTAGTCCCTAGGGATTTTGTATCATATTTAATCCCTCTGAGACTGAAATTGAACTTCGGTCCCTGAAATGAGGGATTACATTAGCTTTTTATTCCCGGGAGTGCAAAAACATTCATAAATATGTATTTGTTGAAATAAATTACTTATATTTTATAACTAGCAACTCTCTCCAACTGCAATTGCAATGTTTGATTGAAATTAAAAATTAGTTACGATTTATAAAAAACTTGTGATTTCTAAAAGAGGAAACAGTATTTTATAAAGTTTTACACGTCATAGCGTTTCTATAAGGTGATTTTCTTTAAATACACACACTGTAAGCATCCACTTGTATTTATTTAATAGTCTTTTTTTCAGATAAATCTTTGGACGAACAGTTTCTGAACTCATAGCTTACGAAAATTGGTACAAATTTGTTAAACCACGACAGTTTTATAAAGATAAATGGCTGACGAATAGGTGAAGTATACTTCGTTTTAAGTACGAATATTGTCTCCCCACTACTTATTTTTGTTTGTATTGAAACATAATTTTAAGTATAAGCTTTTCCAGTAAGTTCATCGCCAGAATTCCAGTTTCAGAAATTGCGTACGTCAAAGGACATCTCATTGCCTTCAAAACGTGGCATTTGCTATAGATAGAAAATTACTGGTAATTAATTTATATCGGCGTATATTTTTATTTAAAAAATATCCTTTGTAAGCGTATTAAAGACGACTTTAAATTTATCTAAAGCTTCCCTCCTTGTATTTCATTAACATAAAGTTCCACATTTAAAAAGAAACGTTTTTAAAATAATATTTTCATAGCAACTTCTGAAAAATTAACCGGAATTGAATCATGTTATAGACACTATGTTGTACTTGCACTCTCAACCGTAGGTTGTTTACTGTAAGATTTGAACTACTGTCTATTTTGTAACTTCTGCCAAAAGGAGGAACTCACAAAGATTTTATAAAAGCAGTCGCGCAACGCTCACACTAAAAGCTTAATTGAAGTTACTTTAACGACAAATTCCAGAAAATATTTTTATAACTATTTGTTTGTGAATAAGGATATGTATAAAATGATGCATACTTAAAGGCTTTTAATGGAACTATTATTATTTTCTTTCGTAGCTTTCATGTTTTTAATTAAATTAAGTAACCATTTTATTGGTGTAATTTACAAGCTCTTGCAGGTTACATAAATCCTTATAACATCAGCAAACATATATACGATTAGTTTAGTAGCCCAGCTACGCCAAGTGGAAGTTGACTTGCGAGAGGTTTTTAAATAAATACTAGATGTTCAACTAACATATGTCTATATTGACAGATTACATGTTAAAATTTACAAAGACTCGGTTACATGCAAAAATGTTACACAAACAGTACAAAAATATAAACATTTGTCTCCAAACATGTTAGGAGAGTGAAGTCCAAATAAATTAATTTAACATAATCAAGTAAAACAATTAACAAGTCTCAAAATAACGAAGTTAAAGTTAAATAAAGAAGATTATCTTACAGTATTTTTCACTTAGCATTTGGGTTGTGACGTCAACGCGCTGCTTGTAAATTCACAATCCAACTATATTTCATCTCTTTCTAAACTAGGTTTTCATTACCTTCTGCGCACGAACGCGTGTCTACTGTCTACCCATACAGTTTTTGGGCGAAGCTTAATGATGTTACAACCCAAATGCTAGATGGAAAATACTGTACGTTACACCTTTAGGGAACATCGCTGCACGTAGAACCTGACTTGTTACAGAGATTGAAGCTACGATTTCAACGGAGGCACTAACCATAATGACCCCCTCCAATGTAGAACCTTTTATATAAAGTCAGTTCCCACTTATCCGGAAATAATGACCCTGTTACGTGCGCATGTGATTAAGGTATACCCACCGAACAATGTAGTTTAGATGATGAGTAAGCATAAATGATGAGTAATTATAAATTAGATATTCATTTACATTACATTGTTCTACAGGGGCATCATAGAAACTCACATGCGCATTTTTTTAAGTCGTTATTCCAGGACTGTCTAGTCTAAAATACATTGACCTTAAATTGCGCTATCTTTGTACAAATAAATTGCACAACATTACGCTTTATTACAATATTTCAAAATTTAAGAGACTGTTCCAAGCTGATTTTCCGAAAATAATTATCTATTTATATAATTAAGGTTCTTTCCAGGTTTATTTGCCAAACTATGAAACATAAAATAACATTAAAATGAAACAAGCATTTCACAAAAGATCATATTTTCGAAAAGTACACCGGAAAATGTGTTAATGCTTCAGACTGATACCATAGCCAGTCAGGCGAAGCTAGGATTTAAAGTATTAAAAGACATTTTTTCTATGCTCATATGAAATATTTTTTGAAATTCTGGTGTAAATTTTCTTACAATGAGTGATATCAGAAATCATAAGCTTTCTTTGTGTTATTCGACGCTTGCACAGTGGCCAGAAACGCTCGATTAGTCTGTTCTGCTGAACTGGTGAAATTGTCCATCTTTCTGACATATAATTTCATGTTTCCTCAAAAAGAGCGTTTGTTTCGCGGAAATAGTGGGCGGAAGCTTTATCGGGCCCAAACAGACTTTTTTGTAAGTATTAAATAATTTTATCCAATGCAGTAGAAATTAAAGTCTGCGATTTCGCAGATGATATAGTACTGGTGACTAAAACGTGGAAGGACTTGGAGAAGAACTTAAGTGTTTGGATAGAAACGCTGAAGAAATATAACCAAACAGTAAATATGAAAAAATTAAAAGTAATGGTAAACTCAAACAAAAACATGAACTGCAAGGTGGAAATTGAAGGAGAAACAAGTTGAAACATATAAATATCTAGGCATGATAATAATCAGCAAAGGAACACAGAGGATTAAATAGGAAACAGAATTATTAAAGTAGTGTGGGTGTTTGTGTTGGTAGTGATCGGGCCAATGGAAACGGACACAACGGTTAATATAAATTTATTCGAACAGTCTTAATTAAACAATAATACATAACAATAAATTATTTGTAATTAAAATCCAGCCTTGCGAAAGGCGCTGCGGACGGCGAACCTCCTGGGGTCGTTGATGGATACCATCGCCGGGTCGATACCGCTGTAACGTGGAGCCACGCCGCTTAGGAGTCGTGGCGCGGTCCACTCGACGGTCTTCAGGAGTAGACCCAGGACCTTCTGCGGGGAACGGGACCTAAGCCGGAAGGTGCGCCTCGGTGATGGCGGCAGTGGTGACACCGGAGACGGAATAGCGGTACGTCTCAAGAATGACCGCAACGAATTCCGTTCGTGCTTCTTCCGACGTAGTGGAGGTGTCCGGGATCGGGGCGTCGTCGTTGCCTTCTCCTTGGTCGGATCCATACAACTGTTGCGCTGAGGTTCGTAGGCTAAGGGTAAGCACCGGGAACCTGCGGCGGTTGTGTTGGGGTTCCAAGACTATGGGTCAGCACCGGGAACCCGCAACGGTTGTGCTGAGACTCCTAGACTATGGGTCAGCACCGGGAGTCTACAGCGGCTATGTTGGTTCCTAGACTATGGGTCAGCACCGGGAACCAACGTGTCAGCGAGTTCCAAAAAGAACTGCTCTCTGAGCTGATGCGCTCCGCTTTTATAGCCGTCGAAATGCTTGTAATGATCACGTGGGGTGTAGCTTTCGTTCCTTCGGTCGTGTCCGCTGGACGTCGGGTGCTTACTCGGAACGAACGTCGATCGTATTGGTGACGGGGCGTGACTTCCGTGCCTCGGTCGTGCTCGCCGGCGGTCGGACGTCTACGTAGGTCGCCACATACCCCCTTGCTAGTGATGGAGTCGATTTACTCTTGGAACCTAACGGGTAGGCGTGTTGCTCGTCCTGCCCGGGTTGTGGTTGTTCCGCTTGTCTCCGGGGCTGTTTCGGATGGTACCGCGGTTTGTCTATGTGGGAGATTTGTTTGCGGGTCTGCTTCCAGGAATGCTGGTTTTACTCGGTCGGCGGTTACTGTCATATCGTGCCCATTTTTGTTGATTACAAAGGTCTTCTTGTTTCGCTTGGTAATCCGGTATGGACCGTCGTATGGCCTCTGGAGGGGTCGTTTTACCGTGTCGTTCCGCAGGAATATGTGTGTGGCTGTATCTAATCCTCTGTACCAGAACGGCTTCTTGTTCGCGTGGTTGGAAGTAGCTGTTGGTGACAGATGTTGGATGTGCCGTCTTAGCTGTGTCACGTAGCTTTCTTGTTCCATGCATCGCGGTGGGTGTTGTTTGGCGAAGAATTCTCCTGGAAGGCGGATGCTTTCTCCATAAACTAGTTCGGCTGCTGTTGTTGCGATATCTTCTTTCCAGGCTGTACGTATACCTAGGAGTACTATCGGCAAGGCCTGGATCCAGTCGTCGGTATCGTGGCACATGAGTGCGCTCTTGAGCTGTCGGTGTAGGCGTTCTACTAGTCCGTTAGCTTGAGGGTGGTAGGCCGTGGTTCGAATACGTTGGAATCCGATTAGGTTTTGCAGTTTGAGGAATAATTGCGATTCGAACTGTCTGCCCTGGTCAGTCGTAACGTGGATAGGGGTTCCGAAACGTGCGATCCATCCGTTCACGAATTCTTGTGCGACCGTGGCGGCTTCGATGTTTGCGATTGGGAAGGCTTCTGGCCATCTGGTATAGCGGTCGATGCATGTTAGCAGATATCTGTAGCCTTGGGACTCCGGTAGCGGTCCTACCAGGTCGATGTGTACGTGTGTGAATCGACCGGACGGTGGCTGGAATGGTTCTGTCTGCGGAGAATTGTGACGTGTGATTTTGGCTTGCTGGCATTGTATGCATTGCCGTGCCCATTGTTTAACGTCTTTTTTGACTTTTGGCCACACGAATTTGTCTGACACTAATTTTGCGGATGCTCGCATTCCTGGGTGCGATAGCTGGTGCAGACTGTTGAAGGCTTGTTTCCTTAATTCTGCGGTGATGAAAGGTCTGGCGGTGCCGGTGGACATGTCACAGTAGACTCGTGTCCCGTCGGGCATGGTGACTTTCTCCAATTTCAGTGCGGTGTTATCTCGGTTACACAGGCGTTGGAGTTCTTCGTCTTTTCCCTGTGCTTCTGATAACTTGGTGAAATCGATGCCTGCTTGGATTTGATTGATTCTGGACATGGCGTCTGCCACTATGTTTTCTTTCCCAGCAATGTGTTTAATGTCGGTGGAAAATTGGCCTATGAAGTCGAGGTACCGGAACTGCCTTGGGGAGCACTTGGTAAGTTTCTGGGCAAACGCAAAAGTTATGGGTTTGTGATCTGTGTAGATGGTGAACGTCCTGCCTTCTAACAGATGTTGATAATGTTTGATCGTAAGGTAGATCGCTAGCAATTCTCTGTCGTATGCTGCGTATTTTTGTTCTGTGGGGGATAGTTTCCTGGAGAAAAATGCTAGGGGTCTCCAGTGGTCTGCTTCCTGTTGTTGGACTACCCCCCCCACAGCGTAATCTGATGCGTCCGTCGTGATGGACAGTGGGGCGTCGGCTCTCGGATGCGTTAGTAGCGTCGCTTTTGCAATTTGTTCCTTGCATTCTTGAAACGCGGCCTGTGCTTCTCCCGTCCATTGTATCAACTGATTCCCTTTTAGTTTACCCTTGAGTAGCTCGTTGAGCGGTGCCTGGGTGCGGGCGGCGTCGGGTATGAAACGCCTGTAATAGTTGATCATCCCTAGGGCTTGTCGGAGCTTCTTGGCAGTTGAGGGGGGTTCTAGTTTGCGAATAGCCTCAACCTTCTCTGGAAGTGGTCGTGTTCCTTCGCCGGATACTAAGTAGCCCAGGAAGTGGATCTGCGTCATGCCGAATGTGCATTTGGCCGGGTTTATGATGATGCCGTTTTGCTTGAGACGTTGGAATAATGTTTTCAAGTGTCGCTCGTGTTCCTCGGCTGTGTGGGAGGCAACTAGGATGTCGTCTATGTAGACGTAGCAGAACGGCAGGTCTCTGAGGATTCCGTCCATGAACCTTTGAAACGTCTGTGCGGCGTTCCGTAAACCGAATGTCATGTAAGGGAACTCAAAGAGCCCGAAGGGTGTTGTGATCGCGGTTTTTGGGATATCCTCTTCGGCGACTGGAATCTGGTGGTACGCTCTCACTAGGTCTATTGTTGCGAAGATGTTGCAGCCGTGAAGTTGCTGCGCGAAATCTTCTATGTGGGGTACAGGATACCGGTCTGGTATTGTCCGTGCATTTAGTGCGCGGTAATCCCCGCACGGTCGCCACTCCGTGTTCTTCTTAGGTACTAAGTGTAATGGAGCTGACCATGGGCTTTCTGATGGTCGGGCTATCCCTTGCTGGACCATCAGTTGGAATTCCTGTTTGGCGATCTTAAGTTTGTCCGGTGCGAGTCTTCTGGGTCTGCAACTCGCTGGTGGCCCATCCGTCGTGTGGATGTGGTGCTTTATGGAATGTTTGGGCAATTTTGGTGTGCCTGCTGGTTTGGTAATCTCCGGGAATTCGCTAAGCAAGGCTGCATACGCCGCGGATTTGTTGATCGTCGTGATGCTGCCCGTGACCTTAGTGTTACGCCCCGCGGCTGTTAAATTTGTTTGGGTGTCCAACAGTGTTCGTCGTTTCATGTCCACAAGGAGTCCATAGTGGGCCAAGAAGTCTGCTCCGATGATCGGTTTTGGAGTGTCGGCTATTACGAATTTCCAGGGGAAGTTCCGGCGTAGGTGGAGGTCGAGGTTTAATGTGACCGTACCGTACGTGTCGATCTCTGTGCCGTTGGCTGCAAACAATTTGTATTTGGACGCGGGTTGGTTTCGGCTGCCTAGATTCCTTGGGAAGATGCATACATCGGCGCCTGTGTCGACGAGGAACGCAAGTTTCGTTGCCCTGTCGGTGACAAATAGGCGACACGGTGGTTTGAGCAGGTCGTCTGTCGCCATTAGCGACCGCCCACGGAGTTTTCCGCTTTCGGTGTAAATTTGCACGGAGCTTTGCAATTTCTGGCCTTCTGGCCGAATTTAAAGTGGTACCAGCAGGTATCGAATTCCTGAGTATTTCTGGACCGGCTTCGTTGTCTCCGCGACCTGTCTCCCGAGCTTTTTTCGGTTCTCCCGCGAAGCTGGGTTTTTAACTGGCTTACCTCATTGATCAAGGTCTGTAGGATCTGGTCGCTTGCCCGGGCCTCATAGACTTGGCTGGTTGTAGTTGCCAAGATGGCGTCTGCGAGTTCTGCGGCTTCTCCATTGCTGGCTTTTGCTTGGGTTGCAAGGATAGCTTGGACGTTCGGGGGTAACCGGCTAGCCCAGATGGATCTCAGTAGTGCATCTGGGACGGTGGTTCCTGCCAAATTCTGAAGGTGGCGGAGGAACTGCGTCGGTTGGCGGTCTCCCAATTCTTCGCGTTCCAGGAGTTGCTTAGTCTTTCGCTCCTGGCTGATGCTCAGTCTCTTGATGAGTTCGGCTCGAATTTTGTCGTATTTCCCGGTTGTAGGAGGTTGTGTTAGAATGTCTCTGACTTCGCTTGCATATCGTGCCTCTAAGTGTCCTGCAACGTAGCCGTATTTCGTGGCGTCGGCCGTAATTCCGTTGAGTAGGAATTGGCTCTCAAGTTGCGCAAACCACATCTCGGGATCATCGGGCCAGAATGGTGGGACTCGCATTTGCACGCGATGTACCTCGCGGTGAGACTGCTGCTCGCCAAGGGCTGGGGAATCTCCTCCGTCTCCTGCCGGCATGTTGATGATGGCTGTTGTTCCGTTATATCGCGGTACCTTCGTGGGGTGGTACGTTCGCGTTTGATCACTACCTGGGGTTGAAGATCACGTCGGGGTCACCAGTTGTGGGTGTTTGTGTTGGTAGTGATCGGGCCAATGGAAACGGACACAACGGTTAATATAAATTTATTCGAACAGCCTTAATTAAACAATAATACATAACAATAAATTATTTGTAATTAAAATCCAGCCTTGCGAAAGGCGCTGCGGACGGCGAACCTCCTGGGGTCGTTGATGGATACCATCGCCGGGTCGATACCGCTGTAACGTGGAGCCACGCCGCTTAGGAGTCGTGGCGCGGTCCACTCGACGGTCTTCAGGAGTAGACCCAGGACCTTCTGCGGGGAACGGGACCTAAGCCGGAAGGTGCGCCTCGGTGATGGCGGCAGTGGTGACACCGGAGACGGAATAGCGGTACGTCTCAAGAATGACCGCAACGAATTCCGTTCGTGCTTCTTCCGACGTAGTGGAGGTGTCCGGGATCGGGGCGTCGTCGTTGCCTTCTCCTTGGTCGGATCCATACAACTGTTGCGCCGAGGTTCGTAGGCTAAGGGTAAGCACCGGGAACCTGCGGCGGTTGTGTTGGGGTTCCAAGACTATGGGTCAGCACCGGGAACCCGCAACGGTTGTGCTGAGACTCCTAGACTATGGGTCAGCACCGGGAGTCTACAGCGGCTATGTTGGTTCCTAGACTATGGGTCAGCACCGGGAACCAACGTGTCAGCGAGTTCCAAAAAGAACTGCTCTCTGAGCTGATGCGCTCCGCTTTTATAGCCGTCGAAATGCTTGTAATGATCACGTGGGGTGTAGCTTTCGTTCCTTCGGTCGTGTCCGCTGGACGTCGGGTGCTTACTCGGAACGAACGTCGATCGTATTGGTGACGGGGCGTGACTTCCGTGCCTCGGTCGTGCTCGCCGGCGGTCGGACGTCTACGTAGGTCGCCACAGTAGCAATACGAACATATCAGGCAATTAGAAAGAGTTTCCTTAAAGAGAAGAAAACAAATAAGACCAAAATGACAGTGTACCAAACAATATACGTACCCATCTTCAGCTACGGTGCAGAAAACTGAATACTAAATGCAAGATCAAGTCGACTACAGGCTACTGAAATGAACTGCCTCGGAACAGTTATAGGGACAAACATAATGGAAAAAGGAAAAAATTAAAACAGTAGGGGGGAACCACTAAAAGAAAAATTAGATAAAAAGAAGCTAAAGTGGGACAGGGAACTTGATAAGGATGAACGAAAAAGGCAATTGAAGATAATCTAGAATGCGAGAAAAGGAGGGAAAACCCGCAAAGGGAGACGGAGGAAGTCCTGGAACACAAGCATAGCTAAAATACTGGAGAAAAAATGCAAACACGGCAGGATGCAACAAGAATGGCTACAAACAGGAAAGAATGGTTTAAATTTGTAGAAGCAAAAGATTCAGCATAAATAAACACAATTGATATAGACAGAGGCGTAGCTAGGGTTCCTTGCGCCCCCGGCAAGGACCAGTATCAGCCCCCCCCTCCCCCCCATACATTACAAAAAATAAAGAAGTTTACTTCACTATGTATTAATTTTTATTTAGAAATAATTACACAAGTATAATAAAAATAAATAAATATTAAATTAATAGTTAAACTTTCACTTTTCTCACTTTGGCTGAAGCAAATTCATCTATTATTACCTCAAAATTAATTTATGAAACCACTTCATGTTCTATTGACAATATGGCAAGGGCGGTCAATCTTTCCTGTTTCATAGCAGCACGCAGATAATTTTTTATCAATTTAAATTTGCTGAAGCTTCGTTCACAAGAAGCTACAGTTACTGGTATGGTCAAATAAATTGGAAGTGCAGTCTTGATGTTCGGATAAATGTCATCCAAAGAGTTTTCCTGTATACAATTCAATAAATCTTGCGGTGACGCTGACTAATTTTGTTATCAGCATCTGTACCTATGTTTGGAAAACTTCTAATTCAGCCAGAAGGTCCACGATGTCTACGTCCGTTGAGTAATGAAGTCCAAAGTCTGCAGCACTTTTCTTCAGGTCACTACAACTTAAATCCTTTAGATTTCTTCATGACAAGAAAGAGAATTCTGATGATATATCTGACATGCCTTCGTATCGTGACTTCATTTCTGACAAAATCCTATCAATAACTGATGTATTTATTTCTCTTCTAAGGTTCTGGTTAGGCGAAAGGTTGGGTCCATCGTCGAGTGCAGTTTCACCATGAACCCTTTTGACTCTTTTCGCCCTCTTAGCAGGAAAGTCATCCTCTAATCCCATTTGGTGTGTGGATTGATCTTAGCCGACGACGACTTGTAGGACCAATTTTCTTTCAAGGGACACTCAATGCATTAAGGTATCGCGAAGAAATTTTGGAACCTTTTGTTAATCATTTAGATGACCAAGAGCTGCGGGAGGGGTACTTTCAGCAGGATGGCTCGCCTGTTCATTGTACTCTGGAGAACTTGAATTTCACTCAGGAATTCTTCGGTAATAGAGTAATCAGTCGGAACACTCCAGTTGCTTATCCACCCAGCTCCTGTGATTTAACAACGTTGGATTTTTTTGTCTGGCCCTATCTGAAAAATTCAATTTATCAGACACCAATACAAAATTTAGGTGAGCTTGCAGCAAGAATAATTCATAAATGCAAATAAATAACTCACAGCACATGCTTGAAAATGTGTCTAGAAATTTAAAAAAACGAGCAAGATTGTGTATAGAGCAAGGGGGGGGTGGACATTTTGAACACTTGCTGTGAAAGAAATATTGACGAAAACCCTGAAATTTACTTACCTTAATAAATTACAAATCAGTTGCAACTAAATACTTGTTTATTTTCACATTTTGTTGGGTCAAAATTTCTAACTACCTGAACTGTCACACAGTTTGACATACAGGTTAATGTCATTCAAAGCTCATTACAGCTGACTGCAGACGGAACAGCTTTTTTTCTAGGCTTGCTGCAATTGACTTTTTAAAAAATCACATTGTATATTTGTATGACAAATACAAGGTTTATCCTGGAATTATTATAAAGCAATGTTGCTCAATACATAGATTCTTTTACAAATCCTTACAGCAAGGGAAGTAAACTTTTCTAATAGGAAAAGTGGTGTTTTCATTGATAAGTAAGATAAGCAACATTGATGAAAAACTATTACGAAATCGCCCTAAAAATGTATACGTGGGGGCTTTTTAGTGATTCTAAACACACAAATAAGAAAGGAAATGGTAACACCATAATTTCTAAAATAGCAACAAAATAAGTGCAAAATAAAGGCGTAACTTCTCTTGGTCCTACACCAGCTGTCAAAGGTTTTACCTTTAATCAAAATTCAAAATTTCCAGATTATTTTTTTTCCGAACACCTATTAAGAAAATATTCAACTTTGAACTTTTGAAGTTGGATTTAAATTTGAAATTTTTAGTCTGGATATAACATTTAGAAATTCAAAAATATTTGATTTAAACAAATAAATATCTCTAATTTGAAAATTTGATGGTTGTTCGAAGCCGACAAATTATAGCCGAATTTTGTTTATTTATTATCGACATCTAAGTCAAGAATAACTTATTTTATAAAATTACGTAATCAGTTAAGTTTAAAACTTATTTCATAAAAATATCTTTAAAATCGTGTTTATAATTACAATTAATCTAAATCTAAATTTAATCTAAAGTAATAGTTAATGAATTTGAATTTTGTTCCCAATAGAAAATTTGGATTTTTTACATATAATTTGTAATAGAAATATCCCTAAATATTTGCAATTTTTTTAATTTGTGGTTGAAAACTGAATTAAACTTTAAATCTTGAAATTCAAAGCTTAGAGTTTATTAAAGCTGTAAATAATAAGTGTAGGTAAAACAAATTTTAATGCAATATTTTCACTTATATTGATTTTTAAACCTAAGTTTTTTCAAAAAATGCAAGTAAATATGTAGTTTTCCTCGAAACCCTGAGCTGTTTAGTTAAGTCTTCTCCTAAAATTTACTTTTTTATTTTAAGGGGCGCGTCTTACTTGAATCATCTAGTATTGTTTGAATACTTTCAAACACATTAAATCACATGAAAATAATTGAATTAACACAACAGTTATCCATTGCTAGATTATATGGTACTGCTATAATCACTGTAACGAACCCTAAGTCATAATCGATGCCTGCCTACATTAAAGCGTTTTCGGGAAGTTTTTTGACAACTCTGACGTCGTTATCTTTGGACTCTGGAATTTGTCCTCAGAATTTATTTTTCTTGCCACTTGCATCACCCCTATAAGTTTGTAAATCGAATTCTAATACATCATGTAAATATGTTAAGAATCGCATGAAGTAGTGATCTATATAAATAGTTGGCATTACCTTCTTTTATCGTTTTTGATAAACGGGATGGCTAGACTAACCACATCATCCTTCTTATAAGCTACAGTTTCTTCTGCAGGAGAATCTACTCAAACATGTTAAACTTTTCTTTACAATCTGTTGGTTTAATTAAATCCACTACTTTATGACATTTTTTTGTGTCGAAGGACGCGATAAATAACATTTTTATATCCCAGAAAAGAGCATTTGTTTTTATTATCCTTTTTAATTGTAGCCATATGAACTGATTGGGATTTTATTACATATAAAAAGGTTATAAAATATTCTCAATTAGTCTCGCCTTTTTTAACAAAATATTAGTTTTCTGAGGACTCTATACTTATTTAATTGGCTTTTCTCAAACAATTTTAAATAAAAAATTATTCCTAACATTTTTAACATATTTCAACTGTTTTAGTTTTATTTAATTTTTTCTATTTTGCTAATATCAGAATAATTTGATATAATATATTCTCAGAATTAAAGAAGTATTGTACTAATACTTGACAAACTTTAGTGAATAGTAAAAATTACTTATTTTGAGTTCCAGTATCATTCTAATTCTATAGCAGATTTTATTTATTTAAATTTGAGACCAAAAGTCATTTATAATCGATGATAAGTTGCATAACAAAGTTTTTCAAATTATCTATACAGAAGGAAAAATAATAGTACCAATTTCTTTTTTCGAAAAATATGTTAAAAGGGATAGTTTTTAGTAGATACTTTTGACGCTAAAAATTATACCGAACACATTCTTTTAACTCTTACCATAGTCCCCGGACAACAGTGTTTTATATAGCACAAGGTAGGGTAGCAGGAGGTACTTCTTCACGATCCCGGTAAAGAACAGACCTTCCCAGGGAATGGCGACCCTGCCCTTGCAAGCCCTTAATTTCTCCAACGCCCTTCCCTGGAGAAATTAGGTCCCAAACCCTCTGTCCTATCCACGTCAATTATCCTCTCCCACATCCCAACCCCCTAGAGGAAAGCCAGGGGATGACTACCTCTATTATCATCCCAAGAGAATCTCTTGGATTGTCTCATAGATAATAAAATCCGGAGTATAAACATTCCCCCGATAGGATCTCCTGGGGGGAAAGCTATGAGAAGATCTAGTGACATAAATATACAAACTTCGCCAACAAAGCTATCTCTGCATAAGAACATATCAATTGCCACTTGGAATGTTCAGGATCTCGTTCTACACCCTGGTAAACTGGACATTATCGAACGAGAAACATCAAACATTACAATAGTTGGTCTGTGTGAAACGCACTGGGCAGGCCAAGGATATTTTAACACCAGAAACTACAACACCATATATTTCTCTGGACACCAGACAGACTCGATACAAGAAGTGGCGATGATCATTCCCAAACAAATACAGCCAAGTGTACTGGGCTACAATCCCATCAATTCTAGAATACTCACCATAAAGATTAATGCTAAACCATGCAACCTAAACATAGTACCAGTATACGCGCCAACAGCTTCCAGCAGTGAGGAAGAAATTTCTGAATTCTACCGCCAACTGGAACACCCAGCAAAGAAATAATATGCATACAAGGCGATTTTAACGCAAAAATTGGGCAAACACAAGAAGACGAACAAATAAGGCAATTGGTCGGAAGATACGGTCTAGGCACGAGTAATGATTCCGGTCAAAAACTCGTAGAGAAAACAATTTAGCGATTACAAATAGTCTATTCCCTCAACATCCAAGACGCCGCTAAATGTGGATATCTCCCGGAGGACAATACAAGAATCAAATTGACTTCTTCCTCATAACAGCTAGATGGAAATGAAGCGTCAATAACGTAAAAACTCTCGAGGGAATCGAGTGTGGAAGTAACCATAAACTCTTGCCAGCTAAAAACAGAATTCACATAAAAATAAAGAAAATAGAAAAAAGAACTGCCTCCTTGAAACCTGAAAACATGAAGCAATTCAAACAAAAACTGGAGCAAAACTTAATAACCAATTCGGATAACTTAAGTCAGATGAACCCAGAAGAAATAAGGCCTTAAAAAAACTTTATTAACTACCAAAGAACAAGTGTTACAACAGAACAGAAGGGAAACAAAAAACAAACAATGGATGGCCGACGAAACTTGGAGCGTAGTAAAAGAAAGGAAGACTCTTAGACAAACAGGTATAAACACAGAAGAACGAAGAACCGAATATAGGAGACTGAACAGAGAAATACAACGGTTATGTCGACGTGACAAAAATCATCACATACAAAACATATGTCAAGAAATTGAAAGACGAGCGAACAACAACGAAACCCGAGATCTCTTCCAGCACATCAAAGAAATCGCAAGGGAATTTAAACCCAGAACATGAAAAATAGAAGACAAAGAGGGGAAAGTCGTTACTGAGATAGATGACGTAGTGGAGGTATGGCGAAAATACTGTGAAAACTTGTACACAAGCGAAGCAAACGACCCAGAACCAGTACACTTTCCTTTCATCATGGAAATCGAACAGGAACCTGATGTATTAAGGGAAGAAGTCGAGCAAGCTATCCGATATTTAAAAAACAACAAAAGCTCAGGTGAAGATAATGTGAATGCGGAAATGCTAAAACAGCTTACTCCAAAAGGTGTTGACCTCTAATGGAAAATTTGCAATAAGATCTGGCAAACAGGACAGTGGCCAAGTGACTGAAGCTCATCCACTTTTATTCCACTGCATAAAAAAGGGTCAAGTCAAAAATGTAATAACTACAGAACCATCTCACTGATATCCCACCTAAGTAAGGTTATGCTCAGAATTATACTAAACCGATTCAAAAACTTCTTAGAGTGGCAGATTCCAGAAGAACAAGCTGGATTCGTAAGCGGGAAAGGCACCAGGGAGCAAATCATGAACGTACGGCAAATCATCGAGAAGGCAAGAGAGTTCGGGAAACCTACGTATCTATGCTTCCTTGACTATACGAGGATGTATTGATATCTAGTTAGCCTAGACCGCTTCCATGGATAAACAAAATATTGCGATACCATAGCAACGAACAGTAACTTATTAGAAGTGTCAGTGTAAAGTTTCACGTCAAAAAGTCAAACCAGTTTTGCGCAATAAAATTTCAAAAAAAGGATGTCGACCAAAATGTGAAAATCGAAAAATTGGAGTATCGAGCCATCATCAAATACCTGTATATGAAGGGGTTAAGAGGTAAGCAGATTTACGAAGATATGCTTAATACCCTTGGTGATCAATGTCCTTCGTATGCGATCGTAAAAAATTGGATTGCAAGCTTCAAAAGAGGTAAATTTTCCATTGAAGATGAAGAGCGATCGGGTAGGCCAGTTTCTGTGTCCGTCCCCGAAAATATCGATGCAGTTCATGACTATTCATTACTATTCGACGTTACTGACCACTCTACGAGAAAAAATTAAGGAGAAAAGACGCGGAAAGTTGTCCAAAAGTGTTTTATTTTTGCAGGACAATGCCTCTGCACACAAATCGCATGTTGCCATGCAAACAATTCGTGATTTGGGGTTCAAATTACTGGAACACCCCCCTTATTCACCAGATCTGGCTCCGTCCGACTATTATCTCTTTCCTCAACTGAAAAAAAGTTTAAAAGGTCGTAAATTTTCTTCCAACGAAGAGGTTATAGAAGCTGTGGAGGCTTGGTTTGCAGAGCAAGATAAAACTTTTTTTTTTAAGGTCTAGAGGCGTTGCAGGTTCGGTGTAATAAATGTATTAAATTAAGAGGAGAATATGTCGAATAATAAAATATTTTGACTTTCAAATTTTGTTTGCTTCTATAGTAGGCTAAGAATTTTTCAATACGTCCTCGTAGTAAGGCCTTCGACTGCGTGAATTGGCCACAACTCTGGAAAGTGCTACTGGACATGGGAACTCCTCTACACATCGTCATACTTCTAAGACTGTTATACATATAATAGCAGCACAGGAATAATCAAAATTGATAACAAGATCTCTAAAACCTTTAACATAAAACGCCGGCGTACGCCAAGGATGTGTCTTGTCGCCTTTGTTATTCAACATTTATGGAGAATACATAGTAAGAAAACCTCTGGATGGCTGGAAAGGTGGTATGGTTATTGGCGGCAAGACAATAAACAACCTGCGCTACGCGGATGACACTACCCTTATCGCGAAAGAGGAACAGGAGATGTCAGAGCTGATTGTAAGGGCTGAGCAGGAGAGCTTGCGCTTCGGCCTAAAACACAATCGACAAAAAAACAAAACTCATGGTAATAGACCGCACCAGCAAAATAGAAACCGCACCTAACATTCGTGATGTAGAAAATGTCAAAGAAATAGTTTATCTGGGTTGCCATATAAATAATGAGGGCAACTCGTCAACGGACATAAAAAGGAGGAATTTTAAATTCGTAATTTGAACTTAATTTGTATAGGAGTGGCTGTCATGCATGAAGTGTGACATCACATTAATGACGTATAACCAAAGTTTCACTGGATACCCTTTACTAAAATAATTTTTTAAGCGACCGAAAACTGGTTTTATCACGAAAACGGTTGACTTGCAAACCCATGTTTATTAAGACATTTCAACATGTTTTAGTCGCCCTTTAACTGTTCAAACTTTTTTTCAACGTCCAATGTAACAATTTAAGCTTGTAATAAATATTTCTTTTCAAATTACAGTATAATGATACAATGTGATTTTTTAAAAACTCAATTGCAGCAGGCGGTATTCTGTCTTAATAACCTTAGAACTGTCTGTATTAAGTCAGAATACGGCCTGTTGCAATTGAGTTTTTAAAAAATCACATTGTATGTAATCCAATCAATAGCGTCGATTTCAGTAACCATATTCTTCTTTCTGTGGCTTATCCTTTCCAAGGACGTTGGCAAGGGGTAAAAGCCACATTTTTAAACGACTTGGCGTGGTGAGCTTTGTTATGTCCCCCGTATACAGTAAGCATATGTCGTGTTTAATTTAGATAATTTTAATTTCACAAAATTGCGCGACTTTTATAATATTATATTAATAACTAAAAGTAAGCACCTCGTTTTTGCATGAATCGTTTGAAGCTTTTACGAAACAGTCACATATAGCTTTCAAAATGCTTAATACATCTGCATAGAAAGTATAAATCGGCAACTTTCAAATTCGCGCAAAGTAAGCGATATATCTAAAAACTTCTGGAACAAAATCTCTGTCCAAAAAATATGTCAAGGCTACAAACATATATCGTACGC
Source organism: Melanotus villosus (assembly GCA_963082815.1). Taxonomy (NCBI): domain Eukaryota; kingdom Metazoa; phylum Arthropoda; class Insecta; order Coleoptera; family Elateridae; genus Melanotus; species Melanotus villosus. Next base: position 66,082,850 of record OY720420.1, read on the forward strand.
CCACGTATAGCATTGTATACGTAGGCTCAGTGGATTTTCCGGGAAAATTTTTCCGATTCTCCAGTATTTTATTTCGGTATCCTTTCAGTTACACCCCACAAAACTGGCACGTGTACGATAGTAAAAACTGCATATCAATATATCTCGGATGCTTCATTTTCAGGCATGCGCTGAAAAACATCAGGAAACTCAGGTAATCAGCTGAAATTGATGTTTAGATAAGGACAGAAGTCACGACGGACCATAGTTGCGCGCGTCATTATTAAAGCAATATGCGGATGATAAAGATGGGTATTTGGTTGAATTTCATATATAAACAATGGAAAATTTATATTGGGTGTAGTTCGGCGTTTTTCTTTGTTATTTAATTTCAGCTGCGTAAATGAGAATTTTATTTCATTCTTTGAATTTTATCATTATTGGATATCGATCGAAGCCTGTCTACACCGTTACTGTGAATGAAATTTAAATTGCCGTGGAAAATTTTTACTTTCTCCTTATTTCAACACAGGTTACTCGTGGAAAATTATTAGAAATCCTCTTAAATTTTCTTTGGCAATCCCAGTAGCTACAAAAATTAAAGCAGTAAGTTGTAGGTATAACACCAATAATTATAATAAAAATGGCCGGGTATTTAAAATTAAAAGAAAATTATTTACTTGTAAAATCTAAATTCTTTTATTTTAAAGAAGCCTCAAAAGTTTCTTTAGAATTTTTTACTAATTAAGCAAAATCAGACTGCAACTTCTTTTCTAATGAATTTTTTGAGATATAAAACAAGTTCAATCTTAGTCATTCAATTTAAATCTTTTTTAAAATTCTATCTCCCTGTATGTTATGCAAATTTACTTGTCTGGTATTTCAGTATCATACGCAATTGTATTTGCAACGAATTTATCTGCAAAAGCAATAATACAGCGTTATATAACAGACACGCTTTTCTCCCTGAGAGTCAATTTAACTGTCGTTTTATAACGAGTATTTAAATATAGAACTGCCTTTTATTCCATATTCAAGACTGGAGTTTTTATAAAAAAAATTAATATTGTAGAGAGTTTGATACTTTTACTTGCTGTAAATAAGCTAAATTTAGAACTTTTCTCATTTAGTATTTAATTTATACTCTGAAAAATATATTAAATTTGAGTTCTTTTCTTTTTTGAACACTGATTTATATAAACCAATTAAAACCTGAATAGTAAGCTTTAACTAAAGGTTAATTACTTTATAAATACATATATGTTTGAATGTTGTATGCTACTAATTTTGATAGAAATTATAAGTTTTCATTTATTTATTTAAAATAATTAAAAAGAATCTACAGATAATTGAAATACTTAAGGTAAATGTTCAAGATACATAAAGTTTCTACAAATTATAAATTAGCTATTTCATTTGAAGAAAATACTGTTGAAACTCAATTCTCAGGGTAATTACATAAGATGAGGGTTTATTTTCAATTATATACAGATACGTTAGTTCCTTTTTTAGGAAGCTTTAAAAAAGGAAAATGCGCGATTGAGATTTAAATTTTCCGATTAAAATTGAATTAACAAAAATGTCAGAATTTAAATTAAGGTTTTGGAAGCTTCAAACGGATACCCTTTAGGGCTTCTTAATCTGAAAATGCAAATGCACTTTCGAAATAGTTTCTTTATATACTCGAAGGAAAACCTGTACAAAACAGTAAAATGAATTATTTTTTTCTGTTAATAATAATAATAATAATATTCCCGTTATTCCCTGTTGGGACATAGGATTTTTACATAAGTTTTCCACTGCTTTTTATCATTTGCCAATTGTCTTAGTTGTTGCATTGTTTTTCCCGTCTCTTCTTGCACTGAACTCCTCCATGTCTTTTTCGGTCTACCTTTGCCTCTCTGACCTTGGGGGTTCCACTCCAACACATTTTTAGACACTTCCTTAAAATATGCCCTAACCACCCGTACTTACGTCTTTTTAGTTCTTTATGTATGTCGCTTTGTTCTGTTATCCTCCATAATTCACTATTACTTATCACTTATGGCCACCAGATTTTCAAGATGTTTCGTAAACACCTGTTCACAAACACCTGTAACTGTAATTTCTGTAATGTTGCTTTGGGCACCATACATGATTCGGAACCATATAAGAGAACTGGTTTCACCATACTGTTGTGAACTTGTATTTTGGTTTTAGTGCTTATGTTGCTATCACACCAAATATTGTTCAGATGATGTTCATTTGTGTGAGTACACCACTTGCCAGGCCCTCCTTATCCATTGGGCTAAATGGGCTATAGCCCAGGGGGGCCAATGATTCAAGGGCGTAAAGAACTAAGTTTGATTTTTTATTTAATTTGAAACTTCGTCAAACTTTAACAAAAATTTTAGAAATTTATATGCAAATCATTAACAATGTATGAAATAAGCGAATGATTTCAAGAATAAAGCTCCTGTACTCAGTACCGAGGCGTTAATTATACGTATTATTTAATTATTGTTGAATCCAATATGATGAAGGTGCCAATGTTTTTTTCGCCCAGGGCGTTCAAATTTGTTAAGACGGCCCTGCCTCTTGCCTTGTTTATTCGTGCCTCTATGTCTCTCATTGTTCCGCCGTCCTTTGGTAGTATACTACCTAGGAACCTAGGTAAGCAAATCTATCTGTTTCTTTTACCTCGTCGTTTTCCATTCTTATTGGTTTGGCATTCTGTACACCAACACACATCAATTTGGTTTTTTTTATGATTAATTTTCAAACCCATCTTGCTAGACGGATCTTTTAGAGCATCCAGTTTTTCTTGCATGTGTTTCGTCGTGTGTGATAACAAGCAAATATCGTCCGTAAAGTCTTCTAACGTTTCTCCCGTAATCTTCCAGTTTATACCTCTCTTTCTGTTGCTGATTGTCTTTTTCAGTGACTCGTCTAGAAAAATTATAAATAGTATTGGGGACAGAATGTATCCCTGTCTTACTCCTGTATTGTTTTCAAACCTTGTAGATAATTTTCCATTTTGCATCCGTTGTAAGGTTGTAACCTTCCTTTATTAAATGTATTATCTTTGCAATCAGTCCGATGCTGTTTAGAGCTATACATAGGCATTCTGTTTATACTGTCGAAGGTTTTTTCGTAGTCAATGAACATCGGGTATAGTGGTAATCCCAGTTCCGCGGATTGTTCTATGATAATTCGTAATGTTCACCACATGATCTACAATTGATTTACTTTTTCTATAACCGTTTTGTTTTGTCCTGAAAATGTTTTCGATTTTATTTGTTATTCTGTTTAAGATTATTCTATTACTTACTAACAATGCTTAACAGCTTAACTATGACTCTCCAGTTGCACATTTTTTTAAGTCACCTTTCTTTGGAATTTTTATTATTATGTACTTTTTCCATTCCTCTGGGAATTTCTCTTCTTTCCAAATTTTAGTGATTAGGGGCTTTAAGACTAGTGCTGACTGACACTTTTGAATCTATTTTTAGCATTTCTCCCTCAATTTTGTCTATATCCGGTGTCTTTCCTTTTTTTATTTTGAATATTGCTTCAAGTATCTCGTTTTCTTGTCTGTGTTTATGTCCAAGGGAGGTTTTTGTTTCCTCTGCCACCGTTCATTGTATTCTGATTCCACTATATTTAATATTTCATTGAAGTGTTGTCTCCATCTTTCAAGTTGTTGTTTGACAGAAGCCAGTATTTGGCCTCTTTCATCAACCACTATGGACTGCATATATGTATTTCTTCTTTCCTAATGTCCTTATGCTAGCGTATAGTTCCTTTGTGTTTCCTGTATCCGCTGCCTTCTGTGCGTTTTTTGCTATCTTTTCCACATATAGTTTTTTACTTCTTTTTATACACCTTTTTATCTCTTTGCTCAGCGCCTTGTACTGTTCTCGTCTTTGTATTTTACTTTATTATTTGTTGATAGACTCTTACCCTTTATGTTTCTTCTTTCTTTGATTTTCTCCCAAGTTTCATTACTTATGTGTTCCTTCCTTGCTGCTGGTCTGAGCTTTATTGTTGTTCTTGTTGCATCAATGAAGGCCTGTTTGCATTGACTCCAGACGTCTTCTATTTCTCCCTCATAATTTATGTTCTCATGGTTTCTTAGTACCTCGGTCACAAAATGCTTTTTAGTTTCGCTATTTTCTGCTCTTTTGAAGTCATATTTTCGTCTTCTCCATCGTTGGCTCTCTTTCTTTAGTCATGTTTGTTAGCATTTTTGCGACCACTAAATGATGGTCTGAGTTAATGTCTGCTCCTCTTCTGTTTCGCGTGTCCAGTAACAGTTTGCTCCATTTCTGGCTAATGCAGATATGGCCAATCTGATTTTCGTATTACCCCGTTGGTGCCCTCCACGTGACCTTGTGACATTCTTTGTGGTTAAATATTGTTCCTCCAATTTTAAATCCATTGAACCCACAGTATTCTATTAAAAGCTCGCCATTCTCATTTCTTACTCCTGTTTCTACTTTTCCCATGACTTTCTCAATGCATTCGTTGTTTGTCCCCACTTTCACATTAAAATCTGCTAGCACTACAACAATTTCTTCTCTGTTTATTGTTGCTGTTATACTTTGTAGAATATTGTAAAATTGCGCTTTTGGCGTGTATTCTGCAACCTCTGTCGGTGCATAATATTGCACTACATTTAAGCATTTTTCCTCCAGTTCTATTTTTGCTAGGATAATTCTTTCGTTTATCAGTTTCCATTCAATTAGAGCTTCTCTAAATTTCTTGCTAATGATTATTCCCACTCCATATTCGTGTCTGCCTTCCTCTGATTCGCCTGAATAAATTATGCTCTAGTTTTTCAATTTTATTTCGCCTACACCTTTCCACCTAACTTCGCTGATGCCCAGGATGTCGAGATTGTATCTTTTGACTTCAATTAATAATTATTTCACTACTTTTCCTTCTTGATATAATGTTCTTGTGTTCCATGTTCCAATTTTCATGATGTATTTTCCCTTTTCTGTTTTTGTCTAGATTCGCCTTTCCCTGATTCTATTCATTTCTTTCGTCTGGTTGTTTTTCGTCTTCGTTGTTCCTTTACTTGTTTTTATTTCCATGCTCGTTTTCCTATTCTTTGCCAATGTCGTTAGACCCCCCCCCCGTTTTCCTATTCGTTTTCTGAATCCGGGTTATTGGTATTATGGAGCATTTATAACTATTACAATCTGATCAGTAATTGATCAATAAGTACTTTTGTTCAAACTTAACTTAGCTACAAACATATTAAAACTAAAGACTCACTCAGTAGCGGTCCCTAGTCACTAATTAAATAACACACTAGTATTTAAGTTGTACACAAAATACCACACTTTGCTCTGCTCTAATACTTCACTACACCAACTGGAAGGATTTTCTCCTCTTGAGTCTTCTTGTCAAGCCTGCGTTGTCCAGGAGCTGGAGGGCTTCAACATTCACATGTTCATGGAGTCGTTGTTCATGATCCTTAGCAGTCTTAGCTATAGTCTGATTCACTGTGTCCATCTCCAAGTCTCTGTGGAGATCCCTGTTTCTATAGTACCAGGGAGCATCGACGATGTTTCTCAATACTTTATTCTGAAAGCGTTGAATCACAAGAATATTGCTTTGGCTAGCACAGCCCCAGAGCTGGCTGCCGTATTTCCATACCGGTCTAAGTATCTGTTTATACAATAGTATTTTGTCGTATGTCGATAGTTTAGAATTCCTTCCAAGCGGCCAATACATTTTTCTATACTTAATTTCAAGCTCTTTGCGTTTCTTTTTCAAGTAAACCTTCCAGCGCAGTTTCGCATCAAGAGTAATACCCAGATACTTAGCTGAATTTGCATGTGGGACCTGAGTATTATTTATTCTGACTGGTAAATATTGGTTACTTTTGTTGGCAAAGTTGACATGTACAGACTTAGTCTCGTTTAATTTCATTCTCCATCGTCTGGTCCAGGTATTGATTTGATCAATTGATGTTTGCAGTTTTCGTGTTGCTTCTGCATGACCCTTGTCTACAGCTAAGACAGCAGTATCGTCTGCAAAAGTGGCAAGTGTATTATGTTCGAGGTCAGGTATGTCATTAGTCATTAGTATACAACGAGTACAAAACTGGGCCCAGTACACTCCCTTGAGGAACCCCTGCCCCAATCTCTTTTAAATCAGAATAGGTTTCTTCTTATTTGATTATGAAGTAGTTCTTTTCATTTAGTTTGTGAGCGGTTTTGATGCTATAACTTCATTTTTTTTTCTGTTAAACAATTTTTAAAAAAGTTTTTGGAAATTTTTGAATTTAGAATTTTACGTGCAGGAATCTTTGAGCCCCCAAGATAGAAACAAACAAATTATTATTGTTTACTTCAGTTCGGTCTTGCTTATTTCAGTATGTTAAATAATAAGATTTTATTGGTATATTTGCATTTTTTGTTCCAATCTCCACTAAATGTTTCTAACATTGAAAGTCTTAAGAATTATTTTTAGAATACACAATCCAATGGTTTTCCGTCCAGAAATGTGCAAATCTTGTTAGTCTTCTTCTTCTTCTTCTCGGTGTCCTCCTTTTGCCCATAGAGCGTCGGAGTTTTTGTTCATTTTTCTTCTATCCATTTTTTCCAACCTTTCCGATCTCTCGCCATTTGTTTCATCTGTTGTATTGTTTTTCCCTTTTCCTTCCCTATTTCTACCACATGTTCCAACCATCCTTTTCTAGGTCTCCCTTTCCTTCTTTTTCCATATCTTTTGACTTCCATTACTCTTTTCTCTATTCTATCTTCTCCCATTCTTAAAACATGTCCGTACCAATTTAGTTTTCTTTTATTTATTTTTGTTTCGATGTCTTCCTGGTTTAGTTCCTTCCTTATATTTTCGCTTCTGGATCTATCCATTTTTGTTTTACCCGCTATTTTTCTTAACTGTTTCATTTCTGCCGCGTTTATTTTGCTTCTCTGTTTTTCGTTTAGTACCCAGGTCTTGCTCGCGTATATTAAGATAGGTACCGTTATTGCGTTGTATATTTGTATTTACGTGTTCTGTTCTATTTCTGCTTTTCCCAGGACTGTTTTATTTAGGGCGTAGTATATTCTTGTTGCCTTCTTGGCCCTGTTTGCAATTTCAGTGTCGATTTTTCCGTCGCTCGTTATTACTGTCCCTAGATATTCTTGTGTTGTAACTTTTTCTAATTCTTCCCCTTTACACGTCAGCTTATTTCCATATTCCTCTGCTTGTTGTGTTTGTGTGTTGCATATTTTCATGTATTTACATTTATTTTATTTCTAATCTTGCTTTCTCGATCTCCTCCACCCATATGTTTATTAATTTTTGCATTTTTCTTTGGTTTTCCGCTACTAGTATTATGTCATCTGCATATATCATTACCTTTGTTTTAATCGGTCTTAGGTTGTTGTATCCGATGATCATTTGTAGGTGTTTTGATCTTTACTTGGCATTTTTAGTTATTTTGTCCATTATAAGTATAAACAGTAGTGGGCTGAGGCTGTCACCTTGTTTGATTCCTCTTTCCATTCTTATTTGCGATGATCGTTTGCCATATATTTGTACTCTTGCCCTTGTATTTTCATACATATTCTTTGTTATTTCTATTAGCTTTCTTGGGATGTTAAGATCTTTCATTGTTTCCCATAAGATTTTTCGATTTACTCTATCGAACGCTGCCTTAAGGTCTATGAAGGTTATATACATTTCTTCCCCTTTTTCGTTTTTCTTCTCTATAATTTGTATTAGTAAGAATATGTTGTCTACTGTTTGTCTTTTTTGTCTGAATGCCGATTGCTCGTCCTCCAGTTTTCCCTCCACTACTGCTCTCATTTTCTTTTCTATTATTCTTGTATATACCTTGTATACTACCGAGGAGAGGCATATATCCCTGTAGTTTTGGCAATTGAATTCATCTCCTTTCTTGTGGATTGGCATCAGCAGGTTCTCTTACCATTCTTCCGGTATTTTATTCGATTTCCATGCCAGTCTCATGATTTTTAGAAGCCATTTCTTTCCTAATTCCCCTAGCCACATAATCATCTCCGGCTCTATTATATCTGGTCCGCTTGCTTTCCCTATCCTTATTTTGTCTATTGCCTCCTCCAATTCATCCAGTTGTATTTCTTCTAATGTTCCGTTATTTGGTTTTGTGTCCTATTTCTCTGTATAGTCTGTTCTTCTTCTTGTTCCGCTTCATCATTTTCTTTTCCATATTTTTCCTCGTAGTATTCTTCCCATATATTTATTATTTCCTGTGGTTGTGATTTTATCTGATTTCTTTTATCTCTCAGGCCTCTTATCTCTTTTATTTTTCCGCCCCTTATTGATCTAATTTTGTTCCAGAATTTTGTGTTATTATTCTTGTTAGTAAAAGTTGTAATGCTTTCATTCGGCTAAGTTTTAAACAGTTGTGCAGTAAAATTTCTGAAAAGTACGCTGAATTTGCCAAATAGGAACAAAGTATTTTCCGAAAAAAATTCACAAGTCAAAGAACAATTGTTTATTAAAATTTCAAAATCTAAACAATAAAAATTCCATTAAGTGAAAACCTAGTTAGAAATTACATTGATCTAAGGCGGTTCTATGAACTCCGTAAACAAATTTGTTGCCACGCGCAGATCTTTACGAAGCATTGAGCTTTCAGCTCGGAAGCTTTGCATCGCCGATAAACCTTTCAGTTCTGCAAAAGCTGCAGAAGAAAAAGGAATGGCAGCAACAGAACGATCTCTTATAGAAAAACAAAGGCTTCGGCCTTATTTACAACATCGGGATCGTAGTTGTTAATTAAGGTACGACTTAATTATTCGATTAAACCAGATTTTTATGTAAGTTAATTTGATATTCAACCGTAACCTGCAGAAATCACACTTTGTTTCACGCTTGTATATTGAACCCATTTTGATTCATCCATTGTTTGTGCATGTATGTAAATTAGCGTTTCAATTTCGTTACTGGATGTGTTTAAAAAATTAGTCTCACATTTATTCGATTTAATACGGCACGTTTACGTACAAACATCATAATTGCTCGTCGGGTAAATGTCTGCCACGAGCCTTTAATTTAATTACGGCGACAAAATTAGAGTAATCACCCCCGAGTGATTTCCTATAAAATCGTTTCCCTGAGCTATTTCCGCATGAGATAAACTTGCAATTGCTCCATTTGCGTCTGTTTTAAAAGTGTTGCAAATAAATTCCGGATAAGCTTTTATTTTTTAAATGTCCGTCGATTCAACTACTGAAATAATATATTTCCCAAATTGTCGAACTTTAATAAACGCATTTAACGATTGAACTAAATTCAAGGAAAGGACCAAAGCTCTACCTTATCAAATTATTATCGATCTTATTTAGAACTCGGTTCTTTATATTGTACGTCCAAATTATTCCGGCATTCAGTTTACCCTGATTGACTGATTGGTCGATTTTCGACTGAAGAAACTACAACTTACAACGAGCTTTGTTCGTTTCTCCACTACCATCACGGCTCGTTAATAACCCAGCAGACAACTAAAATTGGTTTAGTAAGCCCATGTTATCTTCCGATATTTTTTTATAACCATAAACGTGATTCGTTTGCGAAAGTAACACGAAGTGCGTAACTTATCACTTCGTTTTCGCGTTCGTGGAAAACTTGAAAAATACATTACGTTCACGTTTCAACTTCCGACTTTCACGTCGCTTCGAAAAAAGTCTAACTTTATATTAAAATTTTATACAAACAAAACATCAAATGGATAAACGCTGACGTGTTATTATTTTTGATTTATGAGCCTACCGAGGAAGCTCTTGATAAAGTAATACATCTGACACAGTTTTGTATACTCATCCTGTGTAATGTGGGTTGCGAACTTTTAAGTAGCTTAACTGTAATTTCTTCTAACATTAATTCAGAGTATGGCTTTTACTACTTACAGCAAGCAAACTTATGAAAGGGGATAACAAATTGAAATTCAGCCCTCGGCATACAAGAAAAAGTTTCAGGCGTGAACCTGTTTTTTTATTATTCTAAAAGTTGCGCGTTATTATAAATGATTTACTGAATGTTTCTGAAGGGTATTGCACAGTATGCAAGTATAATTGAACTTTAACCTTTTATAAATCCGCGCCCTTAATCACCAACAAGTAATTAAGCGTGACGTTGAAAACTAGCGGAAAACCTAAAATGTCCGCAGTTTCCAGGTCTTAAGCTGTTTACCAAATTATCAGTCCTGATGTTACCTTGTTTGATTTCTACGTAATAACATATAAGTAAAATGGTTCATAGCCTTGCAACAACAGAAATTAAAACCAGAATTAATCACGTATATGTTAATCACTACCATTGTCTGATTAACAGACATACTCACGATTGACCATTAACCTTTGTAGTATGAATATTTATTGCAAAATAAGAAAAAACATTTCTTGACGTTCGTTAACATCGTGATTATGCGTTTGGCTAAGTAATTTTTAAATTATTTTTTTATACAGATTTATTCTTGTCGTTTCTATAATATCAGAAGGTTCAAAGTTATTAGTTGTTTACTTCAGAACCACCAGTTTCCAGTTTGAGCCATATTGTCGTCTTATCCCCTTTTTTAAAAGTTTTTTGTTTCTAAAAATGCCCCCCATGTCACATGAGGATTTGTGTTCAGTGGTGGTCTGTCATCAGTTTCGCAGAATTCTATTGAATGTTAACGTTTTGTCCTTATATTATAAAAGTTACGAGAGTTTATCAAACTGCCTTGAACTCAACTTGAAGTTTAATGTGCTATAAAAGTTTTTGTGATTTTTTTGTGATTATCAGTTACTTATGTTAAAATTGACACATATATAAGGTTGATTAACAATAAATATCAGCTGGTTTTATCGTTTTAATTTCTTAGATTTTTATTTAAATTATTTAAAATTTCCTTTTCTTTGCTCGTTTTTCAAGTCAAATCTTTGATACAGCTAAATTCATTGACTATGATAAAAATCATATTTTAATTTTAAAAATATTGGTAATTATAGAAGGATGCTGCCATTAAAAATTGAATTTACGTTAAACGAACTCCTAACTGTGTATCAATATTTGTCTAACTTTAACGATTACATTTTGCAAATATAGTACTAGTTTTATGTTCCTGGTATCCTATGTACATTCGGGCTAGTAACCCTATTAATTATTTCTGATTTAATTAAACTTCGGTAATTATTTCCAACGATCCGAAACTACGCGTTATAAATTTTAGTTAATTCAAAACCTTGGTTAGTTATATTTTATTCAGTCTACAATAAAGACTTCCATGTGCTAAGTAGTTCACAGTTTTAGAACTTTAAAAATTTGCTCAATACTTCGAAAATTTGCAAACGTGTAAACAGCTGAAAATTCTCTTCTCATTTCTGCAATAAATTTTATTTATTTATTTCTTCGTGTTTATATTAAAGATGGTAAACATAGTTTTGTTTAATTTCTAGTTCACATAATAGTAACGGTAACGATACAGGAATATGAAGAACATGAAATGTATTTTTTACTTACATAAACGGAAGCTATGTTAGTGACGCCCTTTTGTATAATTTGTGAGACGCGACCCACATATGTGTTTTAAGTTAAAATTAACAAATTTATCTGCATCTCTAAATTATACCTGCAAATTTCTACGCCGAAATTTCCATGCATAATATAATTTATCTATATTCAAAAATTCACTCCAAGGTGGAAAAGCAGCCGTCAAAGATGAGTCTAATATTTTTTATTGTAACAACTATAAACACAACTTCAATAACTTGAAATAGGAACGTTGTGGATGCAAAGCAAAGCTATCGGCATTTACACTCCGCGAGGGAGTATCGCCGGCAACATGGGGGGTTAAGGCCTCCTGAGTGGTTTTCATACCCGTTTGTCGCGCACGCTTACACATACAGGGTAATGTGGTATGGACCCTACTCCACTACTGTGTTTCGGTTCCCAGTTATTTTCAGTGAATAGGTAGGCCACCCGCCGAGCATTCGACTCTGGTTTGACCCCAAGACCATCTGCGCCGTAGTCGAATGCCTTAATCACTCGGCCACTCCGGCAATAATATGCAAAATATTATCAGTAAAAGATTAAATCAAGTTGCCAAGTTTCAGTCGATTGTTAATAAACAACGGCCACCCGTCCGGATGAAGCAAATATAAGTATTAAAAACAAAAATATTTTGAATTGTTACAAAGTTAATTCTTTTTAATTTTTAATTATTTAATCGATATCCTCTTCTTTATTGATAATTAAAACTTGGCTGCTTTATTAGTGATAATTTGCAATAGGTACTGTTATTTTTACTCAAAGTCTTTAAAATTAGAATAAAATTGAATTTTACATCACCTGCTATAATTAAATTTAACGCAAAATAAATTTTTAAAGGCATTAAATTAACTCCACCCTCTGTAACGCCTCTCCTATTGCAAAACTTTTTAAATGTACCTAAAACAATTCCGATGACATGTAACTCAAGTCTTTATAATCATCTTTTCGAACTGATTAATTTATTTTAGGGCCAACATCAAACGGATGATTCTCTGTAAGGGTGTACTTTTGAATGTAGGTAAAATCGTATAAGTGCTTTAACCTTCTATGAAAAATTCGCCTTAGAAGTTTCCCGATATACTTTAGAATCACCTGTATAATACAATATAACGTGTCTCAAAAGTTTTTTAATAATAATAATATGTACTTTATTTAGTAATATTACTAATTTACATTAATCGTACAAGAGTTTATAATGTCCAATATTTGCATAAAAACTATTCTTAACGTACAAACTTAACTGTTTCTTCAAATTATAAATATTTGACGCCTGTTTTATTTCCTGTGGAAGATTGTTATAATATAATCTGTTTCATCTTTTGACAATTTAGCAATTTTGTAAAGTCTGTCTCTTTGAATATTTCGTAAGTCTGCAGTAAACCACGGGTTTGCAGATTTGGCAGTAATTGTTTTGCGCGTAACAAGGTCGTTAATTTCACTTTGTAGTCGTATTACTATGGTGTCAGCAATTTCGTTTACATGATGATTTTTCATGATCCAATTATACCTATTTAACCTATTTACCAAGTTCTGTTGTGAGTATTTAGCATAATTATTTATTTTTATTTCTTCAAAATTAGATTTAATACATGTGAATGCTTTTCCTGGAATTACTTCAATTATTTTATGGTGTCGGTGATTATTAGGGCGTCAAGTGCGTCCACTTTTAAATTATCGTCATTTGTTATCATTAGATCTAAGACTGTATCGCTGTTTTCCATAGTACCTATAAAATCTTCTACCATTTGCTTCATGCCTAGATTTTGAATAACTTTTATTAATTTTGTAATACCGGCTCTTTGAGACATCTGAATTTAAATCTCCTATTATTGTATGTAAATTATTATCTGGATTAGTATCATCACACCATCTTTCAATGAATTCTGCGTCACTCGAACTTGGTGAATGATAAATAGCTGTATAGAAACCCTTTTGAAATCCTTTCGTTATCTGAATACAAAGTAGCCAAAGGCTACTTAGTAACAGAATATTTGGCTTTCTATCTTCAATTAGGACCTCAAGTTCTTCCATATGTTTAATCATTTAAGTATAAAATGTCAGCTTCTCTTTTATTTACTTTAAAAAATCAATTTTACTTTCGAGTTCCAGTGTACGTTTGAATACTGCACATTCTGAACGCCATGCTGCATGGTTGACGTTCAGCTTTATTTTAAATTTATTGGCAGCATGCATACAATTTATGTATCTTTGATCCTCATCTTCAGGTTTACATTCACTTAGGTGATGTGGCCCAGGGCATTTTGGACATGCTTTTTGGGATTTACACTGGGATGCTTTATGATTGAATCCGCTGCATGTAAAACATCTCGTAATTTCCACAGCATCAAAGATTTTGCATCTATCCCAACTAATATTTACCTTCTGTTCATCCAGCATTACGCGGTAAGCAGTATAACTTCTTCGATCTTTATTTGCTTTGATGTGCACAATTTTAACATGCGCATTTTCAGAACTCAGAAAACTATTTTGTGACTTTATTTTTTCTTCGATTGTTTCCGACGATATTCAGAGATTCTGACTAGCTTAACCCTAGGTAACTTTTTCTTTGAAATTCTTATTTCGTATTTATCCCTAATTTACTTTCTGCCTTTTCCTTAAGTTTATTAACAGATTCTGTATTTTTACATTCTATCACAATGCCTCCTTTACTTACGGATCGAACTCCAGATATATCTAAATTAGTGGGATCAATAGATTTCCTTACTTCTTTCTTCGTATCTAAACTTTTTGGGTTTAATGATGACAACTGGTTCGTGTTCCTTCAACTTAAGCTTTTCTGCATAAGTATATTCCCTACGTTCTTCGATTATTTCTTTGATATTAGATTTCAGGTTGTTGTTGCGAATTGTTACCTCATTTTGTAATTTCTCTATCTTCTCATTTTGCTTTTTCATTCCTTCACTTTAGTTGCTTAAAGATTTCATACCATCCATTATATTTCGTAAATAATTTTTCTTCTCCATACAAGAGTCACAAAACTAGTCAAAATTTTTCGTACTACCTAACAAGACGTACTCGTCTGAGCTGACATTAGCACACTTATCGTGAAAATACCTTTCACAAAGTCCACCGCATGAAACAATTACACCCGACCGCTTCCCTCTGAAGGCAGTGTCTAGTAGTAGCTCGTAAGCCCCTTTTGTAATTTTACGTAGCAGTACCTGCCCTAGGGCTTATCCTCCACGGAGGCCATGGTCACGGCATTGTGACACACCCAATGAGCGCGCTCGCGTGAACAAAACTACCAAATGCTTCTTCCAGGCTGCGGACCCTTCTGAACTCGCTATCCACATCTCTACTGGCTCTGCAGTGTCAGTGCCCAAGATATAACAGTATCTCACACGACGGGAAACCCTTGGTACCAGTGTTAACGGCATAACTGGTCGCCCGTTTCGGCACCAGACCTTCCTAGGCTACGAATGTCTAGAGCCATGCTTAGTATGTGATCAAGTACCCACACCTCCAGTCTGTCGCCTTTCAGTTTGGACTGCCTGCAGCCCCGTCACTGGTCAGACGGCTCAGACCCGTTTGGGGCTGCCTGAACTGACCAACATGGCTCTCGCCCACCGTACAAGCGTACGTGGCGACCACTTGCACTCAAATGTCCAGTTCAGTAGAGCCCCCGTTCGGGGTCCCTAGGAAGACAGTGGTAAACTACCGAGGTATTCTGCCTAGTAAGTCTTCTCTGGAGTAAAAGCGCACTTCCGTGGTTCGGAGCCCACGCAAAGCTGTATGTAGGTCCCCCATGTCTGTAGGGTACTTGACACGGGCACTATAGACATATGGAAAGAAGTCGGCAACGCCCTGTAGGGGTATGTCACTCTAAGAAGAAGCTTGCCAGCTTTCAGAAAGCGTAACTCGAAAAGTCCTCTCTGAAATTTGAACCTAGCCAAACCAAAAATTTGTCATTTGAGTATGAAACTCGTAATTCACCGGTCAAAATTAAGGATGAATGCTACTGAAGGAATTAATCCTAATTTGAGAACGCGTGTGCTGCCAAAATGCACGTCAATAAATGAGTCGGGTACTACCATTAGATTTCCGTAGAATTTTATAAAATCGCCAGTTTACATTAGTACACAAACCAAACAAATTTAATCGAAATATAATATTGAAATTCGTCCATCTCAAAGTGGGTTATGATATACAGAGAAATAATAACCAAGATGTCTTCCCACAAATCAAGAAGACATCTTGGTTATTATTTCTTTGTAAATCTAAATAAAATTTAAAATACCAGATTCGTATCAATGTCCTGTTTATGGAGAGACAATTTGAAAAATGTCACCAGGCTTTGCATATTCAAGTTGTTCTAACTACTGCTTTTATATAGGTATGTGCTTTCGTTACAAACACCAAGATTATTTTTATTATAAATAAAATAATATTTTGGACTTTATGTATACTTTTTTCGCAAAAGAGAAGTACATGAGGTACACATTATTTGTTTATCTTTATCATCACCATTGAACCGATGAGAAAATATATCAAAATCTGGGAAAAAATTGGGGTTAATATTTAAAAGAAAAGTTAACGATGACGTAATACAAAAGTAAATGCCGATAAATAACAATCATCAGGCCAGAAAACCTTTCAGAAAATAAAATTGGCATGTTTCAGAGTTTTTCAAAAACAGCTTGAAATAACAATTCTATGAATTTTCTGCGAAACTTTTACTACGACGCGACGCGACGGTTTAAATTAGTATTCGAGAAAAACGTTAGCAACAGGTTCATAAACATTCTTTTAGTTCGTTATGGGAAAAAATGCAATAGATTTATCTGCTTTCTCCAATATTCCGAGTTCAAAAACACAGATTTCTCCTTTGAAAACAAATGCCAGCATTACAGTTTTTAATTTTTATATGTAGTTCTTTGGTAAGCAGATAGGCTCTTGTTTTACAAATAATTTCCGAATAAAAATACAAAAGAGATTGTTTTCCAAGTACGGCGCAGGCAAAAACCGCGGTAATTATTATAACAGATTTACCAACAAAAATTGAGAAAAATCAACAGAAGTTGAACAATATCCAGCTGAATTTTTAAAATACAGGTTGAGAGTACACGTATTAGCAGTAAAAACCGTACTCGGCAGCTATAATATATTTAACTCAAATTTTTCTTTATTCCCTGTTGGCTTTACGGGGTGTCCTTAATTAACTCATAACCCAGTTTTCTTAACGTCCTTTAACTTTCCGCTTTTACTCTACTTTAGTAGCATAAACAGATATTCTGTGCTACAAAGTTTTCTGGTGGTTTTGCCCCACATACAAATAATTTTATGTATTAAGTTTAGGTTAAATTTCAAGACGATACTATTACTGAAACTTTAATCCGGGTTAGTTTGTGCTTATTTTTAGCATTTTATAAAATTAGAAGTTGGTTCGTGATTTATTCAAAGTTTGGGGGAAACATCTTAAGTATATACCTACTTTTGACCCGACTAACATAGTTCGGAAACAATCCTTGTAAAGGGAACATTTGACCTTCAAAATGTAAAACCTTTTGTATAGCTTTGTGTAATCAAATTACTTCGTTTTTCGATTCGAATCAGTTGAAATGCCTGTAAAAATAATTTCGCTTCTTCTAGCCTTTCTTTCTTGTTTGTATTTATCCTAGAAATCCGAATTAAATTTAAGTAATACTCCTACAAAAGTTAAAATAATGGTAAAATACTACATCGTCTCTGATAACAAGGTTAAAAAACAGTGAATAATTTTCAAACAAATATGGTCATTTACAGTACCTTTAGGATAATTTTAGAAGAAAGAAGGCCATGTTAGGAGCATACCCTCGTTAGTATTGCTAATACATATCAGCCGTCAATAAAATTCCTAGTAATTTTAAAATGTTAGTCTCGGTGATATGAAGGAATTGCAGGGTTACGTTGTAAACGAAAGTTCCCAGTTCGATCCCAAGCGATGTCAAATAATATCGCAAAAAAATCTGAAACTTTGTCAGCTATCGAATATAAAATAAAACAGTAGATCCAATACTTATGCGATGTTTGACACGATAAAAATTCTTTCCAGGGATCAAAGTCATTAGGGTTTGGCAAAATTGCTAAGTTTTTGATTCAAATTACCCCTAATTTTTAGGGTGTTTCTTTTCCTGGAATGTCTGATGACAGTCCTTACATTTATACATTAGAGGCCATAAATTTGTGTAATTAGACACATCCGTAATTATTACACATTATACTAAGCAAGCCCTGAATCTAGTATGCAACCCAATTTGGTAATTAAATAATTTATCATGATCTCCCTCGACGAGAAGACTAACAAAGCTCGTAGCCCGTAGGTGGGGAAGCTTTTAATGCGAAAAAACCTGAAGTTTTGCACTCTTTCAAATTTGAAGTGAAACTGTAGTTCTCGTGGCAATGCGATGTTTAGCACTATAAAGAGCCCTTTTAGAAGCGGAAGTTCCTCAGGTTTGGCAAAATTCTAGTCGGGTAGTGCTCGTTAAAGCCTTGGCACCCGTAGGCTTAGATATCGCCCAATAAATAAATAGCAAAATAAATATTGACATAGATATCTCACTTGGTTTTGTGTGCGTTTTTCTGGTAACGTACGTTATTGCTTTCATTCGCGTGATGTGACTTTGGTATCGTTGGTTTTATTTACTTTACATATACTACTACTATCTACATACTAAAGTTTTAAATCAGATTTAAAAATTCAGTATGCTATTCCAAATTATACAAATGCTAAATTTTAACGATCGCCCCGTATAGAACCAAACATAATCTTACAATAAATCCTGTAAAATTTAAGTAATTATAAGGTTAAGTACTGGTGGCGTGTGGCTGAAATGGCCAATTTTATTACACGAATATAAGAATACCCAATAACATAAACTAATTAAAGCCAAATATGAATGTTGAATATACCTTCTGAACGTAAACAGATATGAAGAAGAAATCCTTTTAATTTTTTTTTGACATTTTCCCAAAACAACACAAAAGGTACATAATAAATTAAGCTGCTTATACTACTTTTTTACATATGTATGTATAAATGTAGATTTAAATATAGTTATAAAAAATAATTTTGTATTATTATTATTTAAAACATTTGGGTCTTAACAAGGCCTAACACCGAGAAATTCTTTATAATTTATATGAATTGTTTTGCGAAATTTGTTTAATAGTTCTCTTTGCGGGTTAACACTCACAAAAAATAATATATCGAAATATTAGCGAAGTCGTAGAAGGCAAGGTTTATTTACATGAAAGTTGGGTACCTAAAAAATCATCCCATGAAGTTCTAAAACTATACATAACCAAAGTAATTATGCTGCCACCATATCAAATGCAACGCCTTGTAACTAACTTAACAAATTGGCCCATTCAAATTCAAATAGCAAAAACATTTGTGATGTAATAAAAATTATCACTACAGTCAGCAGTGATCAGATCGTGAACTTTATGAAAAATTAAAATTAAAAATAAATAAATTAAAATCGAAAGTAATATTCTTTTAACCTTTGCTAATAATAAATATTTTTATATTTTCTAAAGGTTGGCTGTGGCAAGTTGGACTTTATGCTTCTTTTTTTGGTATTTCGCCACCAGTAGCAAAAATAGAAATTAAATTAATAAACCATCAACACACTAAACGTAATTAATCTTTTAGCAACTAGTGAATATTAAGTGAGGTTTGTGGTGATTGTCTTGATATTTTAAGATTTTTTATGGTTAATTCAATACCAGTTACTGAAAACTGAAAGTTTAAGAAATATCTACGAGGGTGTTTTGAAAAGTCTTGCCTCCTTCGCGATAACTTTATTAATAGAGAAGATATACAAGTAAGCTACGAGTAAATATTTCCTATAAGCTTGGGATGTCCTCTATCAAGGGGTGTCATTACTTTTCTACGAAATTACCATTCCTGTCTACAAACGCACGCCAATGGTGAACATCTTCATCCCAAAGATGCTTCCTGCGTTTGTCGACTGCAGTGAGAATGAGCATTGTCATGTTGAAGAATTGCTTCGGTGCCAGGTCTAACTCGGAGCTCGGGGTGTTTTCAAAGTGCTCA
This sequence comes from Melanotus villosus, assembly GCA_963082815.1. Classification (NCBI taxonomy): domain Eukaryota; kingdom Metazoa; phylum Arthropoda; class Insecta; order Coleoptera; family Elateridae; genus Melanotus; species Melanotus villosus. Next base: position 66,102,402 of record OY720420.1, read on the forward strand.
CATATTGGCTGGAGCTGATAGTATCGCCTTGCTTCAACAAATCAATGTAGACTATGCCGTTCCAGTTTCAATCAATAGTCATCAGCACTTTTCCTGCCGAAGCGAAGGCTTTGAATTTTTTCGGATTAGGAGAACCCCACCAGTGACAATCCGGTGGAAATGGGCATCAACTTCCTGTTAGTACCGAGCCCAAGCTGCTGGAAAATCTCCCTTCGATTGTGTTTCATTTCAGGAGTCAACATGCGTTAGACCGATCTTGCACACACTTTCCTGTAGCCAATCAAAGTATTAATGGTGTGGTGGAGAGAATCCCAACAGTTTCAGCGTTATCCTTCTGCTTCACGCGACCTGACCATACAGATTTGTTGTGGCTGGAGTTTGTCCTTTCACACTTTTTTCCCACCGCCTAACAGTACTGATATACACACAGGCGTTTCCATCGTCGGTAAATGTCAATAGGCGCGCGACCCTCAGCCGTTAAGAAGCGGCAGCGCCTTGCTTCAACCAAATGTCCATGTGACTTGTCATTTTTCAAAACACAATCGTACTAAACCTTTGAAAGCATCGTAACATATCATAGTTAGATGCCTGTTTAATCTTTAATTTTCAGCAACTGGTGACAAAGTATCCATAAAAACTAAAGTATAATAAATAAATTACAATAAGAAAACTAGCAAACGTATTATCTGACTCGCAATTTAGTTTACATAGTACCAAATATATTGTAAGGGTTTTAAATCGTTTATTTACAACTTCGGTTCGTGGTGTGAATTATTTATTGACTAATATTAAAATTATTAAACAACGAAGCTACACGAAATAACAACTTAACACTAATATTAATTCTAATACAAAACACTAACTAATTTATTTAACGAGTATTTATATTCACGATCATTGTTCGCTTATTATGTTTCCGGTAAAAACTAAAACTGTGTTCGTTGGATTGCGCCTATTTATACCCGCTGCGTCATTCTAGAATCCATTATTCGAGAGGGTTCTCAAGGCTTCGCGAGTATGCGTAATCGTCGACCAGTCTGGAAGTTTTTCGGTGGATGACCTCACACGTGCGCTGACGCATCTCGTTACAATATTCTCAGTGCAGCCCTGCTTGTACTACAAGCTGTCGTTATAAAACTATAATTTCATATTGGCACTAAAATGATCAGCTTGTCAGGGTTAATTTTTCTATATTAAGAAATCATGCAAAAATGGTCCAGTTAATCACAATAACTTTCACTGTTCATTCTTGTTGTCAACTACAACGTGCTCCAGAAATACTGTTTTAGTTGGCAAAAATACATTAGTGTTACGTAGTTTGACAGAATGTCAATTAGTAGGTTGTGTAAAGGATTACAATGGTCCAGGTAGATTAAATAACAGTTTTACTGACGAAAATTCACAAAACATACAGAGTTTTCATTATCTTTTATAGTTAAATTTTCGAATATCATTTTTGTCAATAACATAAAATTTATTACCGACTACAATAGTATTTCTTGATCACGCTGCAGTATACAAATACATTTTTTAAGTTTTTGAATCTACTTTTGTTACATCAACGTACATATAGTAAAATAATATCTTCTACTGGATTATATTATTCGTTATAAATAGTTCTTCGCCGAAACTTCTTAAATTCTTTGTAATTTTTTTAATGTCAAAAGCCCACATATATTTTTCATTGATAATTTGGTTAAACTTAGATTCAGGGACAGGTTTAAGTGTTGTAAATAGGGTTGAATATCTTATAAATTAGGTTTACGTAAATGTGATTGTCATTTGATATTATTTAAGGTTATGTTTTTTGTTAATTACAGAGCCCACATTTTCTTTAAAGCTTAATCAAGTCTTACAATTTCAAAACAATGTGTAAATGTTGGACCTGCAACTTAACAAAGCGAAAACTCGGCCTCCCAAAAACATTTATTAGGTTGTTAGGACAATTATTGCATTTTTGACAGGCATATTTGGCAACAACGTATCCTCTGCATAACTTAGCATACAACATCTTACTTTTAAATGTTATTAGTACAGTATTTTTCACCTAGGATTTGGGTTGTGACGTCAACGCGCTGTTTATAAATTCACAATCCAACTATACTTCATCTCTTTCTAAACTAGGTTTTCATAACCTACTGAGCACGAACGCGTGTCTAGCCATACAGTTTTTGGGCGGAGCAAGTTGGCGTCACAACCCAAATGCTAGATGAAAAATACTGTACCTAATACTAATATGTATCTATACATTGCGATTACAAAGTACGGTTTCATTAATTTGGTAATAAAAAAATTAACGTTAATTTTAATCTCCACTTCTTGTTATTCACCGTGACATTTAATTTATTTGTACAAAATAACGAAGCATGATTCGAAAAATAACTTTACTTTTTGTTCTGTAGGTATCCTCAGTAATGAAATTTTACCTACCTGAATTCTTATCATCCATTGCATAACTGCGCCAATCAATCAACAAAATACCCCCACAATTTTATTAACTGAAACAGCCTATATCTTGATCATGCTGTATTTGTATTAAACGTAAGAAATTTTATTTTACTAACAATTTCTTTTTATTGAATCTGCAAGTTTTGTTGATCCTGAAAGATAAAAACTGGCTGTTTTTCCAATCTAATGCCGAGTGTAATACACTGAGTCACTGGAGATTATGTTTGAAAATAAGCTCAAACATTAAAGGGAAAATTTTCTGTTGGTTTATAAAAAGCAAAACCTGTAGTTTTTATGAATTTAATTTAATTCTAGCTCTTCATTTTTCTCTAATTAAAATTGACATTAGATATATATCGATTAATTTAATTTAAGAACTTACAACAAAATATTAAACTTGATATCAGAATATGTTAGTTTTCAGTTTAGCTATGTTGACACCTTAATTGTTTTGTAGTTTCCATAATCGTCAGCCATAATGTTGAGTGCTTTCTTAAATTAAATATTTCAAAAATTCATCTTTAGAATTTTTCAAATGAAATTATTTCTTGAATCGTTAAGTCTTATTTCATAGCTATATAAAGTGACTTTAAAAGATACCATCATCAATTTTTAGAAGAAATTTTATTTCTAGAGTGATTTAATGAATTATTGAAAAATGTTCAGTTTATGGAATTTATTTATGAAATTTATCCAGTACAGTTTTACTACTTAATATTTTACAATCATTTATTCCCATTTATTTAATGTTGAAAATTGCTGCGACAAAACACAATTACACAACAAACTGTGCAAGATCACAACTTTTTATTTACTGGTAACTAGAAATAGTTATTTATTATACATGCGGATTAAATTAATGTTTAACGAGCGGTACGTTCAACCGCGCGAGCGGCGGTAGCCGCAAGCGCGTTGATACCGCGAGTTAATAAATTAATTTTAATCCGCAAGTGTAATACAACTGTTTATTCAATTTTGACATTTATTTGACATTTTTAAAGGGATTTGACATTTTTAAAGCGCTAGCGGAATAAAAATTTTAAATCGCTAGCGGAATAAAAATTTTAAACGATTGTTTATAAAACATCAACTTTTATGGGCAGGCCATAAACAAATAAACGTCAGTTTAAAACGTCAAAATTGAATAAAATAATTTAAAATATGCATTTTTTTAAAGAAAGGAATTAAATAAGAGCCTTAAATGAAAGTTTATTTTAAGAAGGCTTCTCGTTCCATCATCACTTCCTTCGGTCTAAATTTAAATATTTTCTTGAAGCATAAATTGAGCTACAACATTTACGAGAAAAGAGTTATAACATCCTTTGTTACATCCAACTAGGGACGGTCTTGTTTGCTTCATTTTACGTGAAGTGTTAAAATCGATTATTCCATCATATTATGCTTCATTGATTTCCATTTACTGACTAAAGCTGGGCACCAACAAGGAAGCTAAGAGAAAAACTAAAAGAGATATCTGGGACTGGCTAGTATTTGATTCGTTCCTTAAAATTCCTGTTTATTGTTAATATTACTAGAAACCTGATTCTATTTAAAGCAGAAATTAAATAGGAATATTTATCTTACCCTTAATGGAAATTAAGAGTAAGGTTTTTTAACTTATTTGCGCACCTTCGTGAAGTTAAATTTGTTCGGAGATGGAAGAATCTACCCCCAAAAATATGCTCTGTCAGGTTTTAAACAAACAGTTCATTTTTGCCCGCGTGTCACATTTAAACCTATTCAAAATTCAGGAAAATTTACATAAAATTCCGTATAAAATCCCTTACATGCGTAGAAATCTCATAAAACTACAAAGTGCTGTACCCTGCTATCAGACTTCGTGTCAGAGATTATTAAATGAGGCTTTTAGGCTTTCTAAGCAATTGCCATGGAAACTCGAATGTGTTGAGATTTTCACATTACCTACCTCATGGGCTATTAATTCTATTCCTACATTTTGAAACGAATCGAATGACTAATAGCTTAAACCCGGTTTGCTTTGGGAATTTCAGGATTTAACATTAAATCAGTAAACATTTGACAAGTTTATATGCAACAAACTATTTATATTTTGTAGTTTTAAGCGCGGTTTTAAGTCCGTAACAACCCAATGCAACAAACTCAGAAATAAAGCTGCAACAATTTGTTATGACTAAAAGGCCCTTACGAATGTCTAAAATGTAAGGGCATAGTTTTTCATTCGTTCCTCAGGTGTATAAATTTGTGGCGAAATAAAAAATGATAGCAATAAAATAAAGTGAGATAAACAACAGCCAAGGTTCTTAATATGGGCCATTTATTTAAATTTTCAAAAGACGTCTTGGTTTTATTCCTGAAAAGACCAAGCGTGCACATGTTGCCGAAACAGATTTTTCCGTACGTACATACTTGTTAACTGTCACTTGTGACACATTTTGTAACTTTACGTCTGTCAAAATGTCATTTTTGCCGTATAACCCCAAGTCGCGAAGTGCTGTAAAATTAGATTTTATACTTCTTTTAAACAACGAACATTTTAGAACAATATCTTTGTTCCAACCTTGGAAAAGGGTGCAAATTTTAGGTAAGCTATAACTTTTTAGCAAATTTTATAAGCGTTTTTAAACCGTTAGTTTTCGTAACCTTAACTGAAGTTATTTACCTTGGTAGATTAAATAAATTTTTAAAAATAATCTCAAACATTTAGCAGTAAATCACAAATTAATTTTCGTTGCTTATACAAAAATACTATCACAACATCCAGACAGAAATAACTTCACAGCTGTAATAAATTTCCTAAACGTCATTCTTAAACAAGGTGTTTACTGTATGAGGCCCAAAAATATACTCCTATTTTTTTAAGTTTAGTTTTAAGTCAATGTTTCACTTTAATGTTAAAATTATAAAATTAAATTACGTTAAAATTCTGAAAAGGCAAATTTATTAAATCTTTGATTTTTTTTTGACTACTTTTATTTCTATATTTTGTGGTTTTCTAAATAAAACCTTAGCATCAGTTTTTAAAAATCATAAATTTAACACAAATACTGAAATCTGTGAGACACGCTGAATATGCTCAAAAGATATTTTCTGGTTTAAATCTATACATTTCTTGCTGATTCTAACATTCAGGTAGAAAATTTTGCTTGAATTGTTGAAGTATTTCCCGTAGTTAGGAATATCAGATTTTCAATCACTTCCCACTTCAAAATATTTCACGTTTAAATCCGGGCTATGAAAATTCACCCTATCAAAGTTCCAATAAAATTTGCGGCAGATCAAATATAGCTTTCTGAATGCGCTGAAATATTTTCAGAATTTATAACAAGCCACTGCTGATCCTGAAAGTTTTCAGTGTGTCAGATGTATTTTATATTTCTACTTTTCATTACAAGTGACAGGGCAGTAATTTAATTTTATTCCTTATAAGACAGTTCGGCCATCTACGTAAAAGGCACGTTAATATTACAGTTTTTATAAGAAATTCCTTTAATAAATTTGGATAGAAACCAAGACGTAAAATGTAGCTTCGAAAATTGAAATATAAAACAAGTTAGAAAAACGTTTTACGCCTGTTAAGCTCACGATTTTTAAAGAAGTTCACAATTATTTTTCGTATTATTTTCTTGATCGTGTTGTTTCTAGTGTTTTTGTTGAAAAAGCTCTAAATTTTTTAAAACTATGTTTTAAAGCGTTCTGACATCAGACTGGACTGTTACTCTTAACCAACTGTTGTGCTTAATGAGTTTTAAAAATTCGCAAATATGAATTCTTAAAATTAAAATAGCTAAGTATATTTTCAAAAACAGCTTTTGCAAAATTAACTAATCTGTCAAATATATTTAACTTTAAAGTTTCAATTAAGTATTTTTACAAGTGCCGACGACCTCTCAGAGAAAATACGAATTTACTTCAGTTGCACTAATTAGCGTAGGCTTTTATTCATCAAAATTTTATTAAAGCTTCGAGTGATAAATTACAGAAATAAAGAAAGCTCGCACTTTTCAGGCGTAAATTATTACCTGTAATTTTTAAATCTACAACGGAACTTAGTAAATATCAACAGAATTTTGTTAAAATTGAAAGTAGTCTTTCAAGTTAAAAGTAACGATTTCATTACTTCTTAATTTTGCTTCGTCAACAAGTTTCTGATTAGCAGAACTTTAGAAACTTTTCAATCAAAACCTCATTAAATTTAAACGTGTAAATTTGAAAACTTTAGATCAAATTATTCTCGAGCCATTGACGTCTGCTTTTAGCTTAAACTTTACGTAATGATTTTAGTTAGCATTATCGAAGTTACTCTAAAACTGGGTTACACTTGTAAAATACAATTAATACGTATTTCACGGTGTGAAACTTTGAGAATTCGTCATACATTGAAACATATTTCAGACATTGGAATCAGTTTCGAATAACTTCAGGATTGTCACTAGTGTTAACAGAATTTCATATTTTGTTCTGGAGGTAATTATTTTATAACGTAACTTAAGCTTGTAATCGTTTAAAGTGAATTTTCATCTTGTTTTCTTTGTGATATAGTAATATTAAATTAAAATTGAACAAATAAACAACAAATTAGAAAAAGAAACCTAATAATTAATATGAAGACAAACGCCAAAGGAAAGGGACAAAGGAGAACAATAAGGACAAAGACAAAAACACAAGAAAAAAGTAAAATAAATAAAGCAGAAACAGAAAAAATTAGAATAGGTACGTGGAACATAAATACAATCAATGGGAAAGAGATAGAGATTACAGAAGAAATGGATGACAACAAAATACAAATAATGGGACTGAGCGAAACAAAGAGGAAAGGAAAAGGAAGCGCAAGTTTAACAAACACACATATAATATACTATGCCGGAGTTGATACAGGAAAGAGAGCAAAAGAAGGGGTTGGAATAATCATAACAGAGGAACTAAACAAACGAATAATAAAATGGAAAGCTGTTCACTCAAGAATAATACTAGTGACAATAAAACTCCAACAAGAAATAAACATCATACAAATATACGGACCAATAGAAGGTACAGCAGAAGAGGAAGTCGAAGAATTCTATAACAGCTTACAAGAAATACTGGACGAAGCAAGAGAGGAAACAGAACCAACCATAATAATGGGGGACTGGAACGCAAGAGTAGGGAACGACCAAAACAGAGGTATGGGATGTATAGGAAAATACGGAGAGCAAACGCTAAACCGAAATGGGAAGAAAATGATCGATTTCTGCCAGAGAAACGACCTGTTAATAGGAAACACGCTGCAGGAACAAGAATTGGAAGATAAGTACACTTTCGTAGCAGAGGAACGAGACGCAAAAAGTTTGATCGATTATATAGTATTCACACAATCGCTAAGAGAATCAGTATAAGACATAGAAACGAGAAAAGAAGCCGAAATAGGGTCAAACCATAGGCTAGTAACAGCAAAACTAAGAGATACAGTAAATAAGAGCGAAAAAATTACATACAGCAGGATTGCAATACACAAGCTAAAAGAACCTGAAAGACAAAAAGAATACCAAGATAAGACAAACAAGCAATTTCGTAAATTAATAAACGAAAAAAAGGAAGAAGGCCTGGAGACGAAATGGATTCACTTCAAAGAAACTACTCTAAAAATTGCGGAAGAGGTATGTGGAAGAAGAAACGTAAATAAAAACCTAAAAAGAACAAGATGGTGGACTGAAGAGATAAAAAGAATAGTGAAAGAAAAGAAACAGGCTTGGAAGAGATATATTCGAACAAAAGACCAAGAAGACAAAGAAAAATACATAGATAAGAGGAACAAGGTAAAACAAGCAGTCAAAAAAGCGAAAAAGGAAAGCTGGAAAGAGTTTGGACAAGAAATAAATGACAAACACAAGGTAGACACAAGAAAGTTTTGGACAATAGTGAAAGGATTAAGAGTGGACATCGGCATCGGACATTACTGAACCCACAGAACGGTGATTATTTGTCAATTGAAATCAGAGTAGCACAGCTCGAATGATGACGAGTAAAATTATTCTCAATCGGAAATGAGACGTTCAACTTCTAGAAGATTAGGTACCTTCTGTGGGTTCAGTTATCTTAAAGATACGTTTACTTCCGCCCAGTAAGTCGACCAAACTTTTAACAGAATCATTAAAGCAGAAGGCTTGAGTACCTTCATATTCATGTTATGTTAGATGGATTCCCTGCAAGTTGAAACAACTGCTCTCTTATTCTTAAAAATTATTACGTAGGTGGGAAGCTAGATGAAGAGCATACTTTTGCATTGAATATTGAAAAAGACAGTGTGAAAATTTTGGATTAATTAGTTAAGGTTGATCCTAAGGAGCGAATAATGAAACACTTGTTGTGTAGCAAATAATTTTTAGAGTACAAATATTGATACAAAGTACATCGCTGTGAGTTTTAAAAACATCCAACTTGATTGAGCTGATGATAATTTTTGAAGCATGACTAAAATGTACCGTCTTAACAAAACGGTAAGTAAGATCCAATCGAACAACATGTCCAAAAATTAACCAAGGTGGTATCTCACAGTATGCGGCTGAAAATACCCAGGAGAAGTTTGAGAGAAACGCTTCAAGAAAGACGTATACAGAATTCGCTGGTAAGGTGATAGTGACTCGATCTCTGTACGTCTCATCTGTCCCGAAGATTAGATTCTAACCTTGTTATCAACGAAAGCAATGAAGCAACACCATAGTCACAGAATAGACTTCCAATGGACCTTGTTCGAAAGACGTCCAAGATAACCCGAAAACCGACACATGCTGTGGTTTAACCAAAAGAAACGAATATACCCCACATCCATACTCAGATATGGGGAGTATAAAGCCTTTATACAAACGAACGTAGAACTTCCCTATCTGGTTTAATCGGACCTGAAATGAATCCTCTAATCTGAAACAATGAAACATTAACCCTGAAGACAATAAACTATTAAAACCTAACCAACTTATTTACTGAAATACGTATATCGGTTTACTGGTTTGTTGTGGTTTTCAGGGCTCATCATTTCCTATTTTCTCCCCCTTTAATTCTAAAAGGATACTTCAAAATTTTGAGTAAAATGAGAATCCTAATGGGCTCATATGAATTTAGGTTACCATCGTAGACAACCACATAAGAAATGGGGATGACTCCATTGATAAGACAAGATTCCGCGTCCAGCTAAGTGTCAAAAAGTGCTCGACTCATGGGCGCAACCTTTAGACGAAAACACAACAAAGAAAATCCTATATATCTACTACTAATAAATGATTCTAAATCTACTATTCTTAGGGCGGGTTACAGAAATGTAATTTAACGGCTTCGTTAAATTGATGATTCCTCAAAATGAACAAAATCGAACTAAAATTCAAATTTATATAGCATATAGCACATTAAGAAACTAACAAAGAACCGTGCTCTGTGGCAACATTAATGATTCGTTAATTTAACAAAAATTGTGTGCAAGCCGCTCTTTAGAATACTTTCCCTGACTTCGGCAAGAGTAACCCTGACTCTAACTCTAGCGAGAGTGTCTACGACTATTATCTCAGAGGGGGGAACTATGACTCTAGAGTTAAGCATATTATTATTTTTTATATTAAATAAATTTCGATTTAATATTAAATAATAACATAAATACAATAAGTCTGATTGGAAATAATACTAATAACAAATAAGACTTTTTGGTATTGCAAGTGGCTGAGAAGGAGACTTTCTCATGGGATTTTCTCAATCTGAAAAAGTGTACACAAAAATGTACACACCAGAATCATCCGCTATCGAATTTACTGTTTCCTATAGAAAATATGTGATTTGGATACTCCAAGAAAGAAAATAGCCAAATTGTTCCTATTAAAAGAACATCTTCCGAGTTGAGACCGTGTAATTATTGAAAAAGAATAACTCAGTTTTGCCCGCTTTCTTAAGAAGCTTCAACAGAAAGAAAAAGAACCACTAAAAGAGCATGGGAACTCAGCGTCTGAAAAAAAACAGAGGAAAGCAACGACTTTATACCGGTTGTAACCGGTCTAGCATATCAGACGCTTGATCATGAATGGAGAGAGCGATGACAAACTTCCATAAGTCCGACAGAGGCTAACCAGCGTCACGTTTGAAGTTGCTGGGGGTCTTGATGATTTTAATAACCTCGCGGATTTTCTTGTTGAAAAAATGAGGAGAAATGGCAATATTTGATTATTTTTCAAACAAGATCTTATGAACAAATGTCGCGATGATATTCAGCAACAGCTGAGTATGAAAGAAAACCTGATTTCAAGTAACCTTTGTGTTCACAAAAATGTGTGTGCCCAGAACGACCCGTTTCTCCAATGTATACTAAACCACAAAAACAAGGGATGCTGGAGACGCCTCATGACAGGGGTTGAAGCTTATCATTTGCTGTAGGGAGTATTTGTGACTCTTTTGGAGGGGGTTTGAAGATAGTTTTTTTAGAATCCTACTTATACGATCAGCAACCTGGTGAATGCAGGGTAAGAAGGCAGTAGCCTGGGGTGTACAGGTGTTTTGAGAACTTCCAGAGTGTGAGGGGTGTAATTATTTTTTGATAACCTTTCTAAAGTCCGTTTTGTTGTACCCATTCTTAGCGAGGTTGTCTTGAATATAGGCTAACTCGAAATTAAGACCGTCGGGTTGGGACACTGTGATCTGTGATAACGCGATCCACAAAAGAATTGGGCTTACGGAGAGCTCTTGTGCCTGACGTTGATGTGAATTGGCATGAATATCTATCCGTGTGGGTAGGTTTACGATAAACTGACCGTCCAAGATGACCATTCGGTTTTCGGGTTACCAAGGCACCGAGGAAAGGGATATAACCGATATAACATTTTGATTCTATTTCCATAGTGAACTTCATATCAGAGTGTTGATTTTTGAGATGTTTCAGGAAAGAAGCAATGTTTATCATCTACATAACGGAATTATATCTTGAGTTTTAAATCAAAGGATTCCAGGGCTATTGTCTCAAGATGTATAAAGATATTTGCAACTACCGGAGAAAGGGGAGAACCCACTTGCAGTGACAGTAAACAATGAATATTAAACACTATAAGGAGCAAACTAATACCAAAGGTGAAAACGACCAGAACTAGATCCTTTAAAACTTACAACAACATAGTGCACCACTCGTTCGAACGCAAAAAACTTCTGTTGCTCAAGGAATAAAAATTAAAAAATAACCCGAAACTCAAATAGTGAAACATTTTCTCCAAACCATGTCAAAAGCTTTCTGAAGGGAAGAAATACTAGTAGCAAGTGTTGACACGTTAAACCGCTGTTCTAAATGGCCTTTTTAAGATAAACAAAATGACTTATTGACGAATGTCGTTGGGAAGCATCAGCCTGAAAGCTTGGCAAAAGTATTTTTTTCCAGGCACCATACCATTCTCCCAACCATTGTATCTACAACTTTGCTAAGACAGCAAATAAAAACATCAGTCCAATTTCATGTTTATTTGGACCATGATGGAGAAATGGAAAATCAGTTAATTTCAGTGGGCATAACCTTGAATTGAATATGTTGTGAAGGAGCATCGTTTTAAGTTAATTCCAACCAACCAATTTTCAAAAAACATTTGCCAAACGTTTCCGAAGATTGATAACATTGGATTATATGTATAGCAGGCTTGCTAGCAATGTTCTAAAAGTTGATTACCTTTCAGTGTTTTCTTCTGCCAAAGCGTTTTATAACTTAAAAAAATACTCTTTTTTTACTTTTATCTCGATGTCAGATTTTGACGGAAAATGTCTTCATTCAGCCTGATTCTATTTTGAAAATAAAATTATTCCGATTAACTCCACATAGCGCTAGTTGCAGCCTATGGTTTGAAACTTACTTAGCTGCAGGCATTGGCAGCTATTAATTCACATAATCGATATTTTGTTCAATTATAATAATTCCGGGGGAAATGACGCTATGCAAAGAAAGCCTGAAACTGACGTATCATCAGACTAGATGAAGACGTTTTACGTCAAAATCTATAAAGTCGCTACTTTTTCACAAACAAAAAGCAAAATGTCCTTTATGATACATTTTGTTCAATTTTCAGCTAAATTTTATACCTACATAATAAACTGCCACCACTTTAAAAGAATCGTGTATTACACTGCCTATTTGACTGTAAAATAATGTTGTATTCTAAATTTCGCAAACGATTGCAATACTAAAAACTTGTGTACAAATGTTTATTAAAATAACATACTAATTGAAATGTTTACGCTTATTTATTTACATTGATCAGTGTCGGTCATGAACCATTACTGTTGAATAAAAACACGTTCAAGAACTGTTTTTCTATTTTAAACTCAAACTTTTCGTTCTATGAATCATTAAATTATGAAAAGGTAACCTTTAACAGAAAACTTAAATCTTTAAATAACATTTGTGTTAAATCGGTAAACGTCAGTTGATGTAAGATAAATTTAGAAAAGCTCTTGAATAATCGCATTCAATTTTAATAATGTTCTGATTGAAAAGTTTACAATTTCATCTAATCACGAACCCGTTGTCAAGCATTAAGTATTAATGAAACCGCTCGTTATGTGTCTCTTCGACCTCCAACCCTGTAAAATTAATTACAACGAACTTCAATCATTAACCAACAAACTTATGTATTAAGTATTAAGGGTTAGTTTGTGGTTATTAACAATATTACAAAGACATGTTTGTAGTTAACAATTGCATAAGCTTAAGCTTTAGAACAATCTACATAAAAAAAGAGTTCTTTTAAAGTTCACTTTATCTGAAAAAAAGTTAATTTCATTTCATTTAAAAAAATCCATACTAATAGAACCTAAAAATGCATTGCCTATAAGCAATTTTCTTCATAGAACTAAGATTTAAGTTGGCTTTGTCAATACAAGCAAAATTTAAATAATCAATATTAAAATTTTGTGAAAAGCTATTATTGTAAGTTAATAAATTCCATTCCATTCTTCAATAACAAAATTTAATAAACGCTATAGCTTCTGAAGGTAAACAAAATTAGTTTTGAGGTATTTCTTACTAAAAATATAACATGCCCTTTCTGAGCTTCTTTATAAGTAATTCAAGGGCTCCCACTGCGAATGAAACTTTCAAACCTAAAAAAGTCGAAGTTGAACTTATAATATCTTTTGGGAAATCAATAGCATTTTGCGAAACTTCCTACCTGACATTTACAAAAGTTTTCCTGTTTTAATTTGGTATCCTAAAACACATAATTCCTGAAGAAATTAAAAAACTTTTGTAATTAACATTTTGAAAAAATTACGCGAATAATTTGAAATTTATTATACAGCTGACGTGTAAAATACATCAGATATAAGAGTATACCGAATAGCCTTACACTTTCGAATTTCAAATTATTTTATATCAAATTTGAATATTTTTAAAAGTATTTACCCATAAGAGCGAATCCTTAAAAAACTTAACCTCAAAAATAAAATTTGAACTGTTAATTTTCGTAAAAAGTATTTTACATCACTGTTCAACTGACCAGGAAATCGATTAAATTAAAATTTGAGAAATTGGGTTGTTATTTAAATATAATAAACGATGGTGTCTTAGTACCAAAATAAATGTGCATAAAAAGCAAACCTTTACATCAGAAAACGTTTTAAAAATATGTTGAGATTTTCCAAAAATAAAAATAATTTTGTGCGGAACTTTGTTATAATCTGATACAACTTTCTTTTAGTTAGACTTACGGCATCAGCCCCGCTTAAAAAGATTCGAATCGCAATACCTCCAATTTTTTTATAATCCTACAACAGGAATTCAAATCTGTATTCTTTTGGCAACGAAGCTGTAATGCACTATGTAATTTGAACAATTTATTCTAGCTTGTTGGAAAACTTTTGTTATTAAAATGACAACAGAACTTTATAAAAACGAATTACGTAATGAAAAACACGTTGTTCGAAGCAGCACATGTAGCAAATGTTAAAAGATATTTTAATTTATTTAAATAACAAAAACTTTTAGGCCAAGTACTACAATAAATTTCAGCAAAGACTTCATGTTCGTAAACCTATCATAGGTTACAATTAAGAATTTGACTAAATTTGGAAAAATTGATTCATTTCTTGCTTTTCTTTATAACAAAAAATTTATGTCTCAAGAGATTTTAATTAATCTTCGACAGCGCAATTAAAGAACGAAATTACTCTTCCTAATTGTGACTCTTAATTGGTAAAATTTCTATGAAGTCAAAAGGCAATTAACGATACTAAAGAATGAAGTTTGTTTAAAAACCACAAGTACAAGACGTATGCTTTAGCTTTTGTTATTGGATGTGTATGAAATGAAGTAAATATTTTACATGGATGGAACTCAATTACCAGATTTTAATTATGTAACTGTATTTATCAAAAATTGCTTTGCGATCTGTCTAAACTAATTTATACTTTTTATGTTATGACATCAACTACTAGGATTATTTACCTCCCCTGCCTTAAATGTTCTTTCCTAAAAATCTTGTTTTAAATCATTTTGGGACTAAAACCTGACTACAGCGAGAATTTATTATTTTCAAAAAAAAATCAAATTGAAGAAACGAAATAGTACCTTTACTTCCAAAAGTTAATATTGTACTAATGCCAATTTTACACTCCACCCTCAAATTTTCAGGCATCAAGTTTCGGGCGTTTCAGTTGCAAAAAGTAATCTTATAACATAACCATACGCGAAACCTACAAAGAATACCATCCAACTTAATTGAATTATTGGTAAAACTTTGTTATTGAACAGACAGTAAAATATTACAAAGTAAATATCAAAAAGCACATTTTACCTTCCGAAACTTTTTTTTGGAGCACCCTGTATACATTTTTATATCTTAATTGAATTCCCTGTTCTTTTCTCCAGCTTTTTGATTTTTTCCATTATTCCCGTATCTGTCCTCGTTTTCGAGTTATTTGAAAAAATAGCGATCAATACAAACCAAGCGTAGTCAAAATAATTTTTTTTTTGTTTTATTTGTAGCACCCTGTATACTGCAACTGATGATTTTGACATTTTATTGTAGAGATTCTAAAAGATAGTAGCTATACTAAATTTCAAATAATTATCTCAAAACGCAAAATATAAAAAAAAAATTGAAACTTTGCCACCCTGTATATCGAAAATGGCGCGTTTTTGATCATGTGTATATTAACATTTTTTTCTTATTTTGTTGAGTACTATCACCCCCTGAAATATCTGCATGACATTAAATAACACCCTGTATATCGTTTGTGTCGATAAATACGTTTTAAATGTCGTTTTAGTTTATGTCGTTTTAGTTTATAGATATCTTTTTTTAAATGTATAAAAGTTAACCATTTTTTTAATATGACAAATATAAAAGTGTTAAACCTATTATTTAATTATTTTAAGAAAAAAAACAATTATTTGTGATATAATATACCCATTTATAAATTGGTAGATATTTTAGAAAATGACTAACCACTCTCTAGTCTTTTACAAACCGACTAGATATAACCAGTCGTATTGTCAATCAAACAAAATTCAAGATCTTTTTTAAGTAAGACTGGGAGCTATTCGGCGTTTTATAAAACACCGAAAATTTTCAGGCACATTGTAAAAAACCTCTGTTTATTCTTCATTTTACAATTTACCTAGTCACTTCGAAAACGACTAGGCGTTTTATAAAACGACTGAATTTACAATTGGACTACGACACATATAAAAACAAGAAGGCCAGAGAGTTCGGGAAACCTACGTATCTATGCTTTCTTGACTATAGTAAGGCCTTCGACTGCGTGAATTGGCCACAACTCTGGAAAGTGCTACTGGACATGGGAACTCCTCTACACATCGTCATACTACTAAGACAGTTATATAACAACAGCACAGGAATAATCAAAATTGATAACAAGATCTCTAAAAGCTTTAACATAAAACGCCAAGGATGTGTCTTATCGCCTTTGTTATTCAACATTTATGAATCTCTAGATGGCTGGGAAGGTGGTATGTGGTATGTGGTATGGTTATTGGTGGCAAGATAATAAACAACCTGCGCTACGCAGATGACACTACCCTTATCGCGAAAAAGGAACAGGAGATGTCAGAGCTGATTGTAAGGGTTGAGCAGGAGAGCTTGCGCTTCGGCCTAAAACTCAATCGACAAAAAACAAAACTCATGGTAATAGACCGCACCAGCAAAATAGAAACCGCACCTAACATTCGTGATGTAGAAAATGTCAAAGAAATAGTTTATCTGGGTTTCCACATAAATAATGAGGACAACTCGTCAACAGGCATAAAAAGAAGAATAGCGCTTGCCAAGACAGCTATGACTAAGCTAACAAAAATTTGGAAAGATCGCCACATTACGAAGGCAACAAAATGCAGACTAGTCAGAACACTAGTGTTTCCCATTGACATATATGGAGCGGAAACATGGACCTTGAGGGCCGCACTGCCGCAGACATTAAGAAGCTGGACGCCTTCGAGATGTGGGTTTGGCGAAGACTCCTGAGGATCCCCTGGACAGCACATAGAACCAATGTGTTCATATTAGAAGAACTGGAAATTCAGGAAAGATTGTCAAGTGCAGTAAAACAACGAATTCTGAAATACTTCGGACACGTCATCACAAGTAAGGACGACAACCTAGAAAAACTGGTTGTTCAGGGGAAAGTAGAAGGGAAACGCCTTCGAGGGTGCTCCCAAAAACGCTGGATCGACCAAGTCGAGGAATTCACCGGTACACCTATTCAAGAAAATATTAGGTATGCCTCAGACAGAGACAAATGGAGGGACATTGCCCGAACTACAACTTAAAATGCAACCATGGGATCACTTCAGCTATGAAATATACGACTAGAGAGAGAGAGAGAGAGAGAGAGAGAGAGAGAGAGAGAGAGAGAGAGAGAGAAAAACAAGCCCATCTTTATTCGACAAGATAACGCCAAACCTCACTCTAGTGGCAATGATGCAGATTTATTGGCCGAAGGATCAAGAGATGGTTGGTGTATTCGAATTAAGTGTCAGCCACCTAATAGTCCAGACCTAAACGTTTTAGATTTGGGTTTTTCAATTCAATCCAATCGCTACAACACCAAACTTCTCCAAAAACTATTGAGGAACTGATCGAATGTATAGAAATGGCCTGCAACCAATTAAATAAAAATAAACTACTTGACAATGTGGTTTTAACTTTACAAAGGTGCATGGTATCAGTAATAATGGCAAAAGGTGGAAATAATTACGCAATTCCACAGATGAACAAAGAAAAACTTCGTCGTGAGGGGAGACTGCCGGTATCTCTTATGTGTCATGAAGAGGCACTTAACACAGCGCAGCAAAATATCACAAATGTCGATCAAGAGTAATCAGCAAAATCAAAAATATTTTTCTGTATTGTTATCTGTTTAATTAATTTGAGTTTCAACAAAATAAAAAAATTATAAATTCAATTTGAGAGTTTTGTATACCATAATTTGGGACAAATGTAACACCTGTGTAATGTATACCATATTTTGGGACAGAGGCAGTACTACTTTAACCCTACAAAACTACTGTCGGTGTGTGTCCCATTACTTAAGGGTCACCCTGTATAAAAACTATCGCCTTTGCAGTAATTCTAATCAAAATTAATTCGAATTCATTTAAAATACAGCTACAAACCAATAAATCATTTAAATATGGGCTTCAAAATGATTTTTTTTTTATTTTTTTTTATTTAGCCACCATTTACTGAAAATAAAAATTTTTAACTACTGAAAACAAAAAAAATGTTTCCAACTATTAAAATCATCTTTAAGACAATTTTCAATTAATAAATCTGAATATGACTGAACCGAAATTAATAAAAATTTTAAATTTGTCACAGCCTCTAACAACATTTTGCTGAAGTAATTTACAGTATACAAAAGCCAATAACCAAATTACCAAATTGATTTGAAAATTGATCTGAAGCCGATCTGAAACTCTCAGCACAATTTCGGTAAATTGCTCGATGACAAGATAAACATATTCATCTCTGTTGTAATATCCTATTAAACACAAATATTTGCTTTAGGAATTGAACAGGAATTCTCTTCTGCTCAGTTACCCGCTTGCATCGCAACCAAATTACAGTAGTTAAACGCATCCTCCAACTATCACCAGATTAACGTAAATTTATTATTACAGATAGTGTACGCGGTGGGATAGCTATCAGCTATTGGCAAGGCTCACACCAGATAGAATGCGGGGCCAGTTCCACAACCGCTTGTGCCACGTGCAGGCGCCCGAAAGCTGCAAAGCGGCTACTTGTTCGCGCCAGTACGTTTTTCGTGCTTTAAAGTGTTAAAAGATGTCCATTTCCAACAATACTAGAAAAAGGGATGATGAAGAAGAGAGCGAGCTGCCGCCACCCCCGGATGGGGGCTGGGGGTGGGTTGTTGTGTTCGGCTCTTTCATGATTCACATCGTCAGTAAGTAACTTTTAAAATTTCTATTTGGTAATTTAAATGTAAACTTTCCTCGTTATTAGATTTTTTCGTCAACTTTTAATTTTTAAATTTAATTTAAAGGCGCTTATGTGGGCTTCAAACGCACGGAACTTAATTAAAATTTAATCCGGCGAAATACGAGCCTAAGTGTAATCAAGCGTTGGGTTTACTACTTTTTACTAATTTTTCTTTATCTGAGGATATGACGTAGCATCGCGATTTTCTGGATTGTTTTAACTTACGGTTTGATAACTATATTATTTCACACGTGGTCTAATATGAAAATAGCATTTGAACGTTTTTTGGTTTGGCGACACACACAATTTGTGGGTGTAACTGTCTGGATTTCTGCATCACTGAACGCCTTTTCTTACTAAGATAGGATTTCTTTGAGCAAATTTAAATCTCCAGAAACTCTTAGGTGTCCCTTTGTGTGGGAGACTGTATACAACCATACTTGCTTTATGCTTTACAAAAGGACTCGATTTGTGCACTGGTTTTTAAAGTTAAAGCTTAAAGAACATGAACTCTTTTACTTTTATGTTACTCGTTTTTTCGTATTTTATATCTTGCATGCTTTTACTGATAGAACTGGCGCAGTTTGAGTGCCATAAATGGTTAGCTTTACAAAAATTCCTTATAAATTCTCCTTAAACAAAATTTTATTTTGAGGACTTAATAATAAAACGCCAACAATTGTGCGTTTAAGTGATTACAGTCTTCGTCACGTGCCAAATTTTAATTATCGCAAAAGATTCGTTTGCGATTTGATTGAAATTTTAAGTGTCTCATTTACGTTAGAGACAGCCAATAAAGGATTCTTGCTTGCTCTTTAATTACTGTACATACATCTGGGTGACATTCAGGACGTTTTTTTGAAATAGCAATATTAACTTTGTGTTCTTAAATAAGGTTAATTTGGGAATACCTTTAGAAAAATAGTTTAATAATTTCAAGCATTTGAAATAAACTTACAGAATTTGGTTAAACAAAGCAAACCTATTGTTTATTTTCTTGTTTTCTAATTTTGAAATTACTCAGTGTCCTGTTTTAAAAATGAAAATTGCTCCTGTCTTAATTTCTTATATTTCTACATCCAAGAACTCATTAATGCTCCTCAGAATTTTGTTAAGTTTTATTTATCAGCTATAATCGCTTATCAAAACCTCTTTAACTAAATAACTTCATCAATTCTCCCCCTAATTTTGCCCCTGACTAATTTAAAGCATTTTGTTAGTTACTACGATTTATTGAGGAGATTATTTTTTTCTACAATGATTGTCTTAATTATAATACATATTTGTAGTTATCTCCACTTATTCTTATCTTTAAGTACTTACAATACTATTGACTGCTTTAGTGTAGCCTTGAAAATAAAATTCTAAAATGTATCTCGTGTTTTATCAGTAAAATGCGTCTCCATGTGTTTTATCTTTTTGATTAAATAAAATCACAGACTAAATTAAAATTCCATGCTATGCCCTGCATGTTTTATTGAATTTCTCTGAATAGCTGACAAATATTTACAGGAAACAGTATGAAATGTTAAAGCAGAATGTAAACGTGTGTGTTTTCATTCGGGATTTTAATTAGAAAAAAGTCATTTTCTTGTGCAAATATTCTATATTATGGTAGTTCAAATGTGTAGGTGGAATTTCTATTCGCCAGAATTGTTTAGTTAGAAAATGTTTGTTCGAAGAAAAGAAAAGAAAATTTAAAAAAATATGTGGTTAAGATTTACTGCACTGAAGCATTTTTAGTGGAAAAATGTAACGAATTTTATCGAATTTTTCTTATACAAATTTAGTTTTAATTTAATAGCATATTTGACAACAAAAGTCCATTGTGATTTGCTTATGTATGTGAAATTTAAACCAACTCATGGAGTATTCAGTATTTACAGCCAGGTTTCTCCTTTAATTTTGCGAAAATTGTAAAACAAAGCAGCAAACCAAGTGGTATAATTTTAGAGTTCAGCTCAACAAAACATTGTTAAAAGAGAATTACTCATTAATTTGTATTCTGAAGTACTAATCCAAGCGTTGTTATTTTTGAATCTTTTTGTTTGTTCCATCAACACCCTTATTCTGTTTCTTCCAAGTTTTTCTCTTGCCCCCTATTTTTCTTCCTTGCTTTACTTCTCGTCGACATACTATTCCTTCTTTTCTAAATTAAACTAAATAATTTGTTCCAATTTCACTGTGAATTAACCTGGTTGTGTGTGTTTTTTTAGACTCTCCAAGTCTTCGTTTTGACTGCATACATAAAAACGTGAATTAAGATCTAACTTATTTTAAAAGTACTGCTTGAGCGTTATTAGAGAACAATAAATAATATAAAAATATCATTTTATCAACATGCTTCCCATGAGTTTGAATTTTATGCGAAACCACATATATCAACGTCAAGTTATAAATAACCTGACAAAACGAAATTTTTTAAACGGTTAACTAAAAATTAATCATCGATCAACTTTGGTTCTGTGAAAACGGTTAATTACAGTCGTTTTAACCATAGTGACAACTGATAAAAGACTAATGAAACACTGTCACATGTAATTATTATTACTTTTAATATTATAATTATAACGCGCCCAGACCGATTACCGATTATTAAATTTAATTATTTTAAACGCAGACGTATTTTATAATCACGCAATGGAGAGGCGTACAACTGTGGATAATATCAGTTATTTTTTAGCATTGTTAATATTCTGCATGAATATGCGAGCATGTTAATCATGTTTTGTATTCACTTTACGTCATAACAAATGGATGCAACATCCTAAGTACATGTTCAATAATTTTATTATATTTCTATACAACTGCACCCTTTTAAATTAGTTAATTAACACAGAAACCTGCTTGTTTTAATAAGTCAAGTCAGCTTTAGTTTATTATTCATTCTAAAGCAACGTATGGATTTGAACGTGTTCCTTCGAACTCAAAAAGCCCTAACAAACAAATATACCTGGGCTTTATTAGGAGTAACCTTACCTAAGACATTCCGAAAGTCTCACAAAAAGGAAAATATACGTGTTTATATATAAATAACCGTCTTAGATGCGCAGATTCTTTAAAAGTCAGTGGCGTACGCTATTTAAAAATATACAGAATTTCAACTCGCCCCAATATTTCCCACGCCTTGGTTTGTTTATTTGTGTCAGTTTAAATAAAACACATCGTTAATTCGAAAGGTGTTAATACGAAGTCTTAAACCAGTAAACACAGGTATAATTTGCATATTTATTATTTAATCAGTATGTTTTCTATTCATAGTAAAGGAGACCTTGTACAAAATTCCAATAATTAACATTAAACTCGTCGATGTCTCAGGAATTTGGGAGCCACAACCTTTTACTAAATAGAACAAAGATATAAAGAGCACTCGAATTAGGAACCAAAATAAAATTAACGAAAATTCGATCACGTTAAATTGGTTCTACCGAGAAGTTTAAATATTTATGTTGCAATTACACATTTAACTGCGGGCTGTGTAACTTTAAAGTGTTTGTGACTAGGAGTTACGAGTTTCGTAGCCCAATTTTGCCTCGTATTTGGGTAATGTTTTAATTTTGAAATGGAACTCAACATAATAATAACCTTTGGGATGAGATTATTTTGTAAACGAGTTGAAGTGGTTCTGTTTACTATTAAGGTTATTATACATGTTAATTATCATTTTATGTAGCAATGGCCTTCTGAAATCAGTAAATATTGAATAATACGTATCTTACTTTTTACTTTTGTTCTTTGTAATTACATATTTATATTTATTTACGTTTATTTATCATTTCCGTGTCTTTTTACTTTACTTATTTCGATATACTTGTGTATTTTAAAAGTCTGCCAAATGAACTTTCTTTCTTATTCTTCGTCCTTATACCTCTCAGTGTCGGATTAGGAGTTAGTGAAATACCTCTTCACCCTTTCTTTCCATGCTTTTTTGTCCCTTGCTAGTGCTTTCATTTCTGCCAGATTGTTGCCTTTTCTGTTACCTATTTCTTCAATTCTTTTGTTCCATGTTTCCCTGGGTCTTCATCTCTTCTTTGTACCTTTTGTTCTTGCTTCTAACGTCTTCTTCACTAGTCTATCTGGCTCCATCCTCATTATATGCTCATACCAGATATAGCACTTCCCAGATACTCATATACATAGTCTTACAGTCCCTCAGCCCACTTTTTTTATTTCACTTAATCCCCATATCTGTATTCCATAAGTGCTCATTTCCCCCGTTATTTCAAATTCTTTGCATGTAAGTGATGTAATATTCCATGTTTCTATCTTTATATTTGTTTCTTTCTTATTATTGTCTGTAATCGTTGCCATTGCCGTCTTTTGTTTTCTATAATTTTGTTCCCTGCTGTCTTTATTAGTTTTTTGGCTTCGAGAGTATTGGTAATAGGCATCTCGTGTGCTTGACCAACTGTTGTTATCCCTCGTCTGATATCGGTGACCATTCACCTAAGTTTCTTGTCTTTTCTTTCTTCTGTTTGCTTCATTCTCCAATGTTCCTAATTTTCGAAAGTTCTAAGTTCTCTCCTTATTTTCTTATACTTTCTTCCTGTCTTTTATTATTTCGTCTAGTTCGTGGAATTTGAGTTCCTCTAATTGTTGTAAAGTAAAGATTTATCCATCAATGCTTAGTTTATTATACAGAATATTTGCCCTATGTCCACTCGCTCTGGTCTTTTTCGGATATTCCACAAGCTTCTTCTTGTACTTCTTTTATAAACTCTTCTGTAATCAACCTGCGGTATCCCTTCAATTTTTGGCGGCTTTTAGTATTACCATCTTTTTATTCCATGATGCTAGTTCTATTAATATTGGTTTTTGTTTATGTAGTTCTCTTGAATTTCTCTTTCCATATCTATTGTTATATAGTACCTTCTTCTTCTTCTTAGAGTGGCATACCCTTTACAGAGCGTTCCCGATCCTCTCTCTATATACCTGTGGTGTGCGTGTCAAGTAACCTACAGACATAGGGGACCTACAGCTTAACGTGGGCTCCGAACAACGGAAGTGCTTGCAAGTACCTATATCTTTCTTATTCTTTCTTTCAATTTCAAATCCGGTTTCTTGTTAGATTGGTCAATGCAATGCCATATATAACAATCTTTTTCTTTCTTGGTTCCTTCTCCAGTAGTCCAGTTCCCTTGTCCTGTTCTGCAATTCGTATTTGTAATTTTTCATTTTGTAGGTACTCTTAGTTTTTCATTCCCAGCTTTACTTATTTCTAATTCTTTTTGTATGTTATCCAACTTAAAATCCATATTTTGCGCTCCTTCGTCCAGTTAGCTTAGCTTATTTAATTTTTCATTTATTTCCTGTAATAATTCTTGCATTTTATAGTTCGTATTTGTATGTATTTTATTTATTTAAAACTTTTAAAAAACAAGTTTATTAATTCGATTATCTCCTATCCAGATGAACTTAAGTTATTAAATTAAAAATATTTCAATTTTCAGATTTTCATATTTCATAACCAAAAAACTATTATCAGTGTATCGAATTAAATTAAACATTAAATTCAAAAAATAACCAAACTAACAAATAAACAGCAGGTACCAAATAATTCTGAAAGTTTTCTGAAATTAATCGATACTGTTTTTAGTTACTGAGTCAGTTTAATTGTAATCTTGATTGTAAAAATTCTTAGGCTAAGGATTGGCCATAGTTAAATCTTAGGTACACAAGATTGTGTCATATATTTCTTCGAAATACTACTTATACTTCACCAATTTTTTTTTTTTTTTTTTTGAAAATACGATTATTATTTTTAAATATTGATCAGTCTGCCTCAAATAGAATATGTCCCGTATTATCTTAAACTGTCTCAAACGGTCTAGAAATCTATCAAAATGCACCGAATTGCCTCGACCTCAGAATTCCCAAAACTGTCGCAAATTGTTGCCAATAAACCCAATAGACTGCCCGTTACAGGAAAAAAAGCTGCCTTAGTGGCCAAATCTTCGCATGTACAGTTGTGGACAGAAAAAAATAGGACAAGTCGAAAAATCAAGTAAACTTTATCCTATAAAATTTAGTAACTTGATTTTGGCTTTTATTATAATTATGACATTAATTTGTCACATTGACTTGCAATCAAATTACAACACAGGGGCCATTTTAAACTAGAAAAAAAACACTGTCCTATTTTTTTCTGTCCACAACTGTACATATGTCTATTAGGGGCCTAGGAAATTAACCGTCTGCTTTGCAATCAAGACAACACAGGTTCGAATCTCAGTCGTAACCGAATTGTAACGTCCATAGCGGTTGAGGTGCGAATGCTGCTAATGAGCTCAGCAATTGATTCCTTAAGATTAAAAACGGTTCTAAAATACAGGTTGTTCGTTGTGTTACAATTTATTTATTAATCAAATAATTATACTGAATAGTTTTTACAAACACATTGTAATTCAACGAAATACTAAAGCAATTTCAAGGTAAAAACAGATCCTTAAAGAAATTGTCAAAACAAAGGCATTTACACCATAACGGATGTTCACAGTTAATATGATGTATGACCGCACGATATCAGAACACGCAATAACAGGAAGACAACACTTGATAACTAGAAATTTTTCGATTGCTATAATACAGTAAGAAGTAAAACCAGCTTGATATTTTATTGTACCCAAAAAGACAAAATTTTCACCAAGAATTCACAATTGTTAGAAACTTTTCCAGTTTAAAATAGATCTTCCAATATTTCCGACTCACTATGTCACTATTCTACAACAAAATATTTCTACTAATAAATGGAACGTTTTGCCCCTGACTAATAATCTATTTTTTATAGGTGATAATTGAGCCAATTACTATGAATTCTTTACAGACTACATTGTACCCTCATACAGTAAACTATCAATCGATAATTTTCAATCTATAAAAAGGGTTCAGTTATTCTAATAATAGTAATAATACGCTGAGGGTTTTTTTAAGCAAAATAACAAACCAATAATTTATTCGTCTTTTTGGACAGATCTACAATTATGCATTTCATGGATATTATTTATCCCAATAATTTTAAAGTAAATACACGAAACAGGAATTAAACTAATAAAAATATGTAAAATAAAATTTAGGTGTCTTAATTATTTTTAAAGTATATCTGAAAAATGATAGATGTTAGAACATCCAAACCTTTTTTAATTAATTTTAGGTATAGATCACAGTTATACCATATGAACAAAAATTATTTAGATAAGGGATGGCCATGGTGAACAAAATCACTGCCTTTGATTGGTTCAGCATGTTGTTGGTTCTACATGATAGGTACGTTCAGAATTCCAAAGCCACCCTTTATCTAAATAATGTTTGTTCATATGGTATTATTTACATTAATACAGCCATTATTCAGTTATTTCTAAAAAAAAAAGTAAAATAAATCCGGTAACTATATCACACTGGGAGAGAGGGGATTAGTCTACGCCGTATTTCAGGTCTGTCTACATAATCAGATTATTCACTCTAATTCTACACAGTTTTATTTTGACGTAACTCAAAGAAACATATTACCTATACTATAACTTTCAAAAAAGTGGACAGCCTGCGTGTACAGCCCGAGTGTAACAATTTATTATTATTATGGTTTCAGTTCCCAATATTAAAAATAATGGAAAGTACCTATGTCCCCATTCGAGTGTGGGGCTTGCTAATCGGATAATAACTAATAAGTGTTTAAATGTACCCGTCTGTCTGTCACAAGTAATTTGTTTGTATTAGATATGAAGCTACGTTAACAAAACGTAAAAACTGGAAGAAAGCACGCTGTTCAAATTATTAAAAGTTCTTACCTCTTTACAGATCTAGACAAACTATTTTGTCATAAATATTAAACTAGACGAAACGTATTTGAAATCAATATAGGCCATATATCAGTCAGCTTTGGTATCGTAATAAGTATAATACCAAAATAAATCGACAATAACCGAGTACTTCCGAAAATAGCCGAAATCAAAATCTCGATGATTTAGTTTCGTATGCTAAATCAAACAAGAGAGTTGCATGTATAACAAATAATCATGGCAACATACTATAGTCCAGTGAAATTAGACATTGCTCTCCGGAAAAATTCCCGGAAAGCTGGATTTTGGCATGGACCTTGATATTGTGGTTCTAAACAAAATGTCAAAAGTCCCCATCGATCCGAGTGCCGCTAAAATTTTCACGCAGTGTCAAAAGTCACACAACACGGTTTTTCGTGAATATCTCATTAACGGTCACTTTTACGGAAAAAATATTTATTATCAAATTTGTAGCTTAGGAAATTTCCTACAAACCAGATGTAATGACTTTTATTTATAGGAGTGGCCGTTTTGGAGATAATGTGATCTACAAAGTTGTAACGAACGGTGTACACTCCTCAACGGCATGAGTGTATACGCCACGTGCACACTGTTCGTTACAACTTTGTAGATCGCATTATATCCAAAACGGTCACTCCTATGAATAAAAGGCATTACATCATTTTTGTTTGAAATTTCATAAGCTACAAATTTGATAATAAATACTTTTTCCATAAAAGTAACCGTTAACGAGATATTCACGAAAAACCGCGTTGTGTGACTTTTGATCTTGCGTGAAACTTTTAGCGGCACTGGGATCGATGGGGACTTTTAACATTTTGTTTAGAAACACAATATTAAGGTCTATGCCAAAATCCAGCTTTCCGGGATTTTTTCCGGAGATGGGACTTGTGTTTGTCTAATTTCACTGGACTATAGTATTATTTTTAAATAAACATTTTTCAAACAAAAAAAAACGTGGATTAAGCTTACTGCAGACACCGTGTACATAAAACTCACCTTGTACTCTACCTCGAAGGTAGAAGGTAGTGTGGAAAGGAGTGCACGTTTCGTAAGAAAAATAAAGATTACAACTCTGTAGATCGCATTATCTCCAAAAGAGTTACTTCTATGAATAAAAGTCATTACATCGGTTTTGTAGGAAATTTCCTAAGTTACAAATTTGATAATAAATATTTTTTCCGTAAATGTGATCGTTAACGAGATATTTACGAAAAACCGTTTTTTGTGACCTTTGACCCCACGTGAAATTTTTAGCGGCGCTCGGATCGATGGGGACTTTTGACATTTTGTTTAGAACCACAATATCAAGGTCCATACCAAAATTCAGCTTTCCGGGAATTTTTCCGGAGATGGGCTTTTATTTTGTCTAATTTCTCTGGACTACTAGTTGATATAGAACAAATAAAAGCTAATTGAAGAAAGTACGTAGAAAAACCTTTGAAGACGAAAGAAGCAATAACTCAATCAACATCGACTGCAACAGCGGCCCCCATTACTTACGAAGAAGTAGCAGCAGCAATAAAAGGAATAAAGAATGGCAAAGCAACAGGACCAAATAATTTCTATTCAGAATTGTTTAAGAACCAAATGGCTTACTGCAATATTCAATAACATATCTGTATAATACAGGAAGAATTCCACCAGAACGAAAATGTGAAGACCATAGAATTATTAGCCTCATGAGTCATGAGTCACCTCCTCAAAACAGTCCTAAAAATAATACACAAGGTACACAGGGTGTGTATAAATTGGCGAAAGAACTACACGTGGCGAAGAATTTTAGAATTTTATGACCAACATCGCCACGTGTAGTTCTTTCGCCAACTTATACACACCCTGTATAAAAAGTGTGAAAACACAACGCACACGCTATTTGGATTTCGGGATACTTTGGGTACAAGCGAGGCTTTTCGCAATACAAGTCTTGTTCCAACGATGCAGAGACGTCAGTTGTGATGTATATGTATGTTTAATCAATTATTAAAAAGCGTTTGATAGAGTTAAACATGACAAGCTAGTAATTCTAGAAACAATTGGCTTAGATGACAAAGGTCTTCGCATAATTAACAACATTTACTATAATTAATCAGCAGTCATCAGAGTAGCAAATCAAATGACAGAAGATGTCGTAATGAAAAGAGGCGTGCGACAGGGTTGTGTGCTTTCTCCGTTGCTCTTTAACTTTTACTCGGAGTATATTATGAAACTGGCCTTAGATGATGCTGACGAAGGAATGAAATAAAAAACGGCTGACTAACATCAGATACGCAGACGACACAGTTATCTTTGCAGACAGTCTGGAGGGTCTACAGTCTTTTATATCAAGGTCATAATCTGGACTAACATAAAAAAAACTAAGTATATGGTCATCAGTAAAAATCAGGCTCTACCTGGTCAAATAATAGGCAATCAGCAGCCGATAACACGAGTCGCCAGATACAATTAAAAGGGTACGAGTATAAATGACGAATGGGGCCACTCGATTGAGATAAAACAAAGGATCGAGAAAGCCAGATCAGCTTTCACCAGAATGAGCAGCATCTTCTGAAATTGTTTCATTTTTATATAACTGTATCTATATTTTTCTATTTTGTTTTATGTCACGGATTATCTTATATTTCAGTCAATCGGCTATGCCGCCTACTGTATTTCTTTAATAATAATAATAATAATAATAATAATAATCTTCAAGAGCCACAACCTACCGCTGCACACCAAAATTCGTTTACTACGGTGCTACATGTTTACAGTTCTCCTGTAAAGCGTTGAATCTTTGATAGTAACCGAGGCGAGGCATCCAGTAAAAACCTCGTGGCTTTGAGATGTGGTGCTACAGACGAATATTAAGAATCTCATGAGTGGACCTTGTCACTAATAATGAGGTATTGCATAGAATGAATAAAGAGTGTGAAGTCCTTCTCAGCGTAAAATGACATAAGCTGGAATACTTAGGCCAAATAATTCGCGGAGGAAGAGGCCCAGGGAGGAGAAAACATTGTTGGCTGTAGAATCTGCGAAAATTGTTCTCCTTAACCACCACAAAACTCTTTCGGACAGCTGCCAATAAAATCATCCATTCTAGTAGATAACATCCGAAATGGATAAGCACTAAAAACTGAAATACTAAATAATAAGAAACCATCTTACGTAGTTCATAAACAAATAAGCGAAAAGAATGCCTAAAAGGCAAAGTCACAAACCACTGTTTTAGATAGATATTTCAAATATCTAATGTTTATTATAAAAAATATTATCCTCATCCCTTTTGTTTTTCAGTAAGTACGGTATGCCTGCAAACAAAGCACTTACTTAATATCATTTAGTTTTTCTTTCTTGAATTAAATTTATCTAAATACAAATTACAGAAATTATCGGAAAAATCTTTACATGGTTAAAAAAAATACGCAGAGCAATTCAATTACTTGGCCATCTTCGTATCGATTGTAGTTTATGCTATCGATTGTAACGGGTGTTAGAAAACTCGTCTTATCAGAGTCACCTGTGCTTATTAAAATGTATGCCCTGTATTGGTACCTAAGTCAATTTTCACATAGACTTCATCACAATTAGTTAAATGACAGCAGTTGTCAGTAGTTCTAATAAATAGTGGATATTTAAGAATTAATCTAAGACACTTAATTTTTTTCAAAGGTGACTCTGATAAGACGAGTTTTCTAACACTCGTTAGTTTATATATAATATAATTTGATTTACATATGTATTATAAGCGTAATATGTTTTTTAATGAATTTAGAATAGCTACTGTTTCGACGCGATCAAATGTATAAACTACGTATACAGTGTGGTGATAAAGTAAGGAACAAAATTCATAATTGCGTTATTTAATGTTTTCAAGCAAAACGCTCGGACAGGTCAATTTTATTTTTTAATTAGCCACCTTATGACATAAAAATTTTACTTATGACGTCATGTCATCATTGGTTTTTTTAAATGATAACCCCAATTTTTTTTTGCTGGTTTTCATAGATGGTCCAACTACTTAAATGATGCTGTAAAAAAATTGTTACCTTAGATAACTATTTTTTTGAGCAAATAACACACTTAAAAATTTAAACTTGTGTAACTATACGAACCCCAGGTGTTTCACCCTTTACAGTTTTTCGCTGTGATCGTCTAGTTTTTCACTAAGATTTCCTTCACCCTCAACCCTTATTGGTTAAGTGCAAATCTTACCCTTTACTTATATAACTGACTATGTAGTCAGAGGACCCTTAATGTTGTTGTGGTTCGTTGATCTAGAGTAGCTTACCTTATAAAACAAGAAATAAATACTCCACCAAGTTTAATACATATATTATAAAGTCAGATTTATGTACAAATATTTACAAATACAGTAAATAAGTAAGCATAGTGTCATGAACATCAGACTAGGCAAGTTAATTAAGGGCAGTGGCGTGAATAATTATCATACTTTTCGTTTTATGACTTTGATGTACTTAAGGTGGCCTGAGTGCGTGGTTGATCACAAGAAATTATACTGGAAGTCGGTGCGTCTGTCAAATATGCGATTCAAGATCGATCTTTTATGTGATTGATATTAAAATCAATCTTAAGCGGCCGGAGCCAAGTGTGGTTTACAACCAATCTTTTAACGAGGGTGTAATTGCCCTCTAACGAGTGCGTGCGCTATGCAAGACTCTTAATTAGTACATGAGAAAGCGTTGCCCCTCATGTACGAGAATATACGAGATACTAGGTATCCTCGTACATTGTAAATTGTCACAGGGATGTTTCACCCTATCGTTGATTGAGAATATGCCCAAGACATATCTCAGTAGTCAGAATTGTCGTTTTATTGTAATTAATTGTGATCAGTACTTACACCAGGACAACCTTCAGTAAATTTTGATAAAGTTTAATCTTGAATACGTGAAATGTATTAAAACTGCTAACTTTTCGGTTAATTTGGACTACTCAGGGAGGCCCCTTATGAAAGATTTCTACTAATGCGAAGCAACAGAGTGCAGCACTGCTAACTGTATACTTTACAGTACTTAGATACTCGATTAGCGTACTAATCGAGCTCCCAGACCAGTATACAGCGTATAACTGAATAATGAAGACTGCTTGTCTGATAAGATTTTCTTGTATTTGATTATGGGAGTAATGGACAAGATTAGTTGTAAACTTGTTGTAGAAGAGATGATTAATGTCCAATTAAATAAATTTTCTTTTTTACATCAAATTTATTTATTTAAAATTGCAGACGTTTCGGGAGATATTCCTCCCTTCTTCAGTGCGTTGTTAATACATTTTAAAATTGGTGTAGAGATAAAATACAGGTATAAACAAAAAACAATGTAGCATTATGTAATTTATAAATAGGTAAATTGTATCTTCCATCTAATTACATAGAAAGCAGGAATAGACACTACTATTGTATCTTCCATCTAATTACATAGAAAGCAGGAATAGACACTACTATTCCTGCTTTCTATGTAATTAGATGGAAGATACAATTTACCTATTTATAAATTACATAATGCTACATTGTTTTTTGTTTATACCTGTATTTTATCTCTACACCAATTTTAAAATGTATTAACAACGCACTGAAGAAGGGAGGAATATCTCCCGAAACGTCTGCAATTTTAAATAAATAAATTTGATGTAAAAAAGAAAATTTATTTAATTGGACATTAATCATCTCTTCTACAACAAATTTTCTTGTATATTTACACTTAAAATTCTCATGTAGCCGGGTGTGCGTTTAGATGCTCTCACGAGTGTTTTCATAAATAGCTTGGTTTCCAAATGTTCCCATGCGACCCTTGCTCTCTAATATCATAAATTTCATGGCTGTGTTAAAATCCCATTGCCCTGGAATATTTTTAATTACTCTGAAATTTGACACTTTTAGCAGACCACTTGCGGGTCCCCTTGTTTACATATATGCGGCGCTAATTTGCCAAAAAGGAACGTGATTTTACGACGAAGATTTATGGTATTTTCTGTTATTAGTTTACACATGAAATCTATACTTTCAGCCACATTCTTGCCCTCAAGAAACACCCCTAGCGTCACGCTTTAAATAAAAGCAATTACATTAAAATATAATCCCTGAAAAATAGAAAATTAAATTTATAAACACGCAGGTGGCTATTACACTTGTTTTTGCAAATTATCGTTATCACATCTGTATCACTTTTTACGGACGAAACAAAAACTAATACTCGTAAATTTGACGTTTTAAAAACAGCACTGTATGTTAGTGAGTGTGAAAGGGGCATTCAGCAAGTTTTTTAAAAGCGAATTCCCTTTGCCGTTAACAAAAAATGGCACCCTTAACTGAACGGGAAAAAATAGAAATTTTAATAATGGTTGGATATGGTGATAAGCTAAGAACACATGAGGAAGCATGTGAATTATTCAACCAAGAACATCCTCATAGACCGCCTATTGCAAGATCCACAGTAAGTAAATTGGTTGCCAAATTTACTGAAACGGGATCCGTCCATGATTTACCTCGGCAAGGTCGACCTCGAGTAAACGAAGAAACCAGATTAGATGTGTTACTTGAAGCTGAAGAAAATCCTCACCATTCTACAAGGCAGCTAGCCCTAAATAACAACGTGGACCACTCTTTTGTCGTGAAGTTGTTCAAGAAAGAGAAATATCATCCTTACAAAGTTCAATTGATTCACGAATTAAACGAGGATGATCCAGACCGCCGCTTGCAGTTTTGCGAAGAACTAATGTTACGCTGCTATGAAGACCCCAGTTTTTTAAATAGTATCCTCTTTTCTGACGAAGCCACTTTTTGCCTGAATGGGACAGTACACCGTCACAATTGCAGGTATTGGTCAAGAGAAAATCCCCACTGGACTCAAGACTCTCACAGTCAACGCCAAGGGAAATTAAATGTTTGGATTGGAATAATCGGACGGCGTTTAATAGGGCCTAACTGTTTTGAAGGAAACCTTACAGCAGCACGTTATTTGGACTTTTTGCGGTTTGATTTAGTGCCAGCTCTGACAGAAATGTTTCCAAATGATCACGAAGCAGATGTACCGCATCAGGATATTTGGTTTCAACAAGATGGGGCGCCTCCTCACGTTGGAATAAACGTCCGTCAATATCTTGACGCCACATTTCCTGGAAGGTGGATAGGACGTCGAGGAGCAATTGAGTGGCCACCGCTTTCCCCAAACTTGATTCCCTTAGATTTTTTTCTGTGGGGTTATTTAAAATCAAAGGTTTGTTTTAATATGCCAAATAATTTAGACGAGCTACGGCAAAGAATTCGCGCTGAAGTGGAGCACATTCCTCCTAAAGTCCTTGAGCGAAGTGTACAAAGTGTTCACACTCGTATCGGTCAGTGCCAAATTGTTGATGGAAAGCAATTTGAACAATTTTGTTTGTTTTTGGGGTTTAATTAAGATTTTCTTCCATTAAAGTTACATTTTTATTTCTTGCGGTAAGTGTGTTATTTTCTCAAAAAAATAGTTATCTAAGGTACCAATTTTTGTACACCATCATTTAAGTAGTTGGGCCATCTATAAAAATCAGCAAAAAAAATTGGGGTTGTCATTTAAAAAAACCAATGATGACGTCATTGTGCAAAAATACATGAATACAATTTTTATGTCATAAGGTGGCTAATTAAAAAATAAAATTGACCTGTACGAGCGTTTTTTGAAAACATTAAATAACGCAATTATGAATTTTGTTCCTTACTTTATCATCACACTGTATAAACCTATCCTATTAGCTTTAAGTAACTTATTTAAATATATACTATACTACTACTATGCTAACTTAACTGCCGAACGGAGCGCCACACGCTTTGCTCTCAGAATGCTTTAAAACATACACTTTTCAACTCTTTAATTGCAAAAAATTCTTCAATTACAAGTTTCTGCCCGCCTCTGAGAAAAAATCCTGCAGGCGCCCATGCCCATGTATAGTGACAAATTGTGCTACTTCCTAACTTTTTTCATGGAATTGCTTATAACTTGTAAGTGGTGACTAACAATATAGTTTTATTACACTTTGTCCTCAGGATTAATCTAATTTGTTAGTTAGCTAGCTAGCTTGTTAATAGTTGGAAAGTAATTTATACATTTGCGAGAGTCAGCGAGAGCTTACTAACCTACAACTTTCTAATTCTGATAGTATTCCGCATGCATTTTCAATTTCATAAATTTCTAGGTCTGGATTTCCTTAATCATTTTCTTTTTTTATTCTTTTATATGATATTTATTTGAGAACCATAACTGTTGATAAAATTCTTATAGTTGTTTGATTTCGTTTTTATTCTTAATCAGTCTTCTATCTAAGCTCTTTATAGGAGTATTTTACTCAACGAGCACATTTTCTTTCATTCTCGTGTATTGCCACTTTCTTTTGATACATTTTTGCTTTTTATTTTGGGTCACATTTTTATGCCTTTTTTATGTCTATAAACTCTCTAAAGTTTGTATCATTTTTCAATAATTTTATTTCGGTCCTTTATTACTTATTTTTTATATTTTTATTTAACTGTTTTATTTTCTGCTTTATGTATTGCCATCATTAGGTTTCTCTTCATTCTTCTATTTCTTTATCTTATGATATGCTATCATTCCGTAATTGCCATATTCATTATGTTTATTTTAATTTAATATAATGTCACGTCAGATATTTTTTTATTAGTTCTACATACCTTATCATTGTTTCCACTACATTTCAGACTATTTTTGTTACAACTGATTGTTGAACCTAACAGATTGCTTGCTAATTGTTTTAAGATGAATTCAATTAGAACGAAATAATTGGCTTGACAATTAATCTTTACTAGGCTATATTTACCCAAGCTTCCAATTACTTCGCAAATTAAACAAAAATTAAATAATTTCAGTATTACGTAAATATTTGACAGAAAAAAATATGCTGAAATCTGAATAAAACAAAAGAGATGATTAAACTTCTCCCCATAAATAATATTTATTTCTGTTAGGCAAAAAATCGTTGGCCCATTTCAATTTTGGGATAATTAATGAGGAGTTTTCTCGCAGCTGTTTCTCTTTGTGCTAAATCCAACAAAGGTAATTTGTATAACCCAAAGTGAAATTAGGCATGTAAGCTTATGATGTTGCTTAACACCGTTTATTAGAATTGGAGGTGACTAACCATATTCATAAAATTAAATATTGTGAAAACTTACAAAAGAACTTCTTTAGTATTAAAAAATAAAATATCTCATAATTATTTAGTAAAACGGTGTTAATAATCTTACCATACTTTAAAATTGTGCAGTAAGTAATTTATTATTTTGGCATAACTACGTTTGAAATTATTCGCTGAAAGTTTGCGACGTTAAACTTCTGTATAACAGAATAATTACAAACATATTTTACCTGCAGATACCAAAAGTGCCAACTTCGTTTCTGGTTTTCTGGGCACGAATTAAATTTACTGATTATAAATGATGTAGGCTAAAATTAGAGAACCAAGAAGGGTAACCTGCATTAATTAATTTAATCCTCGTAAAGTTACGTCAGAAGAAAAGCTTTTCAGCGCTTTTCACCTCTTTAAATCGCAAGATTGAAAACTCAGATTTTGTATAAACTAAATTCAAATTTGAATTGGGTGTAAATTTTGGTTTTCGTAACTTAATATCTGCAGTAAAAAAAAAATTGAGGTGCATTTTTATTTCTTTAATCTAAATTAAAACACAGGACCATCCCAAAAATTATTGAAAATAGCCAAATTTAAAATGCTATTATGCAATAAAGTATTTAATAGTTTTAATTTATTTTTATTTACTTATTTGTTGATAATCGTGGAGATTTTTTTTAACGTTTTATAAATAACATTTGCTGTCAAAGCGAATGCATGTACCTTGAACTACTTTAAGCATTTTTTACATTGGCTAATAATAGACTGAAGTGATAGCTCTATTATCAGCACAACTATTCCACAATTTTGCCTTGAATTTCGCAGTAGATAAATATATTTAGACTTCTGATTTAATATCACAAACAATGTTTTTACCAGACATTCCGTTAGATATTTTCTTCTTCGCAATATCGTATTTAATTTAATATGATAATCCAATATTATATTGTATACAAGTTATCGTAAATATAAAAATTCAAACCGTATTAAATTAAAGAAAGTTTCAGATATTTAATCAGCTAAATTATTAAAGAAAATCTACAACTAAAACAATGATAATAGGAATTTATCCTTTATTTGCAAACGTAATACATTAGTAATTGAATCGAATTTTTACTGAGCGTGGATGGCAAAAACATTTAAAGCTGATAAAAATCGGGAACGTATTTAATTGAACCATAAAATTGCACAGCGAACCTGAACATTTAAATCTAAACACGTACAAATTACGTTTACGTTCACCTTGTGTTTTATGGAATCATTAACCTTAATTTAAATACGTAAATATACGATAAATATTCAAAAATTTAAACTTCATTTGCAAGTTATTAACATGGTTCTTTCATAAAATCCGGCTTAGTTTAATTAATGATTCAAAACATATTTTGATGAACATTTTCTTCCAAATGATAGACAATGGTTAAACTGGCTTTTAGTTTTCAAAATAAGAACTCTAAATGCCTGTAAATTATTCAAGGGCCTCGTTTCTAAAATATCCAGTTATTTCTTGAATTTATTTGTACTGAATTTATTTTTAGGAATTTTTATTACTTGGATCTTGGACTGAGTAAGGCGCATTTATATCCTTCAAATGACACAGTTTACTAATTTGGCCCTTGTAACTTAAACAAAATCTAAATTGGAAACCTCGTTGGCATGGACAATAACCCGGATTATACTGCAATACACCTGTTTAATTTAACAGTTATAAAAAACTATAAAACACGTGGTTGTTACGAATTATTCTCACGCCCACACTACCACGAAATGCAAGTACGCGGGAGTAAGTGCCCAATTTAGGAAACAGTTGTACTAATTATAACCTTAACCCTCGTAATGCCAGGTTTAAAATATTTTATATCTTACCATACGTGGTCTACGCAGACCCCATGTTAATTTAGCTTATTTTCTGGGTAATCTTTTTCAATAGCACATTATTTCATTTTATATGTAATTAATTGATAAACTTTACACATTTACTACGAAAATATTAAATAGCCTAAGTTCCTAATTAACAGTTTTTAAAAGTGGCGAATGTGCCATACAAATAAATATAATTAGAACACTTATTGCAACTATATACTGTGACTTCCTGTCTATTACATTCACAGAAGACCGACGTACTCGGGTATAAAATTGATGCTTTGCTCATTCAAGGCCGAATCTTGAAATATATTTTGGAGTAAAAGAAGTTTCCTAATATATTCAAATATCACATTCTCCGCCCCGATAACGTCGTCTACATCTTCCTCTACCACCACATTATCTTCAAACTCACTTGCACTGTCTTCTAACCTCTGAAAACCATCAAGTTCCTCGTATTTGGCTTCATGTAACAAGTCTAACTTTCTGTCTGTAAGTCTACCCAGATTTCGAAAAGTCGTGATTTTGATGACATTCCCAACTTATAACATAGTTTTAATTCACTAGAATGATAATAAAACAACAGAGCTCACTGAAACAGTTACAGGAAAGAATTTGATGTTAGAAACATGACGGGAATTTCAAAAATATGGCACACTTAAAAACCTTAAAACCCCAGTTTAAAAAACAAGAAAAATGGTTAGTTGAAACGTAGAACGTCAAATAAAATGTTTGTAGCATGTACAGAGAAAAAAGCTACTATAAAGGCAGAAGTTTAAAACAAGATATTTAATCAAATGCATCTGCCCAGACCCCATTGGCATTCTGAGGGTTCATTAAGTTACCATGCTATAAAAGATCATTTCATCATTGCTTAATTTTGTTATGGCAAGGAATAACATATTTAAACAAAAATTAATAACCCCCTTTTTGGTTTTAAAGAATCGAAATTACCACTTCGAATGAGATTATCTCAGCTGCATGAACTTCCGTCATTTGTTGACCTTTTTATATAATCTCCTTAAACATTTCCATACGATTTCATGGCTCATAATCAATACCTTACGTAACTTACATCAGTCCATTTACTCATTTTCTTTATTTTGCAACAATAAAACGAGAATACGTCCAGAAGCTATTTACAAAGAAAAAGAATCCAGTTAGCCTTGATCAGATTTACCATTTTAGTAGCATCTAAGTATGTTATGAATCACAACGGCAGCGGAATTTATCAGTATTCGCATTATGGGAAAATAAGTCACCCAGAAACACATTTTATGCGAATAATGAGACTTTAAAATGAGATCCATTAGATATCAGAGGCCTTGAATATTTAGGAAGATAAGAAATGTCATTTTTTTCTGTTCGATAAACAAGGTCTTCTTTAAATAAACTCCAGTCGAACTGTTATCACCGCCTTCATTTTGGGGCAAAATTGAAGTACCACCCTTGAATTATAAATTCCTGGCAAAGAACCGATCAGAAAACCCTGAACTTGAAAAGCTTTTAATTTAGTGAATTTTATTATTTCTAAAAATAAGCCTAAACAGCCTTCGGAAATTATTTAAGCTTGCCAGAAATTTAAATTGTATTTATTTTTTTATAAATTCGTTTATAAATTTACAAGAAAAATCAGAAGTTATATAATTGTATCTGAACCCAAATATAAATCTATCCTAATCTAAACATCCTCAACATTTTATCGTTTTATCCTAATTATAAGTTACACGTGTATATAGGTTAAATTCAAGGAGAATGCGTAGTTTTACGTTAACAAAGTGCTTGGCAAAATATTAAAACTAGTAATATTGTGCGATGTTGTTGTTCAATAAATCTGATTTAATATTAGACACAATTGCACTAAAACATACTTAAAATGTAATTTCATTCGCAACAGTTTTAGATCAAATTAAACCCGACTAATTTTAAATTTTAGCGTTAAAAGCACTTAATTGAAGGAAATAACTGTATAGTATGACGAATAAAAAATAAATGTCTAATTGGCTTTATTCTCTTTTCCCTGTTATTTTTTAATTGAGCAGACAGAAATTAGTGGAGGAAACGAGTTTAAACAACTACCGAGTAAATACTTTAGATGTTAACCTTTTTATATTTCATCAACGAAAATTATTAAAATAAACATGAATTATTTTTTGTATAATTATAAATTACATAAATTATGTTTTGATGTGTATTTAAAACAAT
Organism: Melanotus villosus; assembly: GCA_963082815.1. Taxonomy (NCBI): domain Eukaryota; kingdom Metazoa; phylum Arthropoda; class Insecta; order Coleoptera; family Elateridae; genus Melanotus; species Melanotus villosus. The sequence goes on from OY720420.1 coordinate 66,142,261, forward strand.
TTTCCATTTGAATTAAGCCCGAAGCTTTCGAAATTTAATACCATCAGAATATCATATTTTTTCCATTTTTGACTAATATAACGCCTTCAGGGAATGTTTTTGGCTTTTACGCTTTTACAAATAACACTCTTATGTTTTCTAATCCCAACGCTTGTTCCTCGTTCCAGCATTTATTTGATTTTTATTTCCGCTCTGCTTCTGTCCACTTCAAGGATGTGTAATTATCGACCTCGCAATTATTTGACCGTGGGTGTTGGAGTTCGTAGGGTGAAAATTTCCGTAGGCATACTTTGGGCAATAGCGTGACAATCTGACAATTTTGTAACTTCTACTAAAGTTAATTCGACCTCAATTTCGACTGGTGAGAAATTCCAAATTTAAATCAAGAGTTAAAAGTTATATCTTTTTTATTCTGAGACGGTTAACCAGTATTTATTTTTCAAAATAATTGAATTTTTTATGAATCTACATATTCTGGATTGTTCTTCAATATATCCTTATGTGGAATTAAACAACAGCAAAAAATAGTGGCACTCTAATATGGTATAAGACCAAACATCAACTTTATCATCAGGCTGCTGTTTTTAATTCTAAGTAAACGAGTTTCAAGTTAATAAATCTAGTTAGATAAATATTTTTATTAGAAATCCTACAGAATTGAACACTATTTCACTACCTATCCAACTAAAGAATCACACACATTTCGAAAAAGTATTAAATTATAGAAATTGATTAAAGGCAGCTTAAATACTCTCATACTGCATCGTTTTATAAAAAAATCAGAAACATATTCAAATTATAATAATAATAATAATAATAATAATAATAATAATAATACGTATGCTTACAACATCTACTTCTTTTTTTTGTAGTTCCGTTTTAAATATTTTCCTTTTAATAGTTATTTATTATACATGCGGATTAAATTAATGTTTAATGAGCGGTACGTTTAACCGCGCGAGCGGCGGTAGCCGCAAGCGCGTTGATACCGCGAGTTAATAAATTAATTTTAATCCGCAAGTGTAATACAACTGTTTATTCAATTTTGACATTTTTAAAGCGATTTGACATTTTTAAAGCGCTAGCGGAATAAAAATTTTAAACGATTGTTTATAAAACATCAACTTTTATGGGCAGGCCAGAAACAAATAAACGTCAGTTTATACGGCAAAATTGAATAAAAAAGTTTAACGGAATGAGAAGCAACTTAAAATTATTATTAAATCCAATTTTATGAAAACGTTTCTAAATGATCAAAATTATTAGGAATCCTTAGAAATTGCAACGATGTAATCAAACATTAATACATTTTTGTTTATTATTTATTAGTGAAAATTTCCGTGAAAACTGAAAACTGCTTTAGTTTTTAAAATTGAGTTAACGATTTATCGTTTAGAAGTTTTAAAGGGGGGCCAATACAATTTGAATTAGAATTTACAACAATTCAGAGCTGCAAACCTTCAAACTAATGAAAAGTCCATGTAAATAACTGACTATTATAAATCAGCCTTGTTTTATTTTTCTTCGACTAGTTAATTTGGAGTTGAAATAACACGAAATTTACGTTTTCGTTAAAAATGAAAATGGTAAGCAACCACTTCGAAGATGAATTTCGAAAATCTTATACATATAGGAAAATACTCGTATATACTTTAATGCATATTTACATATACAAAGGGAAATAATTTTCTGTATGCTGGATGTTTTTTAATTTTCAAAATTCTTTTTGTTTTCCCAAAACACTTACATTAATCAATTTATAATGCATTTACAAACTTTAGGCTACAGTAGACCTAAGTTAAGAAGACATTTCCGTCGATGTAAATGAGACTTTTATTGATATAAATTAATATTGCTACGATTATGCCACAATTTTAAATTTACTTTATTGCGGCTAGCACAGTATTGGAGCGTTAAAAGAATTCCTTTATCGTTTTACCCTTTTAATTATTTAATATTGTAAGTAACGACAAAATTAGAATTGTGCAGTTTTATTCACAAATCTTTCCCTACATTTTCCCTAACTTGTTTATTTTTAATTGTTGTAACTAAATTTAAAAGTAATTAATATTAGTTCCACTCACGTAACTAACGATCTTCACTATTATTTATTTCTGCAACTATTAACACGATGAAGTTTAATGCGACCACTGATCAGGACTATTCCATTACCAAATTGCCAATATCCAATATTTAAAGGAATTTAATGAACTCCAATTATTCACAAATTTATTTTCTTATATTGTTTATTCCGAATATCCATCATTTACCAGGGCAGAGCTGGGTTAAATCCAATTATTAATAAAAGAAATATTTATTTAGGTATATTTTTCGTTTATTACCAATATCCACTATTTACCGGAGGTGGATTCATTCCATTTACTCACAAACAAATTAATAATTTTCTCTTTTTAAGAAATTATCGCTTTCTATCCACAGAAAGAAAATTTCATAGTACAGTATTTTTCACCTAGGATTTTGCACTGTTTATAAATTCACAATCCAACTATACTTCATCTCTTTCTAAACTAGGTTTTCATTACCTACTGCGCACGAACGCGTGTCTACCCATACAGTTTTTGGGTGGGGCAAGTTGACGTCACAACCCAAATGCTAGATGAAAAATACTGTATCTTGTTTTATTTACTCATACTACCATCTTCTTGGCTCCTTTTGATTTTCTTTTATTTTCAATTTGTATCATTCTCCTTGGTAATACATCTTATTAAATTACATTCGTTCTTAAACATTATGTTGCTAGCTAACTTATTTTTATAGTTACAAAATATTCACAATAGTTACATAATATTCTCAACAATCAAACTATTCTAATGCTAGATTCTTTTATTTTACATTTTTTTATTTTAATTAAAACTGCTTAATTTAGTTAACAACAAACTACCGTAATCAACATCAACTTCAGCTAATTAATAAATAAATAATGACTAATTAAATAATTACATAATTAAAATACTAACATCCTTTTATACATGATATCATCTCAATATATTTTATTTGCAGTAAAAAATTTCATCGAATTAATTTCAAATTTATGATTCATGACATAATACGTTTTACCAGTTATTATTACAAATTTACGATGTAGGTATGTTTTTAATTAAATTAAATAAATAAAATCAAAAATCAAATTTATAGTAATTTGTTTAAATAGACTACATTTCTTTGCTTTGTAGCGAGTGGTAAAATTAAACAAAGTTTCACATAAGACAGTTAGTTCTGCTACGTCTTTTCTGCTTGGCCTTAGAATTACCACTGGTAAAAAAATATTTATTGCTTCTTAGTTTGGGTAGTATATCCCTTCTCCACAAGGCGTAAAGTAAATTTTGCATCGTTAGATGTAAAACGATTTGCACAAATAACACATATTAAGCCACGATTTAGCAAATATAACAGGCGATTAACAATAAACTAAAAAGTTGTTAAAAGCTGAGAACAAGATGCAAACTAGAACTGGTAATATGCAGCAAACGCAAAAAGGTGGAAAATTAACTGAAAGAGGAAAACACCGAATATGCAGATTACAAAGCAAGTCAACATGATAGACTTAGTTGAAAACAGAATTAAAAACAGAAAATTAATTATCAAAAGTTTGCAAAGAAAACTGGGCAAGAATAGCAACTGGAACAAAAAGCTTTTCAATCATTGTTTAATCAGAATTCAAAGCTTGAACTTAGTTTAAGGGTAAACTCTTGCTTTTCGGTGCTCCTTCAACATTTGATCCTTGCTTGGGCTGAGCTTAGCTTAAAAGCTCTACAAGGAATTTTTAAAATATACAAACAACAAAAGAACTACCTCACTAAGGGGTAAAGAAGAGTTGTTTCCGTCCAAGACTTTACTTTTGTAATAATAATAATACTTGTAACGTGTAACCTAAGATTTAACTGAACCAAAGTGAAGTGCGCCAAATGAAAATGAATCGCAACACACGAATAAGTTTATTTCTTTATAATGTAAATAAATAACCGCCTTTGAAGTTATATACAGAATATTTATCAAATAGTAAAAGTCTTAGCTTATCCGCTCCATGTTGATAACATAAAACAAATCTGAAAATATTTACCTAAACCAAAATTTAAGTGAGTACCGGAATTTCTGGATAAGTTTTCTCATTACAGCCTCAAAGAAATTTTGTAAAAGTAACTAAAATTGTTTGAACAAGCAAATTTGGCCTAAATTAATTTAAGTTACTTGTACAAAACAAGTAAATACACATATGACACAATGTCTTATTAATAACGTAAAATAACAAATAAATAATACGTTGAAAACTATTTTACTACTAATACTGCATTTATTATTGCATCTTAATGAAAATTTAAATTCTTCGATTTTTTACTTTGCTTTAAAAAAAAACATTCTAGTTTTCACCTTGTTTTTAAAAAGTTAAATGGATAAATAAGTACCATACAAACTATGCTAAAAACATTACATAATTAATTAATTAATAATATGTGTTTTAATTTTTACTTACAATTTGTCATTTGACATTGAGAATCCTCAAAAATTTCATTGTCCAGTTCTTAAAACTCATATTTCTCCTTTACAAGCTCACTTTCTGTTGTACACATATCTCCACTCAGTCCCAATTTATCTTATTACTCAACATTTTTGAAATGTTTAGTTCAACCAAAACATCGTAATCGATAAATATTTACTCATTTAAACCTATATCAACCCCTAAACTCGCTTCATCTGAACTTAGATTTAAACGTTCATTAAAAAAACAGCCCTGGAGTTATACAAAATACTCGTCAACATGAAGACTGAAACACATGCGCTGAAACATATAAGAAACCATGAAAGCGAGATTCAAATATTGGACCAATTATACTAAAATTGAGATTGTGGAACACAAAGAAATATTGAAGATGTCATAAAAACTAAAAGGTACGGAAGTTTCGATTTAAACTTATCCAAAAATGGAGAAACGTATGAAAAACGCCAGAGCTTACAGCATGTATATGGCGGAAATAAAACAATATTCGACTAGCAAACTTGGAAACACAACGACCAAATTAACAATATACCAAAAAAGAAAACTAAGGAAGAATGCTATAAACGAATGAAACAATAAGAGGAGCAATTACGACATATAAGAATATTTACAAATGCACGACTCATATCAAAGCATTATTTGGTAACTCCGTAAACCAAAGATATGTAGATGATGACCGCAATAAATAACAGAAAACAATAAAAAATGGTTAAACCCAAAAACCACAACATACCCCCAAAAAATTAATGGAAATGAAAGATAAAGAAGCGGATAGCCATGTGTAAAAGGCCTCGGTCTCTCACGTATGCATCTCGGGTTCGATTTCCGAGACCGGCGATACCCCCTGCTGGAATTTTAGAAGATCGTACGCTTCTCCATGCTTCGTAAGGCACGTTAAGTCGGCAAGGCCAGTTAGCATACTAACACCTTTTATCACTGCAGGTGATGTTCTTCGCCTTTATCGATTGGTAAGGTTAGCGTCCTACCCAGTATACGTGCGAAGAGGGCTCACAGTACTCATACTTAAGAGTTATTAACAGGCCTTGGACCTAGGCTTCAACCATAAGAGAAAGAAGAGGAAGAAAAATGGTAAAAGAAAACAGGCACATGGTACATAATACTTTTATAAAAGGAATTGAAAATTCTGGACGAAAAAGATGTGTGATATTTTTAATGCAGAAAAAAAATCGGAGCTTCCCTCTTTCGGATACGGATTCGGAGTAAAACCACGATGTTTGTCTTCTTTCATTATGTGGACTTTTCTTCTTGAGCTGTTACACTATAACCTTTAGATTTGAAATTACGAGGACGGTTCAAATTTAACCCGGAATTTTGCCGCCATATACAAAATACTTTGTATATGGCGAAATAGCTTTCTTGATAATACACTGGACAACCTAGAAGCCATGTGTGCTGTTTTTATGGGTACAATTGCTTTTGTTCAGTATCTGTAGCCATGGCGGAACAGCCAGTTCATAATTCATAATTGCACAGCGAATTATTATTAAATTTCTTATTAATGAAAGCTTTTTTAAACTCAGTACTAACCTGGGACGAAACCCAGGTTTACCATTTTGTCCCAGAATCGAAAAAATCAAGCATAGAATGGACACACAAAACTTCACCGAAGCTTAAAGAAGCAAAGGTTATCCCTCCAGCTAGGAAGATAATGGCCACTGTGTTTTGAGGCGCAGAAGGGGCTTTGTTTTTAGATTTTTCAGACGATAGGATACAATTAATGGCCCTTGCTACGTTCAACTGCTTGCCGAAAAAGTTAAGCCTGCATTTCGAACGAAAAGACGGAAGCGTTCGGTTAGAAGTGTGGTTCTCCTCCAAGACAATGCTCGCCCGCACACCGCCAAATTGACTAGGGAAACTTTAAATAAATTATACTGGGAGACACTTCCACATCCTCCTTACAGTCCTGATTTGTTTTTTGTGACTTTAAAGATAATGAAGAGGTCATAAATTTTGGGCAAAACTAGCTTGCCGCTCAGCTAAAATACTTCTATAAAGAAGGAATTATGAAGCTTCCAAAGAGATGGCAAAAGTGTGTAGAGTTAGAAGGGGAACATGTTGAAATGTAGGATAAATCATATTGTAAAAATTTTGTTTAAATAAAAAGTTACAACAAAATTCCGGGTTAAATTTGAACCCTCCTCGTAGAAATGTCATATACAGTCCAGCCTTGAAATCAGACGATGCATGTCATCGAGCTAATTTTAAATGGCGTCATAAATGCCACCAATAGATTTACAAAACTGATGTTTATTTTCTTCTTTATAGCTTATTTTAAATCATGCGTTTGATTTAAGCTTAATCAATAAATTATTATCAATGAAAAATTAACAACTTAATGTAGATTTAGTATTTCTGATGAATAATAAATAAGAAACGTAAATGTGCCAGAGACTTTCACGCTTTTCTGTTGATGGTAAAATATCACCAACACTTCGTTTATATTTGTAATCGATCGATAATATCGAACGTGCACGTGAGTGTTGAGGTTGCCTATACTATCAGGAAATTCTAATCGTTCTTGGGCTACATATAAACCTACTATATTTATGACGTCATTACACTTGATGATGTGCATCGTCTGATTTCGCGGCTGGACTGTAAGTGAGCTCTCATTGGATGCTTAACCCTTACGTCTTTCATCTATTTACGATTATTAAGCCCACTACGGAATGTCTAAATGTGACAGGTTGTAATAATAATCTTAATAATAAAAAATATATATTTCAAACTTCACTGCAGTAACGCCAATATTTACAAAATAAATGATCTTGGAAAGAGTTTAAAAACAATACGTGCTGTTAATTACACTTACCAAAGCGTACAAATTTTATATCTCTTAAAAAAAATAAATAAAGAACACTTTCGGGGAATTAGAATTAAGGTCTTGCGCCATGCTACCCATAATTTTACCCATAATTTGCCACCTGTAAAACTTTGCAATCGCTTCTTCTGCTTCATTACTACTATAACACTGAAGAGTTACGCCAACGCAAATACATTTTTGGTTGATTATCAGCTGGAAAGGCTATGGAAATAAAATTTTGTTTTAACTAAACTAATCAAAATACACATAGTAAATAGATGACAATTGTTTTTACCATCAATGTTGTCTATATCAATGCACCATATTATACTTATATAACTTAAAATTCGACAGTTGACAGTTACAAATCAATTGACATTTCGAACACAATAAATTAAACCACAACTGTAGGTATTGCCCAAAAAAGAAATGAACTTTGTATAAATCAAGTGCTACGCATTCAAAGATTTGAAACAATCAGATTTGAATATTCCTGAACAAAATTGCTTCACCTGCTGAATTTTTTATCTCTCTAACATTATTCCGGATTTTCTGGAACTGAGAATCACTGAGAACTATTTCATTCCGGGATATAAGAATTGGACCAAACATATCACACTTGCTGAATTCGGTTAGCAAAGCTTCAGATATTTCCGCTAGATAAATGCACCTCTCTTATCTCTTCCCTATTTTAATAATGGTTTTTCGTGGAATTCATCTTACTCACACGTTTTCCGCTTCACCGAAAAACTCTGTTATGCGGTTACTCGTACTTTATTAAATTAAATACTAAACGTTATAAATAAAAGAATGCGATAGATAAAAGAGTTTCGCGAAACACGAAATTATCAAACTTTCGTTTTTTTCAGTAAATTTCCACGCAACAAAAAAATAAAGGAAAGCTTTTTCTTTTCTGAAAATTGATTTCCATCAGATTTGACGAAATAATAATATTACCTTGAATTATAATTTCCCATAAATTTCGGCCTCGCGTGTTTTTGCTGATAGTAGATTTAAATCTGACATAAACGTTCGTTTTCTAGGTTTACATAAGACAATATTCACCTGTTAGTTTCTATATTTAATGTTTATATGTTTCAAATAGGTAAAGAAGTTTGAATAAATCGCGTTTTTAGCTTTTAACATCCTTTTTCCAAACAGAACAAATAAACAGAATACTCCAGAAATAACCGGTAATCATTATCGCCGGTGCTTGCAGCATAATCGATTGGATCTTTGACTATATTTTGGGATTATGAGCTCTCAAAATAGATTAATGTGTTTTGGCCATCTTTAAATAGAAACCTGTTAGTATACGTATAGGTACCTAACTGCAACTTCTGAATATTTTTAGGCTCATTTAATTGTATATAAATACGCTTTTGCACGCTGTTGTAAATTTTAAAGTACATTCTAACCTTACTTTTACACCCTCTCAGATAAAATATCTTCATCTAAAAACGCTACATCCTACATCATTAATTACCAGGAACATGTGCTAAAACATGGAAACTGACAACTGGGGACTTGCAGAATAATTTATCTTTTTTTAATACTTATTTTCATTTAATATCCGATGCAACATAAGCCAGTGTATACATTATTTAAAACTTTTGAGTTACAACTTAGCTTACTGTTTAATAAAGCACACCATTAAATACGTTATTGACGTTTCAATAAAACTCAAACGCCATTCAAACGTTCATATTTCCACTTACATAATGTGTTTAAAAATTCGAAACAATGCGAAACAATAAGAAAATTACAAATGCACATTTTACGATTCTGCTCTTAATTTAGAGCAGTTAGTTGGTTAGCTCTGTCGGACTGCATGGGCACGTTTACATAATTTTATCTTGTTTGAGCAAAGGTGCAGTTCTCGCATTCGCGAATGCAGTTTAACACGTTTTATGCAAGTTTGGCAAATATCAGAAGGGAAAGCAAACGGAAAATTTTAATGTGAAATTTTACGATGCTTATGCTCCAAATAAACATGTCGTTTATTTTGACAAATTATGCCTTATCTTTAAAATTTATGGTTTCTGTCAAGTTTAAATTTATATCTGCCATTTTTACTTCGTTTTACATTTTTTGCAAATTAGTTTAGTCGAGATACATTGATTGAATCGGACTTGCAAATCGATAAATAAAATTTAAAACCTGAAAATGATTTCAGGAAATAATATGATTGATTGATTAATTAACCAATCATTCTTTCAAACATAGCGATAGTTATTTTGATAAAAAGTATAGTTATATCGAATTAAATACTAAATTTTTCAAATTGGAAAACAAGAAACTCGAGACCAAAAATAGAATAAATTCTTTCGAAAATCTCTGAAGTAGATACTTATAAACTTATTTGGGGGCAAATTGAGTTGAAGTTAAAGACAACATTGCCAATTCCACTCAGTCTTTCAAAAGCCCCACTGATTTCTAATTCTGTATATCAACCTTCTGATTTTTTTAATTCTATGGACATCTGAAAATAGATTTTTTAAATACCAAAAAGAATGAAAATAGAACCACGTTTAGCGTATCTTAGCCAAAATCTGAAATAATTTCAGCTTTCAGATTTGTTATTGTTTGTATTTCTGCTTACCCACGAAAACATAGAAATAAGGGGTTACCCTAAACCTGATGTTTAATTATATTGTTTTGATTACTCTTAATTACGGTATTATGATAGGCGATAATTGTTTAACTTTAAAGCCTTTGGGGAGGTGAGAAAATATCTCAGTAGTATCGCGTTGATATTTCTGATAAACCATCATCTGTAAACAAATATAAAATCAACGAATCGGCCCAATTATATACATTAAAAGCACTAAACATGCTTGAAAATTACCATTTTATCTTATTATTCGTATCCTTATCTCACCTGTAATAATTCAAACACGCACTTACTACAATTCTGATATCGCTCATGAAACTAAGCTATGTTTACTTCTGCTTACAACCTTCGAATTTGAAATTATGTGAAGTACATTCACACAATACGTTACTATGCTTATTTTTTTTATCTTATCAACCTTAGAAATTCTTCTTAAATCAAATCGTCATTGTAAGTTATTTATCTGGAGCCAGCTAGATCGTTTACACTGACTGTATTGTCAGGAAGTGCTCGAGTTCAGTGAATCTATCGAGCTGGCTTATCAAACCCCCCTAAAAAGGGTTCAAGTGTCAGTCAGTGGATCGTTAAAACTTTATTATTTTTTAATTAAGGTCTGCAACGTCAAAAACAGGGTGTAAGGAAGATAGACCGGAAATAAGGTTTAAAATAACAAAGATTGATTGGTCTCCAAGGGGCGTTAAGTTCGGGGATTTTCGCGCATGTAGGGTTACTGATAAATATTTACAACCACAAGTTTTCCACGTAAAAGACAAATTTAAAGAATGAAAAAATCCGTACAGGCTTTTGTAAATGCCTTTTTAAATGATGCGCTCTCACATTTTTTAATCTCCCCCGTAATGCAAAGTGAATCTGGTTAAAGCTGCTATTATATCAACATGAGTAATTATCATATTGTTTCTTGCTTAGAAACATCTCATCAGAATTTAAAAATAGCTGTTGATAAAACAAAACACATCAGGAATGTAATTTTAATATTTTTACATTTTACGAGACAAGAATTTAATAATTCGCAGATTTTATATAATAGTAATTCCTTTACTTACAGATCAAATCAGGATGCCCTAAATTTCTCCTCAGCTTAAAACGAAATTATTTTCACAGTTAATATTAATGTTACACTAATTATTTCATTTGAAACATCACATTAAGTATTAGCTCCTCTGAAGAAATACTTTTAACAAACATATTTAAAAAAATTCTGTATATCGAGAAATGTTCGTAGGGAATTGTGTTATATTCATTAACATCTTAGACCATTTGAACTAAGTCGTTAAATTTGTAATGCTTTCTATTCGTATAGCTTTCATAAATAAACAATTGTTTGTAAACATTTAGGTGTATCATGGAAATTTACTTCCAGTCAAATTTCTTTTTTAGTATTCTTCATACTAATATTTTTCTTTCGAAGACGTCATTTAAAGCCCATTTTGTTACATCTTATCTGAGCTTCTTTACGGAGATATTTTTCTGTCCCCAGGCTCTATTTTCCAATACTTTTTACAACCACCTCAAAGGCATACATTTTATATGGTTAAAATAGTGGGTGGGAAAATCGGTAAACCCTTTTATCCAGTGCTGATGTGATCAACAACAAAAGTTAGTTCTTATTTAAAAATGTTTTAGAGAGAACATTTATCAATTTCAGTGGTGATTTTGGCATCAAAAGCCTATACAAGCACCGAAGCTTAGTAATGAATAACTCTTTTATTAGAAATTCCAGCAATCAATATCTAAAAATTCTTGCTCTAAATACTAAATTAAAACTTTATGGCTTGAATTTTACGTAAAAAGGAAGCCCAACCTCAGAAATTAAATTATGCAAATTAAAACTCCGAAATATGAAAATTCGTATACTGTAAAAGATGCTTGGTAAATCTTACAAACTTTTTAAGCGTTAAAAAAGTTGGTTCCACTAAAAAAATTATCATTTCGTAGTCACTAACACAATTACATATTTTCCCCTGTTGCTATGTTCTACAACTTTTTATATTATCCTGAACAAAGGCCTATAAGAATGTGCGAAATATTTCAAATTCTTGGATTTAACTTGTTTATGAATTTAATTTTTATCGCCTCTTGATAATCTAAATTTATTGCTGAATTGTAAACAATTATGTGCGTAGATAAAATTCTGAAGAATGTACTCCAAACAAGTCTTTTTTTAGAACTTTTCTTTTACTTTACTACAGTAACCCGCCTTAAGAAACTTAAATTTTCAAAAATAATTTCAATCTATAATCTTCGTTGTTTTATGTAATCCACTACAATTTTCTTTTCTTTTTAGATTAAAGTGCTTTATAAATATAAAATACAACAAAGGAAATTAAAAACCACATTTTTCCTTCTTTTCTCCCCCGCCTGCTTACATCTTTGATTTATCCTTCTTTGTATCCATCATATTATTTTATGCTTCTTCTTATTCTTCTGTTCCTGCTCGCAGGTTCCTATTTTTTCTCGTTATTCAGCCGACCCTCCTGCTTTCCACCCCACCCCTCTTCTTCCTGCCTTCACCCCCATCCACCTCCACTTCTTCTCCTCATCTTCAATCTTCCTCGTCATCTTTTTTGAAAATATTTTTTTATTTAAACTCTTTCCCATACTGAGCATCATCCTTTGACCCCTTGATTTCCCCTCTACTTTTTTCTCTTGTTCGTCTCTTCTTCACAATTTATATCCTTCTTACATTTTTCTTCTCTACATCATTGAATGTTGGTTGCTCTTTTCTTCTTTAACACCCTCATTCTTCTAATCCTTCACTTTTTCCTGCTTCTCTTTATCCTCCCCTCCACTTTCTGTCCATCTTAAGGTTGCTACTCCTCCTTCTACTTTTCATAATCAGCAACTACCTCACCTTCCTCCTCCCCCTACTTCTCTATTCCACCCCGTCTTGTTCCTCTTCCTCTTACTCGCCACGTCATATTTACCCTTTGTATCAATTTTTTCTATGTTCCGTGTTTATTCAATGTTTCAGAATTTACAAACCTGTGTATTCTGTAACAACAATCCTTTAAAAGTTCTTTTTTCACCTGTTCTTCTAGTATCAAGAAAAAAACTAATATTTATCGCAATATGTGATGCTGAAAATCAGCCTCGGTTACGTGTGCAAGTATTGTGTTTAATGTAGGTCTGGACCACGCATTAGCAACCTATAATTAAATTCGATCCCAACTGACTCTTGAAACCATTACTCATTCAACTAAGTTTTGGTATGCACGCCCTTTTGGCTCTGTTGTTCTGTATCTAATTTCAGGCTATTTGGCCTCATTGTTATATTTGATTTCCATAAACCCATTTATGATTATTTAGTTGTAAACTTGTAAACCCTTGTAATACATTTTCCATGCATTAAGTTGAATATTTACAAATGCAATTAATCATAAGGTATACTGAATCAAGAACTTAACTTACAAAATTAAAGATTAAATTGGAGGCTGAAAATTTTCCAAAAATTGTCCTGAAGTAATTAATAACCTAAACCTGGCAGCATTTTGCTTTATAAAAACGCTCACAAAAAGCCTGAAGTTTTCGGTATACCTACATTACAAAAATTATGTGCTATAACGTCAGTGCTCAAATCCAGCTACAGTACTGAATAGCCCTAAAAAGTAAATGGATTTACTTTTTGGGAAAATCCTGAAGTTTTCTTCCCATCTCTTAACAAAAAAAAGAACAATATTTCAGGCGCGTCGTACTCACTTGAAAGCAAATACTTTGGGTCTCTTGTGACATTTGTGGTCGCAAGAAATAGACTGAATTATTGGTCGTTGTGAGAATTAGCCACGAAAGGTCTTGACGTCTTTGTATCCCACGTTTATTGGTTCTACAAAAATGATTCCTAAGCGATTTCATTACAATTATTGAATCCTGGCTATTTTAATGAATAAAATAATATAACACAATTTATTTCTCGTTGCTGTTTGTATGTTTGAAATATGAAAGTAAATTACGGATTTTGTCTAAACACATTGCCGTGTAAAATCGTAAAGAATCGTTGTAATTAATTTTAAAGCACAGCTTCGACATTTTCCGTTTTAACGTCAATAACAAGAAAATTCGATTTTTGTGGGGGATAAAAATGACATTAACATTAAATTGCCATTTAAAATGTAACCTTGACTTACACGGCTTAATTTCATTTTTATCATTTAATAGAAAGCAAATTTTTCCACCAAACTTTAATTCTCAGATAAGAATTAAGCTGGGCCAAAAGGGATTAAGGTTTTATATGAATCTAATATTCCAATTAATTACTGTCAACATTTTAACACTTTAATATTTTATTGCTTTTTTATGTAATTTACGGCACCGATTGCAGTGTAATAACAATAATTACAACATAAATTGTGGAAATATATTTCCATAACATAAATTTTCGTATTGCTAATAACTAGAAAATTAAATTGTTCTTAGCAAGTTAGTATTTTTACCCTTTATATAAATTAATTCTTTGGACACATTTATGTTGAATTATAAAAAGGCTTTAATAATTAATGCTCAAAATCACGCAATTTTTTATAGATTGTAAAACTTCACTGTTTTTCGCTACTTTTCTTCCCAACTATACACTTCCGAGACCGTTAACTCCTCATAAAGTTCCGTAAATATAAACATTTACATAAACTAATCTCCAAACGATACAGTATTATCTGTTAATATGTAATTGCGTTGCATATCAAACACGTGCCCTAAATTATAGTTCAGTTATTTTACGTACAGTTTTTAATTTAGTAATATGTTTTGTAATTTTTATTAATGCAATGGTTTTGCAATATCTTGAAAAGCTTATCGGTTTATAATTAGAGAAACATTCGACGATTATATTGTTTACTTATTAGTAAAATCCGAAAATTATTTACATAAGGTTTTGCTAAAAAGATTTGTACATTTTCCTCATATCTGTCAGATCACCAACTTTTTTGATGTTGCATATTAAATAATAATAATAACGCAAATAGATTATCTAAAATGCTATCACACTTTTAAATCGTTTAATGTTACAGCAAGGTATCAGAATTAAATAAATGTATTAACCTCCGGCTTAACTTATGGTAAAATAAATAAATAAGTACATTGCTTGAACACATATTTGTTTAATGGTATACGAACAAAACAAACTTAAAGATCAGTTTCTATAAAATCTATTTGCGTTATTGCCCCAACCTAGCAACCCAATATGGAAATTTACGTCAAGCACTAAAAATAATTGCCTGTTTGAATTATATTAAACTGAAATCTGTTTATTCTACGACAGAAATTGTCCATAAAACTGATGGTTTGGAATCTCTGTCGCACTAAAGTAAGAAATATTCTGGAACATATATTTTAGCTTTGTTTTATTGAGAGGTTGATACATTTTACATACTAAAGTTTGATTGTTGTATATAGAGGGTGCCTATCTTGAAACGGCGAGCCTAAAACTTGTAAATTACGCAGTTTAGTTAAACATCGAGCGCAACTTAGTTACCTACATGAATGAGAGGGTACGATGCAAAACTATGCCAAAATATTTTGGGTTAGGTAAGGTTATGACAGAGGAGTAGTTGCATGTTAGCTAACTAATTAATAAAGACAAAACAGATAGATTCGAGTTTTATCATATTAAGCTTGAACTTTCATTTCCAAAAATATCTTCCCAATGAGTTGAGGTCATTTGTCAGTACATTTTATGTTGTTCTGATGCTTCGTCAGTGTAACCAAACCTTTCAGACAGGTGAAAGGTAAGTTTGGAATACAGAGATTAAGATTAAGGGTATCTGGACAGATCCTCACGGCAACCCATTGTTTAGTGTCTTCATTTTCTATACTCTTCATCTTTGCTTACAATCAAGTGCCTGTTAGGTAGCATATTTCTCATAACATTAAATTGTATAACTTATAGAAATTTCAATGATAGCCTCCTTTCAAATCATATTATCAACCGCACTAAGATCGACACATACTACTTCATGCTTCTGGTCACTGTTCCTTTCCCATAAAAGCGATTGAAACAGGAACTTGGTCACAGCAGGTTCAGTCTGAACGGAATTGATTATTTGAAATGAGGTCTATAATTTTAGAGCTGAAGTTCTGCTCCAACTACAGAGCCATCTGCCTCTCGAGCGTCATAGCAAAGGTCTATTCCATGGGATTGGAAATGAGGCTGAGGAGGCAGATCGAACAGAATCTTGAAGAAGAACAAACTACTTTCAGACCCAGTAGGCAAACCTAAGACCATGTATTCACTCTACGCACTATCATAGACAAGAGACTCAGCCAAAGAAAACATGTGTGTAGTACTGCATTCATCGACTTGCGTGCAACATTCGATTCGGTACAAAGAGAACAGCTTTGGATAGCACTTGATGCTGAAGAAGTCTGAAGCAGGCTATCAAGAGCCTATATAAACGAGTAAAAGGCATAGTGAGGATTCGAAATGCATGGAGGAGTAAAACAGGGCGACAGTCTTAACCCCCTCCTATTTGTTATTTTTATGAACCAGACAATAAAACAGCGGAAAAGAAGGTGTCAAAGAAATTGGAAAATTTGAAACTGAGTGATTAATTCAGTGTATGTGCAATCCTTGGTATATGCAGACGATATCGCTCTCCTGGCTGACAGCAGACCCTGAGAGTATGGGCAAGTGAATTGGAAGACCGCGGCATGGCTATTAACAAAAAGAAAACCAAAGTGATGCAGTTCACGAAAGGAATATCTGCTGTCCTTAACAGTACATGAAAAAACTCACCTGTAAAACAAGAATACCTGGGCGCAATGGTTAAATCAGATGGGAAGTTGAACACAGGAATCAACAACAAGATCCACAAGGCTAGTCAGATCTACTACAAAATCAACAATACTATTGTAGAGAGACGAGAAATTAACCAAAAAACGAAGATACACGTTTACAGAACCTTATACTAGCTAGGACTCACCTATGGAGCAGAAAATTTGATAATGCAATAGAAGCTTGAAAGCAGAGTTATGACTACTGCGATGAGATGCCTGAGAAAAGTGGTAGGCAAAACGAGAAGAGATTGCATCCGTAACAGAACCATCAGAGAAGAGCTGAAACGCGAGCCTATAAAAGATTTTATTGAGCAGAAGGGATTGAGCTGAGTATGGCACATTACCAGCATGGCAGATGATCGCAAACCCGAACAAAACTGGCAAGCCCGATCGGAAAGAAAACGAACTTAAGGACGTCCTAGGATTGAGTGGAGAGATCACATTGCTGAAGTCGCAAGGAAAAGAGGAAAGACCCTCAGAGAACTGCAGAGACTGGCCCAAGATCGGTTATCCCGGCTGAAGAAGCTCGACGCTTAACGGCACAAACGGGAAAGCAAAAGAAAAGAAGTTCTGCTGTATAATAATCTTTCAGGAAGTTTGAAGATTGAACTCAAAAAGGCATTTTGGAGGTAGCTACTAGTAGGGCTGTCTTACCTTCCCGTCTAAAATACAATCAATTACTTTAGTTGAAAAACGCTACATTTTAGTACTACAGCAACGCTCCATTAGAAATTGATTATATTTACCTAAATCCCAACAAACTTTGAAACTTTTCTCAACTTCAAACTAAAAATTGCTTCATTTATATCATATAAGAACATTTTTTGTAGAAATTAATTGGTGATGTAGTTTTCCTTTTCACATAAAGTGATACTTCTCTGTCTCATTAAGCTCTAGATGTTTGTACTATGTGTTCGGCTGTTTCTTTCGGCAAAATTTTTCTCTTAAACTTTGCAATAACTCTGCTGCCACCAAACTTACTCAGAAGAAACCAACAAATGTTTAAAGTCCGGGCTTGCACTTGAGCACTGACTGGATTGAAGCTACGAGGACGTATTTTTATGTTATCTATCTAGCTCTGAAGGAAAACTTCAAAAAAATGTATTTTTCTACATAACTACCGTATACACTAAAATACACTTTTAGTCCAGCGTTTCTCGAGTTGTTTCATTCCATCAAAAAAAAATCTTTTGTTTGCGCGTAAAAAATGACGCAACAGCGGCTTTCACTCATCGCTCAGGCAAATTTTCGACCCCTGAGATCTTTCTTCAGATTTTTAAACAAAAAGAAGCGGCAGGGCTAGAGGGTGAATGTTGTAACTCGGGGAATCCACAGCGACGATGTCAAACGAATTATTTAAAAATAGCTGTGATATTTAAAAGTAGATGTGCTAAGGTGTGTTTAATTTGTGCAGTTTATAGAGATTTAGTAAAGTTTGCTTCTTGATAAAATGAAAGAAATTAAGATGGAACATCGCAGTGTCATAAGACTGTGGGTTCATAATGTTAAGGCATCCACCTTATACTGCTAACCTAGCTCCGTCAGCCTTCTTTCTATTCAAAACCTTTAAAAAGCATCTCAGGGGAAAGCATTTTGCATCTAATGAAGCACTCTAAGAAGCTGTTGAACAATATTTTGCAGAATTGCCGAAGAAATTTTTTTCTGGGGGTATGGGACAATTGGAACAAAGATGGAATAAATGTATAAGTGTTGAAGGGAATTACGTAGAAAAATAAAAGGTTGTTAATGTGATACGTGTTTTGTTTTTCATGGCTAGGTAGACTTATGGAATCGTTCATTTTCTTCCGTACAATCAGGAATACATTCCATACTAAAACCCTGTGGAATATGTTTTTTAGTTACACTTATGACGTGTCAAATCTCCTATAGGGATTCATATACAGGTAAAGCATTTATGAAGTCCTTCCACAAATAGTTTCCAATCTGCTTTCCAAACTAGCACGAAGACTGTCTTATGGGGATCTGCTATCCTATATACAATATAACCAATCGATGTTAGCTGCAGCATAAAGCCTCCCATTACGTTGGGTTAAAGGACTTGCCTTTTGCATTACATACCAACCATAATTTAGCTATATTCGCCCACTCCAATGCCACTCTATATTTTCATTTGATGCATAACACCAGGTGGTGTGGTGACTATTAAATCCACCTGCAAAAATTGCAAGATATTGGAAAATAGTTAGAAAATTATTTTACCGCTGAACGTTGGGTAGTTTATAAACATTGACAATCTTTATACCACTTAGATATTTTGACTTTGTGAGTATCAATTCTTACATTAGACTTTTATAGTAGATCTTGTATGAGGCACAGTATAATAAGTGCGGTAGTAAACAGCCCTAATAAATTATATAACCGCACTTCGTATTCTGTTTCAAAGCAGAGCGAGGAAAATTCTGGAAAGGTGTTGACTTTCCAGTTTACTTGATCCTTTAATATTTTGATCGAGAGTCACAAATTTCAATCAGCATGCACTGAAAAGTGCAAGTTTCTGTAGCTTTTTGCATTGATTTATAAGTCCAGAAGTCGTCAGAAACGTTCTTTGGCATTACCCAAGGTACGAGTACACCACTAGGAGGCAAACTTTAATAAATTGCACCTCGTTATTTTAGCTTTTAATGAGGTTTACTTTTGAAGAAACAATTTCGATATTACGTCCGAATTTTGCGTTACATCCATAAGTTGTAACTTTTGAAAATTATGTTTCATATTCTTTATAACGTAATTTTAGAATTAGTTATTTAATCAATTTTCCCAGATTTGGGTTTAATAATTGAATAACGATTAATTTAAAGGACATGTCTTCCCAAACAATAATTATCTTCATTTGTAACACTCGTTATAATTCCGTGATTATTTTTAAAGAAGACGTATTTTATTTAATAATAGTAGCAAATTGATATTTCTTTATAGGAAAAAGTCGAAAGTTTCAAAACATTGGGGCCGAGGAGGCCTTGATATAAATCAAATTTCTTATAAATCCCATTCTCTACCTCAGTCTATTAAGTTAAACTTCTACAACTAACTCGGCACTAATTTGTCTCGAGTGCTCCCAAGTTTTTTCGGATTTTTCTCGATTACGCACCCAATCATTCTTTCACTAAAAACACCAGAACATTAGACACACTACTGAAACAAAAACATTAAACTCCGTCCAAGCGTATCCTGCAAACATCGAAAAAGCCTTCAATAAAACTTGAGAGTTTAATTATCAGCATCTTCTTTAGTGAAAGTTTAACTTTAAATCTAGCTGTGGAAGTTTAACAACTCAAATTAATTCTGTACAACAAATAAACTTTATTCGTTAAAGTTTCGACTGAATGTTTAATATAAACTAAATTTAAAGTTAAAGGCTGGAATTCGGAATAAAGAAACAGACTGACAGTTAAATTAAAAACAACGTCAGGAACATTGAGTGTAAGAAAAAATATTTGTGGGTGAACTTCCGTTGTTGCTGTTTATTTGTACCAAATTTTTATTGTGCCAGCTATTTGGTGTAATTTACTTTTAGAATTAAATTAATCAAGCTATTCAGTTATATAATATTTTAGGCATCAGAACAATATTTTAGGGTATTAAATCTAAAATTCTGGAACTCGAAAATAAATTTGAAAAACAAATATTTTATTACTGTTTTAAAGAATTCAGTTAGCTGAAACTCATTGAACCACAGCTTTCTTAGACGTAACAATCACATATTATGTAGAGCATAAAATGCATTTAAAAATGAAAACGTAACTTAAAATTGTGCCATTAACGTGTTGTTAGAAAAATAAAAAATAGCATTTTAGAACATACAGAGCAAATTAAGTTAAAGCCATAAAAAAACACAAGAAATTCCATACAAGATTCAGTTCACTGGGTGTAAAATAAGTTTAAGGCCAATAATTTACACTTTATGATTTTTATATAACCTTCCCACCGTTGCCATAAACTAAAATGAAACTTCTACTGCACAAACACTTTCCTTTGTGTTTCAGTATTAAAACAAAAACCGAAGCATTCCGCTGATAAGGCTTAATTAATTATTATGTATCTTAATATTATGCAAGTTGCATGTTCTCCTCAAATAAATAAAACGAACTCAATATGACGTTAAAAGAGTAACAAGTATAGCTATAACCTTGAATGATTATTAAAATCAGGTAAGTTTCTTCTGTGAATTCTACGAATTGTCATAGATTTAACAATTAATTCGGTAACGTTATTAACTTGCACAATTATATTTCTGAAATCAAAACGGCATTATCATCTTAGAGAATAAATCCATAAATACAAACTTCATTTGGTGGTTAGTAACTGCTGAATTTTCCTTGGATTTTTTTCCATAATTAGCAAGAAATTAGTTGGCTTAGCACAGGTTTGAACCCTGGACTTCCTATATACAAAGCCAACATTTTACTCCCACATTTCTATTCACGTTTCTCAATAAAAACCATTTCTAACAATTAAATCAGCTTACTGTATTGGTAGTGGGCAAAAACACTTAAAAGCTGTTTATAACATCATCAAATCTGCTGCGCAACCCCTTCTCACTTTCGCATTGTTTTCATCTCTTGTTCTTTGTATTTATTGAAGGTTTCCTACAACCTGCTGAAGAATTCCTGTTAATTCAGAGCAATGTTCGACACCGCGACGCCAATAGCTGCGTCGGAATGAGGACGAATGCAAACCGTAAATAACTGATCCGGAGTTGGTCGCGTGCATTGTCCTCGTGCCAGCACTTGTGCCAGATTTAAGATCCCTCGGAAAAATAAAGTAAAACAGGACAGGACGGATGACCGTTCTTTTTATTTTCAAGCAAAATTATGATAATAGTTTTATTAAGTAACACGGTTTTGACTTAAAAGATAAATCTGGCCGAGTTTTCCATTTAATCCTTGTCGCTTCCTGGTTAAATTAAACGTAACGAATTTTATGGGGTAATTTAAAATTAATCTTGGATTAAACTAAACAAAGACACCTTAACTCTCTGAAATTTGTAGCAATTACATTAGTAAACCAAATCTAAACCAAGAGGTAATCATCAGAGTTAATTTTAAACCACGTTTATAAAACTCACCCGAATTTTTCCAAGGCACGCTTAGATCTTCCTAATGGAATTAACACCTGAAAATAAACCACACCTTTTCACAATCCATTAAAAAAATTAAAGGCGTTTTAAACAATTTTTCAAAAATTGAGGAGAATATCTAAGTAGCTTAATCATCAACCTTCCTTCACTTCCCCTAAATCTTATAATTACTCCCATTTCATTTATTAATCAGCGAAATTATCTTCCAACATTAACTTTTACTGCAGGACTTATAGCAAACAAATTATCGTGGAATTTTCCTGAAGTAAATAATTTTCATTTCTTCTCCGTAGAATTTACCCCTAATCCTGAGAATTCTCAGTTCTCATTAAAACTTTTCTGCCTTTCTGAAATAACACTTTTCGAAGTATTTTCTAACTCGAATGCTACTTTTATAACTTGACTATTATTAGTGTCACTGACACGTTCTTAAAAATAGCTTTATATTAGCCTTGCAATGGGTATATTCTACTTTGTAGTGGGTTATCATATGTGTCTGGGTTTATTTTACGTCAGTTATAAACAATTCTTCGCAAATATTGCGAAATTAAAATGCTGCATTGTTAAATATTGATCTTTTTAGTTCATAAACTTGCGGAATTGCAGTATTTATCTGGGATAAAAGATTGAATTGATTTTTAGTTAGCAGGCAATAAAATGTTTATTATTCATGCAGTTTATTTTTCCTGTTTTAAAGGTGGACTAAGTATTTTAGTTTTCAGAAATAAAACAAAATATGTTTATTTGAAAATTCGTGCAAATATGATTGCCTTTTAAGGTTTTCAATGTTATTTTCTATTTTTAAATAACTTTAATTATTCAGTTTAGTGCAGTTACTTTATTGTATAATTACTAATACTTGAAATATCTGGTTTCATATGATTCAGATTACAGTTTAAGCAGATTTTTGTTATTTCACAAAACTTTAGCAGTCCCTAAAAACATCCTCAAAATATTTAATTAAAAATATTTTTATAATTGAAAAGATATTTTTACATGCAAAAAAATATTTTTCGTTTTTCATAGTTTTTGCACTCAAATTTTGGTTAGTAAATATTTACTTTCTGGAGCCGAATTAGAAACTCGCGTTTTTTGAAAGCTTTCCAAACTAAAAAATATAATGTTCTATAATGTTTAACCTTCACAGTTGACATTGAAAAGTTAATTATTAATGGTAATGAAATAGCAAGAAATCCACCTTAGATTCTTTAATTAAATCAAATAAATTTGTTTCTTGAACACAACTCTCAAGTCTCAAGGGCCAAAGTTTATTATTTTTTTTTAATTACAACTAAAAACTCACCAACTAAAATAAATAGAAAAGCAACAAAGTAACAATAAATTATGTAATAATCACTACTTTGACCTTCATTTTGAAGAATATAAAAAACTCTCTTTCATCAATTAGAAAATATAGCAGCAATGAACTAAGGTATGATATTTTTAAATGTATAGATGAATTCATATTTTTAGATATTAATAAAAAATCAAAGGCCATTAGCTCCTCCCAAAGTATTTCCATTTCAGTTCAGCCTTGGCTAGAAATTCACAATCCAAAAATAAGAAATGACCAACTTCGTAAATAGCACAGTAATTTTTTGTATCTATCTAAAACTTATTAAAACCAGTAATCGCCAAACCTAGTTATATTTTAATTTTAATCCTATTACACTATTTGCTTATATGCTAAGAAGTCCATCTGCTTTTAGTTATACTCTGCCTTTTTGATATTACGCTATACATGTGCCTTCCAGGACTGGAAATCCCTTGGATTCGGCAAAATTCTAGTCGAGTAGTGTTAACAACCATAGCAGACAACACTGGTTGAAATTCTTAGCATCCACAGGCATAAATCTCATCCAAGAAATAACCAAATATAAACCATTCTTTTATATCTATGTTCCAGAATGACGTTATTAAGAAATTGCACAATGCTTCGATACTATATAATATCTTCATATCACATTTTTTCTTTTTCCATACATACATATCTACGATATTTCTTAGAATTTCATTCTGATATATTTGATTTACAAGGACACTGGTCTTTTTCTCATGTCCCCTTAACTGGATCCCATACCAACAGATGACTTGTAGTATCTATTTGTATGGAAGTATCTTGTGTATTAACAATTGAGTTCTTCGGCCAATGGGCCAATGTATTTTCTTGCATTTGATGCCCAGCTCGCGTTATTTCTTCCCTATGTACTTCTTCCATTTAAACTTTAC
Organism: Melanotus villosus; assembly: GCA_963082815.1. Taxonomy (NCBI): domain Eukaryota; kingdom Metazoa; phylum Arthropoda; class Insecta; order Coleoptera; family Elateridae; genus Melanotus; species Melanotus villosus. The sequence goes on from OY720420.1 coordinate 66,166,328, forward strand.
ATCAAAATTAACGTCCCAGGTGTGGCTAGAGAGTGACTATAGCATACAGCACCACATTGTTGTTGGTTAATTTTTTAAGCTTACTGGAATCAATTCCTTCGATCATAAACCTTTGTGGATTGTTCATTTATACTCATACTTATTTTTAGTGTAGTCAACTAATTGCTTGCCTTCTATCCCATCCGTTTATATTATCACTTGCTATTGGTAGCATTCTCAAAACTTTCTCACTGCTGCCTCTAACTGTAAGGATTTCTGCATTATCAACAAATGTTACTGGAACTACCATAGGGGCACCACGCCCCCATAATAAAACGTTTGTGGAGACTGTACCCCCATAAAGCAATAGCAAAATGAAACAAACATTCTTGGATTTTTGCACGGACAAGATAAAATGTTTTATACTTTAAGATGCTTACAAAAGTTACATAGCGGTTTTTGTTGTTTAACGATATTCAGATTTTCCTTTAAAAATGCTATTTAGTTATACACCCATGCTTATTCTGCAAACTCGACACCTATGGACACTGCATCTTTAAATTCTGGTATGTCACAAGTGTACATAAAGTATAGAATTAGTCCCAATGCATACTTAGAATTCTTCCTTTACTTCATCGAAGCATCTCAAATGATGAAGGTTTTTAATATATCCATCTTGTTTTTAATCTAACATTAATTTGTATATTAAAGCATCTGACCAAATTTTATCAAATGCTTGAGTGACAGCTAAAACAATGTTGAGCAGACCTTTTTTCTTTTATTTATATACTCTTCTATGATATCACTGATCCTATGCCCAATCACCTAATCCACGATGTTGAATGTTTGTTTTCTCTGAACCAAAACTGCTGCTATAAGATAAAATGTTTGTTAAATTATAAATTTTACTAAGACATGCTTCGGTCTGAATTTTGCTTGTAGTTTTCTTTCATGGTTCAGTTATTAAATCACATCCAATCTTTCCTTCTAATCCAAATTCAGTTTCATTTCTTTTGTGACTTTTCTTAAAGTCACTGATGTTGCTTCACCTGACTCGCTTATTCGGTTAGAGAGATCTACATTTTCTAAAGCTTAATTTGGGAGACTTTTTCCAAGTAAGTCGCCAGCGCTTCAACTTTTGGCTGAGTTCCTATGGATGCGCTAATCAAGGTTTTACACAAGGAACAGCCTGTGGTTTTATCATCAGGCAGCTGTTTCAATACCTATTGATAAAAGCATCCTTAAATTTTTGTATTTCGGTTCTAAAATCATAGTGTTAGATTGATTCATCATCATCATCATTATTCAGCCTTCTCTTGTCCCCTGTTGAACATAGGCTGTAACGATGCGGGTGTTGAAAATTCACAATTTTCTTTAACTGTGGCAAATCCCGAAGCTTTGGACCCTCGTTCGCTTTTGTTGATTATGTGTAACCCAGTCTTTTATAAAGGGTAAGAAAGAAAAGTCAAAGAAATACAGATATCAAACATATTTGTACATTATGTTCAATAAATATGCCGATTCCGGTGTGGTCCCTCAAAGGTGCATGGTCGATACTGACAGCGTAATCACAAACCAAAGGAATGGCGTACCGACGACAGGAGGGTGATGTCCCAAGAGTTTCATTTTATAGTTTTTTGTTTGAGTTCCTGAAAAATAAAAAGAGTTTTGGAATGTAGGAGCCTAGTAGGACTTGTGAGGTCCCAGAGTAGCTCTCGTACGGTAAAAAGGATTGAGGAATGTATTTAAAAAGGGTCTCTTGATATCGTCAGTCCACCGTGTGAGAAGTCTTCCTTGGTTTCTGTTATCGGTTTTCGGATGCCATTCAAGAAGTTTCTCTGCCCATCTGCCGTTATCTTTTCTGCGAATTTCTTCATTCTGAACCCTATCCCTTAAGCTTAGTCCCAGTATTGATCTTTCCATTTTTCGTTGTGTTCTCTAAAGTTTAATTGCTGATGTTCTGGTGAGGGCGAAGACACACTGGTTGAAAACTCTTCTTTTCGGGGCGATGGGTATGTTGGTCTTGAATATGTCAACGAGCTTACCGCATGCTGCCCAGCGTAATGTTATTCTTCTTGTTAATTCAGCTGTTTGATTGTTCCTATTTATTTTTAGTTTATGGCCAGGATACGTGTATTTCTCAACCAGATCGATTTGAATTCCATCGACTTCTACCAGCTGACTAGAGGCGAGGTTGGTCATCATTTTCGTTTTTGTGTAATTCATTTTCAGACCCACTTTATGTGCAGCTTCCCGTAGATCATATAACATATTTCTGATATTTCTTAAATTGTCTGCCATAACGACAATATTATCAGCGAAACGGAGGTGGCTGAGTGTTTCTCCATCGATTACCATGCCTTTTCTTCCCATTTAGTCATTTTGAAAGCGTGTTCTAGAACTGCTGTAAAAAGTTTCGGGAAGAGAGTATCGCCCTGTCTGACACCTCTTTTAATTTGTATTTTCTTTGTTGTGTCTGATATTTTCACTGTTGTTGTTGCGTTTTAAATTGATTAATATGTTCTTATTCTCTAATTATCTTCTTTACTTCTTTTTTCTTCAAATCTATTCTTCCGTCCTTCCTGAAAATCTGGCCAATGTGTATTGATTGACATTGAATGGTAACTTTTCTAATTAATATGTTTTCAGTTAGAATAATAAATTAGAGTGGTATCAGCATTTAAGTTAAGACTTTCGTCTAAATTTGTGAAATTTGCGAATATGTACTTTTTTGCTATAAAGAAATCTATAGCAAATGCAGTGCTCTGTTGGGGTCTATAGCCGAATACAAAGTGAAAATCTTAGCAGTGCTACTGCCTCGTGCAATTGTTTTGCTTTTGAGTCTTGATCTTTACTTACAATTTTGCATTGTAAAAGCGCTTATTTATGTCTATAGTCTAAGTAAGTTTTAAATGGCGGTTGAACGGGTGTTTGTTTCCTCGTCCTATGCAATTTCAGATTTAGTTACAAGATATAACGCATATCCGTGTCCCGCTCTGACTCGTGAAATTTGCCATGCGTTATATCTTGTTGTAACTAAATCTGCAACTGCATAGGGCGAGGAAACAAAAACTCGTTCAACCGCCATTTAAAACTTACTTAGACTATAACAACGTTCAGACGGCATTTCTTTATTTATTATAAAAAAAAATTGCACCTGTTGTCAACTTCTGCCTGCCATATTTGATTGTTACTGGTATAACCCGTTTTTTCCATGTTAGAACTATTATTTCTTTATAATGGATAATATTATTTTAAATTATTACCACATTGCCAGCTTTGCTTTTGTAAATAGCCCCCACACATCCCCATAATCACTGAAATCTGAATTACAACATAAAATTATTGTTTTTTACGAAAAACCAATTGAATATGCTACAATGCTTTCTACTTTTTTGGGACTTTTGAGAGTTATGCTGAATTTTAAAGGTTAAAAAAAGTTACAACAGTTAGTAAACGTAACAGTTTTGAAATTGTTTCCTAGCTAAATCACGGCCACTTTAATTGTATTACGAAATGTGTATGATAATTATTCTGTTTTTTTTTTTATATAGTATAAGTGTAAGAAATTGTTCGAATTTTTTGAGTTAATCAGGACAAATATTTTAAATAAAAGATATCAAATTTCAGGATGAAAGAATCTTCAATTAATTATTTGTATTTTTAACAATTTGCAACCCCTTGACACTGTAAAGCAGGGGTTCCCAAAGTGCGGCCCGCGGGCCAAATGCGGCCCGCAAACCCTAGAAATGCGGCCCGCGCGCCCGCGATGTCAGATCATAGATCATCCGCGATCTTGAATTCATAGAGATAATTTGCAATTTACATTTTTACAAAAAAATAAATAAATGTTATCATATTATAATTAAAAATTGTTCAGTTAAAAAAATACTAAATTTTAAATGTAATATATCTTGTTATTATACAGGGTGGTCGTGGAAGTTTAGGAAGTACGTTAACTGTGTTAACTACATGAAAAATAGTGAAGATTTTTTTCCTAAACGGCCAAATTAAAAAGTTACGGCCCTGTAAATTTGAATTAAAAATATCGATTTTTTTGAATAACTTGAAAACTATTGGAGGTTTATTTTTAATTTTTACAGGGTAAATTAGAGTCTACCAAAGTCATAATTTGATAGTAATAAGAAAGCTTTAATTTGTTCAGTGGCGTAGTTAGAGGGAATTAAGGATATTTTTAATTAAAAAAAAACTTGAAGACCACGTTTTTTAAACACCCTGTGTGGCATTATGAAAGAAAAATTAATTTTACGTAAAAAAGTTCTCTTGATATTTTTAGCCCAACAAAGTCGTTTTTGAGATAAAGTTGTTATTTGTTGCACAAAAGCAATTTTGCAGCACCACACTGGAAGATATTTTTGCGTATATCTCAAAAACGAATTTGTTGAGTTAAAAATGCCAAGAGAACTTTTTTACGTAAAATTAATTTTTCTTTCATAATACGGTACAGGATGTTTAAAAAACGCGACTTTCATATTTCTGTTTAATTAAAAATGTCCTTAATACTCCCTAACTACGCCACTGGTCAAATTAGGAAAAATGTTTATTAGAAAAATCTTCACTATTTTTCATGTAGTCACACACTTCAGATTGATGAATTTATTATTTTTTCCGTTTTATATTTGAAATTAGGTAGTTATTTTTGTTTAATTATTTTTGAAATGTGTTAATAAACAGCTTGTAATAAAAAGTAATTATTGTCGTAAATAAACACCGATTATGTTATAAAATTAGTATAAATCTTTCCCTTGTGCCTAACTTTTTATCGATTTAAACGTATTTTTCCATAACACTTTTTTTTGGCCCGCCAAATATTTTGGAATTTACAATTTGGCCCATCTAGGGAAAACTTTGGGAACCCCTGCTGTAAAGGTATAAGAGGGTAAAAGAAAAAGAAAGAAAGAAAAATTTGCAAAAGTTTTCTAAATATAGGCACATTTCAAGAAGTAGCTAAGAATATTTACATAAACTTTTCCCTCCTAATCTATATTCTTGTAATAAATGTAAACTTTTTAAAGTGCCAGTTTTAAGTCATCATTATCCTCAGTTTGCTTTGAAGTCATTTTAATCATGTCTTCGTTAATCTCTTAGTATCAGTTTTAGTCTAAAAATAATTTTATGTGTTAGTTCTCAGATAATTTTTACGAGCCTTGCTTAATTCAATAAAAATCTTATTATTATTTCGTTATAATTGGTAAAGAACACACTGAATGTTGCAAAATGTATATGTAAATACGTAAGTTTTAATAATTTTTATTAGAATATTTTATCAATTATCTTAAATTTTAAAAATGCTGTGCTAATATTTCCTCATAGTTTTACGACCGGTGATATAAATAAATTTGCGAAACTTTCAGAATTGTTGTATCAAAAAATATAAACCTCTTATCTTATTTATCTAAAGTATTTAATGACTTTTAGATATAAATTAAAATACCAAAATACAGAAGTATTTGTTTTAACTCTAAAGGTAAACTGATTTACATTTCTGAAAAATAAAGTCGAAATATGTGTGGCCTTGATTAATAATAAAGTATCAGCTTTATTAAAGATTTTTACATGATAACGCAAATAACGAATCACATAAAAGGAAAAATTGATTCAATGCATTAATAAAGAACCATTATTGAAATAAATAACAATGACAGCAAAAAGAGAGCTTAGATTTTCATAATTTCATCGAACACGTTTACAAGTGCTATTTTCAACATACACGCTTTTCTAAGATCTTAAATGAGCCAAGGTCCTCTTGTATTAATAGAACAAGGATTTCCTTTATTCCTATAAGTTCAAAAATCTTCCCTTCTTTGTTTTAAAGAAAGTCATGCACTATGACGTTTTCATGACATATCAGTTTTAAGTTCTGTACATAGATACTACGTTTTTTACTTAATTTCAAGTTTACTCTTTTGCTCATTGTTACACTAAATTTTTAGCAAAGTAAACAATAACAAAAAACAATGTATGCGTTTTAATCCTTAATAATTAGCAAATGTTTATTCTTAAACTAACGTGAGCAGTAACACCTGCTTTTATATTTACTTGAACAAAGCTCTGTGTACAAACGTGATAAAAATAACCAAGCCCCCTTTTAAATGTCAATGGCACCTTAAACTACGTAAACACAACACTTTTTACACTAAATATACTGAAAATTCAAAATAAAAAATTAAATTTATGCCATATTCGATCCAAAATCACCCACCTGCATGTGTTTTCGTATGCTTCAAAACTGGGTGGCGTGACATGCTTTTTTAAATCTTCTGGAAAACAATTTGGCCAGTTTTTGCATTTTTGTTAATATTGAAATGGTGTTATTGGCTTTTTACTTATAAATAATCTCTGTTTTCTTTATTTCAGCTGACGGAGTAACGTATTCGTTTGGGGTCTTTTATGACAATTTCTTGGATTACTTTAACGAAGGTAAAGGAGCAACAGCATGGATTCTGTCTATCCTTGTGGGAGTTACTTTGTGTTCAGGTAATTACACTCGCATTTCGTAAATTGTTCGTTGCTTGAAAAGCTACCGAAATAAAAGTAAACGCCCGTGTAAGAAGGTTAATAACAATTTTCCAAGAAGCTCGTCTAAATTAAGGTCCAAAAATAGCCTGAATAGAATTCCTGTTTCTGAGTAATTCATAAAACGATCCTTGAAAATATGGAAAATGGTTTTCAATTTTAACCCTCGATTGACATTCCTTTTAGTTGGGTTGCAGCCTACGGATTTCTCCTTAATATAGGTGAAGTAAAATTGGGTTAAAAATTGGAATGGAATTTTGAAGAGCGATTCGTATAAATTTTATGAATATTTTTTGATAACGTTTCACACAACTGAATTCTGTACAAAAGGAAATGACAACTCGCGTGTCACTAATCAATCGCTGCTAATTAATTGATAAATGGGTTTGTTTGTTCAACTGTTACTAACTTTATTTTGGGCATAAATTTAATATTGATTTAATATAAAATGAAAGGGAACGATGTTTAAAATAATTTCGTTCTAGTCAAGCTTTGAGTTTTATTGTGCTGTCCTGATTTACATTTTATAAAGCAATTGATTGATGTAGAATTGGATAGTTTATATAATCTAAAATCAATAAACTACCAATAGATTTATTTTTATTGAATATTTATTAGGGCTTCAAAATTAAATACTAAAAGCTTCTTTAAAACCCAAAGAATATTCTACTTAAAATTCAACAAATATAAATAGTAATAAATATGTACGTACAAACCATATTGCTTTCGGTTACTTTTTACTTTCTGTTGAAACGCCTTTACCTAAAGAGAGACTATCGCTGCCTTTTGAGTACATTACAGAAATAAACTGCCGGACAGTACAAACGTCCATTCGCTTAAGAAAAGAATGAGGTTAAAGGAACAATATACTGTGGGAAAACACTATGATTCTAGAATGAAAACGGAGTAAATGTAGCTTGACTCATGCTATTCCTGGGTCAAATGACGAAAAAGGGTGTATTCTCCAAATTTTATCGCTGTTTTTATGGAGAAAATTTAAGAGAATTTTTGCAACAGGCAAATCACAGAAAATTTTACTGCACGAACGTCCTAGTTCTGTACTAAAACGAAATGCAGCAACAAAAATAAAGAAACATATTATTTTCTTGTAAGTTACATGAATTTTTTGTTACTTTTTTTAATAATTTAATTCTTACAAATTTCCATGTTGCTCAGTTATCAAAATAATTCAAAATTAAAATAATTTGGACCACAAAACCAAAGGAGTAACTACGTGCTGTTCACGTTCCCCGAATTGTTGATTTGTGAGCGAAATACACAAAATCCGATTCACACAATAAAATTTAATCAACTGAATTGTTAAACATGTGATTATCGATCATTTTACTGAGTATTTGAACTTTTGGCATTACCTTTATACACGGGCGGTTTGGGTAAGCAAGGTGATCACTCCATTGGTTTGGTAATTAAGGTATGCTTATTTTTACATAATTAATTGAATTGACTAAGCATTTTGCATAGTTTTTGAATCATCCCAATTGAATTAACCAAACTAGTGCTTATAGGTAACCGGAAATAATTGATTATTTGAATTTATGGTATTTGGAGAACATTTTATCCCTTATTCCTTTAAGATAATTTCACTTGAAATTAATTGGGTGTCTACACATGTTCCAAAGATAAGCCAATAGGTAATTTAACTAGTAAGTTCCTAATTAATTCCGATGCTCAATTAATTAACCCTCTAATTATGGTTAATTGCCCTGTTTATATGATTTATACGAATGTCTTATCAATTATACACAACCAGAGTGGATACTACCTTACGTGTTTATAATTTTAGGTTTTAACAGTAGATTGCTTCTGTATGATTTTACTAAACATTTTCATATCCATTAATAAATTCATGGCCCAGTTATAATCCTGCCATAGTGGTTAGTATACCCAAATGATGAACTAATTTTCAATTATTTATTAATGTAGAGATTAACGTCTGGTACAATAGTAGAAGAAGTTTTTTACGACCTTAAAGCTTCAGACATACACCAAACTTCAATAATTACTGTTCAAACATGTATTTATTGAAAATATAATGTTTCGATCTTATATTAGATCATTATCAAATATAAATATCTGAAAATACACAGTTTAAGTCAACTAAATTTAAAACTAATATAGTAAAATTAGTAACAATCACATCATATATCTTTGGATTTAAATGGATTAATTAAATATAGGTAATAATGAGAATCGATTATGAAGCAACAAATAACATATTAAAATCAAAAAACGATATATTTATTAATTAATTTTACTATATTAGTTTTAAATTTAGTTGACTTAAACTGTGTATTTTCAGATATTTATATTTGATAATGATCTAATTTAAGATCGAAACGTTATATTTTCAACAAATACATGTTTGAAGAGTAATTATTGAAGTTTGCTGTATGTCTGAAGCGTTAAGGTCGTACAAAACTACTTCAATTATTTATTAAATTAGATAATCACGAGTCTTCAAAAATTTTGATTAATTAGTATTACATACATCGATTATTTATTAGACGCCACCGATTATAAGACGCACCCTTATTTCTCTAAGCTAGAGAGCATACCCTTTACCCTGGTAAGACGCCATCGAATATAAGACGCACCATGAATACAGAGGCACCAAAATACGAAAAAACATGCGTCTTATAATCGAAGTAATACGTATTAACAAAACAAAATCAGTGGATTAATTTCTGCAGCAATTTCTTGAATTAGGGTAAGCTGGAAGATAGATTCATATTAAATAATCACTGCTTAATTGTTACATTTATTCAATAAACACATAGTTTGTTAATCGGTAGCTTATTGGTATTCACAATTCAATTAATTTCCACAATTTAATTATTTCAGTAATTTATTCACTTTGTTCGTTTAATTACTTAATATACTTTACATTTTAATGAAATTAGAGGTTTAATGTTTATTTATTTATTTATCGAATTAGATTTAGTCTCGGGTTTATACTCCAGTCAAAATAGACACAAAAATGTCCAAAGTTCGGAATAATTCGCATGAAGCTGATTTTTTGTGTGGACCTTCATATTATAGTTCTAAATGAAATGTCAAAAGTCCCCATCGATCGGTGCGCTGCTAAACATTTTACGCGGGGTCAAACGTCATAAAATACGATTTTGTGCGACTATCTCGTTAAAAAAACGCGCCGAGTACTCTACCTCGAAGGTGATATGGAAAGGAATGCATTTCTTCTAAAATATAACAGTTTAAATTCTTGATATCGCAATATCTCGATAATGGTCACTCCTATGAAATAAAGTAATTAAATCTTTCTTGTGGAAAATTGCATAAGCTATAAATTCGTTAATAACTATTTTTACAATAAAACTAACCGTTAACGAGATATTCGTACAAAATCGTATTTTATGAATTATGACGTTTGACCCCGCGTAAAATTTTTAGCAGCGCACCGATCGATGGGGCTTTTGACATTTCATTTAGAACTATAATGAAGGTCCACACAAAAAATCAGCTCTATGCGAATTATTTCGAACTGTTATGTCTATTTTGACTGGACTATTAGGCTTGTGGATGCCACGTATCTCAATGCTTGTCAACTGCTACAGACATTTAGCACTGCCTTACTGGCTTCTGTTCAGTTCAGAGGGTTTCCATCCCTAGTAGAAATCAAACATTACATTGGCACGTGATCTATCTACCTATCGGATTTTAATTTTTTCCACAATAAAAAAAAGATATGATTAAAAAAAGGTAAGCATACCTGAAATGGTTATCAGATAAAAAAAGAATGAAGAAAAAAATGTGTTCAGTGGAGGCAAATGGTTAAAATAAGAATGAGAGGGAAAGAAACGAACACTGAGACAGACTATGCAAGGATATTGACGGAACTATCGGATACAGCAAATCAACACAAACATGGACATAAAAAACATTATTAAAGATAACAGCTATAAAAGTATGATTCGCGTAATACCTACTAAGGAATGGATAAAGCACTACTCTCAGCTACCTACTACAAGGACAACGAATAGAATATCTAACAACGGAGGAAATGAGAACAATAGAGGAAAATACAACGGAAATAACAGAAGAAGATATTGGGAAAGCATTAAGGAAGGTAAAAAATAAAATTGCGCCAGGACCTGGAAATATCAGAATAGAGCTTATCAAATATGGTGGTGACAAGGTAGTAAAATGCCTAAAACAAATCTTTAAGAATTAAGAGGAAACATACCGCTGGAATGGAATACCTCTTACATTAGCTCGATTTACAAAAAAGGTAACAAAAGGTCCTGTGATAATTATAGGAGTATTAGCGTTCTACCTTCAGTAGCAAGATTGTTTTCCAGTATAATAAATACAAAAATTCGAGATCACCTCTGAATACCGAATGAAGAACAGAGCGGTTTCAGACAAGGTAAATCGTGTTTGGACAATATACATTGTATAGACAACTGATCGAGAAAACCAGGGCAAGAAATATATGTAAATGTTCACATGACCTTTGTAGATCTGAAAAAGCACCTGACAGCATTCCAAGATGTAAAATATAGCAAACCACGACGAGAGCTTATATACACAACCAGTGGATCAACATAACAAAGAAACTACCTATATGAAAATACAAAAGTGCAAATAAGAATAATAAACAAAATAACAAAACATATAGAGGTAAACAAAGATTAAAACAGGGACTATCTCCAATTCTATTCAACATCTATTTAGAACACGCCCTAGAAAACTAGTATGAATAAATGTGCAAAAATCGGATTTCAGGTTGGAAACTACACTCTGCGCAGACAATCAGATTATAATCTCACAAAATCAAGAAAATATGGAATAAATATTGATAATATTAAAAGAAAAATATGAAAGGTGGGGTCTGAACATCAACTACCAGAAAATCGAATATATGTGTATATGGGAACAACCAGAGAATATTCAAATAGAATCCGAAAATATCAATATGTGTAGAACTTGCAAGTATCTGGTATCCATAATAAATGACGAGGGAAAATGCGATAAAGACGTGGAAACCCGAATAATGAAAACACTTTATGGTGCGCTATTGAATAAGAATATCCGCGAAGATGTAAAGGAATGGTATATTTCATTAGGAGGCGAGAAACAAGGCTTTTCCCGGGCGAGCGTGACAATTCTCGTGTGAAGCGCAGCCGAGCAAGGGAAGTCATGCGAGAATGGGAAAAGCAGTTTCTGCCGTGTAATGAATGATATTTTTCATGACACCTCTTTGAAAACGCCTATAGAACACGTAAATTAAAATATGCGTTGTTATACTCATAGCAAACGCCATTTAGAATGCTTTTGAGATTTCCTTAGCAACGCTTGTTTGGAATTGTTTATCGAGTGTTTATTTGACAGATGGAGGTGGAATAAGCCCGGAAAAAATTTTCCCGTGCAGTGCACGGGAAAGATGTCCTTTCGCAACCCATAAACCGTAAAAAAAAAACTGTTTTCAGAGAGGTATACTGAAAAAGAATTTTTCACGGGATAGTGGAAATCAGTACTGCAAGGAGCAGAAATGTGGCCACTTACAAGATGCATTAGGGATAGAGTAAGGACGGTAGAACTCGACGTTATGAGAAGATTAACAAGGAAAGACCACGTACGAAATGAGTGTGAAATAACTTGCTCCCTTACTAAATCCCTTGAGAATAGATCCCTACAGTGATATGGGAACGTTAAGCGTATGCCGTAACATAGATGGCCAAAAAGAATATTAGAATGACAACCACGTAAGAAAAGGAGAAGACGAAGACCAGCTTTGGAATGGGAGACCTACATAAAGCTAGCAATGGAAGAAAAACAACTTCGAGCTGGCGACTGGGAAAATCGAGCACTATGGAAGTTGGAAACGGCTAACTCCTGAAGAGGAAAGGGCTAAGAAGAAGAAAACCCTCATTAGGTATATTTTGCCTAGAAGTTGGACATTTGCTTTGTCACCAATTTCAAATCTTAGTCATGGAAAGTATCACTAAAGTTTGAAAATATCATTTGAATAACTTACTGAATAGTACCACCTTAAGGTTATAGTTCAAAAAACATAATTTTACACCTTTGTACAGGACGATGTTCCTTCCCATAGAGCTTTAACAACAAAAGAATGAAATTACTTGAGAAACAATATACCAAAGTTTGGTAATTAAATTCGCCTGATTTAAATGCAAAGATATACGTCAAGAAAAAGTTTACCGTCAGAGGTGAGAACCTTTCAGAAATTTGGAAAAACTCTTAGAAAATCAGAAGCTGTATGACACCAAATAACGAATGCCATTCTAATTTAAACGTAGGTTCTGTATATCTTCAACAAGGCGACCTTATTCGGCATATCTTTAAATAAAATATAAATAAATATTTTTGTCGTGTTCCTCTGTTTTTACAAATAAATCCTAAAATCTTTTCCTTAATATAATGAACAAAATTGTAAGCAGTTCTCTTTACTTTATATTAAATGGTATCCGTTTAAACCCGGTGAGGCTTAATGTAATTTTAACAAATTTTAAGTTAAATTTGTTTTGTTTAATTAGCCATAATTTAAACAGAAACAATTAATAAGAGTTTCGTTTTACTTTTTACCTCAATTGTAGGACAAAATTAAATAAACAAGGCAAATGTAAACAATCCTTTAACTTCCGTACTGTGTAAGATACGCAAGTTTACAAGATACAAATAAAACAAGCGCAAAAGATTGTGAACAAATCATGTTCTGAAAACCCGGAGACCCTGTAAATTAATATCTAAATAGCGATATTAAAACGAATGCAAGTGATTAAAACTCAAAAATCATAAGTTTATTTTTTTGTGTGAATATTGCTTCATATTACAACCTTTTGTTTCTTTTTTCGTTTGAGAGGGAAACGTTCCAAAGAGTCCCCGCGGGAACATCTTCAATTCCACGGGGGACTGTGAGATTTCTACTGACTAAACCCCCCCCCCCCCGCCGATGGTAAACGGGCCACGGGAACCGCCTTAGCATTACTTCAGGATGTCAGTTGGATTCCAGTTATTCGTTTCTTTCCCAGTCTCTTTCTCGCCTTCTCTCCTCTGCCTCTTTCTGGGTCATGATATGATTCTCCATATTACAACCTAACATAAAAGAAATTAATTAACTAAAACCACTCATCGGACTTCTCCTTATGTCATGAGCCCGTAGGCTGGTTTGTCACAGCTATTCATTCTTGGCGGTTCTTTTAAGCCCTTCATAAGTGTTACAATCCGCATCTTCCATGATTTGTTTAATGTACTGGAGACGATGTCTTCCTCTAGCATTTCTTCCTTCTATTTCCCCTTATATTATGATCTTCATTAATCCGTCCCGTCAGTTGATCTCGTCTCTTCTTTATGCGTTTCCACAGTCGTCTTCTTTCATAGAACTTCGTCAGTTGTTACTCTATCGATCCAGCTAATCTTCATCATCTTCTACTTAATCGAACTTATCCATGCTTTTTTAAACAATTTGTGGAATTGAAAGAACTGTCCCAATAGCATAACAATATTTATTTTTATCACTTAGACCTTTCAGGTCCATAACATTGATGTTAAATTTCCCAATTTTTAAAACAGTACACGCATATTTATGTGTAGACAAACGAAAGCTGATAGTGACCAACCTTTTACGTCGCTCTGTGTGACACCCAACGCTAATTATTGTTTACAGTTTCCTATTTTCCCTTAACGAACTTAATGATGGCCTTAAACAAAAAAGGATTTTGCAATTATAGTTTACTTGCTTTGTATAAAATAAATATGCAAAAATTTTGACTTATTTACCCAGATAAGATGTAGAAAGTTATACATCTTTAAGTACCTACCGTGTAGTCACAATATTATAATTTACCTAAAATTACCTTAGTTCAAAAACGATAGTTCCTCCAATTTTCGTAGAAACCTTTGAAATTACAGAAGAAAACTAAAATTTTAACTTTGACACCCCGTATCTCTCTTAATATTAAAATTTGGACTAAAGTATTTCTAGGTAAATCATAATAGTTTGGTCTCGCGTGCCCCGCTTAACACTAAACAACCCCTCAATTTGTTTTATAAGTTAATAAACTTAATTTTGTGAACAAAATTCCTATAATTTTTATTTTTTAATGTTTCAGGTCCCATATCAAGTTCCTTTGTAAACCGATGGGGTTGTCGGCCAGTGACAATCGCAGGAGCAATTCTAGCCAGCATATGTTTAATTATAAGTTGTTGGGCTAAAAGTGTAACAACGCTCTATTTCACCATAGGCATCGGAACTGGATTAGGTTTTGGTTTAATCTATCTTCCGGCAATCGTAAGCGTAACGACCTATTTCGAAAAGAAGAGATCACTTGCGACAGGCATTGCAGTATGTGGTTCCGGTTTCGGAACATTTATTTTTGCTCCCGTTATAACCATCCTTTTACGTGAATACGGGTGGCGAGGAGCCATGCTGATAATAGCAGCGATTGTTCTCGAGTGCGTTATATTCGGAGCCCTCTTTAGGCCTTTGGAATATGAAGCCCCGGGATCGAAAGAAAAATTAGAACTCGAAGAAGAAGTAGTTATTAAATTGAAGGCTACGGATGCTGAATTGGATATTCATATTTCTGACCACAACCTTCCTGCCCTTTTACTTCACGGCGATAAGGCACACATGGAAAGGCCCCGGAGTATGGGACACTTTTCGATACCACTACCTCTTAAAAGTGCAACGTTGGAGAAAAACGGAAATATCCCCAGAGAGAAATTTAAATCAAACGAAATTGCACGATTGGCTTTAAGCCATCCTGTTTTAAATTCCGTACAGTCTGAAGGGGGCAGGCCATACGCTAGCCAACATTTAAGAAGACCACGACCCCTAAACAGACCAGACGTTTTCTATCAAGGTAGCTTAGTAAACATCCCATATTACAGATCTAGGCCAGATCTGAAGTCCGCTGAAGAGATCGACTTAATTGGAAGAAGACCTTCGATTGTCAGTAAACACAGACATTCTGAATCACGTGAATCGGAAACTACCGTGTGCGGTTTCGTGCCTTGCTCGCAGGAGACAAAAGAAACCCTTCGAGAAATGTTGGACTTTTCCCTTTTTAAAGATCCCATCTTTGTACTTTTTACTTTAAGTAATTTTTTCACTAGCATAGGATTTAATATCCCGTATGTGTACATAGTTCCACAGGCTAAGGCTTTGGGTATTCCTGAAGACAAAGCCAGTCTTTTACTATCCGTTATAGGTATAGCTAATACAATTGGAAGGATTGTTTTGGGTTACATTTCTGATAATCCCAAGATCAATCGGCTTTGGGTATACAACTTGTGCCTCACTATTTGTGGATTTGGTAAGATATTACATTTTTTTTTTTCACTTTTAATGATAAATTTTACCAAACAGAGATAAAATCTGACACTAAATATTCTAATCGTTTTTAATAAAAACGTAACCTTCTAAAAGAGTGATTCTGTAAATATAATCAATAACAAAACGGATTTTCATCAAATAATGAATCTTATTTACTAAGAAACTATTTAAAAATCTAACTACTGACGATTATTTTTAGAAGTTCTCCTTAAAAAATCAAAATATCCAAAAACTTCAAATAAACCTAACCGAAATTCAGAAAAATAATATTTCGGGTCATCGCATCTTCGATTTGACAGCAAGTTTACTATCACACTTTTTAATTATAGGGACCAGATAGAACATCTGCCATTTATGTGTATTAATATTCGTACTGCAAATTGTCAATAATTGCAAGTTAACGAATTACAATATTTTCATATAAAATGCTTTATATATGTAGAAATAATAAGCGAAAGTGTAACCAAGCATTATAACACATAGCAATAGTGCGTCTTATTATTTAATTAAAATTAAATCAATTAAGAAAAAACAATTGGGCTCGTCCGGGATTTGAACCCGGGACCTCTCGCACCCTAAGCGAAAATCATACCCCTAGACCAACGAGCCATTATTGGTAACGTAATGAATATATTAAGAACAAATTTACAAATTGTTCTACTTTTAGAACATTAGAAAAAGTAACTGACCATGAAGCATGCGTGAAATTAAGAATAAACTTTCTAAATATACCAAGCGTGTTGTTTATCACTCGTTAAGACTATACAGACCAGTAGTTACGTATATTTTTTAGTTCTTAATTTTTTGAGAAATGTATTATTATTGAACATTCACTACTACCAAATTACTGTTTCGATTAAATTGTAAGATTTACTCAGAAACTCAAACGCGAAAGTTAAAAAATAACTTTTTCAAACTTTAATGTTTATCACTTAATTTTGAATTTTTTATGTACAAAATCTGAAAATCATATATTATAATCATATTGCAAGACAATTCACGTGTAATTTGCAGGATATATTAAAATTTCTAATTTTGAGTAAAGGATCGAAAGCGTTTCACATAAAAGTGTAGGTACGAAAAAAAAATTATAATAGAATATTCTTTATGACAATAATAATTCTTTATGAGGTGTGAAGTACATAATGTCAACAATTAAAATCCCTTTTTTTAAGACCATTTATGTACTTAGTTAAATAATACGACTTCTATGCATACTTTTTCCTACCGAACGATATCGGTTTTCTTCAGATACCTGATGAGCAGCAACCGCTGAGAAACCATTCGAATGCTGCCAACCGAAACCGTTCTGTAAACTTACAAAAGCAATTATCGGCATTTTTCTTTTTTATTTTTTGTTGAGAATTAAACTTTTTATTGATATAATTAGACATTGTGTTTATATTTCTGTAAATTGTATACAGTTTACTGCAATCTTAACTAATTTTTTTATAAATTTCAGCAACCATATTCAGTGCCTTGTGTCTGGACTTTTATTCCCTGGTAGTTTATGCTTCAGTCTTCGGTTTTACTATCGGAGCGTACGTCGGCCTTACGTCTGTAATTCTTGTAGATCTCTTAGGATTAGATAAACTTACGAATGCCTTCGGTCTTCTACTACTCTTCCAAGGAATTGCTTCCCTTATCGGGCCTCCCATTGCAGGTTTGTGTTTAAAATATCCATTATCCATTAATCGTACATTAACATATCATTAATGGGTAAAAATAACATGTGCCATAAACCTTGTAATTTAAATCCACTAGAAAGCCCAACGATATTCACAAAACTATACGTATTTTTGTGCCATCTTCAGGGAAACTTGTAGAAATACACATTTGGCTATGACTATCAACCCTTGATAGAAATGTGTCAGATTTTTAAAGCTGGAATAAAAAAGCTTTCGGTCGAAATTTAGAAATTTACACTTCGAAGAAAATAAGATTTTCTGGAAAATCTGTTTGGGTTTTAAACAATTTTTAAAATCGACATTAGTTTTAATTTAAAAATAATCTGTTAAAAATCTATCAGAATTAGGCTTTAATGGGATTCTTTTGGATTTTTCAAGCGCGAACACAAGAGATTTTCAGTGGAAATTTCAAAATTTTCACTTCAACGAAGAATTTTTTTGAAAAATTGTGTTTGATTTTTAAACAAACTTTAGAATCGACGAGTTTTAATTTCAGAATTTTCTGTCCAAAATCTATCAGAATTAACCTAAAATGGAAATGTTTTGGATTTTCCAAGCTCGAATTTAAAAGATTTTCAGTCGGAATTTGAAAATTTCCACTTGATTTTTTAAAATTCTGCTTAGGTTTTAAACAAACTTTAAAATTGATTTTGGTTTTAATTTTAGTATTTTCTGTATCGTAATTGACCTTTAATGGCAACGTTTTAAATTTTTCAAGCTAGAATATTAAATATTTTTAGTCGGACAATTTCCACTTTAAAGAAGCAGGATTTTCTGAAAAATTGAGCTTCGGTTTTAAACAAACTTTAAAATATATTTTAGTTTTATTTTCCAAAATTTTTGTGGCAAAGCTATCGCAATTAACCTTTAAAGGAAATGTTTTGATTTTTCAAAGTCGATTTTTCGGGGAATTTCTACTTCAAATAAGTAAATTGCTTAAACTTTAAACAAATTTTGTTTGTAAATGGATTTTAGTTTTGATTTCAACACTTTTTGTGGAAAATCTATCAAAAATAACCTTCAATGGAAATGCTTTGGATTTTTCAAGCTCGAATCTAAAAGGTTTTCAATCGAAATTTGAAAGAAGAAAAATTCTGTTTGGATTTTAAACAAACTTTGAAATCAATTTATTTGTAATCTCAAAAAATTCTGTACAAAATCTATCACAATTAACCTTTAATGGAACTGTTTTGGATGTTTCGGGTTCGAATGCAAAGAGTTTTAGGGGGAATTTGAAAAATTCCACTTCAAAAAAGTTCAAGTTCAAGTTTCTTTGAACAAACTTTGAAGTCAATTTTGTTGTAATCTCAAAAAATAAATCCATTGGATATCCATAAAACGTATTTTGACAATTTTACTTTATCAGTGAAACTTGTCGAAATATGCATTTGGTTTTTCCTAAAAGTAGGTCTGAGCCAAGATTTAGGGCACTCAAGACATCCCTCCTCCCATGGCTTTACAAGTCTAAGGGCCGGTTGCACAAAGGTTTTGTTAAATTAACGAATGCCATATGCATTCGAATTTTGATTCGTTTTTGTTCACTTTGATAAATGATTAATTTGACGAAGCTGTTAAATCATGTTTGTGCAAGCCGCCGTAAGGTAACCATATTTAATTTTTAATTGCTATCCACGTCAATTTTTAAATTTAAAAATAATATTTTTTGAGTTTTATTTGAATATTTAAACATCTCCAAGCTAAATTTTCAGCTACATAATAAATTAATAAACCCCTCATTTTTTGTTCAAAAATACCTTCAACCCTCTTTAAAATCGTCGACCTAACAAATTAATAAATAATGTTAAAATATTTATCCTCTGAGCTTTTATATTTTCTTTGATGTGACAAGTGAAAATATATTAATAAATTTTCAGGTGAACTTTATGATCTGCTGGGGTCATATAATCCAGGTTTCTACGTATCTGGGGTCACAATAGCCATAAGTGGAATTATATTGTTCGCCATTCCACCAATTCACAAATGGCAGCAGAAAAAAAAGGCGCGGACACCCACTACAAACCACATATAGCAATTACTGAATTCTAGTTGCCATAACAAATTCTACAATAGTATATAGCAAAACGCTTTACATATCTGTATATGCCTTCTGGTATGTACAATATATTTATTTTATCTGCAGTGCAGATTGTACTACATCATGATGGAGCTGTGGTCTTATTATAGTGCAATTAATTTTTATTATAAGGAAGTGAACAAAGAAGCTAACAGAAAGTGTGTAGAAAACATCTTCATTCATAGATAGTCCATTTTGTTATTTTTTACACATTTTCTTTGACTGTATTAAAAGGTGTTCATATAAATTCTGTTAAGTGATACAGTGCACAGACTTAATAATGCGAACTTAACTGTGGAATTAACGCAGAGATTTTGAAAGCCTTGTTAAGGAAAACTATTAAATTTAACGCACGTTTACAAGTCATTCATATTACACTAATCAAGAAAAAAATATCTCTCGATCACCACAATTGTATCAAAAAGATGTCTTCCAAACTAGACACTGAACTTTCTTGAAACTGTAAATAGTGTGACATTGTAAACTGTGTTTATTCTAACTTTAGGGTACGTTCTACTTGTGATTTAAGTATTTAATTACGTATAGATCATAAAAAAATAATATTCTTGATACCATATTTACATACATATACTTAACTTATATTGAGGAATGCATTTTTATGATTCGAATGGAATTTTATGAACAGAATGATTTATGTCCGCCTGTAAATGTGAAACTACATGAGTTACGTTTTTTGATTTGTGTAATTAGATTATAATTTTTTAACGCAAAAAACGCTTAAGTTTATAATTACTTATAATTTAGTTAGTACAGTAGTTAGGGTTTCTTTTAATTTTAACGATAATAGCTGTGAATATAAATTTACCAAAATACCCAGCCTTATCTCAAATACAGATTTAGAACTGACTTATGTTTGCTCCCCTTATTTCATTTAGAATAGATATCGAACCAAAGTTCACTCAGATTTTCTCATAAACCAAGTAAAATTGTAAGTGGAAGACACCAAATAAATTGTAAGTGGAAGGAGCACAATGGTTGCCGAAAGTGGTCATAAAAATGATTGGAACGTTTGTTTTCAATGCCACAAAGCTTTGAACATAAATGAACAATAACTGGCAGCAATTCCGGAAGACCTTCTAGTTTTATTGATTGAACTAGAAGAATATCCAGGGTGCCATCCTAGAACAAAAACTTATCCATAGAAGATTAAAAAATAAAGTGAAAGTGTTAGTTATGTAATTTACTTGTGTATCCATCTTTTAAAATAAATTACAAATTTTAAGGACAATACATAATTTTACTGTTTTGTATGTTAGAAACTGAAATTTTATTTTTTTTATAATTGTTCTTTAAAGGTTAGCATTTTTTATTGTTACTGAGAGCGAAAGTTAAACCCTTCTTCAAAAACTTTCAAATCATACTTATTTTACATATTCCGTTTTTGAAATATAATTTTAGTTTATTATTAGTTTTACATTCCAGAAAGCAACGGTAAACAACTGCAGAGAACACGTTTCCCTAGTACAAGGGGGATATAACAAAGTTCAAGACGCCAAGTCGTTTAAAAATGTGGCTTTCTCCCCCTTGTCAACGTCCTTAAGAAGACATGACACAGAAAAAGAAGAAAAATTAGTTTTACATACCATGAATAACAGCCCAAAAACTGAAGTTTAATAGTCACCGGCCAAACTGATATAGAAGAAAATAAACACTTATTTTCTCATCAGTCTTGAATAGGGCTTCAAGCGCATTTACTAGTTTACTAGTTTTTGCGACTTTCGAAAGGGTTCTAAACTCTAAAGACTCCATATGGCCGGGATTTCCGTGCAAACTTAAATTAAGGATTAAGGGGCGGTATTTCAGTGCACATTTAAGCTAAATCTTAGCTTAATGTGGCTTAAATAAGGGTGTAAGTGTAGCGAGGTTTAGCTTATGCCCTAACTTAAATCTACTTAAACTAATCTTTTACTCAAATCTGTACTGAAATACCGATCCTAGGACAATTAATCCACCTTGAGCCAAGCTATACCTAGCTTAAACCCGCACTGAAATACCGACGCTTAGAACCGGGACTTTAGTAACTTGGGGTGATCCTTAACTAAGCTGAATTTAAATGTCAAGCTTTTGCTTAAGTCAAAAACCTATTTCAAATATTCTGGACGAGTAAATTACATGCATTAATTCTTGTGTCATAAATTTCAAAATAGTTATTAAAACAATAGTTTTAATATACCGGGTGTCTCAGGTAAGACGCACCATAGGGAAACACCAATGTATTTTTTCAGAAAGGATGCCTTTGGAATATGTATGGATTCAGTGCTCAACGTATGTTATTGTATTTAGTTAACGCTAGAAAGAGATAGAAATACTGAAGGCGTCTGTCATTGCACCAGGCGATTATTTCATTGTTTATTTTTTATATTTGTCAATTTTGACAGCGACAAAACGTCAAATTGTTAAACTTGTCAGTTACTAAAGAATCTACATCTAGAATGCAATGAAGCACAACTATAGATTCATTATTATTATTATTATACTAAAACAATAAGTATACTTTAAAAAATTTATTTATAAAGTCATAATACTTTACATATTTACTAAAATTATTAATTACGTAAACGGATAATTGTTACATTTTTCTTGCACTTGTACTTCACCAAATTATACATTTTTCTCTATGTAACCAAATTCACACCTATCTACACGAACCATTAAAATTTGTAAGTTGCATTAATAACTTCTGACAGAGATTTTAGTACAGCTGACTACGACTAGACAAACTCTTATTTTCATTACATTTTTAAGTTCATTCGGTACCTGACTGATGATCATTAAATTTGCTTTCTTTTGACAGAATTCAATACTATTCCATGTTTATAGAATTTACTTACGTTTTCTTTACGTGTGCTGTTGTAATAAGGCAAATTCAATTTAAAATATGCGGAATGCAGAAACGGCGATTTAAAAAATTACGCATTTTGCGTATTTTTATTGTAAATGAAAGTTTTAGGTGCTGTCAAAATTGACAGATATAAAAAATAAACAATGAAATTATCGCCTGTTGCAATAACAGACGCCTTCAGTATTTCTATCTCTTTCTATCGTTAACTACATCCAATAACATACGTTGAACTACACTGAATCCATATATATTCCAAAGGTGTCGCGGATTCTTTCTGAAAAAATACATTGTTATTTCCCTATGGTGCGTCTTACCTGAGACACCCGGTATAAATACTAATAGATATCAATTTGTCAAATTTTACACGTTTTTGTTTGGAGAGGGTTAGTGTAAAATCATACATATTTTTACGATTAAACCGTTCTTAATTGGCCAATTAAAAATCACAGAGTGAAGCCATAAGGTAAGTGAATGTTTGTTACAGTAGAAATCACTCGCTTGCTGTTTTACGTTAAATTCTCGGATTTACTTTAGTCTACATAGTTGTATGTTTAGACTTCCCAGTTACATATAAGATTGCATGGTTGCATACAATGCTATTGCATACGTCACGCCTCTTCTTATTTTTGACCTTCACTTAGTTAGTGGGTTTTAATCTTTAGGGAATTTGTAATTTTTAGGTGGGTTTTCTTCAGAGAATTCTGTTGGCAAATTCGTTACTTAGTTTCTTCTACGTTAGTTATCGGTCAAGAATAGACGTCGTTTACTTTGGCTTTAGTATTTGGTTATCCAAAATTAGTTTGATCATCCGAGGTACGACATATTGAAAAATTCTATTTAGTTTGCTTTTTGGGCCTTTAGTGAATTTAGAACGGTAGTCGTTATGGATTATATGCATTTTTCATTACCTTTATTGGGATTTTTAACTATTAGACCATTTTGATAGAAGCATGTCGAAGGGCCTTTAAGAACTTTTGGGTATGTAATGCATTGGTTTTCTTTGAAGATTTCTTACGGTATTCGTTGTATTTCAGCCCTTCTTTTAGTACGTTCTTGTAGTACGTTTTAGTACTTTTTGTGGTTGGTGCTGTGTTTTTCCTGCACAACGTGTTCGTAGAAACAACCTGTTCGACATCTGTTCCACGTGTTATTTCAACACCACGTTGGTTTGGAAATTGTTTGGAGTTCATTAACCCGAAGAAATCGTCCACCCCGTGCTTTAACCTGGAATTTTCCTTCGTTATCTACACGTTTTAAGACTCAAGGTTAAGGTTTGATTTTGAGGTTATCTTGTGTTATTTAGTTAAATGTTCAAACATTTTAGTAGATTTGATACGGTATTTAGTTGTGTTATTAGAAATTTAATTGGAAGCATTTAATAGAAATATTTACAGTAATTAATTTGCATTGTAATTGAAAGTGTTAGTAAAATTTTCAATCGTCATTTAGTAAATCGTACTCCAGTGCGAGTAATTAACATAGTGGTTGCTTTCACAGCAACGTGAATTTATAAATTGTATTTTTGATTTTGTAAAGGAATATTCAAATTATCGTGTTTCAACTTAGTCATTTATTATTTCTTTCAATTTATATTATATCGTAATTGAATTTTGGTACCGACAGGTTTTGCAAGATATTATTATTTATGTACTATGGATTATTGCTATCTATAATCGCAGGTCACGACGAACTGAGCTCAATTCTGCGTATGCGTATTTAATAATTTAGTTTAAGAATTATCCTTGCGAACCCTCCGACGGTCTACGTTCGTTTAATTACGATCTTAGCTATTTTGAACGATACAGTCTACGTTCGTTTAATTACTTACGATTTGGGTTAATTTGAACCTTAAATTTATTTCGTTCGTTTAGTTACTATATTGTCTTTGAACATTCCCTATAGTTTTTTTTTGTTTGTTTGTTTAATTAGATCTTGTGGTTTGAAACATAATATTTAGAATTAGTTTGTATACGATCTTAGTAATTTCTTTATTGGTTTGTTTGAACGATAACTTTTCAATTTCAATTTTGTATATGTGTCATTTTGCTTACGAGTTAATATATCCTATTTTGTTAATTACAAAGCCTTGCGTTTTATTATCAAGTCAATTGACTTTGGAGGTCTACTCTTCAGGAGATCCCACTGAAGACAATGTTACTTAAGAAAGGGTCTGGCGCCCAAGGAACATCGTTAGTTTAGGTATTTAGTGAGCACTACTATTTTCTTGTAGCATGTTGATTATGCGCATTTTGACTTGGCTTAGAGCAAGTTTTTACTTAAATATGAAACTTAGAAATGAAAATAAGCATCCAATCAACTGTGTTTATAAAAATGGCATTCTTAAATTAACATCTAAAGTTATCCATCAAATCCTAATCTAAAATTCGCATTTGCTCTGCGTCAAAGTGGACATCAACCATAATTTGATTTTAAAATCTCGAATCATTAAAAGTAACATTCTTACAAGTGGAATTTAAATCCTTTCTCTAACAAAAAGCGTACATCGAATTCGGATTCAAATTTTAGTGTGGGTTTAAGTTATAAAGCCAATTCAAATTTTGCGTCTTGTGTTTTAATTTAAATTTAAAGCCTTCTTATTCGAGGTCAAAATGAGGAAGGAAGACCAGACTGTTTTCAAATTTGAATTTAAGTAAAATTTAAAGTTTAAACCTTAAATATGATTTTATATTTTGAATCTAAATTTTGAATATAAAACATGAAAATTAGAATATTACAAGCAAAGTTAGAATTGAATGTAAGAGTCAAATTTCACTTAGATTTTCAATCTGTATTGCTTACAAATAAAAATTTTCAAAACTGCTAAGGGCTGATGTTTCAACACAGATGTAAGCCAAAAATTGGCATAAGATACCTTAAACTTGGACTTAACTAAGCCCAACAGCTCTCAAGTCCTAGTTTAAGTCACCTTTAATTGAGTTTTAACTTACGCCCGCACTAAAATACCAGCCCAGCTTTAATTCGAAATTCAATAGTTCCGAACTCAAACATTCGTATCGAATCTGTACTTCAGTATAAATTTTAAAATGAAATTCTAACTGTATAGATACGAATCTTGAAATTTTAGGTAAATCCCAACAAGCTGTTTCGTAGCAATAATTTAAGTCAATTTTTAAAATTTATGATTGCCTTTTGATAATCCCAGTTAACCGTCAGATAGAGATAAATAAGACAGATTTTGTCACCAAAATTTAAATATCTTAATTATTATAACGAAATTTCCCATATTTTTGAAACTTCGTGCTTCTTGCAGCACTTTTAGGAAACTCGCAAGTTTAAAACAAAAATTGAATATGCTTCCTTAGATAAGGCATATTTTCATTATCAGTTGACTTACAAACATTTAATATTTATCACTCTCGTTTTTAGGTTTCACTTTCACGGTTTTGGAAGAGTCACTGAGAAAAAACACTTAACTAAAGTGACATCACGACCTCCTCCGCTTTTCTTTGAAATGAAAACTGTCACCGTGACCCACTTACCTGATTCGTTATATTTTATTTTTGTTTGTCAAAGCAAATAATTCTTTTTTGAATAAACATTCGCCAACTCGTATTCGAGATTCACATTTTTCCCCCAATTTAGTCAATTTTCTAAGTTCAAGACTCACTCGAATCCTTTGTGGGCGTAAAACTTTATTGTATAGAGCTTTTCCGTTTCAATAAATAACAAGATCTTTTCCCATTCTTACAGGAATATGAAAAGAAAGTTACCTTGGTAATGTCACGTTTCTGCATTGATTCGCGTGTTAGCCGAGTTTGTCTTTCACTAAAAACCGCTCGTCCCACGCGGAAGGAGATACAACATAAACCAATTACTTCTCATCCGGAAAGAAATTGGTTGTTTACCCGTGAAAATTTTATATTGAAGCGCAAAATAACTTAATCTCGGCAAGTTACATAATTTAATACACTTTTTCAAAGGAAACGGCTTTATAGGTTTAGTTTACAAACGATTGCGTTCTGTATTACCGCAACAAGATTTTGAATGGTATTGTAAACAAAGTTATTCTCGTAGGAGATGAAGCGAATCTCAACTTACCTTGGGATAACAGGCAATATCCCTTAGAAATACCCGGACAGCAAGCAGTGTACCCTAAATTTGCATAACTATCCACCGGCAAATCGATTTCGTAAACGATTCCCAATGCATCACAGGAATATCAATCAAGCTTTACAAAGAGTAAAAGATACTGTTGAAAATGTTCATTAAAGTGCTGAAAATCAAGAATTTGACTACCTATAAACTAAAATAATTATACTTTTAAAACTTAAAAGTTTAGACTATCCAAAAAAATTGAAAATTAAAATTAAGGCACTTAAAATATACAGGGTGTATCAGAAATAAGTACATTAAATTTTTTCAGTGGTGGAACTCGTCAAGAACTACAACATTTCTTATTAATTTTTTTTGTTAATCTCACATTTATTTTGCATTTTTACGCCCCCTTAAAATATCGAGTTGTTTATGTATTTTCACTTACAATACCACAAGTGGTGTTCCTTGTGCTTGCATATGAATATCACGAGTGCGTAGTACGGATGGTATTCGCAATCAAGTTTGTTTACATGAAATTTGTTTTCCGTTTTTCGCTTGAGCACAGACGATACTAAAGTATTGTCTGTGGCTTGAGTGACTAACAATATGTAAAGACTACATAAATATTCAGATTCGTTTAGATTTGACAGTAAAAGCAATATTCCTAACCTCGGGGTTTTATCTTTGTTTGACAAAGCCAACATTCATAAAATACCGGTTCTCTACAACAGTAGTTCCCAGAGCGTATTCCGTGGAACCCTGGGGTTCCACGAAATAATTTTGGGGTTCCGCGAGTCAGGTGCCATAATATTAGCAAAATAATGTATGACTATTTTATTTTGTATAAAATACAAGCACATTGTGGCACCACAAAAAAATCATCTAGTTTTATACGACTTTGGCAAACTATTGTTATTATTATTAATAGTAATGAAAGCTTTTTAGCATTATCATTTTGTAAATTAAAAAAATAAAATCCTGTTTAAATGCATTTTATCAGTATTAACGCAACTTTGAAAAGAAAATCCCCATGCTCAATGTTTGTTTTTCTACAACCACCATGGAAAATGGGATTTTCAGACTTCGTCTCCATAGATACGAGTATTGAAAATGAGTGTTTGCCGAACAAGTGAAAATTAGCGTGCGGAAAGTTTACTTTCCGCACGCAAATCTGATTTGCGTGCGGAAAGTAAACTTTCCACACTCAAATTTTGATTTGCGTGCGGAAAGTAAACTTTCCACCCGCTAATTTGTTTACTTTCCGCACGCAAATCAAAATGTCATAAATGACATTTGATGAATGTCAGATTTGATTTTGCAGAAATATTTAAATTTTTTGTGGTTGTAGAAAAAATAGTGTGTAATACATGTGTTGAAAGCTTGTATTTGCCACACTCATGTGACTGCAGCACTCACTATCGTTCGTGCTGCAAACTTCACATTCGTGTGGCAAACATAAGCTTTCAACACTTGTATTACAATATACTATTTCCTACAAACGTTTAGGAATGTAACATTCTATTATAATCATAAAATATATACAATATAAATACACAACAGATTAGTTTAGTACCGCCTAGTGCAAATTCCTTAAAATATACTCTGCCTTCATTAGACTAGATAGAAGAAAATGGTTCCGTTATACCTAAACCGGATCTTGCCTGTGGACACCCTCGTAGAGTTCGCACACCCCAGATTGAAGAAGAAGTTCTTAACATGGTACGTGATGAACCTGGTATTAGCACTCGGGGTATTGCACGTCGTGTAGGTACTATAAGTCACGATACAGTACACCGTATATTGAAAGATCAACGGTTGCATCCCTTTCATAAGCAGAAAGTTCAAAACTTATTACCCGCAGGTTTTCCATTAAGAATTGAATTTTGCCAGTGGTTGATGAATAAAGTACAGGAGGAAGCCAATTTTATACAAAACATCATGTGGACAAACGAATCGACATTCACAAGAGATGGCATTTTTAATGTACGGAATAATCATGTGTGGGAGCCACTGAAAATTTCCATGCGATTGGAGAACGTAACTATCAACAGCGTTTTAGCTTAAATGGATGGGCAGGAATTCTGAATACCAGGGTTATTGGATCAATTTTCCTGCCACAACGTCTAGCTGCTGAAAATTACGTACAGTTTTTGGACAACACTCGACATAACATATTGGTGGATTTGCCATTAGCAACTAGAAGAATAATACGGTACCAGCTTCATGGCGCCCCTGCCCACTGGGGTCTGCAATGCAGAGAATGGTTAAATTAGGAGTTTGGACGGCGATGGATTGGTAGAGGTGGTCCTGTTGCATGGCCAAGGGCGGTTTTAGAACATATTTTTGGGGGGGGTACTAATTTTCATAACTGCAAAAATTCTTTATACATGAAAGATTAGGTACCTCAAAAATTACTTAAAATATTTTTAAATGATGGATGGTAGTTTTGACGATTGTTATTTTGTAGCACATGATGGATTCTTGGGGGGGGGGTAATTACCCCCATCACCCCCCCCCCCTATAAAACCGCCCTTGTACATGGCCACCTCGTTCCCCTGATTTGTCTCCATTAGACTTCTTCTTGTGGGGTTTTATAAAAGATCATGTATACAGAACACCTGCTGAAGATCTCAATGATCTTCAAAACAGAATCGTAGAGGCATTCGGTTTAATCACTGAAAATATGCTCCGGAACCTAAGCCTTAGTATTTTATTACGCTGCGAAACGTGTGTGGTTAATAATAATGGTGCTCATGTGGAGCAATTTTTGTAGAACTGTTACAGATTGTTTAATTAAATAAAATTTGCTAGATTTTCAAGCTGTACTTAATTAATAAACAAGCAGACTATTGTAGGTATGTAATGAATATGGTACCTTGATACGAACGGTAGTTTGCAGGCTGCAGTGTTGCCTGATGTATTAAAATCGAAATGCTTATAACTTTCCAAAGATTGATATTAGGAGTAATTTTGTTAAGCGTTTTCAATTGCCTTTTGATGCTTTATCCCATGGTGCACAGTTTGAACTATCGATGTCTGACACCCTGTATGTTATTATATTATACCGGGTGTGGCCCGACATGTGAGACATAGGTGATTGCATGGGAAATAGAACATATGTGAATATTAGCTTCTTGGCTAACTGTTGCTTACGTTGTATAGTAGCTATTCATCGAAAAGTGCTTTTTTTATCAGTTGATTATAGTACGAAATTTATCTGAAATGAAGGCGAAATCGTATTTTTTCCTAATTATTAGACTGATATTAATTCTACAAAAATTTGATCAACTAGACTTGTTCTGATAAACTGCAGCATCACTGTGGAAATTTCAGAATTTAGTACGAACAAATGATGCGCAGCAGGCTTTAAGCAAGATGTCATAAGGTGTATGTGTGATTTTTTATTTAAAATATTTATCTACTTTATTTTACGTTGAAGAGCTAAATTTTCCTAATTAGTTAAGAATCAATTGCTCAATAGCATACTTATCCAAACAAGAACGTACAATAACTAAACGGTTCAGCTGGAGAGATAAAATTAAGCAATTATCAAAATCGCATGTATTTCTCCTATGTCTCACATGTCAGGCCACACCCGGTATATTTTCACAAAGTGATTTACTTAATTGCGATAACAAACAATTCTGTAATTTGATAATTCTGTAATGCGTTAACTTACGCTAAAACGTTACAAAAATAATAAAAGATTAGATAACAAAACATGATTTATTACTTAATTAACATACAATAAGATACACTTTTATGGTTTAGTTTACATTGAATAAGTATGTAAAACGTTAACAATCATTTGTTATAAAAAATAGTTATGGAAACTCTTTATGGATTATGGTTAGTAAAGCTTATTACAAAATCTGCTCCCTAAAATGTTAATGCTTCGTCTCGTCGCCGTTCAGCATAAAACCTTTAGTTATTTTAAATGTGATTAAATACTATTAACCACTTTCGTTAACATTTTTACAAATGCTATGTTTTATGTACCTTAGCTCTGATTCCAAATCAAAGAAGACTTTTGTTTCTACTTTTTTTGTTAATCTATATAAACTGTAGCTTCTTTCGTATTTATTTGGACTGTAGTTGATCGTGAAAGATCGACTAATATTACCGAGCATAAGTTTAACGCACTTCAAATTTCTTATTAATGAATAGCACTTTAGATTAAACTGCCAATTTTTGTTTATTTGTTTATTATAAGAAAGCTTAGATCTGAAGTTGTGGATGCCAAATATCGCAACGTACCTCGATTGCCTAGATTATTAGCACTGCCCAACCAAAATTTTGCCGAATCCAAAACACTTCCACCACTGGAAAGAATTTTTTGTGCCACGGCATTACCTCGTATCCAAAAGCAAAAAAGCTTAAGATTTTTTCTGCATTCAAAATCCTACATGATCTCGGCCAAAATCGTTGTTTTACAAGGTAACTTTGTTCTCTACCGGCGAGGCTCCGAACCAAGTTTTAAAAAAAATATTAACAGTTAAATCTACAGCAGTCTTAATAGCAGTGGATAAAAAATTGATATGAGAAACATTATAGTTTTTTCTGTATATACAATTTATAACAATTATTTTTATACACGATGAATGCCAACTTGGTCCAAATAAAAATGAATCGGGCTATCTTAATAATAATTAAATGATTGACAATACACTCACATATTATCTGTTCATTAAAGTCAGTATCAAAATTGTTTGTTATTTGTAATCATTACTAATACGTCAATATTGATAAATCAAATAGAAAACCTAAAACATTTCGTCCTTCACAGCTTACATATTTGCGGTACTTTCTTATGCTGTAGTACCTACTTATTTAATTATTCTTATAGTTCAAGCAGCAAAAACATGGCCGTTATAAAGTGTAGTCTGACTACCCACTACGTTATAATTTTTAATTTCAAGAGGTGCATGTACATCTTCCTTAAGTATTATCCTTGATTCCTGAAATAAGCGTTCCATTTCTTTCGATTCTTCCTGAGAAATAGAAAGTAATTGCCAGTTATTATAAGTCTTTTGAATTGTCCTAATAATTGTGTTTGTGTAAATAATTCTGCATTAATTTATCTTTTGTAAAGATAATATAAGTAAATATTTCTCTTGAAATTTCCCTACCTCAAAATCACTTTTGTGGTCACCTGCTTCTTGCAACTGAAACCTTCTTTGACGCTCCTTTAAACAACAATAGAGTTCGTACAAAAGCAGGCCTCTCATCTTGCTTTGACCCGCTCCAAGTGTTGTTAGAAGTTGCAAAAGTTCACGACAAATGCTTTCCTTTTCGTTCAAAAGATCCTCGGATAACTCTGGAAACATATAAAATCATTGTTAGTCCATTTCGGTGGTTTTTCATTTATTCAAAAAGAAACTTTTATGTCGTTTAAAAGGTTACATATTTATTAAATAAAATTCATTTGATGCTATTATTTGATTGCCAGATTTTAATTTTGCAACTAAATTAAATGTTAAAAAATCTATTTTTTCCTGCAAAACTTTAATTTTTATATCAATAAAAATGACACCTGGAAAATTTTGTTTTAAAGTTTTTTTTGTTCTTTATAATTACAGGCAACAAAGATATACAAAACCTAGCTTAAAGAGAAAATGTATTTAAATAAAAAAATTTGAAATTAATTGAAATATTTCGAATAAGATATATGTTGTACGTATAAAGTATTCACCAATAAAAAAGCATATCGGATAGCGAAATGATCAAACGAATATCTTTTTAAAAATGGATAACACACAACTTTAACTGGAAAATCTTTAGATTTTACTATTCTTTCGTAGTCAAGGTTTTTATTTTAAACAAAAGTCTCTTAGAATAGAATCCTTCTCCTTAACTGTGGTCAAATTCGAAATCAATAAATTATAACAGTTTAAATCTTCCGACTTTAACTTAATAATAGGTAGAATATTGAAAATGCAGCTAAAGAATATATCCTACTAATAACTAAGTACAATATCGGATGTTTAGTATTATTTACTACCCTATTCTTTAGAAATGTGCAGCGATCCTAATAATACTAAAATTTGGTAAACCTCCTGACGTGTAAATGTCATAATACTCGTAATATAAATCGAGTAGGTTACTTTCCAACTTACGTATAATACTTATTTGAAAAAAAAGATTCAAAACAACGAGAGAAGAAGTAGACTTCTTAATATTACTAGCTTGTCATCAATTCAAGTTCCAAAAATCCCCCAGCCATTTAGCAAACACACAGAGTTATAAACAATATTTTCAAGAGATTATTGGAAAAGTAAATTGCACTGCGGTTTTCTCAGACTCATCGCGGGCACTTAATAAGGTATGGTATTTTGATTGTTCTAGAAGCTAAAAGAACCACTTCCTAATAATTACTCTATGCTTTTAAAATCATGCCCATCAGGGCATAACTGCTTCGCAAAACATACCAACGTCCTTATCGAATATTATACCATTAACTTCGGTGTTCCACAAGGAGGATTATTGGGGACCCGTTTTATACAACTGACATCCCAGAAACAGATAAGCACACCGTTGCGGATATCACCACTAGTTTGTTTATACTCGCACATAGTAAGCGAACACCTTCAACGCCTCGTAGGTAAATCTTATCAGTAAATGTTTAAACAGACGGCAAATTAAATTGATTCCTTCTAAGTAGGTACTTTTAGCAAAGAGTAATGGAATTACTCCTGTTTGCTTTTACCACGAAAACTTAAGGTACACCATACCTGCCCAATAATACTTCACCTAAACTATCGCATAATTTGGAAAGATTATATACCAAACGGCAACAACTAATTCTTAAACCTAAAGTAATTAATTAGTGATTGCAGGATAGAAGATCAACTCTATCGATTTATGATAAACCGCTTTATATCAAATTATGTTAAAGCCGATATCATGCATAAAAAAATCTAAACATAGGCCTAGCTTAAAAATTCCAATCTAAGCTTCTGCATTTTGGTATGTTATCAATAAGACCATTTACGAAAACTTGGGATGATACTCTTCAAGTGGAAATAAATCAACTGTCAACTACCATAGAGAACGCATGGACATCAAAACCAGCCACTAGAACAGCTTTTAATAGGTGAAATCCTTGAATACAAAAAATAACATGGCCAACTGGTTTATTAATAAAACAAAAAAAATTGTACATGCTACATTGAACTTAAGAACACAAACAGGGGACGCAACACAATTGAAGACATAGGCAGAATACTTCAGGGAAACGTACAACAGTCCTCCTCCTGAAAACAAAATCATAATAAACAGAAACGACAGGAGGGAGAAGCTAAACGTGAATTTAGAAAAAATAACACAAGAAGAAATGAGAAATGCACTGAAGATAATAAAAAATGGCAAAGCAGCAGGAAACGATAACATCCCAGTAGACTTATTAAAAGCAGGCACAAACCTAATAGCAAAAATACCGATAGATACCACTAATGAGTAAAATATGGGAAATGAAGACAATTCCAGAGGAATGGAGAGAAGGATTAATGATAAAAATACCAAAAATGGGACATAGTAAGATGCAGAAATTGGAGATGCGTAACACTTCTGAATACAATTAGTAAATTAGACGAATGAGAGAAGAGATAGACAGAATGATGAGGGAAAACCAAATGGAGTTCTACGGAAACAGGTCAACACTAGAGCAAATCAATACCTTAATAATCGTAATCGAACAATCCATAGAATGGCAAACTCAATACGTCTAAATTTCATAGAGTTCACCCAAGCATTTGACAGCATACATTATGAATCAATATTGCAAATACTGGATGCTTATCGATTACCAGAAAAAATAATTAATATAGTAAAAGAATTCTACCACCTACAATATTCCTGTTAATGGGTGACTGGGTGATGAGTGAAATGGACGTAGAAAAAAAATGAATACAATGTAGAATGTTCGTGAAATTGCAAGATCTAGAGATGACATATGTCTAGTAACACAAACGCTAAGGGATATGCACACAAAAAGCGAACAACTAAACAACGAAGCCAACAAAATAGGACTACGAACAAACAGTAAGAAAACCAAATTAACGAAAATAAATAATGATGAAAGTGCAGTGCGAATAAATGGGGAGCGATTCAAAAAGTAAATGCCTCCCCATATCTGGGCAGAATAATTGATAATGGAGGATCAGTGGAGAAAGACGTGAGGGCAAGAATGACTAAAGCACAATAAGCATTCATGGCATTAAACCAAATACGGAACTCAGGATAGGTAATTAACGACAAAAACGAAAGTAAGGCTATTGAACTTAAACGTTAAGACACTGATGATGTACGAATCAGAAACATGGAAGGAAACGAAAAAAATTATAAAAAAGATACTAATCTTTACAAACAAATATCTGAGGGAATTATTGGGAAGAAGGTGACCAGAAACGAACACAAACAAGGAACTTTGAAGGAGAACAGGCCAAGAAAGGATGAACATTACAATATTAAAAAGAAAATGGAGATGGATAGGTCACACGATAAGGAAGAAAGAAGGAAACATCGCGAAAACTGCCTTAGACTGGAATCCCATATGTAGGTACAAGAAGGAGAGGAAGACACAAAAAACATGGAGAAGGACGATGCATAAAGACATACAGCATGGAAGATCATGGAATGTAACAAAAAGAATAGCTCAGAACAGAGATGCACGGAGAAGGTTCGTTGAAGAATTATACAAAACACGCAAGGAAGAAAATGCGACCAAACGAAAGAACCAAAACACATAGCAAATCAACAAGATATAGTACTAAAACTCCCATTGGGCTAGCGACCCAATCAATATTAATCGCTAAGGAAAATTCAATATGAAGCCCTATGCTCCGCATGGAGCGAAGAAGGATGAAGAAGACCATGCAAACTCAATACCTAACCATACATTAATCTGAACAAAATTTAGTTAAACTTTCCGATCTTGATAATCCGGACAAAATCCTTTCTTTGCTTTCATTGTCATACATAACAAAATGTGACCCATTTACTTCTTTCGTGAAATTTCCAAAATGTTCTTACTGTCATTTACACTTAATGATGTCTGTAACCAGTTTCTTAATTATAATAATACTAGTCTTTATTTCCAAAGATGATACAAAACCATGTTTTATTGACAATTTTCTAAATTTTATAGAACAATTTTAATATATAATTCCTTTTATTTTTTATTCGGTTGTATTTTGTCCAACAGTCAGTCGGTGTTAAACAATCACAAGATTACTAAATTTAATAATTACAAATAGCAATATTTTTCACGCGAGATGTATCGTATAATTCCCACCGCAGGAGGTTCAACATTTTGTTGGCGCATTCAAACTTCATGAAAGTGTCAACATTAATAAATTCAAACTTATATTTATATATACTTATACATATATTTTGATATAAATATAAATCTAATTCTAAAAAAATCATGCCAGATACCTGGAATTAAACATAGAAATTCATAATTTATAAATATTGCACCTGTTCTGTTTATTAAAATATTTAGGTAAATATCTAAATGTACAAATGGATGTAATAACATGCTATAGGTACGCCTAGGCTGCACGTTTTGAAATATTCAGCTTAAAAATTTAAAAGTATGTAAGAATGCTCCCACAACTCTAATTCGTACTGATAATACTTAGATATTTAATTTCGCTAATGAGTTAGTCTACGATAGATAGAGCACGAATGCAAGTTGGCAGTAACCAAGAAGGTACGCAACACGGAATTGCATTCCAGCTTTGACACTATAACAAATAATAATTCAAAATCAATTATAACTTGCAATAAATGCTTCGGCGCTTCACAGTGTTTCATTTTTATCCAAAGCTTGGATACAACAACACATAACAGTTCACAAACGTCTTCATTTTTAAATAGCAATTTAACAACTAAAATCAAAAAATTCCATCGTGGTATTTAATGGGTATTTCATTACTTGACATAGTCATACATAAATCTTAATTTTTTAATTCAAAAATGAAGATATTTCTAAGATATTATGCGGATTGTCTATTTCAAAGTTTTCAGCATCTTGTATTTGTTGAAGATTTCAATGATTTGCTAATCTACAAAGTTTTAACTAAGTATGTCGACTACTTGTTATAAATCATATTGCTCTTTCGGCTGTTTTTTCAAAATTTAAGTCGAGATTTAAAAACATATATTTCTATAACAAAAGCCTATTTACTTTTAGTTACACTTTTTTAAATAAAAGGTTTATAAAGAACATATGTATCTGTAAAGGAATTAACCTTTGATAATTTGGTCTTTATTTAGCATTGATTTGTCACGCGTACATCAATATAGAAGTGTACTCCTAAAATAATTCCACGTGTACGTATTTATATCCCACATACCAGTTAAAAGAGCATATACATACATTTATTTTCTGATGGTCTGCTGTGGCGAAACTGGCGTTTTATAGTTCCTTTTTGGGTAAAGTGTAAAATGCATATCATTATGAAGTTATTAACAAATCCTCATTTTAAACTAAATTAAAGTTGCAATTAAATGTAAAGGCATTTTTTGCAGCTTGTATTTTTTTAACATCTTTTTTTAATTTTGCATTTCTAAACAGCGTATTACAAATATACAAAATGTATAATAGGTTCGTTCTCGAAAACTTTAGTTCGAGAAGCCACTAACAAAAAGTATTTACTGAAGACATAAATTAATTTTAGGTTCTTAATCGACTTACAATGAGTGTACTTACTATCAGCTTAAGCTATAAGTTGGCTTATGAACGCTTGTAAAAAATTTGCGCTCATAAGACTTAAGTTTTTCTGAGCGAATGAACTATGCATACACTTACCGATTTAAGTAGGTTTTTCTAATGTATTTTAAGTAATAACAAACATCATCATCATCAGTCTATGAGAGTTCAAAGACAAAACATTAGTTTTCAAATTTTCAATTCTGTGAAAACTCTAAATCAAAAAAAATTCATACTGTATTGTAATAATTGTAACAACAGATCAATAAAAAAACCAATTAGGGTAGGCTGTGAAATTGAATTATTTTGAATTGGTACTTTAGCCACATCCACAGAATGACATTTTATAACGTTTGTAGTTTGACATTTTTATTGTAAACAAAAGTTTATAACCTTAAATTGAAACTGAAATGTCATTCTGTGGATGTGGCTAAAGTACCAATTCAAAATAATTCAATTTCACAGCCTACCCTACTTGGTTTTTTATTGATCTCTCGTTATAACTTGTCCGGCGTGGGATTGCATTTTTACGCACACAACCCCCATAGTAAATGTTTATTCAGAAATTTTTAGTTGCCGACAAGCTTTAACAATAAATAAGTCTTCGAATTCAGCTTTTTTATATTAATTAAACTACGCACTTTTATACTAATTTTTATATTAATTGTTTACACCTAATTCTAAGGAAAAATAATGTTGTTACCGCAGGAACAATAATGTAAAAAAAAAAACAAATCCCTATTTTTTTCAATCCTTCTTTTTCATTATTTATATTTTTGTAACCTAATTTTATTTACCCTAAAAACTAAAATAAGTCGTTAAGCTCAACATTCAGTTTCACAAATATTTTTCCCAATAATTTTAGTCTGGGTAATTTTCATATTTCACATTATCCACTTTAAATAAAATACAAAAGTTAAAAGTCAATGTCTTTTATAATAATATTTTGAATAAGAGATCATAAAATTCTCACAAGTTTGCCAAAAACCCACATTTAAATGAAAGATTCAATTGTTGTGTTTTACGAACGCTAGCATTCCGTGTAATAAAGTAAAATAAAAGGTATTTTGGACACTTTCTACAAAAACAATTGAACAAAACGCTGTAAACATAGAGTCTTTTTCCAGATCTATGACTAACCTATGCTAACATTTCTCGTAAATATCCATATACTTTAAAAACATATTTACGATCAAAGGTAAAATCTTTAAGCCGAAGATATTTTTAAACATTGACATTCCAGCATCGATGCTAAATTTACATCAGTGGTGCGAAAAATAGAAATATAAACCAGTCAGATTATTGCAAACAAATATAATTAAGTAGGTGCGTAAGTGCAGCACAATTTTTATAAACATTTTTAGATAATCCAAATATTTAAATGCACACTTACCGCTCCAAAAATATTTTTCACGGTGCCCTAGTATCCAGACTAGCCTAAATTTTAACTGTACGGCGATCTGGTTACAAGCGGGAGCTGTTTTTTGTAGCTGCCTTTTTAAAAAGTTCAAAATTTCTTCTGCACCGGAAGTTCCAAAACTGTTAAGACGACTCCCCAACATTGCTAAAATTATACCAGCTTTTTCGTTTGACATAATTTCATTACACAAAGTGCATTTCCAGTTCATTTTCAAATTTTTGAGAAAAATTGGAAGAACAATACCACCACATTTCAAACAGTTTATGGCACTTAAATTAGTTCCAAATTCGGTAGGATCTTGACAACGCGCACAAGTACAATAAAAGTGTTTTGTTCTTAACAAATAGGGTTGCCTTACGCATGTTGCCCAAAAGATCTTAGTGTAACAGTGGAAAATTTCTTGTCCTTTGGGTATAAAAACGGCAGCTTTTACGATCATACGTTGATTTAAATCAAAATAATACGTAGTGTTCGGTGTACACCTATGATTCATCATACTGCTCAGTGGGTAAATCCCTCTCAAACTTGATTTATTCTCACCATCGCCCATTATTATTTCAAACGCGTTTGTGTCAAGCAACGAACAAACCATATTAAGCACATTTTCTTCCTTTTCACTTATCTGCAATTTTAGTTCATTTTTCAAAACACCAACTTCAAACCCATGTTGTTTCCCTTGGTGATCTTTTAGTAACTTAAGTAACTCCTTTTGGTAATCGCTCAAACACAAGCCGCGAATCGGTGTTAAACATTTGTACATTTGCGGATTTAACTTTGTGAATTTCACTCCGTTTGCCCATTTTAAGATCAACTGGCATTCATTTCTGTGAACAATAGAATTCTCGCATTTTTCGGAACACACTGGCAACCCACAATTTTTAGAGCACGTACGCAGGTCTGCTTTTTCATAACAATAGGCACAAATTGTGTTGGAAAATGTGCCAGATCTGGGACCAACAAACAGTGGATTGTCTTTGAAAATTATTTCCCCGGCATTTATATCACGATTGGCAAATAATCCACGTCCGCCAAAATTGGACGTTTTTACAACCCAAGGTGCATTTTTATCAAAAATTGCATTGGATTTTAAATGTTCACCGATTAATTGCGCAAGACTTTCCATTATAATATTGTTTGCCAATGAATTATTCGGGCGCCAATTTATTCAAAGTTCTCGTAAATGTTTATGTGTATAGTTAAACGAGCCCCTTTTACTAAAAGAGAACAAACAGTTCCTTATTTAGAAGAACTTTTCAAAAACTTTTCAAAAATAACATAAACAGAGATCAATACTGCGTTAACACTAAGAAGATTTTTTATAGATCGTAAATGAACTACAAACTTCTTAAAAACCACCAAAATTCACGTATGTTACCTGTCACTCACTAACAGTAAGTGAAGTTTTCTTCAAGCCTTTAAATATATTAAACCTACGTGACGAAATGTGCAGAAGCAGCCCACCAAAAATCAGCAGCCTCACCGAAGGTCGTCTTAAAAGCAAATATGTTTTCAACGCAATTTTCCGACATAATTTTGATTATGAAAACACTTCATGTTACTCATACTTTCAGGCATTTTTGAACTGTGGATGTATTCCATCATTTTTAAATGTTTATAATTAACTTAATCTAAGATGACGATCAAAAACCTATTTGTGAACATACTTAAAAAACAAAAAACAGCTGCTACGTTTTGAAAAATGTATTTCTTAACGGTTAATTAATTAAGCAATACCTAACTCATGGATTAACGTATTTCATGAAGTAGTCACTTTACTGCCAATTTTGTATTTTTAAGATTGATCTTTAAATAGGTAATATTATTGTTAAAATTTTTTAAAGCGTCTGAAAAAAATTGCTGACACATTCATAGATTCAGCTAGAAAGTTAGATATCTATAAATTACTAACGATTTCTGAAAAAAACTGACATGAATTTTTTTGTTCAATTAAAACAATAGGACAAGAATGCGGGTCGGACCATCGTTTAGTAATGGACAAAGTAATAATAAACTATAGAAGAGCAGACACCAGAAGACAACCTGACGAAAAGTATAAGTACGGAAACCTAAATGAACGCAAATACAACCTGGAAAGCAAGAATCCACCCAATTTCTATACAGATTAAGATTAAGGTACGAAGGAAAAATAATGCCCGCGAACTATACTATCAGCTTAAAACATATATACAGGAAGCAGCAGAAGAAGCCTTAAGTCAATAAGAGAAACAAGGCAAGCAAAATCCTAAATGGTGAACAAGTAAGGCAGAAGGACGAAGAATGCTTATCAAGTGACTTCAAACCCAAAAAGAAGAAGATAGGAGAGTAAATACGTATTAGAATAGAGAAATAAAAGGAGGAGTAGCAAAGCACAAAAATAAAATGTGGGAAAGGAAATGCGAAGAAGTGGACAGATGTATAGGAGGAACGAGAGTATCGGAAGCGTGGAAGATAATAAAGAATCTCAGGTAAGCCGGAAGAGAGAAAAGCAAGTGGGAAAAGTATTGCAGAACATTGTTAACCGAAAGTAGAAAAGAATTCAAAACAAAAAAGATAGAGGTATAAGCAGGTACAAGTTCACAAGTAGACAAGTAGAGGAAATAAAGAAAGCCTTAAAGAAATCAAAAAATAGGAAAGCGACAGGGCCTGGAAACATTCCCATTGAGCTAATAAAATATGGACCAGAGGTATTAATCGTAATACTGGCAAAAATATTTAATAAATGTATGATAGAAGGTGACGATATTCCTGAAGACTGGGACTTAGCATATGTTAACCCAATTTATTAAAAATGACAAAAAAGGGGGAACCAAAAATTATACGGGAATAAGTGTGATTAGCTCAATGGGAAGGTTATACTGCAGAATACTAAAAACACGAATAGGAAGCTACATAGAAGAGAGACAGAAGAGTTAGAAGATGTGTTGACAATATATTTATTTTGTATTGCAACAAATAATGGAGAAACGGAAAGCTAGAAATCTATCTACTCACTTAGTATTTATTGACTTAGAGAAAGAATATGGTACGGTACCCCTGAAATTACTTTTTGAAACATTGACCAAGGTTGGCGTCAATAAGACCTATGTTCAGGCCATCTGGAACATTATATGGAAAGTCAAAGAGTGCAATAAAAATGGGAAATAATATTTCACAATCTTCCCCGATAACAAAATGACTTAGGTACGGATGTAGTCTTTCACGTACTTTGTTTAAAACATACATTAAACTAGCACTGAATAACTGAAGAAGAAAGACTGCAGAAATGGAAATTCAGATGGAAGACCAATGTTTGATGCCCCTTCTGTTTGCGAATGATTAAGTAATCATAGCTTATGATGAAGAAGGTGCGGATTATATGCTATGAAAATTAGAAGAGAAATATAAAAAGTGAGGCTTAAATATGAATATGGAAAAAAATGAATATCTAAAATTAGAGGAAAGGCAAGAGGAAGGCCAAAATCTGAAAATCAGAGAAATAAGAAAATGTAGTGAATATAAATATTTGGGAAGCATTTTGTCCGAGGAAGGAGCATCAAAAAAGGCCATACAAGATCGAGTGCAACAAGACAGGAAGTCCATCCGTATTCTAAACTCTGTACTATGGCCAATTAAAATGACGTTAAATACAAAAATGATGATATACAGATACAGAGTCATCGTTGAGCAAATTCTAACCTATGGTTTGGAATGTTGGGAAATGTCAAAAAAGACAAGAAGACGATAGAAACGGTGGAGATGGATTTTCTAAGAAGACCGTGCCGATTATCAAGGGTACAGCATGTACCTATCAAACAAAGAAATAAGAAGACAAACAGGAAGGATATACACAAACGCCGACAGATAATAGACCATGCTGTTACTCTGGTACGGCCACGTAATGAAAATGGGAGAGGTGTGATGGCCAACGAGGGCATTAGAGTATACACCACAAAATAGAAGAAGAAGAAAAAAACCCACAACAACAAGGGGTGCAAAAATTAAACAAATTATGAGATACAGAGCTATAGGAGAAGACGACTGGAGAAATAGAGAGATATGGAGGTCGAAATGCGAGATGAACTTTATGAAGTTCAGCTAAATATCAAAAACTAAATAAATCTAAAATCTTATACAAACAAAATATGGTCAACATCCAGGAAATCTTATAAACGAATTATACATTTATACTACTTATTTACTCACGTATTTTACTTTAAAATCTTAACTTCAAAGTGTTAAAACAGCCGCACTTCAGTAAAAATTATTTCAAATATCGATAAACTACACCCTTGGAAGACTGCAAAAATGAAATATACAATAAAAAACGTCGTTTTTATTTCTGTGTAAATTTTCTTTCCCACGCAAAATGCTTTGTCTAAAATTAATAAATGATTAATTCCCAATAATTAAATTATATTTTTGTTAAAGACATTTCTATTTTTTTTCTTCGGTATCCAACTCTTGGGCTCTTCTACTTAGGTTATTTTCTATATACAGTTTTAATTAATTTGGATGTTCTCTGATTCTTTCTGTATCGATTTTAATTGGTCTTGGTGTTGGTTTTCCGGGATCGTTCTAATTCATTGTATCATTGTTGATATGTAGCATTGCTCTAACTAGCCGATGGTCGCTGCCAGTATTAAAACTGTTAATAACATCAACGTTACTGATAATATATTTTTCTTTGCTGAATATGTAGTCAATTTGGTTCTTGGTTATGCCATCAGGGCTTATCAAAGTCCATTTTCGACTA
Organism: Melanotus villosus; assembly: GCA_963082815.1. Taxonomy (NCBI): domain Eukaryota; kingdom Metazoa; phylum Arthropoda; class Insecta; order Coleoptera; family Elateridae; genus Melanotus; species Melanotus villosus. The sequence continues at coordinate 66,209,728 of OY720420.1, forward strand.
TTTCTTTCCTTAAAATCATATACCTACAATATTTCATATTGTACAGATGTAGATTAACTCACGTTCGAGAAAGTTATTTACGCCTAGCCCCTGTCTACCAATGAATTTTTAGTTATAATTCGTTTGTTTGCCTATCTTGCTGTTGTAATCTCCTTTTTCCAGTGTGTATTTGGTGTTATATTTTCCCGTATAGCTTCGGAAATATCATCATAACACTTCTCAACTTCTTCGGCATCATAAGATCTTGTTGTTAAATATATATATTCAGCTTTAACAGGCCATTATGGTCCATAGCTTGTCAAGGAGAACACAACGAGCCGTAGTAAGCTGAGCCTGGTTCGGGTCACCCGTCCAAGTTCTGACCATGGGCACCGATGCTTAACTTTGCAGAGCAATACGCCATGCCAATACTCACTACCGTACCGTCTCCCCATGTTGGTAAATAGATTACTCATTTTGATACTGTCTTTATTGCCATTACGTTTTCCTTTAATCTCTTATCTATTAGGAAGCGTACGCCGCCATAGACAGAATCTGCTTTATCATTATTATATAACATGTGACCCATTGTTAATGTGACATAAGTTTCTCCTCTTCTTTTCGTTTCACTCAAACCGATGATATATAAACCAAAATATTTCTGAAATACTCACTTAAGTTGCTAAACAATATAAAACGCCAAAGCACACAAAACCCTAGATATTAAGCAAAGAAAAGCAGTTACTGGAGAAACGGAAATCACTAATAGCCGGAAATAAAAGAAGCACAATAGAGTACGCCGAAGTGAATAAAATATCAAGGAAAATAGCAAAAGAAGACATCAGAAAATGTAAAACAAAATTAGCACTAGAAGTATTAGAAAATTATAGGGGACCGAAAATATTTCGAGGAAATATAACAGCTTAAAAAGGAATTATTAAGTTGAAAAATAAAGAATAAATACTAAAACCAGTAGAAGAATTTTATACAGAACTTTGCCGAACGGAACACCCATGTGACTGAGATGAAGAAACTAAACCAAGAAAAATGGTCAAAGAAGAAATCCTACCAATACTGACGAAATCTATGAAGCATTACGACAGATGAAAAATGGAAAGCGGGGGGTGAAGAGTGAAGAGTGCTGGTAGAAATCCTGAAAAATAAATACCTACAAGAGGATATCCCTATGGACTGGACAAATGCCCTAGTAGTTCTAATTCACAAAAAGGGAAATACTGAAAACTTGGACAACTACAGACCTATCAGCCTCCTTTCGAAAATGTATAAGCTCCTCTCAAAAAGTATGGTAAACCAAATAACAACGAAACTGCGTTTAGGAAAGGTTACAGCACCATAGACCACTTACAGTCTGTCAGGATTTTAGCAGAGAAAACAACAGAATACCAAATACCTATTTGGATAGCCTTTCTCGACTAAGGGAAGGTGTTCGATGCATTACAGACATGCCTTAAAAACGCAGAAATTGATTATCGCTGCACGAAATTAATTAAGCAAATCTATAAGAATGCTACACTGCAGATAGAGATTCATGAAAACACATATAAAATCAACATTACCAGGGGACTACGACAAGGGGATACAATGTCGCCAATAAAGACGCTTTTAAGAATATCAAATGGAACAACTGCGGAATTAATATCAACGGCAAAATATTACACCATTTAAGGTTCGCCGACGACATCGCAATCTTTGCAAACTCGAAACCCGAGTCAATAAGCCCAATAAACGACACAGAAGAAACAACAAAGAGAATAGGCTTAAAATTAAATTACCAGAAGACCAAGTACATGACAAACGAAACAGATTCAGAACAAAAAATTTCACTCGAAAATAACTAAATTGAAAGAGTAAGCAAATATAACTTCTGGGAAAAAGAAATCGGGAATTAGAGATCGACGAACAAATAAGACTAACTTGGGATGAATACTTAAAACTAATAGACCTTACGGAGATGGATATACCTCTTCCCTTGAAGGTTCAATTTATTGTACCATCAGTGTATCCTCCCAGTGACATTATATGAAACTGAAACGTGGCTATTCACCAAATCCATTCTGCGTAAACTTCAAATAAACCAAAGGCCGTACACATAAGTAGAAAAGAAAATTCTAAGAATATCTCTAAAAAATCGAAAAACAAATGAAGGATCGGGTTAAGAACGAAAATGCAAGACATTGTGAAGAGAGCTACCTAACTCAAATGGACATGTAGCCCGAAATGTAGAAAACTGAACCAGCAAGCTTATTAACTGGTGACCCTGGGAGAATAAAAGAAGTGTAGGACGGCCTCAGATGAGATGAGGCGGTGATTTTAAAAGAATCGCTGGGCTCAACACGATACAAATAGCCCAGAACAGAGAAACCTGGAAAGGCTTAAGAGAGGCTTATACCCAAAGGGTAGAAACAAGCTTATAAAAGAAGAAGAAGAAGAAAAATTTAATTAAAATATTAACTTTAACTTTGGATTCGATATTTCCGAATCCTTTAATTTATCGAGTCAAAAAATAATTCATAAAAATTAAACATTTTACTTCAAGGCATAAAATTAAATATGGCTTAATAGATTCGTCCAGAAAAACCTAAATTTTCTGAAGAAAATTGCTTGCACATATTTCCAGTTCGGTATCGGTATCGGGAGTTCACCGACAAGATTAAAATACAAAGGGGGGTACGATAGGGCGATAATATGTCGCCCAATCTTTAGTGCTGGAGGACGCCTTCAAACGTATCGATTGAAGAAACAGGGGGTTAAACATCGCAGGTGAACCTCTACATCACTTAAGATTTGCCGATGACATTGTGATCATAGCGAAGTCAAATGAAGAACTGACGAGTATGCTGAAAGATGTTCGTACAACTTCAGAAAGAGTAGGCTAGAAAATAAACTTCCACGAAACAAAATATATGACAAATGTAGAAGAAAATGAAAACGATGATGAGGCAATCAAAATGGGAAACGACCAAATAGAAAGAGTCTCTAACTACGTATACCTTGGACAAATAATAACAATTGGAAAGGAAAACCAAGAACTAGAAATTGACAGAAGGATACGACAGGGCTGGGCAGCGTATGGAAAAATAAAGGATATTTTGACGATGAAAATACCCTTAGCACTAAAAGCAGAACTACTTATATAATCAGTGCATAATACCGATGGTGACGTACGGAGCGGAAACCTGGGTCCTCACAAGAGCAATAATCAACAAGCTACAAGTCCAGCGATAGAAAGAAAAATACTAGGAATCACTTTGAAAAACCATAAGACAAACATTTGGATAAGACAAAACACAAAAGTAGAGGACACGTCATTAGAAGGGCAACATCATTGAAATGGGAATAGGCAGGACATGTGGCCAGAGGAGTAGACAAATGGAGTGGGAAGGTAATTAGATGGAGACCATGGGGAGAAAGACGAGGAGTAGGTAGACCCCAGATGAGATGGAGCGACGACATCAAGAAAGTAGGAGGATTAAACTGATATGAAGTCGCACACGCTCGTGAAAATTGGAAAAACATGAGAGAGGCCTATATCCAGAGGATAGAAAACGGCTAAACTAAGAAGAAGAAGAAGAAGAAGAAGATCGGTATCGGTATTGTTAACCTCTTACACCTTTCGGTATCGAAACCAGTGCGTTAATGTATGAGGATATAGCGGGTGAAATGCACATACCAGCCTGACTCTGCGGGTTACGTGATTGGTGCACCGACTGATCCTACATACTGCACCGTATGTTTAGTGTATTGGTGTGTATGTACGTGTAGGAGCTTGTTACTCTACTTCTTAGGTCTGTATTCGGATGAGAGCGTCATTAATTAGGTGATCAACGACGAATGGTCACCAGGACTCAATACCGACATCCAGGCTTCAGGAAAATCCTGCTAGCCTAACGCTCCTGCGCCACCCTGGCTTCTTACATATTTACAGTTAAAATTGCAAAATAAGTTAATAGAATCAGATAACTCGCAATTCATTGTTAATCAACGAACCTTCTGTTCTGGAATGGTTTTTAAAAACGAATGTATTATAATTATCTCTGAAAATAATGTACATATCACATTTGCCTTAGTTGCCTTCAGGATTTTTCGCAAAACTTTTCAAGACTACGACTGCTGTTTAAAATACAACATTATTATAACTTATTACGCAAATTTATAAATTTTTAACAACTCCTGAAAAAACTGCGAATTTGTTATTCAGTATTAATACAGGCTTCAAAATGATCGAAAATTATCACATTTAATTAAAATCAACAAATTCACATTGTTTTTGGGGACAAATTTTCGCTCTTTATATACTTGTATGCTAATTAATTATTATTTAAATTTACACCTAACGATAGTATTAATAAGTAAATAAGTAAATTTATGTTAATATGAATATATCACAAAAGTTTAAAATATAAATTCTCTTTATTGAAAACACTTAGTTGTTGTTCCTATAAATTATGTCATCTTTTTCATAAATCACAAATTAAATTTCATCTCCTGATAAATCCAGATCTCTTCCTTGGCAATCTGTGTTAATAAAATCGTTTCTATAGTTATTCAAAAAGTTAAATTTATTAAGAAATGGGAAAACTAGTCCTTAACTTCTGATGATTTTGATCATTTTTCTACAATTTCTACATGTTTTACAGTTTCATTCATAGCCTTCAACCGAAATTTTATTTATCTCTTTGGTTACATACAAAAATACGAGAAATCCCAATTTATTATTTTAACAAACAAAACTTGTTCATATTAGTTTCGTTTTTAAAAAGCACGTTCTGAATTTTCTTTGTAGCTTAGATTCAGCCAATCGCGTTTAACTGTAGAAACAGTCACATTTACATGTTTAATGTTTGTTGTAGTATTTTGTAATTTAAACAGTTGTTACCGAATCTTCCCGGCCTAAAACTTCAATAAAAATGCATTTCAGTCGTATTTTACAAAATTTCTAAGATTTTCTCCATTTTTTGCTTTATAAAGAAAACTCAAAGTTAATCCAAAATAAACAATCATGAAATCAAATTAATAATGTAGATAACTGCTATTCGACGTTACAGCTAAACTTTGTACATACAAATAAAAATGTACTTCTTATAAAAATATTTATCTTGAAAAATATACGCAAAAAAAGTATTTTTAACGAAATTTAAAACAAATATAGAAAGCCATAAACACCTAATGCATTATTCTAAAAGCAATTGTTTTTATCTTATTTATAAATCCAACTATTTTTGAACGCCTTAAAAACAAATTTGTTTCTTTCTGTTATTCAAAAGTATATCCAGACGAAAATATTTACGTGCCCGTATTGTTTTTCTGCTTGCTCTTTTTATGTTTATGGCTTCTAAAAATTACAGGGTAATAAATAGATAATTCGTCTTTGAATATTTAAAATATCTGAACAGTTCTTTTATTATAGTTCGTAAGTAAGTAAGTAAGTTTTGCACTGACAATTCTTCATCGCCTGTTAATCAACGCATCACCTATCTCTGGAACATTTCCAGGAAATCAATTTAAAGCACGAACTTGTAGCAATAAGAAATACGCAAGCTAAAAAAAAATCGGCCTGATGTAAACAGGCTTATTTTTTTCTTAAGTAATCGACCTGTACCTAGTAACTGAACAAACAAAGTTATTTTTTAAATTTTCTGAAATGTATTGATTAGCGATTCCGTGCTTAAACATCGGTGGCTAAATTTATCCCAATTGCGTTAAAAATAGATAAGTTTACAGGTCGAATTATTAATAGACCATGTTGAATAATGTATCTACGTAAGCCCCAAGAGGGCACTGGTATGGAGTTAGAAATGTGCCAAGTATTCGAAAGCCATATTTTTATTTTAATATTTTTTAGAAACTTACCGCACCATGGATGTTTTGATGAATAGCCCAACATCCATACGAGTTTATATTTTAATTCCACTGCGATTTGGCTGCAGGAAGGTACATACTTCGGTAACTTTTCCAAAAATGTTAGTACTTCATCCGGTTCTGATTCTAAAGAATTCAAATTGTTGAGTCGACTACCTAATACGCTGACGATCATGCCTGCCCTTTTTGTAGGTAATACTTCATTGCAAGAGATGCATTTCCACATCATTTTTGGTTTTTGGCCAAAGAGTGGTAAAGCAAAACTGTTACATTTCAAACAATTAATTGCGCTTAGATTTGTTCCAAATTCAGTAGGATCCTCGCATCGGTGACATCTACAGAAAAAGTGTTTGGTTCTTGCTAAATGCGAACGTCGTACGGATGTTCCCCAAATTAACCTCGTATACGAATGAAATATTTCTTCTCCTTCCGGTATAAATTTAGTCGCTTTTACGATCATGTTTTGATTGGAATCAAAATTATGCATAGTGTTAGGTACGCAAGTATGATTCATCAAACTACTCAAAGGGTAAAGTCCCCTCAGACTTGATTGCCCTTCTTCATTTCCAACTACAACCTCGAAACTATTAGCATCCAATACCGTACAAGTTAAACGCATCAGTTCTTCTTCTCTTTCGGTAAAACCTATTTTTAATTGTTCTTTAAGGATGTCAATTTCATATCCATGCTGCGGCCCGGCATGGGACTTCAGGCAGTCGAGCAACTCTTTCTGGTCTTCGCTCAACAGAAGTGAGCGTACGGGTGTTAAACATTTCAATAATTTTGTATTGATTTCTGAAAAATCATGGCCATTTTTCCAGCGGCATATTATTTCACATTCTTTTTTATGCACGTCGGAATTTTCACATTTTTCTGAGCAAACTGGAAGTCCACATTTTCTAGAACAAGTGTGCAAATTTGTTTTTTCATAACAACTTACGCAAATTGTAGGACACGTTAGGATAGCTCTAGGACCAATTATTAGCGTATTATCCTTAAACACTACTTCGCCAGGTTGTATATCACGACTTGCAAACAAGCCACGTCCACTAACACTCGAATTTTTTATAATCCAGGGTGGATTTTCACTATGATTATTTTTAAATTTAAGGTGTTCGTCTATTAACTGCTTTAACTTGTCCATAATTATTACTTCTGATAATAATAAATCGCACGGATTTATTTTATACTAAGAATCTTATGTAAAAATAACTACAATTAAAGCTTTTGGCTTGGAGCACTTAAGGTCACAATTATAGTGCCAATATTGTCATGGCAACTACCGGATATTACAGAACAATCGTCACTTAATAAATTTTACAAAATATTAAACTTATACGAATAATAATTACTTCAATTTTCATAAATTACTCAACAACCGCACTCGGAAAACTTCTATAAATCACCAGTTATTCCACTTGAAGAGAAACCAATAAAAACGTTCGTTCCTTGTCACTCACTAAAGTTGAGTAGTTCCCTCCAAGTCACCTTAAATATTTTAAACTTGTGATGAGCGTATTCGCAATGTGGAATGTGCAGAAACAGTCAGCAAAATTTGAACACGCCAATTAACCCTCGTTTGAAAGGAAGCATCTCAAAATTCTAACTTCAGTTTGTACTTCCTCACAGTATGAACCTTTCACCTTAAATTCGAAATTCTTTTGTACACCTCATGGATACATAAACATTTTGCGAACCATAAATTACTGTCGGTTTGCTATTTTTATGTTGCTGCACATTAGGTATCGGTTTATCTTTGAGATTTGCCAAAATTTTCTAGAAGTATAATCGAAACTTTTTCAGGTATGGTTTATCTTTGGCACATCGTTAATTAAAAATTGTACAGTAAATGAAAATTGCACGAAGGATTTTTTTAATCATCCTAAGTAAAAGCCAAATTCTTTACATATAAAAAATTAAAGGTATGTATGTAAATCTAAAATAGATCGTTCGTTGAAATAAGATCTAATAAATATGCTAAATATACTCTCATCACCAAGTGTTTAGCAGAAGAGCGCTTTTAGTATCAGTTAACTGTTGATTAAATAAATCAAAATTACGTCAACAAGCTTTCAGCTCGCCGGTTGTATTTATTTAGTACATCAAACGGAACTACAACCATAGCAAAATAACTAAAAGCTGTTCTTTAGAAACATAAATCGCAAGAAACCCTTTTATGCACAATTAAATATTTTTAATGCTTGAATATAACCAACCGGATAGCTGCTTTGTATAATTTTACAATTTATATTCTACAAAATTTCGAATCAATATTTTTTAAATGTTATAATAAAGTAAATCAGAGTAAGACTGTAAACATTAAAATTATTAACAAAAATGTAACTAAGCTGTAAGTTAAAAAATAAAAGAAACACATTGCACCTCAGAAAAGCCACTTTGAATTTCAGCTAGTTTTTCAGTCAGTTACAGTCACAGCTTGCATGTATGTACCTATGTCTCCTACATTATGTAATGAAGCACTTTTGCCTCACTGTGTTATCAAGAACCCTTGTTTTATGTTACTTAACTTATTATTCCAATAATATATTATTTATGTTTCTATTTATGTCAATGTATTGGGCGAGATCTAGGATTGTCAATACCAAGTAATAATAAAATACAAAGAATAATTTTAATTTGCAGAGATTATTCAATATTCCTTTTCACCTTTTTTTCCATATTACAGGTTGATTTAAACTTCTCTTGCAATAATATTTTAAAAATGTTTATACAACCAACAAATACACATAAATCTACAAAAAAAATAACTGTAACAGGTGAGTGCCTGCTTCACAATCAAGAGGTCCCAGTACATATTTGAACCTCTTAAATTAAGTTTATCTGATGACTTTTAAACAACAAGTTATTAGTTTGAAACAAAGTTTATAGGTATACTAAAATCATCCTAAAAATTGTATGTGCCTTACTCAGTGGCGTAACCAAGGGGGGACCCAGGCGGCCCAGGCCCCCCTCAAGATCAAAGTTATTAATCAAAACGGTCTTCAAGATGTGACCAAAACTGCAGGGTGGGTGTATTATGTTGGGTCCCGTCGAGTGCATATGTATTTCTGACAAAATTGTTATACAGTGGGTCCCCTACAAACTACGTTTCTGGTTACGTTACTGGGCCCGTACTGATGACTTTTATAGATATCTAAAACAAATTTGCTGTTATGTTTATAGAATATCATGAGATGGTATCATATTTTGCTGGAATTCAACCAATTTGGAATTCTGCCCACTGAAAACATTCTATATTATGATTATTAAAAGGTATATGAATCATACATTTTGTATTTATTAACAGCTCTTTATACTACTCAGGGGTCAAACAGAATGAAAAAGCAAAGGAGAAGGTAGGAATTATAGTTAAGAAATAAATAAATAACAGATTAACAGAGTACAAACGCATTTCATCTAGAATTATCACATCGTTGCAGTTGGATGAACAAGTAAGCTTGATACAGATTTAAGCTCCAGTGGAGGGAACTGAAGAAAATAAGGTGAAATAATTCTATTGCGAGTTACAGACCAAGGTCTCTTAGACCTTGGTTACAGACCACATTAGATGATTTGAAATTAACAAATCAAAGTATTATTATTCTAGGAGATTGGAACTCTACAATTAGAAATGACATTAACCGAGGAATGGGAACAATGGGCAGTTACGGAGAGAAAGAAGTAAATAATAATGGCAAGAAAATGATAGAGTTTTGTATAAGTAACGATTTATTGATTGGAAATAGCTTCTGGAAACAGGACACGGAGGTTAGGTATACATTCATTGCGGAAGAAAGAAATGCTAAAAGTATCATTGGCTATATAGCTTATAGACGGGACCTAGAAAACAAAGTAACAGAAGTAACACACAACATGGACTAGTGACAGCAGCACTAAACAACAGTACCTATTATACAAAACATTATAAACAAGGAATACAGCAAGATTAATATCAAGAAAATGAAGAGTAAGGAAACAAGAGATGGATACCAATTGACAATGGACGATGAACTAACAAGACTGGAGGAACTAGATGTGAATTGGACACTTGAAGATAGATGGAAATTATTCAAGAATACTGTCCATAAAACAGCAACGAAGATATATGGAATCAGGAAAATAAATAAACACACTAAGAAAACAAAATGGTGGATATCAGAGGTTAAAAATAAAATCAAATAGAAAAACTATATGCAAACTAAAGATATCAAAGATAAAGAAGAATACATAAAAAGAAGTCACGAAGCAAGGAAAGCAGTCAAAAAAGCGAAACAAATCAGTTGGAAATTTTGGACTGGAATAAAAGTGCTCAAAGGGAAAAGGAAGATGAAAACAAAAGGAATTAGATATGAGAATGATACCCTCCAGACATCTGCAATAGGAGTACTAAAAGTATGGGGAGTTATTGTGAGAAAAAGTTCTCAAAAGGGACGATGGAAGAGGACAAAAAAAGTGACATAATTACTCCTAATGGACGAAATGGAGGAAAATAACACAATCGATAGACAAGAAGTAGAACAAGCCGTCGTAAAAATTAAAACTGGAAAAGCTTGCGAAGATGACAACATTGACCCGGAGATGATAAGGTTGATAGAAAACAAAGGAATAGACGGGCTGTGGGAATTATAAAGGGAAGCATGGAATACCGAAACAATTCCGGAAGATTGGGAAAACAATATAATACTCCCCATCTATAATAAAATAGACGCAACCAAGTGCGACAACCATAGAGCCATATGCCTATCTACAGTAACTTACAAGAGCCACACTGCTATATTAGAGCGCAAGCTGAGGCAACAAGTAGGGAGAAAACTAGAAGATGAACAGGCAGCGTACAGGAAAGATCGAGGAACAGTAGATAATATATTTATATTGAGAAACATAATAGAGAAGAACATGGAAACAGGAAAAGAATTATACATAGCCTTCCTAATCCTGCGGGCAGCCTTCGACACTATACAAAAAAACACAACATTATACTGTTTGAATATCTTGGGGGTAATGAAAAAATTAATCAAAGTTATCCGTGAGGTAAAGGTAACGCCTTCGACAACCGCCTACTTTCCCTACTCCACTACTGTGTTTCGGTTCCCAATTATTTACAGTGGCTGGGTAGGCCACCCCCCAAGCATCCGACTCGGGTTTAACCTCAAGATCGTCCGCGCTGTAGTCGAATACCTCAACCACTCGGCCACTCCGGTAATTCAAAGTTATCAGTAGCGTATATAAAAATGTTAGAGAAAAGGTACAGGTTAATGGAGAAAAGTCAGAAGAATTTTTAATGGAGAGAGGCATTAAACAAGGTGTTTAATTCCATTAAACATACTTCTTACGTTAAATAATATTACTTCAAATTAGTTAAAATACATTGACTTCACATTATTTGCAATTACAAATATTTTAGCTGCACATTAGTAGGTCACAGCGTGTGCAGTAGATTTCCAAACGCATAACTGCAAATCTGCAGTTTTGCACTTTTTATTTCGTAAATAACCAAAGGTTGTTAAAATTGTACTTTAGTATAGTAAATTCAGTTTAATTTTTGTATAAATACAACGAACTGTGATAATAAAGATTAGTGTTAAAACTAATTTAATACTCGTTACTTGCTAGTGCAACTTCCAGGTCTTTGTTTACTAATACGTGAGACCGCGTATCGTGGCACTAGTATTCCTCAATTTACCTACTTGCTGGTGCCATTTCCAGGTCTTTATTTACAGATACGTGAGACCGCGTATCGTGGCACTAGCTTCCCTAGATTCACCCTCAACATTTGGTCCTTCGAACCATAGTTGAACCAAGAGTAATTTATTACTCGAACTCCTAAACAACTGTCAATTTTCCCAAAAACACTGGAGAAATTGCATCCTTACTACTAAAAACAAAACCTAACCTGTCCTAAAAGTTAATCCATCTATCTCCTAAGTTACCACTGCAATGGAGAAGATTAACGAATTTGCGACAGAACAACAACAGCTGGGAGAAATGATCAAGCAATTTCTCATGAACATGAAGAAGGATTCCCAATCACGGAAGACACATTCCTAAATCATCGGTCATACGGCGACACTCGAACAATACTGGCAAGACGTCGAGAAAAATCAGAAACTCATCCTGGAGCTACCATTCCCGAAACACAACTACTTCAGGATAAACTACTTTGGTCAAATACAGAAGATTTACTTGGAGGCGAAGCAGCACTTATTAGAACATCAAGCAAAACTTGGTAAGAAACTCACAAAAACTTCTTTCAAGGAACAAACTGAAATGGAGCCCGAAGGAGAAAAGGCAACTGAAGGTACTGCGCAGACTCCAGAAGAAGCTGAACAAACTCGTCGTTTGAAGAAGCAAGAAATCAAGATGCAAAATCTCGGTCAAGACATGGATCAAGCTCAAATCAAGTTACTTCACATTGGTTCAAAAACTTGCTATGAAGTCCTAAAGGCAAGCATTGCGGAACAATGGGATGCAATTGAACAACTGAATAAAGAAATCCATGTCCATGAAACCAACTTCAACGCGCAATACTTCAAAGAAAACTTCTTTCAAGGAATAAAGCTTCAAGTACAAGAAGTTATCATCAAATTACAAGAGAAAACCTTGAAATCAGCAGAAATACCAAAGCAAAACAACATACCACTTCCTCAAATTAAACTTTCAATTTTTGAGGGAAATTATGAAGCCTGGGCAACATTTCAGGTCCTCTTCTGCAAGATTATTCATGCCAATGACGCCTTATCACAAACCGAAAAAATGCACTACCTGAAGACCTACCTAAAAGGGCAAGAACCAAGTAAGTTAACACAGCATCTCCAAATAACAGAAGCTAACTATGAATCAGCATGGGAGCTTCTACAAGATCGCTACAACAACAGGAGGCTGCTTTTATCTAAACTATTAGATAAAATCCTAGACCTACCTACCGAACTTGACGTCTGAATCTGCAGACAAAACAAAACAACTTCATGATACCGGCAACGAATGTTTGAAGGCTATCAACAACATGGGTGTAGAAACAACCAACTGGGGACCAATGGTCAGCAGAATAGTGGTGAGAAAATGGGACTTAGAAACTAATAAGCTGTATGAACAATCACTTCAATCACCTCATCAAATTCAAGATCTTAATTCCGTTATGAACTTTCTGAAGACAAGATTTCAATCATTGGAAGCTATTTCGGAAGCTAAGAAGAAACATTCGTATGAGAAAACTCCATTCGCCACTAATCAACAAAGAAGTTCAACAGCTACACCACCATCATGCAAATATTGCAAGCAGTCTCACCTAATCTATGTGTGTAGCAAGTTTAGAGCACTAAATACTAACCAGAAGATTCAAGAAGTACGGGAGAAGAAACTATGCTACAACTGCCTAAACCACGATGCAAGCGAGAAGTGCCGTACAATTTATCGTTGCAGCGTTTGTAACAAGCAACACCATACCTTGCTCCACAAAGAGCAATCAAAAGCAGAAGTTCCAAAAGTGAAGACTTCTTCTCACGCGACTACAACTGCTGAAGCAACTTCACAAAACCAAGAAACTACAACCACTGTAGTCAACCATGTAGGAAGGCAGAACCGAGACATCCTACTGGCAACAGCGATGGTTAAAGCAAAGGGAGAATTACACAATAGCTGATCCCACATTTAATAAACCTGGTCCAATCGATGTGATCCTTGGGGCAGGAGACTACGGAAAAATCGTTTTAAAAGGTCTGCATAAAACAAAGGACGGGCTCCTAGGTCAAAACACAGAACTAGGGTGGATTCTATCAGGCAGCCTAGGGCAGAAGGAAAATCCAAATACAACGGTTCTCAGCATGACAATATACACAGAAGAAACAGAGCTCACCAAATTTTGGGAAATAGAAGAACTACTACCAGTCAGAAGATTAACAGAATCTGAAGAGGAATGCGAAGAACACATAGTCGGGAGAAGGATGGTACATATATCGTCAAAATTCCCTTCACAGAAGAACCCGCTAGTATGGGAAGCTCGAAGCCGAGAGCCTTGGCAAGATTATTTCAGCTAGAAAAAAGGTTTTTGAAAAACAAGGAACTGGAAAGCCAATACAAAAGCTTTATGCAGGAGTACCCAGATTTGGGGCACATGCAACGTTCCTCAAGGACAGGATGACGAAGTTGCATATTACATCCCTCATCAGGCAGTTGTTAAGGAATCAAGCACTACAACAAAGCTACGAGTAATGTTTGATGCATCCTGCAAAACAACCAGAGGAATAAGCCTCAACGACAAGATGCATACTGGACCAAGGCTACAGCAAGAATTATTAGATGTAATTCTTCGTTGGAGGAAACATCGCGTCGTATTTATTGCAGACATCGAGAAGATGTACAGGCAAATCAAAATCAACCCAGAAGACTATAAATTTCAAAGAATCCTATGGAGGTTCAATGAATCAACGCCCATAGAAGAATACAGTTTAACTACCGTCACATACGGTACAACTGCTGCGCCCTATTTAGCAGTTAGAACTCTACAGCAGCTGGCAAAGGACGAAAGAAGAAATTATCCACAAGCAGCTGACATTCTCATCAAAGACTTCTATTCTAAGAAAATGGTCTACCAACGATGAAGAACTGCTGAAAACAATCCCAGAAGAAGATGGGACAAGAAAATCTCTAGGTGTACATTGGTGCCCTTCCAATGACACCTTCAAGTTCAAAGTACAACCTTCAAGCAAAGAGTTAACCAAGAGAGCAATACTGTCTGACATTGCAAAACTCTTTGATCCATTAGGATGGATGGCACCTGTCGTCATTAAAGCAAAGTTACTTGTGCAAGAACTATGGGTAACTCAGCTAGAATGGGATCAACCAGTACCTGAACAAATAAAAATAAGATGGACATCATTTCGGGACCAATTACCATCACTGACAGAAATCACCATTCCAAGATGGATGAACTATTTACCTCACCAATCATCACTAGAACTCCATGGTTTCTGTGATGCTTCGGAGAAAGCCTTTGGAGCTGTTATTTACAGCAAAACCAATACTATGGGGAAAATCAGTATAAACCTCGTAGTTGCAAAATCCAAGGTTGCGCCTATCAAGATGAAGAAAACATTGCCTCATCTAGAATTGTGTGCAGTCGAACTACTGGCCAAGTTAATGAAGAGAACAACAACTGCTTTGGAAGCTCAAGATGTTCCCATCTACGCTTGGACAGATTCCATGATTACACTAGCATGGATAAAAGGAGAACCAAGCAAATGGAAAACCTTCGTATCAAACAAGGTATCAGAAATACACCAACATTTACCAGCAAAACATTGGTACCATGTAAGAACCAAAGATAATCCAGCAGACATTATTTCTAGAAGACTGGATCCAAGAAAACTGCAAGAACATACAACCTGCTGGATGGGACCTACCTGGATCAAACAAACCCTTTCTTCGCCAAAAACAGACGAAGATTCACCAGTTACATCAGAAGAAGCAAAAGCAAGCTACCAAGTTATTGCAGTCAAGCAAGAAGACAACATAATTGAAAGATTCTCCTCACTAACAAGAATGATAAGAGTCATATCATTCTGAAACAAGTTCATATACAACTGCAAAACCGAAACAAGGAGAAATGGTAATCTCTCCGCAGAAGAATTAGAAAATACATCTAAACAAATCATCAAATTGCAACAAAAATTGGAGTTAACGCGAACTGAAAAACCTACAACAAAATCAGCAAATCGAAAAGAAGAGTAAGCTATCCACTCTTACTCCATTTCTTGACAAAGATGGAGTTTTGAAAGTTGGTGGAAGATTGGAAAACTCAATGTTACGGTATCAAGAAAAACATCCAGCTATTATACCTTACCACAGCCACTTAGCCAAGCTAATCTGTCAAGACGCTCATCTCGCTAGACTACATGGTGGTAATCAGGCAACTCTGGCATACATCAGAAGAAAGTTCTGGGTAATCAACGGAAAAAGAGCGGTCAGAAGTACTATCAACAAGTGCCTTAAATGTATAAGGTACAAAGCAGAGACGTCTCAACAAATCATGGGCAACTTACCAGCAGCTAGAGTAACACAGTCACCCCCATTCACGCACGTCGGAGTAGACTATGCTGGTCCAATCCCAGTAAGAACCACAAAAGGACGGGGAAACAAATCATACAAGGGATACATAGCCGTATTGGTATGTTTTGCAACTAAGGCTATCCATTTGGAAGTTGTTAGTGATTTAACATCTGAAACTTTATGGCGGCACTTAAACGGTTCTTTTCAAGAAGAGGACGTTCAGCCCATATCTATAGTGACAATGGAACAACGTTTGTTGGCGCAGAAAAAATGTTGATAAAAGAAATTAACGAAATCGTATCATCTAACAACATACAAGACAACCTAACAACACACAGTACCCAGTGGCATTTCATTCCGCCCGGAGCACCACATTTCGGCGGACTATGGGAAGCCGGTGTAAAATCAATGAAGTTTCATCTGAAACGCGTTGTGGGTGAATCC
Organism: Melanotus villosus; assembly: GCA_963082815.1. NCBI lineage: Eukaryota > Metazoa > Arthropoda > Insecta > Coleoptera > Elateridae > Melanotus > Melanotus villosus. The sequence goes on from OY720420.1 coordinate 66,226,075, forward strand.
AAACTCACATATGAAGAGTTAACTACCTTAATAACACAAATAGAAGCATGCCTCAACTCCAGGCCCCTATGTTCCTTGAGCAACGACCCAACTGACATGGGACTCTTCCCGGACTCACATTAAATACAGTATTTTTCATCTAGCATTTGGGTTGTGACGTCAACTTGCCCCGCCCAAAAACTGTACGAATAGACACGCGTTCGTGCGCAGTAGGTAATGAAAACTTAGTTTAGAAAGAGATGAAGTAATATAGTTGGATTGTGAATTTATCAACAGCGCGTTGACGTCACAACCCAAATCCTAGGTGAAAAATACTGTACCTATGTTGATGAATTTTAAAACATTAACGCTCACTTGTATGTCGATGTAAATAAGCAACCGCGCACGCGTTGCGATGATGTCTTATATTTTTCTGTCGGCCCCTGAGCCCAAATCGACCCCTAACAATGTTATATCGACCCTTGGGGGTCAATATCGACCACTTTGGCGACCACTGGACAAAATATAGGAAAGCATGAAAGAGAAAGGGTGAGATCTTTGCCCTACATAGGGATTTATAGGCTATCAAGTATTAAGTATCAAGTAAATGTACAGATCGCCTATTAGGTAATTAGACAGTTATTCCCAGTGTTTTATGTTTTTAAAGTTGTTTAGTGCCAGCAGTAGGTACGACAGAGTGCAATATAGTACCTACCTACTGCAATATATAAAGTTAAGCGTTAGAACTTGAATGGGTGACAACTCTGTGTCTTGGTGTGTTCAGCCCCATTGACTCTATAAAGGTAATGAGGGTAAAAGGAAAAGAAAGAAAGTTGTTTAGCAATTTTGGCGTCCTACTAGCAATCTATGCCGTAGTGTTCACTAACTTATAACACTTCTTCTTGGAATGACATGTCTTTACAGGGCGTTGCCGATCCTCTCTCCATATGCCTGTGGTGTGCATGTCAAGTAGCCTACAGACAGGTGACCTACAGTTAACAGTTTTATATGGGCTCCAAACCACGGAAGAGCTTGCACTTCTACTCCAGAGAGACCTTACTAAGCAGAATACACCTCGGTGGTTTACCATTGCCTTCCGAGGGGAATGGTTGGGTGATTTCGGTGTATATGTGACCCTAGGAATCGAACCCGTGCCATCTCAGTGGTCAGACACACGCTGTACCAACTGAGCCACGACCGCCTCACTACATAACACTACAGCATGTTTTTCTTTAAGAATTTATTTTTGAACAACTGACAAAACAGTCGAGTGCAGGCATGGCGAACCTATGGCACGCGTGCCATAGGTAGCACGTACGAAAATTTTGCTGGCACGCGAAGGTCTGACAGTATTATAATTTTATTGCTCGAGTAATTAAAAATAGAAATATACATCTCTAGTGAAATTTATAGGGAGTTATTCAAACATAATTGCTAAAGACTGAAAACCATTTTAGTGATGGAGAATATATTAAAGGGGCATGATTAAAATGCGCACTCTTTGAAGATTTTGAAAATAAAAAAAATATTAGGAGAATAAAGAATATGCCTTCGGCTAGAAACACGATGAAAGAGTCATCACCACATCACCAGCAAGAACTACATAATTATAAAATCTTCTGGTTTAATTTCTCTCTGTCTTGATGAGAGTAGTGATGTAACTGGATCAGCTCGTTCGGCAATTTTTATTCGTTATTGCACTGAGAATAATATTGTAACGTTTTCAACACGTTTATTTAAAACTTGGGTCCGTGTTGTGAATTATTTATTAACAAATTTAAACAATTTAACAATTAACACGAAACAACAACTTAAACACTAAAAAACACGATACTAACATTAATCCGAAACACTAAGTAATTTATTTATACAGTCTATTTAATTATATTCACGCACTTCTATTATTCGCGCACATTTATATTAACCGAGCACTTGATACGACACGTTGGTAGCTCGCTAGTAGGTTCTCGGTAGTAAAATAACCCGTTCGCCCAAGGGAATGCGCCTTTATACCCTGCGGGCTTGCAATCCAGTAAGTTCGACGCTCTTCTCGATCACTCGCGGTAGACCTGGAAACTTCTATTGGCGGATGACGCATACGATCTCGCGCCTGCTCTCCGCGAATGCTGACGCGTTTCGTTACAATATCAAAGAAGAATTGACCAGTTTAACACCATTAGTAATAACATCAAAAGGAATAAGTACTTGCAATGCTGTTATAAATGTACTTGCTAAAAGAGAAATAGATCTTTTTAAAACTGTACCAGTAACTACGAAAATTTCTAGAACTATTAAATGCTGTAAACTTGGTGTACCATGGTTTACAACGACGTCCGATGGTTAAGCCATGAAAAAGTTCTTCAAAGGTTAGTATTTAGTTTAATACCTGTTTATTAAGTTTATGTTTTTTGTTAATTTTTAAATGAATGTAATTAATTTTTTTTCTCCTATAAAAACTATTTGGCACGTGGGCAACTGGATAAATATTATTTGTAAATTTGTGGCACGCGAATATACAAAGGTTCGCCACCACTGGTCTAGTGAAATCAATTTTAATTACAAAAATTAATATAATTTTAAGTTATATCTGTATCTGCGTCAGCAACCTCTTTTACCTTTGAAAGACACGGCTGGTGCATTAACCCCTTGAACCCGGGAGTGTAAAGCGCTAGGTAGCTTCTAGATCCGGCCCACAGATAAGACGCTCACTGTGGCTTACCGTCTTCCGCGATTTGTCAATAAGGCAAAAAGTTGCATGCTACGTATGCTAAATTCAATGGTGTTATAGGAAAATAAACCTTATAGTTTAAATCTTTTTTTCTATATCCGGGACTCTACAATTGAGGTATGCACTAATATCCGAGGGTTTAGTACTGCTATAGTATAGCTATACAAGCCAGAACTAAAATGATGCACATAGTGCATCATCAGATTTTAAGCGTGACCTAGAATTTCCAAAAATGATGCAAGTGATGCATCACCGGGTTTAAGGGGTTAACGTATGAGGTTGTATGAGTCGGCCCATCTTTGTGAGTTATGTAGTTGCTGCACTCCTTTATACCTATATGCTGAACCAGGTGTATGTTTGGTACCCAATGCCAAATTATCATCATGTCTCAAGTCTGATCTCCTGCCACCTTACCATCTCAAGTTATTTAATTTCGTTAATATTCACTTAAAAATGAAAAATAATGACTATGCTTCTAAGTTCTTTTCAAATACATCATAGTTTTCCGAAGTTTTTACATTTTAACATTCAATATTAGAAAATTAAAAAAGAAATCCAGTAAGTAATTGATCTATTTTGATGTTCCAATTTTGTATACTAATTATCTGGTCATCTTACAAGCCAAATTATTTTATTTGAGGTAATAACTATTAGCTAACTACAGGAAGAAGACACTACTGCTATTACATAATTTATTAAGAAACAACTTATTACTAATATATGTACATCTTAAATCTACAATTACAAAAGTAAAAAATGACACTTTTATGCTACTATTGATCATCTTCATCTTCGTCGTCGTTCTTTTTCTTTAAGCTACCAAAGACCTCGGAGGGAATGCTTTGCTTTTCAATAGGTACATCCACTTCATCGCCTGCCTCTTCTACCTCCTCCTCTTCATCATCAATATTAATTTCATCAGGATTAACAACTCTATCACCAGCTTGCTTATCGCCCTGTGTTTCACCTCGAACAAACATAATATTACCAGGCTTAGTAGCCGATGTGCCGATCATTTCTGCTGCTTTAGCTTCTAGCATTCTCATATCATCTTTGGCTCCAGGAGCCAAATCGGCAACAGTACCAGACATAGATCCTGCTGAACTTAACATTTGAGCAGACATCATATTCACTTGTGTGTTGTACATAGCCTGTACACTTCGTTTTATACGCAACATTTCACGCATAGTGTCTTCATTACCGTGACGCACCTCAAACTCTTTCCATGTTTGCCAAAATTCCACTGTAACACGAGGATCGCAAATTTGACTACAATGTCCGTAGATGGCTCTTGCTCGGTCAATTTCACCCAATTTAGTTTCCATTTCTGAAAATCTTAGGCACATTTCACGCGTTTTATCTTCAGGAAGTACCTCGATTGCTTTTTCATAAATCTGTCGTGTTTTTGGTATTCCGTATATTTCGGCTGCTTTCTTAATGTATATATTAAATATGTCGAACATCTCTTCTGTAGGTACCGCACTTGTGGCTCTTTCGTATACTGCCATTGCATGTCGAGCCATTCCATGTTCTTCTTCTAATTTCGCATACAATAAATACAACGGTTTTGCAAATTTAGCGGGGCAATTTTCGAGACATTGTTCAAATAAATCTCTAGCTCGTTCTAACTTGGTACCCCCATAACGTTTTAAAAATTTAGTTAAATATGTGTTCCAAATATCATAAACATTTGGCCATTTGAAAAGTGAAATTCCTTTCTCATATGCACGGAAAGCTTCTTCGAAATAATTATGTTCTTCTAAAAATAAACCGTAGTTGATTATAATTTGTGGTGTTGCTATTTTTAAGTCGATAATACGATCGTAAACGGCTTTACAAGTTTTAAAGGTTCCAAAACTTTCTTCCAAATCTGCATACATTGACCACAATTTTAGAGATTTATATAATCTGGCTTGAACTGTTTCATTTTCATCATGGTATGCTACTTTTCGTGATGGTAAAACTGTAGCTCGATGCATTAATTTTAAAGCTTCTTCGTAATTCTCGTTTCTTATTTCCATTTCTGCCCATTCACACCAAACTGTAGCCAAATCATCAACTTTTATATAAAGAACCTCGGTGCCTTTTTTGAAAATTAATCTTGCATCGTCTACCTGGCCATTTTTTTCATAAAATTTAGCAAATTCGACCCACAATGTATGAAGTTTACCAACAGCTAATTTAGGATCAACTGTTTGCACCGCTTCTGTGTAAGTATTAATAATTTCATGTGGTTTTCCTTCATACAATATTACTCTTTTATGCCATTCCTGAACATTATGGGGATTTTGTCTTAATAAAACTGAATTTAAAAGTAAAAGTCTTCTTTCCATTAAATTTTCAAATCTAGCTAGGCGCAATTCCAAATCAATGTCATCATCTTCAGTAGGATTTGCTAATTTTGAAATTTCTTCCATTCGTTTACCTAAACTAAGCTCTTCGAATTGAGCATATGCATCGAATACTTGAGTAAAATCGCGTACTGTTGTTACAGTTTGTATAGCTTCTTCGTAAATATCTCTTGCACGATCAAAAAGTCCACTGCGTACATAATAATCTGCTAAACAATTCCATAAATGTCCTAGCTGATCAGTGTAACGTCGTAACCCACCACGAATAATAGCATCGACATTTAAAGAATGAACTTTATCCGGATTTTTCGAGGTCAGTTCGCACAACTCATTCCAAAGTTGGTGATTTGATTTTCCATGTTGAGATATAAAATTTTCATCATTTACAATTTTAGCTAACACGACTGCTGCTTCATCTAAACGACCTACCTCATTTAAATATTCTATGTATTCCTCGGCATTTTCAGGACATAATTTAAGATACCTCCTAAATATCCTCATGGCTGTTTCTTGAATGTCGTACTTTTTAACAAAAGCCAAATAGATAGGCCAAACACGATGATGCTGAGTTATTGGTAAAGCACGCAATGCTCTATCAATAACACGTCTTGTTCTTGTTATTTTACATTGGTTTGTCAAGAAGGTACAGTAATCCATCCAAATTCTAGGCATTTTATGCATGAATATTAAAGAGCGTTCGAAAGCATTGTTTACTTGTTCGTAAATAGGATCGGTAATACAACGGCCCTTTACTTGTTGTCTGCGAGTTCTTAAATAATTATACCACAGCTTATAGGAGCCAGGAAGTTCTTTAAGTGCACGTTCGTACAAAACATTAACGCCATATTTTGGAGCATTCTTCTTAAAATCAATATATCGCAGCCAATGTTTTACCGAATATGGATTACGAAGGATCTCCTCTTCATAAGGTAAATCATCGTCGGTCTGTAAGAAACAATTGTTAGTTATTAAATATACCCTCGACAACTCACATTTACTTACAAAAACAATATCCATTGGTTCTTCTGTATTTACCTCTGCCATGACTAGTTTTTTACTGATTTTTATTCAGTAAACTGAAAACAATGAAGTAAAAAAATATGTTGCAAAGTGAGGTTATATATAATTTTCCACCATTATTTACTATTTTGATGTATTAATTTCCTCTTGCTACTACTTCTTGAATTAGTTTCAACTGTAAAATTAGATTTATTAGAAACTATAAAGTTAAAATGTAAACACAAAATTTCGTAGTTCGGAACTTTTTTTACTGTCAAAATTACCTTGATGAATTTGAGGTTAGATTCCAGTGATTCTCAAAATTTCCCGATAGACTTTACCGATTATAACTGTATATGCAACCCCATGTGCAGATTTACATGCATTAAAATTGCTTAAAATACTGTTTGTACTTGTTTTAAAAATACAAGTACATTTACGTATTATTAAATTTATGATTTATTGTTTTCTAATTTTATATTTAGTTAAAAATTTACCATTGGCATTCCTATGGTGCGTGAAGCAATTCACCACCCTACTTATTGCAGTTGTTGATTAATCTCTTGGTTAGGTTTTTAGTTAATAGCCTATAGATCTGCTGAAGCAAAGAAATGTGGCGGTAATTTGTAATTTATCAGCCTTGTTTTGTTCCCTTTTTTAAAAAGCAATGCCGTTTTATCACCGTTCAATTTTTCAGGAACTGTTGCTCCTTGGAGAAGAACTTTTACAGCGTCGTCTCCTCCCTCTTTTAACATTTCATAATATCATCATTTTCTGAGGCTTTGTTATTTTTAATTTCTTTCAATGCTGAAGTTAACTCGCTTTCGTTTATTTCAAGAATATCCTCTGAATTGACGTTTGTTATTTTCTGTTTTGGTTGGTCTCTAATATGAAGCTGCGGTTCTAAACTGGAACTGTAATAGTTATTTATGTACCAAGGAAGGAAGCTTTTATGGCCTGAGATGTGATTTTAAGCCGAGGGCTAAAAACACGTCTTCTTGTCTTCTTTTTATGTCTTCTCTAATTAATTTATTTGTCTCCAAAAAAGCTGTATTGCTTCCTTGTCCTGCTGTTAGCGAGGTTTTGCATTTCTTCATCATGTCTTTTGTATTTTCATGTAACTTTTCTTTTCCTGTTTTCGTCTTTTTGGCCACTTTAACACTTGCTTCCTTAATTACAATAGCTAGCACATCATTTATTTCATTAATGTTTTTTTCTTTATTTTAGTGTTCGGCTAACCTTGTTCTAATTACTTTCCGGTAATTGTTTTCTTTTGCATTTTAAAGCGACTGCGTTCACTAATGTATCTGTTTTGTTAAATGCTTTTGCTCTCTCTAGTTTGTTATTTATGCTTAGTCTAGCTCTTATTAATCTAAGAGTGCTTCCTAGTGTACATGTGTTAAAAACACTATAGTTTTTGATTATTCAGGACCAGCACATGTCAATCTCTTTTGTTTCTTTTTGTTGAAAAAGATTTTTGTAGTATAAAATTGTTCTTTTCTTAGGAATTCGATTAGTCCTGACCTCTTTTATCTTGTTAGCCATATCCAAAGTTCCCTATTCTGTCTTCATTTTCTCAATGAAATCTCCCGTTGTAATAATATATCCTTTACCAACAAACAAGAGGAAGAAATAACCAGAAGAACAAACATGGGTTGGAAAAGCTTTTGAAAGCACAAGAAAATATGGTAAAGTACCATAAGTATGAGGAGAAAAGGAAAAATATTTAACAAATGCATAGCCCCAACGTTAACATATGCAGCACAAACATGGGCTGCCACTAAATAACAATTACACAAACTCGACACTGCGCAAAATAAAATACTACGCTGCAATCGGGAAGTAAAACTACAGGATAGAATAAAAATGGTAGATATAAAAAGAAACCTAGGAATAAAGCAAAGTATATCAGAAATATGTAACACCTTAAAATGGAAATGGGCTGGACATGTTGCTCGCCAGGGAATAAGATGCACAAAAACAGTAACATTATGGAAACCAGCTACCCAAATACAGAAAAGGCACAGAGAACATCCACGGAAAAGATGGGTCGACGACATCGAAACAATCGCAGGTCAAGAGTGGATACAACTAGCCCAAAACCGAAACAATTGGCACAGTCTTGGGGAGGCCTACACTCGTTTACAGGGCTACAGTCAAATATCTTAATTTTATTTTTCATTTGTTCATAACAGTATTCTAGACGGAATAATCTAAGAATTTTTGGAGTCCCTGAAAGTTCTGCGGAAGACGCCAATCAAGTGGTGATAGAATTGTGCCGCTCAAAACTTAATATCAATATTACAACTAATGATATTGACTGCTGTCATCGCCTAAGAAATAAGGTAGGAGATCACAAACCTCTAATAGTTAAACTTTGTCGTCGGAGTGTTAAAACCCAAATCTTCCGTGCTAAAGCTCGTTTAAAGGGCACGAAAGTGGTTATAAGGGAGGACCTTACCCAGAGCCAGATGCGGATGGTCAAGGAAGCTACCACTAAACTGGGGAATAATAATGTATTCACAAGCAACGGAAATATTTTTATTAAATCTCAAAACACGATTAGTAAAATAGTCTCTTTAGATGATTTAAGAGTGAAATTAAATTGATTTGTTAACTGTTGAAGCAGTGGAAGATCTTTCTTTTTTGTTTTTTCTTTTCTTTATCTTATTGTTATTTGGGAAATTTCTTTGCCTTGCTAGGCACCAGAGAACTTTATTTGCTATTTTAAGTTTAGTTTATTTCAAGGTGTACTGTTATCAATATTTTTCATGTATTTGCAATAATATTAAATTTATGCTTGCACGTATAGCGATAAAACTTTAATGCATCAAAACATCAAGTCAGCGCATATAAATGTAAGATCACTTTTACCGAAAATTCATGATTTACGGTTGTTTATTTATGAACAGAATATCGACATACTTGCTGTTTCCGAAACGTGGCTGAATGAAAATATCGCATCTCAACTGGTTAGCATAAGGGGCTATACTTTTTTGAGAAGGGATCGTGGTGGTCGAGGTGGTGGAGTTGGTTTATATATTCGGAATTACTTAAACTTTTCTATCATTAGCATGCCTAAAAATAACATAGAACAGATCTGGGTTCTTGTTACTCTAGCTAAGTTAAAAGTTATAGTTGGCTCGGTTTACAACCCTCATCGTCGAAATTATCAAGAATTTTTAAATGAGTTTGAAGACTCTCTTTCATTCTGTTTGCCTTATTCAGAAAACATAATTTGTCTTGGTGATTTTAATATTGATTTCCTTAAATCTGATGATCCAGCTACACTGTTACTTTGCAATATTATTGAGTCTTTTGATTTGCACCAAATAATTAATCAGCCAACCAGAATCACCGATACTACTGTTTCGTTGATAGATCTCATCCTGGCTTCTGACCTTTCGTTGGTTGATGCTAGTGGAATAGTTGCTTGTCATTTAGCTGATCATGATCTCATCTTTTGCGACATTATTACTAGTAGCGTTCCTGTTGAACCTACTGTTAGGACTTTTCGTAATATTAATAATATAGACTTGAACTTATTCAACTTGGACTTAGAATCGTTACCATTTCATCATATTCTTCGGATGGCTAATGTCAATGAGAAATTAATCTTTTTTAATGAACTTGTTATACAACTATTCGATAGGCATGCTCCTATGGTTACTTGTAGCTTCAAAAAGCCTCATGTGCCATGGTTGACGGATAATCTTAGGTATCTAATGAGTCTAAGGGATAAAGCTAAAGCCAAGTATAGAAGGACAAAATTGCTGCAACATTGGGACTATTACAAATCACTAAGAAACCTAACAACTCGCTCTGTTCTTAATGAAAAGAAGGCCTATTATAATTCTATATTTACTAAAAATGACCAGAGGACATTATGGAAAAATTTAAAATCTGTTGGTATTGGCTCAAGGAACCAAATTAATATTCCTCGACACCTTGCTAATCCCAATGATATTAATGATTACTTCATTAATAGTATTCCTAAGATTGCAACTAATTCAACTATGAAATACCATAACAATACTTTGGATATATATAAAACTCATGATTACGAGCATTTAAATTTTAATTTTTCGCTTGTGGATAACTCGGACATCATTAAGGTCATTAATACACTTAAATCGAATGCTGTTGGTTGTGACAACATCAACGTCACCATGATTAAATTGTGTTGCCCTTTTATTCTTCCTTATATTATTCATATAATAAATTCATGCTTACTAGAACACACATTCCCTGAGCCGTGGAAACACGCGTTGGTAAAGCCTCTGCCGAAAATAAGGCAATTAACGACTTATAAGGACCTAAGGCCCATAAGTATACTACCGGCTTTTTCGAAAATACTTGAAAGAATTATTCATTCTCAGTTATCTGGCTATATTAATACAAATAATATCCTTCCATTAACACAATCTGGCTTTAGAAAAGGTTATAGTTGTACTACAGCACTATTAAAAGTCACTGATGACATTCTATCTGCGACTGACCAGGGGAAAATTACTATCCTTGTCTTGCTTGATTTTAGTAAGGCCTTTGAAACGGTCGACCATGGGATTTTGATCTCAGTCTTGAAATACATGGGAGTTAACAGGGAAGCCCTTTCGTTGATTGATAGTTATCTGCGTAATAGGCATCAAACCATTACTCTAGATGGTGTCGAGTCTCGTCCATTACTTGTCCCGCAAGGTGTTCCTCAGGGATCAATCTTGGGACCGTTATTATACTCTGTTTATACTTCAATGTTTATCAACAAATTAAAATTTTGCCAAGTTCATGTATACGCCGATGACACACAGCTGTATCTCTCGTCCAGTCCATCAGAGTGGATGGAGACAGTTGAAAAAATAAACTCTGACCTTCAATATATTTTTGAAGCGTCAGCCCAACATTCTCTCAAAATTAATCCTAATAAATCAGCGGTACTTCTGTTTGGTAATAAAAATATATGCAATAGATTATCACCTTTTATCCATATCCGAATGAACAATGTTGAAATACCAGTTGCTACTAAGGTTAAAAGCCTGGGGATGTTTCTTGATAATTCCTTTCGGTTTCGGGATCAAATAACTAAGTACATATGTCAAGGTTATCAAAATTTAAAACACCTATACCCTCACAGATCGTATTTAAATCAGCAGGTTAAGAAGAAGGTCTGCGAGGTTTTCATTTTATCACTGTTTAACTTTTGTTCTCCTGTATACCATTCGGCATTGGATAAAAGGACAGTTGAACGTATTCAAAAAATGCAAAACTCGTGCTTAAGATTCATTTATGGAATTAGAAAATTCGATCATATATCCCACAAACTTGAAGTTGCTGGTTGGCTGACGATGAAAAATCGCAGGGAGCTTCAATGTCTAACACTTTATCATCAAATTCTTCTCACGATGACACCACCATATTTGTACAATAAAATAAGGTTTAGGACAGATATTCATAATATTACAACTAGATTCAGGGGACTTATAACACCACCTCACCATTCTCTCTCCCTCTTTGAACGGTCATTCTCCTTTCAAATTTATACTTTATACAATAATCTTTCTTCTGAGCTTAAGATGCTCAATCTGAAAACTTTTAAGAGTCAACTTCGTCTTGTACTTTTTCGGAAACAGTGCAGTAGATAAATATAGTATTGGTTACGTTATTGCTAGTACTTAGGCGCCGATGTGTATTTGTCTCAATTCTATTTTGATAGCAGTACATCATCATTATTATTATTATTATTGTGTTATTATTATGTTACTAGGGTATTACTTTGCTTTACGTTCTCTTCAGGTGCTTACCCATCGCGGAATGTTAGGTATAAGTTACGACAATTAGGCTAGGTATTGTAAGTTGAATTTACTGTTATCGTAATAATTAAAGGTTTAGGTGGAAGATCAGTAAGCAGCTAGCTGCCCTCTGAACCTCGCCTTTTGGTTCTCTAATTTTTAGCCTCCCACTTATCCTGTATATCTATTTCAATTATTGTAATTTTTGTTAATTTGTGTGGACATAACTTGGAGAATAAAGACTATTATTATTATTATTATAAACTTTATTTTTTCAGAACTAATTTTCTTCCACTTCATGTGACAACATTTTGACAATTTAACAGCTTTTGTTTTTGTATTCTTTGGCTACTTGATACTAAATATTAGTTACCTAATATAGGAGCTGCTAAGATATACAGATGCAATTAAAGGTGTCCGGATTTTGTAGAGTTCACCCTTTACATCGCATGGTCGACATTTACATTGGTTTTGCCACCTCAGTATCCACAATATGCAACCTGAATTTTTCGTGTATAACTTCAAACACCTTGTTCAATTATCTCTAGACTTGCGCTTACCCAGTATCATAATTATTCACTTGAATTTTATATTTATACAAACAATATAAAATGTCTGTTTCTTCTTTATTATTAGTCGTCATTGCTTTATATACAAATATTTGCAAATTATTACAAATTCAAACATTATTTTGTTCGTAAAAATATTTTAATAAGCATTATTTTATACAAAAACCTAACCACTATCACTTATTAACACTTAATAAAAAGCTCATGTCGGTACCTGGATCAACTTCTTTCGGTGCAACCCCTCTAAATTTTGTAAAAATATTGATTAAAATTAATGTCAGTCAACCTTCCATCAAACACACTTACGGAATAAATAATCTTGATTTATGTAACCCCTTTAATATCATTTTGTCACCATCAATTAATAAACTGCTGCCCTCTCTAAGCCCGACAACAGGTCCTGCTCCTTCCACTTCCAAATATTGCATTAGTCTTTCTTCCCTCGTTTCACCTTTATGGGTTGAATTTGGATCTGGATCTTGATAATGGGGATTAATGTTAAATGGAACCAACTCTAAAGCATTGAAGGTTGGTGGAAATACAATCGGCATATCATTTGTTGTACAGATACTCCTTGTAGCAACATTGGTTCCTAGTAATAAATAATTAAAAATTATTTAAAGTAAACACAAACACAAGATATCAGTATACCGAGTGAGTGTTCACTTGTAATCCACGCATTTGTGTAATTCAAAAGTGGTTGTATGTAGATAGGATATTTTTTTCGTAAAATGCAAAAAATTCAAAATCTGCGATGAAGCTACTATTACTGTCTGTAGTTTTCATTTATTTTTTTAAGATCACTTGAAAAGAGTCAACAACAATATTTTTTTATTTATTCAATATAAAACTAAGAAAACTAAACTATTATATGTTCAAATTACTAGATTGGACGAGATGGACCGATCCCTTGGTCATCGGAAAGTTCAGATATTAGTGCATTAGATTTCTTTGTATTGGACGCTGTACAGGAAATAGTGTGCACCAAGTGTCCACCAACATCAGACAATAAAACGAGGCACAGGATAAACGCAGCATTTAAATTTATAAATGATAAACATAAAGTTAAGCATCAATGAAGAAGGATGTCACTTTCCCTTACAGATTTAATAATTGATTTTTACTATATATTTTAAATTAAATTAAAAATTATGGTTGTTGGCTCTTTTCAAGTAAAAAGGAACTACCTGCTGCCGCAGTGTGTCATAAAGAAAACAGTCAACTGCAGAGAGTTATAGAGTGATGAGCTCATTAAGGTTTTATTAAGAAATGTTTGGGTATCTCGGTGGAGTAGCAGGCGAGTGTCTGCTTAACAATTGAGAGGTACGGAGTTCAGACCAGTCAGACCATGGTTGCTTCAAACCTGTCAGGTTAAGTTACGATAAGAGAGAAGGTGAAAAACCACTTCAATGGAAATATACGTATGGATTACAAGCATCGACTCACCTTATATATACTAAAAAAATTGTATATTAACCTGCACTACTGCCAAGATATGGTACACCATCATTTAAAACTCTTCTGCGAATAATATCTATAATTTTGTTATCATAAAGGGCCTTAAGCAACCGAAACGTATTACCACCCCCCACAAAAAATGCTTCAGCATTTTCTGCTGCGTTTATGGGATTACTCTTATGGATACTGTTAACTTTATATCCCCATTTTGTAAAGACACCTTCGACAAGCGCTAAATATTCATCGTGGTCATTTAAAGCATATGGAATAAATAAAATGGTCGAAACATTGTTTCTAAAACAAAATTAAATTTCATTCAGTATAAGTATTTGCAGTTAATATCCTACTTACTTTCTAAATAAATTATTTATATCTTCCTGGGCAAATTCTAAATATTGGTGGCCGTGTACTCTTGAAGAGGACAATAAAAGAATCTGTTTAGCTGGCATAATTGTTAATACGCTTTTACAGAAAAGTATCACACTAATAATATAAAAATGATAAAAACTCAAATATCTTTTATCTTATCAAATAACTTATCATTTAATAACCTATAAATGATAAACTAACCTCTTTTATAGTTATTTAATTTTCAGATAACACAGGAAACAAAAGCAATTAAAACAAACTACACTAGGATGGGAATACCAAGATTTCTAGATTTCTTCTTAATATTGGCATATAAGCAATTTATTTTCATTTTCTTGAAAACTACTAACCTATTCAAACATTAAACCCTTGCAGGCAAATATTGATTACTTTTTAGGTTACAATTTTACGAAGTCACATATTCAATTATTCAGTTTTATTTATAGAAAGCCTTCTTTACACTCTTATTCGTTTTTATAATATAAGTATTAATTATTAATGCACACAGAATATATTATTGAATCAACTCTTTTGTTTTTATTTGTATTAGTTCTACACTTAAATATACAATATTTTACAAGTTTTAAATACTGTATAGAAACTGCAATTTATTATATGCAAAACTAAATATTACATTCCTTCTGCGGCTTCTGCAGACATTTTCATCTTGATTTACATAAAAATATCCAATTCTTGTATCCATAAAACCTTACAGCTTGCTATTAAAAATTATCCACTTGATCTATTTGCCAAAAATTATGAAATTAAACAATCGCTATGTAACTTCACATATTTATTGTGTGACAAAAGGCACCTAGCTAATTATCAAAAAAAATCAATTAATGCTACAAACTTCTTTCAAATAACTCTAACGCTTGCTTTAAAAGTTCAGGATCATGTCTTTTAGGTGCCTCAACATATGTGTCTTTTATTGGTAAATTACACAAGTGCCGTCTTATAGCTAAATCACGTCTGGCAGATAATGCTCTTCTGAATGGTCCAGCACTAGCAAATAGGCTTTTACGAACTGCTTCTTTCTCTCTCAATGCGACTTGTATTGCAGCAACTGGATGAGATACATGTATTTCTGGTATTTCCAGTTTTACTTCAATTTTAACCTTCTCTTCATTTTCATTAGCTTGAGCATCATTAGTATTCTCTCCACAAACATCTGCCGGTACCTCTGCTGGTTCCTGCTTAATTTCACATAAACCTTCGTTGCTATTTTCTTCAGATTTTTTAACAACCTGTTCTATTGAAATCAAGGCCTTTTCTGTTTCTTCATTCTCTTCCTTTAATTTTGCCTGTGCATGTTCTAACATAATATTTTTAACCAAGTCCTCTCCGGCCATTTCAACCGATATTCCCAAATTTATTAATATATTGTGACTTTCCCACCTACGTTTAGCAGAGCAAGCAGGTTTTACACGTGGTCTTGATTCAGCAACTAAACTGGCCCAATCAACACCTAGAGCATCACCCAAACCCTTAATTCTTGTTTCTTCTTCTAATTCGTCCTCCGATATCTCTTCAAAGTCTAAATCCATATTTTCATCATCCATTGATTCATCTTTTGTTAATCTATTCGGAGTTCTAGTTGGCGACTGAGATTTTTGAGAAGAAGCGGACGCCGGCGGTGGTTGGGTTTCTTGTAATTCTTTCTCTGAAGATTTGGTAGCACTATCCGCAGACAAATTTTCTTCGATTTGTGTTTCTGGTAAATCCTGAAAATATAGTTCTTTATTAGTATGAAGATTCTAAAAGATTCTGTATACTACCTCCTCTCTGTTAAGGATCTCATCAGCATCGTCACTTATTTCACTGAGGTCATCTTCGAGAGGTGGTTCTTTTATGCATGGTTTCTTAGCCTCCCCAGCACCCTCCAAAGGTTGTTCTGCGCTCCTCTTACCTAAAACACTTTCTTTTTTGGATTCTACTTCCTGCTGTGAAGAATCATTTGAATCTTGTTTTGGCAACTCCCTCTTATGAATGTCAGTAACTTCTTCTGCATAATAAAAACAATTTTAAATACATCAAATTTTTAATAAAATAATTAAATCTTATAGATTCACTTTCGGTTATGAGTGACTCAAGTATTTATTGTTTGGGAATGTTTGTGGCACAGCTCAGCACTTTATATCTAAAGGAAATTTATTTTATAAGCGTTGGCATTATTGTAATAAAATTTGAAATTTAACATTTGTGATTTCAAACCTACAAGTTATCACTAATATTATTTATTATGCTATCATTTTATACTGTAATCTAAAACTGAAACCTTAATTACAATATGTAACAACCTGATAAGAAAAGTTTGTATTACAAAAATAAAATTAGTCATCGTTATTCATACCAAAAGTGAATCTATATGTTGAATAATAGACACAAACATAAACTCACCATCTCGATGAGAGGCTGCACTCCGAGGTCTAGATCTATCCCTCCATTCTGGCCATCTCCTCCTATCATCTGCAGTCCAACTATCCATTGAACGATTATAATGTCTCCATTCTTCATCTAGTTGAGAATGTTCATGATCCCTGCCATCCCAAGCCCCACGTCCTTCCCAATCCAAAGGTCTTCTTCCTCTGTCCCATTCATGTTCGGGATAATCAACTGCATCCCAATCACGTCCTTTAAGGGAAGGTGGTCTAGAATCCTCTCTTCCGTACCGTCTCTGATCAATTTCTCTCTCCCTTTCGACATCTCTATCTTCTCGCACATCCCACATTTCTCTGTGAGATCTACGATCTTCAGGATAATCTCTTGCATCTATAGACAATCGATCATCACGTGAACTTTCATTGTAACGATCATCAAGCTCGAGATAACGCCTATCTTCGTGTCTACCCCTTTCGTATGGGCTATCATAACTTTTTTCGTCATGTCGTCTCTCGGAATCACGAAGTCGAGATGATAATGAAGAATAATCACGATCTCTTTCACGATCCCTTTCGGGATCTCTATCGTAACTTCTTTCAGATCTTTCATAACTACGATCATAAATACGTTCTGATCTGTCTCGTTCGACGTGTTCCATTCTGTCAACGTCACGTTCCAATCTATCATGTCGATCTACGGATTTCCTAGCCCCGCTGCGACTACGATCGGAACTTCTATCTCTATGATTATCTCTAGTTCGATCTCTATCTGTTCTTTCTTTTTCTGATGAACGACCTCTACGACTTGGTGGAATTCTATCAGCAGGTAAAGGTAACAGACGTTCAACTCGGTCGCCGCTAGGTTTATCAAGACCACGATCTTCCCGCCGATTTCGATCTCTGGTTCTTCGTTCTTCTTCTTTTTTAGCCAATTCCTTTAATCGTTCTCTTTCTCGCTGCCTCTCTTGACATCTGGCCAATGCCTCTTCTCTCTCCTTTTCTCTAGCAGCTTCTCTTTCTTCTCTGGCAATTCTTCTTTCTCTGTCCCTGTCTCGTTCTCGATCACGAGAATCTCGTTTGTCTTTCCGATTTTTATCATTTAATCGATCTTTTGCTCTTGATCTGTCATTATCTTCTCGTTTATCTGAACGGCGATCATCTTTACATGCTGTTGGAGAATTTTTTCGGCTATTATCACGACGGCTACTACCACTACCACTACCTCGGGAACGACTGGGTGATAATTTTCTATCACGAGAGTGTCGTGATTCTGGAGATTCTTTACGTTTTGAATCCTTTGGCAATTTTGAATCACGCCTCGGTGATCTATAACAGCAATTTTTTATTTGTATTTTATCATTTTAAAAGTAGAGATCTTTATTTCTTTTTATATACAGTAGAACCCCGTTAATCCGTCACCTATGGGACTGAAGGCATTGTCGAAACGCAAGAAGTCTGATTATAGAAGGAAGATTTTATTACATCAATATGTAATATATTTACATATACATATGTATTAGAGTATATAAAAGTATTACAATTACAGCTCAATTTAACATTAAGTAGACATGTACCTTGAACACTTAAGAATGAAAAAATCGGCAATGTTCGTTTGCCTGGCAGAGGATATTCTTGATTTTGCTGATACATCCCTCCATTTTCTTATCCACAAAATATCAGTAGGCGTGGAAGAAGAGTTCTGTTCAATATTCTGAAGTACTACATCAAAAGCCTGATTAGTGTCTGCATGGGATATTCGGCCGGCAGGTTCGCAGTTTTCATCGTCCTCTTCTTCATTTTCACTATCATCGGCCCTCTAGATAACAGCTACGATGATCTAATCTTCATCTAGTTCTTCTTCCATTGCACAGTCGTCACCACCTTCTATAATCCACTCATTTACTTCGTTGATTTGAATATCAGCTTGTAATGTTTGCAAATCTCTGAGTATTGCTTTGTTCCTCATTTTGATGATTTTCAAGTGCCATTGTCGGCCAAAGCTAACGCCAGGATTTTTCAACTGTTGATGGTTTCATTTCTTCCCAAGCCTCAGCAATCGTGCAAATAACATCCTTTATATTAAGATATCTCATTGCCTCAAAGAGGTTACTGGCTTCTTTTGTCTTCTCTAAAATGGAACCAACATATTTCCGGTGGTATCTTCGCTTATCATAGGCGAATAACAGTGTGGTTTCAGGGCAAATCGATCGGTGGTGGACCAAATCTTTACCCTAAGGCAAATTCAAACACTATGATACTCAGTGGCGGCTGGTGACAATAGAAACAGGTGGGGCCAGGGGACAAAAACAACTTAATTTTTTTATTCTTCTAGACCAATGGTTCCCAACAGGTGGTCCGCGGACCCCTGGGGGTCCGCAAGCCATGCCAGAGGGGTCCGCAAGATATAATTAGAAATTGGAATAAAAATATATATTGGTACAGTAACAGATTTTCAGTTTTTTCAGCTTTCTGAGCGCTTTAACGAATGCTAACTTTTGCATCTGGCTTTATCCAACAACTAACGCTAGCACACTCTAGCGCCGTCAATGGAACTAGATGGCCGAATAGTTTTGCTGTATGCCTGCCTTTATAACGCGCGCGCAGCCTGCTTGCAGCCGACAAGTGACAGCCAACTCGCATTTCAGACAGTATTGCTAGTGCCGTCACAGACTGTGTTGTTTTTATAAAACAGTTAGTGTTTGTAAAGCTTTGTTTTTCGTGGAAAGTTACAGTACGCACAAGGTAATTAAAAATGGATCGTTGGTTGAAAAGTGGATCCTTAAAACGAGATACGCCTACAGATGAAGAAGAAGAGAATGCATTTGACATTAAAGTTAATGAGTCAGTGACTCTCGAACCGAATTTGTCAGTGTCTCTCGAACCCAACGCGTCGTCGTCCAACGTCAGTGTTAAGCATACTACAAAAATTGGAAAATACAACTCTGATTACTTGGAAATCGGTTTCACGTTCACTGGACCTGAGCAGCAGCCTAAACCTCAATGTGTAATTTGTTACGGAAGTCTTTCGAATGAGTGTATGAAGCCAGCAAAACTCCGTCGGCATCTTGAAACAAAGCATCCACAGCACAAGAGTAAATCATTGGATTTTTTCAAAAATAAATTAGGAGAGCTTAATAGATCTCGTAAAAACATTACTAAACACTCTGGTGCAAATGTAAATGAAAATGCAACCCTTGCATCTTATGAGGTATCTCAGCTTGTCGCTAAATGTGGAAAAAACCATACAATTGCTGAAGAACTTTTACTACCATCAGCAATAATTCTAGGCAAGAGAATGTTAGGCGATGCAGCTGCTAAGCTAATAGGTTGTGTTTCGCTCTCTAACAATACTGTCCAAAGACGAATTACTGATATGGCCGATAACATTGAAGAGACATTGCTGGTCAGACTTCGCATGAGTGACATGTATGCTCTACAATTGGATGAAAGCACAGACATATCAAAAAAAGCAATAATGTTAGTTTTCACAAGATTTTTGTGGAATGACCAGATATTTGAAGATTTTCTTTTTTCGTGCAAATTACTTCACACAACAGCAGACGATATTTTTACTGCATTAAATGATTTTTTCAATGAACATGACATCACCTGGACAAAATGTGTGGGCTTGTCTACGGATGGAGCAAAATCAATGGCTGGTAACAAAACAGGACTTCAAGCTCGTATCAAAGCAGTAAACCCTGAGGTGAAATGGACACACTGTTGTATTCATCGTGAAGCCTTAGTAGCCAAAAGATTGCCTGAACTTTTGCAGAAGATACTTAATGAAGTAGTTCAAATCATTAACTATATTAAAGTTCGACCTCTGCAATCCAGATTATTTTCTTTGTTGTGCAAAGAGATTGGCAGTGAGCATGAACAGCTTCTTATTCATACGGAAGTAAGATGGCTCTCTCGAGGTAGGATCTTAACAAGATTTTTTGAACTGAGAGATGAGGTTCGTGTTTTCCTTATTGACACCAAGTATGCAGATTTCCTCACTGACTTTTCTTGGCTTTGCTCAATTGCCTATTTAGCTGATGTGTTTGAACACTTGAATGTGTTAAACTTAAGTTTGCAAGGGAACAATGTGGACATGTTCAAAGTTGAAGATAGGATTAATGCTATGGTCAAAAAGTGCTATATCTGGGCGGCACGGATTGAAAAGGAGTCGTTTACTAACTTCCCTACTTTGAAACAATTCTTGGAGTCTTCAGAGGATAGTTTGCCTGACCAGATAAAGGGCAACGTAGCCGAGCATCTACGCAGCCTAGCCACCACTTCTAGGGAATATTTTCCTGAACCTGACCCTGACGATAGTTGGATTCGAAATCCTTTCAGCTGTCAAGAAATAGAAAAAATCCACGGCCTCACAGAAGAAGAACAAGATCAACTTGTGGATTTGTCTAGCTGTGGTGCAATAAAACACAATTTTAATGGTGAACAAATTGCGGACTTCTGGGCAACAGCACGCAAGGACTACAAAGAACTTGGAGATAAGGCAATGAAAAAGATCCTTCCATTTGCAACTACCTATCGGTGTGAACAAGCATTTTCCTCCATGTGCTTCATGAAAAACAAGTACAGGAATCGGCTCGACATGCGGTCGGATTTCAGAGTGAAAGTGTCATGTTTAGAACCAAACATTTCAGAAATAATGGACTCAAAGGTCAGATTCAACTCATCTCATTAAGAACTGAAAATTATAACTGTGTACTGATGGACGCATTCTTTATTTCCACAAATAAATCATGACTTTTATAATATTACTGTTTACTTATTTTTTCACATGTTTTGAACAATAATAGCCTAATAAAGACAAAATTGAACACAAATTTTAAGATCCATCTTTTTTCTCAAAATGTCAACCTTAAGTACTTGGTACCAACCATGTATTAGTATTACATTAGCTTAGCCTTAGCGGCTAAGCTCATTATAATTAAAGGGGGGGGGAATGAGAACATTTATAACTTTAGGTTTAAGAATTAGTGGGGGTCCTTGTCATTATAGCGACTGGATGAAGGGGTCCTTGGAAAAATTTTGTTGGGAACCACTGTTCTAGACTTAATAACGAGAAATGTTATTCCGATAAACTATCGATTTTGTTCATAGTTAAAATATATCGTTTATTATATTTAATAATTAAACACACTAAAAACAATAAAACAGATCAACAACGAGGAAAAAATAATAAAGCAATGAAAGAATCGCGCGCGCGTAAATACATACAAAAGCAGCGACGGGCCAGACTAAACGGGCCCTAAGATAAGCTTTGCGCGCGGTAAGTAAACGCGACTGGTAGTGCGAGCGCGTCATACATGCTCCGTGCTCTACACTTATAAAATACACGGCTGGCCTCAAAGATTGTACTAATTTGTTGCATTATACAATATTGCCACAAAATACTGCAGTAATTTTTTATTAAACAATAAAACGTGTTGGAAATAGATCAAAAATTAATAATTACAAGAAACATATTTTTTAAAACTATAATTATTGGGTTAGTTATACAAATATAGGTGGGGCCCGGCCCCTAAGGCCCCTATACACGAGCCGCCACTGATGATACTAATACAAAGTAAACTTATACGTTATATTCATAGTCACAGAATCTTCCATCAAGCATATGATTTTGTCAACAGAAAATAGCTATACAAAGCAATGAGAGAGATAGGGATAAACTCCAAACTATAGTCTTCATCAAGCTAATTGGTTAAAACCACTTGAGAATTACATCTACAATCCCTTGTAAAACCTAATGTAGGTGCGGATTACAGGTAAAAATAGCAGAACCGTATTTAAAAATTCTATTTAAAAGAAGAAAAATTGTAAACAGATGAAATATGCTTATAATTGCTACACTAAAACAAATATGTAATCATTTTACTTACCGAAGTAACCACAGCTTTATATCCACAGATATAACTAATTTAATAGCACGGCCCCCGCCGACAAGGTGCTTGCTTAAGAGCCCCTTGTTACTAGATCTTACAAAGGATTATAGATGTAAATCTCAAGTGGTTTTAACCATTTAACTTGATGAAAGGAACCCCCACTCTCAGAATTTATCAGACTACAACGGCTACAGTGGGCTGGACATGTGGTTAGAATGGATGATAAAAGGCTACCAAAGAGAACACTAAACAGCCGAATGCACGGAAAAAGGCCAGCGGGGAGACCAAGGAAAGGATGGGAAAATGAAATACAAGAAGATGCGCGAGAGCTTTTAGGAGTCCGAGTTTGGAAGAGAGTGGCAGGAGATAGACAGGCGTGGAGGCAGAAACTACAGGAGGCCAAGGCCCAATTTGGGCTGTAGGGCCATGGAAGAAGGAAGAACTTGATGAAAACTATAATTAGACTAACACAAATGACACTGCATGGCACGGAAAATAAAATAAAAGCGCACGGAAACGTATCATCTAGTTTCAAAGTTAAAAAGGGTTACGACAGGGCGACCCTTTATCATCCACACTGTTTAACATCGCATTAGAGGTAATTATAAGAAGAAGCAACTTAAACAGAAATGGAACGATATTGTCTAAAAGTCACCAGCTTATCGCATGTGCGGACGGAGGACGTCACCATAGTAGCGAGATCAAAGCAAGCGTTACAAAGAACTGTTAGAGTACTAGAAACCAAGAGCAATGTGACTACGGATCAACGACTTAAAAACAAAATACATGGAAATGGGAAAAGGAGGAAGGGAAGAAAGAGGGAGCGACGAAAAGATAAATATCAGATTAGAAAACAACTGGGAGTTACAGGGTGAGAAAGTTAAAAATGTTGTGTTTTTGGGAACATTAATTACGGACAATAGTGCAGAGATAAAATATCGGACAGCAAAATGTGACAAGTGTGCCGGTGCTTTAGGCGAAATGTTAAGAGCAAGAAATGTATCAAGGAACACAAAGATCAGGGTATACAGGACACTCATGACAGTAATTCGTCCAACAGTCATGTACACGAGCGAGATATGGGCCTAAATAAAAAAAATCAAAACCAAATAGAGATATGGGAAAGGAAAATATTACGCGCAATTTTTGGCAGAAAAAGAACGGAGGAAGGATGGGAAAGAAGAAATAATGAAAAGGTGTTGTAAATGTACGGCCAACCAAATATAACAAATGAAGTCAAGGCGCCGAGACTAAGATGGCTAGGGCACGCAGAAAGGTTAAAAGAAGAAAGAACAACAAAAAAAGTGCTACATAGAAGGTTATTGGATAATAAAAGAAGAGGAAGACCAAGAAAAAGATGGTTGGACAGTGTCAAAAACGACTTACAGACACTAGGTGTAACGGACTGACAAATAAAGGCAAGAAATAGGAAAGAGTGGAGATTAAAGGTCGATTCTCACTTGCGCGGCACTCAGCTCGGCAACGCGCCGAGACGCAACGATGCAAATTGTCGCTAGATAAATATTTCATGGTTTTAAATTAATACGTTCTCACTTGCGCTGCACGACAGGTTACGATGCGTCGCTTCGTCGTGCGGGAACGTTGGTATTGTTCCGTGAGCGTTAAATTATGTTATGTCGCGCTGCGTCGCCCACTATCAATCCTGATTTTATATAGTGTACATGCTGTTTTGTTGTTCAAAATGTGTTCTATGGACGACGAAACGGCAGAGCAATAATTATTGATGATCCTTGTGGCTGAACATGTAGAACTTTACGATCTATGTCTGAATTTTTGGCAAAGGATACCAAAGGCATTTTCACTTACTCTGCGAGCTCTTGAAAGCCTATAATTAAAAATCCGTTTATCCTCTATTCCTCTGGCAAGTTTCGCCACAAATAGGGATGCAGCAGATACGTCTTTAAAGGAAATGCTTCGTCTCCAACTATGATGTGGGGTATGGTTTCTGTCAACGAAAATGCAAAAAACCACTTGAGATTTACATCTACAGTCCCTTGTAAAACCTAATGTAGGTGCCGACTGCAGGTAAAAATAGCAGAACCGTATTTAAAAATTCTATTTAAAAGCAGGAAATAAATACCTAAAAGCGAAAAGATGTTTCGGTATAACTGTAAACGAGTTATTCCTAGAAAATTTAATAGTACGACCCATGCCGACAAGGTGCATGCAATCCGCTTATTACTAGATTTTACAAGGGATTATTATAGATGTAAAATCTCAAGTGGTTTTAACCATTTTCCGTAACAGAAACTTTAAAGCTCCTGAATTTTTACATGTAGTGGCGCGTCGCTGTCGTTCGTTGTCGCTTATATGAGAATACCTACCAGCATTACGGCACTTTGCATCGCTGCGTCGCGTCACTTCGCCGAGCTGAGTGCAGCGCAAGTCAGAATCGACCTTAATTGTAAAAAAAGCTCTGGGCCATTAAGGCCTGTAATGGCAAATATATAATATCTTCGCTTTAGCCATTCAATCACACCCTGATCAATTGGTTGGAAACAGAAATGACGTTAGATGGAAGAAATATAGCTCTTATTTCCCCCTTTTTTAGGTCCTGCTCAGATGGATGCAATGGAGCATTATCCAACACTAATAGGGCACGTAGAGGGAATTGTTTTGCCTTCAAGTGTTTTTTAACTGCAGGCACAAACTGCTCAAAGAACTTACAACTTAAAAAGGGCGCTGTCCATCCACACTGATTTCTGATTGCGATAGTACACTAGCAGTGATGACCAATTCCTTGTCTGTCCTTTGCAAGCTTTGTCCCTTTAACAATTTCGTTCTATGCGGCTAGAGTTCTAGGTGGAAGCATCTTATAGGTCAAACCCATTTCAGCAATGTTATATTAATAGAACGTCTTCGAATTCATTATCAATATTATAATATTTGATCGGGTTTCAAGTCGAATCCCATGACGTTGTTTCCAGCGGTGAAACCATTCTTCACTCGCTATAAATTTATAATTTTTTCCTTCCAATTTTTCATTCAAAATAAGCGCCTTTTTTTTATTATGGGGCCAGACAACAGAGTTCCTTTTCTTCTTTCCTGTAAAAACCACACCCACAAAGCATCATCCAGCACCTCAGATTTAGGCTTTTTCAAAATTTTACGATTTTTAAGCCCCTTTTCCCCCCCAACACCAAATTCATTTACAAGGTTTTGGACTCACCTTTGCCTAATCTCACAAACACTTTAAACTTCTCCTCCAAAGTCAGGGTAACGTGTTTACTTTTTTTCGTTGCCATAATGGGACAAGTAAAACAAAATAATAAAACAAGTACTGTACAAGGCCGCTGTTAGTTGGCAAGAACTTTAAGATGCGCTGTAGCTGTCGAACTGTGACGTCAACTCTCTTCACCATTAGCGTAACTATTCACAGCGCGATAGGGCAATAAGTTTACAAACGGTTAACATAAAATAAGACTCATAAATTGCCTACACCACTGCATTACTTTCAATACTAAGGCGCGCTCTTGAAATCGCACGAACTAAACATTCGGTATGCGCCGGGACTCGCCAACTAACAGCAGCCGGCCAGTACGTAACAGGTTAAGAGTCAAGTAAACTAATTCAAATGACTCAATAATATACGTGCTGACTGATTGTTTAACACACAGGTACAGACTTGAAAGGAAACCATGCTCATGCCTGTCTGCTTTATGGTCGGATTAAACGAGTAGTCGAACCATCGGAGGTCGGATTAGCGGGGTTCTACTGTAAATAAACTAAAATTTGAAAAAAATTATGAACTTACCTAGTATCTCGCTTTTTTGGATCTTTTTCCTTTTCACGATCTTTATCACGTTCTCTAAGCTTTTCTCGCTCTCGTTCTTTTTCTCTTTCACGTTCCTTTTCTTTTTCCCTTTCACGTTCACGTTCTTTTTCTCGTTCGCGTTCTTTTTCTTTTTCCCTTTCTCTCTCTCTTTCACGTTCTTTCTCCTTCTCACGTTCTCTCTCGCGTGCAGCTTTTTCTTTATCTCTTTCTTTCTCTTTCTCTTTAGATGTTTTTGGAGATGGCGTACGATGTTTTTCCTTATGATCACTTGTGCTACTAGGAGGTCTTGGTGATTTGGATCTCGATGAATCCTTTTTAATTGGTATAAATGTCTTTAATTTAGGAGGAGGGGTTTGGGATTTCTTGGAAGTTCGAACAGGTGTTGGAGACTTAGTAGTTATTTTAATAACTGGTTTGGCGGGTGAAATCTTTTTAGATTTGTCAATAGTACGAGACACTGATTTGATATTTACATTACCGTGTTTACTACCTTTTAATTTATGTTTCCGTGTTCGCTCACGATCTGTCGAAGAAGAACTATCACGCTGCTTTACTTTAACCTTTTTTGTCTTTCTACGACGTGTTGTGTCAACAGATGATGAACTTGTAGAACTTGAATCGTCACTACTAGTACTTGAATCACTCGAACTACTTGAACTGTCAGTAGAGGGACTACTTTCCCGTTTCAATTTCTTTTCCTTTTTTCGAGCTTTATTTTCCATTTTCATTTGTAATTCAAGCTCACGCTGCAACTCTTGTCTACGTTTTTCTAAATCGTCAGGATCTGCATCTTCTAGTTCAGTGGGATCCCACTGATTCCACTCTTCTTCCGGACTCTGAGTTGATTTTAAATTTGAAGAATGTAATCTTTTATGGGTCCCCTCTTTACTATGACGTTTTTTTGATTCATTTTCCTTTTTAGCCAACCTTTGCTTCGAAGGGCTTATAAGAGTATGCGTCGAAGAATACTTACAACCCTTACCGTAAGGGCAAGTACCATGTTGGGCCCAATGATGGCAAACCTCTTTATGAACCGATCCTGCTTTGGTTCCTAAACGTTCAAACACACTCGGGCGACCTTTTGGTAAAGTTTTGTTTTTGGGACTTATATTTACTGTAATTTTACGTTTTGCTTGTTTAGACATCTTTAATTAATTGATTCCGACTAAGAAATGTAAGGCTAGTTCTTATTCTACACAAATTGATAATCAACATTTTATACGCTTTTAACCACTTAACATTTTTGTTTTGGAAATAGGTTATTGACAGCACCTGTACCTGCAATATACACACAGAACACTATAAAATATCCCTACTGTATCGACGATCTTCCCGGTTCCCGGCCATCTAGTGACCTTGGCAAAAGCGGGAAATTTGAATAACAAATCACATATTTTTGTTTCGCTTTTAAGACTTCTCCAACCAAAAATTACTCAAAGCGATTTATTTCGATTACATTAATACTTATCTTTTTATGCCTACATCAATATAAAAAAAGCAAAACGCTACACATTATACGCTTAGTCGCTCACATTACCTTTTTCTGATACTATTGTGAGCAGTTCATTTACTTGCTCAAGTGTAATGAAAGATTAGATTATAATATTAACAGAAGATTCTGGAGTGCGATAACAATAACATCCTTGAAAGGGAAGAATAGCAAAGAAATAAATCAATTACAGACAAAAATGGTGAAATTCATACGAGTGTTCAAAATATACTTGAAACATGGGGGAGAATACTTTTCATACAAATTTGGAGAGGAAGAAGAACAAGACCTCGAAGAGGATACTGAAGAAAAAAGTGACGAACAAAACGACGATGAAATAAGTATGGAAGAAGTTAAAAATGCCATACCTAACTAAAATAAAAATAGGGAAAATAGGAGGCCCAGATCAAATTTCCCTTGAGATGATCAAATATGAAGGAGAAGCGGCAGCTCAAAGGCTACATAAAATATTTAAAAAAGCATGGAGACAAAATGAAATACCACAAGATTGGAAGATGAACCATATAGGTACCTACTACAAATACATAAAAAAGGTGAACTAAAAAACTCTGATAACTACAGAGCAATTTATCTGTCGTCAGTAGTTTTTAAAATTTACACGAAGATAATAGAAGTCAATCCACCACACCAAATAATAAACAAATTTTAGGATGAACAAGGAGCTTTTTCGGGATGCAAAACAAACAGCAGATCATATCCATGTAATTAGAAAACCGATAGAAATAGCAATTACTACGGGATCAAATATCTTCTTGGCATTTATAGACCTAAACTCAGCTTTCGACTCAATTAAAAGAAGATATATCTGAGAAAGCCTCAAAAACCTAGGAGTATCGACCAAACTTACACACATAATTAAAAGTATATGCATCGAAACCTATGGAAGAGTTCAAATAATGGAAATTCTCAAAGCTTAGAAATTAAGAAAGTAATCAAACACGGGGCCTTATTAAGTCCCTTATTATGCATAATCTGTATGGACCAAATATTAAAAAAAAAACACTAGGAAAAGGACAACACAAACCCTACTAGGATATTACAGCATGAAACCAGTTTGGATAGAATCTTTACTATATGCAGATGTCATTATCTTAGTAGCAGATAATGAAAACAAACTGCAAAAGAACCTTACTCTATGGACACAAGAAATAAACCAACTAGAAATGAAAATAAACACAAACAAAACAAAAATAATGTTAGTAAACGGAAATAAAGAACACTGATAATATCAAAATAACATGCAATGAGAAACAAATACAAGAAACAATGGTTCAGACATAAAAATAATTAACACCGACAGGTAAATGAAGCAGATGGTGGAAGCAAAGAATAACAAGTAAAAGAAATTAGGGCACCCAAGAAACACCTGAGAGAAAGGAATTGAAATATTGATAAAAGAAACCGGATTAGAAAGGAGAGAAATAGACAAACTGGCTCTGAAAAAGAATGGAAGGAATTCATAAATAAACAATACCCAACACCTAATTGGGTACATACAAAGAGGAAATAAACAAAGAAGATTACTTTCTTTTCTCTTTTACCCTCTTATACCTTTACAGCGTTGAGGGGGTCGGACACGCCGAGCCGCAGAGCGATCACCCATCCAAGTTCTGGCCAAGCAGACCCTTGCTTAACTCTCAATATTTCAGTATTACGTGAACTCCCACTCTGCAGAACTGCCGGTTCAAAGAAGATTACAAATAACAAAATTCACAGACTTTATTCTAAACTCTAGCGTTTCCTAAACTCATATTTACTTCCGATAATCCATTAACAAACACATTAATCTTATGCATGAAAATGTTTATTGAAAACTATTATAAAATTATAAAACAGTTTATCCATTATCTTTTACAATAAAATACTTTAAAAACTGTTCATTTAAAAGTTGAAACTAGGAACTAATGTTAATTTCTTTAAATTATATATTTAGGAGCATTTATAAAGTGTAATGAATTAGTAACTTGATTGCTTAAATTTGTAGTACAAGCTAATGAACTACCATCCTTTTGAATACCACCGAACATAATTAATTCAGACTTCCCAGCTACCAATGAATATAGAACCGTTTCTTCTGGACCTTGCGTAAATGCTCCATTATTTTTTAAAGATAACCAAGTAACATAAGGCTTCTCATCTAATGCATGAGAAATATCAAGAACATACATTCCTAGAACATTCCTTTTCTGTTTTTTAGGAGAAGGAACAATACAAGATTCATGTATTTCTTTCATTTGCTTTTTTATTTTTTCTTCGATATTGCGTAGATTTTCAAGGCGACGCTCTCGCCTTTGATTTGCTTGTAATGACTTATTTTCTACTACATTGAAAGCTGATAAACTTATACCAGATGGTGGAGAATTATTTGAAATCTGTAAACAAACTGAATAAATATCTACAAATTAAATGAGATTACGATACTTACAGAAGATACAAGCTTTTCTCGAAAAGCATTACCACCATGAGCGTGACTAGGACCAGGTTGTGGCTCTTCTTCAGTTACATTCTGCCGTCTAGTATTAAACGTTCCTCTTTTACCATTTACATTTTCATCCTTATCTACTTGTTTTGGTTTTCCATCTCTTTTGTCATTATCTGGATTTCCTCGAGGAGGAACCCATACTCCTTTTGAATAATACATTAACGGTGGCGTATTATTTTGCCTACTACGACTAAGTACTACTATTTTATTTCCTACCTATTAGAAAAACAAAGTATGAATTCAGTTGATTTTAATCGGAAATATTTGTATTCGTACTTTACAAACAGGATTGCACCATA
Source organism: Melanotus villosus (assembly GCA_963082815.1). Taxonomy (NCBI): domain Eukaryota; kingdom Metazoa; phylum Arthropoda; class Insecta; order Coleoptera; family Elateridae; genus Melanotus; species Melanotus villosus. Next base: position 66,256,676 of record OY720420.1, read on the forward strand.
AATTTGGAGGTGCATCAGCCGAATTACGAACTTCAACTGGCACCCATTTCCATAATTCACCAGTCATTTTTAGAATCCATACGTCTGAGTAATAAACTGCAGTTCCACCAGTTCCTCCCATTATTAAAATATTTTCATCATTTAATACTGTTTGTGACTGACCATATCTTTGCACTGGTTTCTGGCGATCTATGTATGCAGCAGTGTATATAAAACTTATGAATATTTATCAATTAAATCAGTCAGTGTTGTTTAAATTTAGACTTAAACAGATTAATTACTAGCAATTTCTACATATTCTATTATAATAAATGTTTTTAAAGCAACAACAATTGTCAATGCGCATGCCCAAACAGAAGAATCAGAGTTAGGCGTTAAAGAGGAATTCTATGAGAAGTTGGAAAAAGAGATGGAAAACATAGCCAGATATGATTTGAAATTCATTTCAAGGCCAAAATTGGCAAACATAGCAAGCACGTAGAGACTTCTGAAAATGGTAGACTGCTGATAGATTTTGCAAGTGAGAGAAATGTTAAGAAAAAGAGTGCCTATTATGACCATAAAGATATCCACAAAATCACTTGGATCTCACTAGATAAGAAAACAGGAAAGCAGATAGACCACACTCTGGTGGAAAGCAAGGGAGAACAATGTATATAACTAATGTGCGAAGCTATAGAGGTCCTGATATGGATTCATACCATATCATGGTAGGCATCAAGCAAATACCGGTAAATTCATGGAAAGAATCGAAAAAACTAAGACCACATATATTTAGAGGCCTACAATAAGACCAAAATGAACAAGAAAAATACTTAAATGAGTTAGCAAAATTACTGGAACAAGTTCAAGAAAAGGAAAATATGAATCAAATGTGGGAAGAAATAAAACAAGTCATTAGAAAGGCAAGTTTGGTGACAAACAAAAGTACTAAAGAGGAAAGGAATGAATGGTTCGACAAGCAGTGCGAAAAACAATTAATGAAAAGGACAAAAAGAAGACTAAACATGTTAAAGAATAGATCAACAGATAATACCAAAAACAGAGAAGAAAATGTACGAGAATATGCAGAGAAAAGGAAAGAAACCATAAAATAAAAAAGAGGAATTAGAAACTTATACCAAGGTCTAAACAGAATTAAGAAAGGTTGGCAAGAGCGGTCTTTATTCTATAAAAATAAGGAAGATAAATTAGAACCATGGGTTGAATATTTTAGTGACTTATTAAGTCAAGAAGAGGAAATGGCATATGGAGAAAGAAAATAGTATCAAAATATAGAACGAAAGTATGGGAATCGAACAAATATGGGACTCAAGTCATTAGAAATCTAAAAAATAACAAAAGTCCGGGGAAAGATACAACAAGGGCAGAAATGTTTAAGTATGGAGGTGAAGAGATATGCAGTAAGGTGCACCAACTAGTAAAACAAATTTGGAAAGAAGAACGAATGCCTCAGTAATGGGCGGAAGTAATTGTCTGCCCAGTTCACAAAAAAGAACTTAAAACAGAATGTAACAATTACAGAGGAATTGCTCTCTTAAACATAGCATATAAGATCCTGGCAAACTGTATAAAAAAACAAATTAGGGCAAAGTATAGAGAATACTATCGGAGAATATCAAAGTGGTATTAGAAGAGGAAGATCGGTCATAGACCAAATATACATATTAAGGAAAACTAAGAGAAAAACTGTAGAAAGAAATGCAAAAAGCGCGATTGACTACATAACATTCAGCAAAAACACGAAAGCAGCAATAAAAGATATCCGAGTATACATATAGAGGAGCCGAGCTAAATACAGATCACAGACTAGTCATAACCAAATGCAAATTCAATACCCAATCACCAGAAGAAGGCAAAAGCTATGAAAGGATAAGAATAGAAAAACTAAGGGAAGAAGAGACTAGACAAAAATATATGGAATTAATAAAGGAAAGAAGAAAACCGGGAGGAACACAGAAATAAAGATATAAACGAAAAATGGGAATTATTAAGAAAAATACTGGTAGAAACTAGCAAAACAATATGTGGAATAAAAAGAATAACACCTAGAACTAAAAGCACAAGATGGTGGAACGAAGAGGTAAAGCAGGGGATAAAAGATAAAAAAGTAGCCTGGAAGAACTACATAAAAAAACCAAGAACGAACAAGATAGACAGGATTACAGAAATAAGAAAAATACAGCAAAGATGACGGTAAGGCAAGCTAAAACAATTCATGGGAACAGTTTGGGGAAGAAATACAGAAAAATTATAGGGACAACCGGAAATACTTTTGGCACACAGTTAAATGACTAAAAGGAAGCACCACAACATGAATAAGGAACATAAAGGACAATGAAAATAAGTTGGTTACTAATAAGAAAAAGATAGTAGAGGTATGGAGAACTTATTATGAAGGGAAATTTGAAACAACAGAAGTAGAGGAACAGGAAAATGATACAACACATAGGGAAGGAGAAAATAACATATCGAAAGAAGAAGTAGAAAATGCAGTAAAAACAATACAGAAAAGATGAAATAGCACCAGAGATGATCACAATGGGAGGAAAGAATGTAGTGGAATGGATTACAGATACAGGCTGTTTGATAAAAAACGGAGCAAGCCGTAGCACTCTTATTTATTAACTGATTGCAATAAAAAAAATGTTTGGTCGAATAACTCATAAAAATCTACATTTTGCCGTAAAAAAATTTTTTTTTCGGCCTCATTGGTTAAGCGTGGTGACGTCATGATGAATTTTTTAAATTACACTCTATATATTTTTTTAGATATTCTCATAGAGAATTTTTTTCTCTTTTCAACCGTGTAAATATTTCATATGGTTGCATAATAAAACTTTCGAGTTAAAGACAAAATACCAATACAAGCCAGTAGGCCATTAAATTAAAATAACTTGAAACAAAAAACAGTCGCCCTAAACGTTACTGAAGTGTCAAGTGTTTTCTTTGTGTTTTTAATCAGCGTTGTTGCATTTCCTCTGAAAACCCATTAGAAAATGGATTCTGATGAATTGACGGACATGATACAAGTTCGTAATGTTTCAGTCTTGTATTGGTTTTTTGTCTTTAACTCGAAAGTTTTATTATGCAACCATATGAAATATTTATACGGTTGAAAAGAGAAAAAAATTCTCTATGAGAATATCTAAAAAAATATATAGAGTGTAATTTAAAAAATTCATCATGACGTCACCACGCTTAACCAATGAGGCCGAAAAAAATTTTTTTTACGGCAAAATGTAGATTTTTATGAGTTATAAGACCAAAATTTTTTTTATTAAAATCTGTTAATAAATAAGAGTGCTACGGCTTGCTCCGTTTTTTATCAAACAGCCTGTATATGCCAAACACCATGGATATCCGAAAAAATTTCCAGAGTGGGAACCAAATATAATAATGCCACTATATAAAAAAGTACAAGCACAAGCAATTGTGAAAATTATCGAGCAATATGCTTATCATCAACCATATTTAAGTTATAATATATAAAGATACTCGAGAGAAGATTAACGGCCAAAATTGAGGAGAAATTAAGAGAAGAACAAGCGGCATTCAGACCCGGCAGGCAAACCCAGAACAACATTCTTACACTAAGAATGATACTAGAAAAGAACATCGAAAGAGGTAAAGATCTGTACCTGGCATTCATAGCTATAACCGCAGCTTTTGACAACATTTCTAGGAGAAAAATTCGAGAAATATTAGACAGGTATGGAGTCTCCCAGAAGCTAATCAAAGCGGAAAAAGGCACATACAAAAATGTGGAAGGATAAGTCGGAATAAACCAGGAAACATCAGAGAAATTTAAAATGAAGAAAGGGGTAAAACAGGGGGATAGATTAAGCCCGCTGCTATTTATAATTGTAATGAATGAGGTGATGACCGAATGCAGTAGAAATCTGCCCAAAACAAAGACTGAAAACCGACCCCTTAAACCAGTGTACTTGGGGAAATTAACCTACGCAGACGACGTAATACTAATCACAAAAACCGAGAGAGCACTACAAAGGGCAATACACATATGGAAAGAGGAACTGGGAAAAGTAAACCTAACAATAAACGGCAGTAAAAGCAAGGTTATGAAAATCAGCAAGGACCAAACACTAATGAATGATATCCTACTGAATAATAATAGACTTGAAGAGGTAGAAGCTTTCACATACCTAGGTACAGTTATTACAAACGATGGGAAAACGGAACAAGAAATAATAAACAGAATTAAGAAGGCTAATCAAATATACTATGCCATAACAATAATAGGGAAAAAGGAAATAAACAAAAATACCAAAAGACAAGTTTGCAACACCATATTCATGCCGGTGCTTACCTATGCTGCATAGAACTGGATATTAAATGAAAAACTAAGATCAAAAGTAACAGCAACCGAAATGAAGTATTTACGGAAAGCAACAGGATACACCAGGAGGGACATGGTTAACAATAACACTATAAGAAATTTAATGGAAGTGGAACCACTGGCGAAAAAAGTTGAAAACAAACAATTGGAATGGTATGGTCACATAAACAGGATGGAAGGGAACAGAGTACCAAAAGTAGCTGCGGAAATAAAAGTAGAAGGAAAACGATATAGAGGGAGGCCTAGAACATCCTGGCAGGAACAATTACAAGTATTAGTGAATGAGCGGGGAAAAACAATACAGGAAGTGGGATAGGAAACAATACCGAAAATGGATTGAAAATAGCGGAAATAGTGTTAGTTAGAGTTAAAGTGCAAGCAAAACCCAATGCCTTATGGGCAAAAGAGATAGCAAAAAAAGAAGAAGAGAAATACAGGCAAAAAGTATTGAACACAAACAGAAAACTCATATCTTGTTCATTGATTTCAAACAAGCCTATGACAAAATACGAAGAGAACAACTTTATCTAGCAATGGAAGAACTAAATATCCCCAAAAAGTTAATTAATCTAACAAAAATGACATTAAAGCACACTGAAAATAGAGTTAAATTAACTATCCAGAAAATTCGAAGTAAAGGAAGGTTTACAATAGGGAGATTCACTATCAGCTATTCTATTTAATATCGCCTTAGAAAAAGTGAAATGAACAGAATAGGTTTACTTTATCATCAGAAATATCAAAGCTTAGCCTTTGGGGATGACATAGCTGTGTTGACAAGAAGTAAGAGAGAGATACAAGAGGTAGCAGTTAGATTAGATCAAGCGACAAAGGTAATGCGCTTGGAAATAAATCAGAACAAAAGCATGTACAGTAATACCCCGACTTGCGCGAACTCGCAGTTACGCGCTTCATCCCTCACCGCCAACTCGACCTCATCTCAGCTACAAGGCACGAAATTAAAAAATCATTAGCTTGCAACGAAGAAATTTTGCATGAAAAAAAGAAGTCACTGTGTGCCGTCAAACGAGTCTGCTAGATTTTATGAAGCCGTCTTCATCGAACTAACTTTCTTTGATGTAACTTTTTCACTTTGAATAAACTATTATTACTTGATTACATATGTATTTTTTTTTAAACAGACGTTTTTGTTAGCTTGTGGTCCCAATTAATTGTAATTTATATGCCCCGAGTTACACGAATTCAACTTACATGCTCTTTGTCGGTCCCACCTATCGCGTAACTTCGAGGTATTACTGTAATGGTATAGGAAGAAGAGCAACATCAACCAAATAGGTTCTTGGCAATAGAAGTGGAAAAGAACAAAGTATACAAAATAAAGGAAGTCGAAAAGTTTATATATTTGGGCACCATATTTGCAAAAAAACCGGGAACAAACGATGAAGCGAAAGCAAGAATGATGGCAGGTAATAAAAATCGTTAAAGTTTCGTCTGTACAGAACAATGATAAAACAAATCTACCTATGCAAGCGAAGTGTGGACAAAAGGAAAAACAGAACATAAAGCCCTAGGTGCATGGGAAAGAAAGGTACTGCTTAAAAACCTAGGAGGAAAACAAATAAATGGAGTGTGGTATAGACGAACCAATGAAATAGTGAAAACACTATATGGCCAAGAAGACATAGTTGGTACAGTAAAAGCACAATGAATAAGATGGGGGGGACATGTGATGAGATTAGATTAGGACCGCCTAACAAAGAAAGTAATGGAAAGCCAAATGAGAGGAAGGCCGAGAACTAGATGGAGAAAGGAAGTTGAAGAAAATTTAAAACAGTTGAATATAAGAGAGTGGAAAACAAAAAGAATGGCGAAAAATTGTACAAAAAGCCATGAGCCTGCAAGAATTGTAGTGCTAAAATATATATAGGTACAGCAACAACATCTAACCTTAGTTTGTTATAAAATACATATGCATTAGTAAAATATAAAAAAAAAACATCAACGTAATCTTACCATCAACTGTTTCTTGTTTATACCAACTCCATGTTTCTAAATTTAACTTCCAAATATCATTCGATTTAGTTGAATGAACAACATTACTAGCTCGCTGAAGACCACCAAACACAACCATCAAATTGCCATGAACAGAAACAGAATGGCCTGCTGTAGGAGGTGGTGTATTTTCTGTATTAATACAGTTCCATTTATTCGCTATTATATCATAAACATGTAATTCGTTAAATAGATGCCATGTCTGATGGAGAGGATACGATGCGGGATGTGTCCATCCACCAAATAAAACTAAAATAACAGAATTAAGAAAATAGTCACATCGAAAATCTTGTTTTGTACCTAAAGAATCTTGGTAACACACCATAGTGCAACAAGCTTTAGGAGATGGATATGTTCCCATTGTAAGAGGTCTAACCCATTGTCTTTTTGATAAATCTAATCTCCATAGGTCGTTAAACGTGGTCATTGAGCAAGTGCAGCCACCAAAGACGTACATTGAATTTTCATGAACTGTCGCCGCATGAGAATATCTTTTGGTTATTGTTGGGGCCATAGCTACCGGTATCACTGACTGCCAGGCTATGTCAAATTCTGTTATTGCTTTACTGAGGTTACGTTGTTTTGTTTTTGTAACATCTTAAATTAAACAATAATTAATTAGTATGGCGCGAGAATTCCAAACAAAGAAAAGTATTTGCCAGGACTAATTTTAGATACATGATTAAGCGAAAAATACATACTCAAAACGCATCTTCTCCATCGTTTTGAGACTTGTAGGCAATCGTGGAGATCTTTGTAGGGCGGAATTAAACTTAAAATAAATTCTAATACTTCTTCTGGTAGGTCTTCTACAGTACAAGAACTATGAGCCGTATTTTCTAGCGTCATTTTAACTAACACTTTAATTTTTAAATTCAAAAGAGATGTACACAAAAAACTGACAGCTCACTGGTCACGTCTGACAACTGCGAACCGTTTTGACAGCAAAACTCGCTGACAGCTGACTTTTAAAGTTTTGTGATTGGTATTCGGTTGCTCAGTCGGGCTCGAAGAGCATTGAGCGCGACATTTGATTTGCGGTTGTCATTTTTTGGATTTTTAAAAATTTACCGAAAATGTCAGTGCATAGAATGAGTGTATTGTATTTTATGTGGTGATTTAACGTATTGTGTTATTCGTGTTAACTGGTGAACTCGTTATTTTTTTATAACCTAAAATTTTAACTTTATAACCTCCAAATAATTATTTGAAAAAGTAAAAACGATGTCCCTTTTAGTTCATTTAGGCCCTGCTCTTGATCACGTAAAGCATTTAAAGCAATTTTTACCAGAAAAAATTACATTATCTACCACCCAAAAGGTTTGTTATAAAACAGGAATTTTATAATTTTTAATTTTATACTTATACTTCTCGTTTATTTTAGGTTGTTGTGGTCTCAGTAACCGCTAGCTTGGGCCTTTTAGGTATTTTGGCTAGATATATGAGGCGAAAAAAACAAACGGTTGATCCAACTCGGTTTAAACGACAATTTGGAAAACGATTACGGTCATCAGGCATTCGAAGCCCCAATGGAGGTAATATCCCTTATTACTTAATCCATTGCATTACATAATCAACCTATTACTAATTTACAATTATTAGCATCCTTGAAATTAATTTTTTATGTGATAACATTTTGTACAGGAACTTATAACAAAGAAAAGGATAATTCTGTTAATCATTACTTTAAAAGCAACAAAACTATAGTAAAGCTGCTTATTATTTTTATTTTTGTAAATTATAAGTTTTATAAATTTCTATACAAAAATTTACAAAAGTTTCATGTTGAACAGAATAAATTAAGTATCTATTTTTTATATTTCGATGAATTTAAAAAAATTCTGTATACAAAAAAATATGTTTCGCAGAGATTATAACTAATGACTTTCGGAGGTGATATTTTTTTATATACGTATTTTTATAATTTATCAAAATACATTAAAAATAATTCCTCAGAGAAATAAATTCTTATCAGTGCAGTAATTGCAGTCAGTCAATAATTAACAATAAGCATAAGGCTCACATAATGGGTAGGTGAAATAGCATTTCTAGCCAATGGGAAGATAACGTTTATCAATAATGACACACACCTGTTACAGTAGCAATGAAACTTTATTAAAAATAGAAGTACAGATGTCTACAAATAATTAAAATTCATTGAAATACAAACCTATAAATCAATATGGACAATAACATTTATGTTTATTTTGTACAGTTTTGAATTGATTTAAATGCTAGAATATAATAGAATTAATGAAGTTTATTTGAAGTTGCTATTTTAGTTTGAACATAAGTTAGTAAATTATATTTGTTTGTGTGCAACTATATGTAGTTATAATTTTGTAATAATCATTGTACATTTCTAAAATACAGGTGGACTTTGTTAAAAAGTCTAAATTTTTGGGCATTTCGCAAATAATTTTTATTAATAAAATTTGCATATGCAAGTCAAAGGCAAAATATTTTAAAAATTAGTAAAAGTCAGTCAGAATGAAGTTCAGCTACTTCTACTTCATAGAGGAATGTGAATAGAATATAGCTCGTATTTGAATTGTCAGCAAATGGATTTTGCTTAATCACATCACTTGCTGACGAACTGGAAAAAATATAACATTAATTTTGACTAATGATTAATGATAATAAAACAGTTTGTTGAAGTCAGAATGTTTAGTGATGCCGACATTGCAGTGGAATCTATGCACCTATTCATTTCTGCACGAAAAGTTGCCTATTCTTACTTGTTGCTCTAATTACAGATCCGTATTTTAAAAACTTGTTTCTGCTCTTTAGCAGTTTCTATAACTTGTCGGTGCTCATGATTTACAATAAACTAATGATTTAATGTTCAGTATTAAAATGAACGCTAATTTTTATGAAAATCATAGTTTAGCCATTTTAACACAACGATTTAAATATGAATCTTACACTTCGTAAATATTCCAAATCCCCCATGAAATTTTACCAGAGATGAAATGTCTAAATATAAACAAATTATCCTTTTATATCCAAATCTGAGTCAAGGTCGAGAGGGCTTTCATAATGGTAAAAATTGTTAAGGTCGTAATATATCACCCGTTGTGTTTATTAGGTAATTGTCCTCTTAAATTCCCCACTGTTTTATGGTACGTTCTGGATGTAGGGGCAATATAAAATTAGTAATGATAGTCCTGTTACGAACAGGATGAATATAGGCCAAGGTTTCCAAATTCACAAGTATTTAATTTTTATCGACTGCATAAGTTGTGTACTAGTCGAAATTTAAAGATATTGTTTTGAAAGGATGTACAGTTATTATCTGCTTACTTCATGACTACTTCAAGTGCGAACCGGGAACCGGATAAAAATGTTTTTGCGATTCTTTGGCTTTTTAATAATTTTTTTAGAAAATAAGGTAGAAATTTATTAAACGCCATAAAATTGTGATGATTATTTGCGAGATTATTTGGAGCAAACTTTTCCAATTCTCCTCTGGCCTATTATGTTGTTATTGATTCTCCAATCACAATAACCAAAGTCAAGGACTGAAAGCATTATAAATTAATAACAGCAAGTGGTTTGAGTATGATAAATTATTTAATGTCACATAAATTGTCTACTTAAAAGATTTCGTCAATAGAAAGAAGAATTTGACTGGGCTTTTAAGTAATTTACATAACAATTACATTAAGTAGGTTACAAAACAAAATCTTATTACATAACACGTTTTAAATTAATAGTTTAAAAAGCTAAGCTTAAAAACTGCAATTTGTTATTGCATTCTGTTACACGTCAGCCTTGGATTTTAGATGGTTTTTACAACCTTCGACACGCTATGAAAATTATAAATGCAACTTTAGTGCTTCTCATATGTATGTATACTAATCTCCTCTCAAATATCAAACTTATTTCGAAACAAGAAACTATCTTAAATTTACGTAATTTTCTTGAAGCGCAGCTGATCATTGCGATAAAAACGACATTTTCTAGGAAAGCTAGCTACAGCAGAATTAATTTTATAACTTGGAAATCACCGAGATTTTAATTTAGTAGCAGCTTAAATGAGAAATGCAATGACTGAAATGATGACAGTTATTCCAGATAAGAAATAAGGAAGGCTTATTTTACTTGAAAATAAAGAATACATCAGCCTTTCACACCATAATAGTAGATTTCATGTTATACTGAATTGTAATAATCGAGTAAACTACCTTTTTTAAATTTGGCTTTAAGAAAAGCCTAAGAATTTGTAAAAATGTTTAAACATAAAGTTTGTTTGGTTTACAATTTGTTGTAGAATAATTACTCTTTTCTAAAAAAAATTAAAATAACAAGTATTCTTTCGAACAATCAATTTGGCTTGCGACCCATGCAGTCGACCACGATCGCTACGCTTTTTTGACAAAATAATTGGAACAAAACGAATGTTCTACTCTAGTATTTTGTGGCCTCATCAGAGCTTTCCTTATCAGCAAACTGCTTAAAGTACAAGGGAGATATGTTGTCCTAAGTGAAGAAGCCCTGCAGTGGATTTAAAATTTCTTAAATTCAGGAATCGAGAACCGACCAGGATACGTACATTAACTCGGATATGTTAAATATTGATATAGAGGTTCCCCATAGCTTTGTATTGGGGCCCGTACTCTTGTATATCAACGATCTAAATTATGTACTACTAACATTTCTTGTTTAATTAAATCTCAGGGACTGCTTCCGAGCTTATAATCAAATAACTTACTAAATAAACAGAGAAAATAAAAAAAAGGTCGATCGCAACAGATTTCCATTTAGTTAAAGCATCAAAAAGTGGATCGACCCCTGTTCATTTTCACAGCGTTTTGTAATTGTCAACATTTTCTGTTTATATTCTTGAAACTTTTGCAATACAGTAGTAGTATTAAGTCCCTTTATCCCCTTGGGGGACATAGGGTGTTGACATATTTCTTCCGGTCCTCTTTCACAGGAGTCAAACGTTCGAGCTGAAGTATTTTCATGTTAGTTTCTTTCTCCACTGCTCTCTGCCAAGTAATATTGGGCTGACCTCTCTTGCTGTGGCCCTACGAATTCCAATACAGAACACTCCGGCTGATCACCGTCTTGTCCTTCCGCAATGTATGTCCAAGCCACCCATACTTTCTCCTTTTTATGTCAGTATCTATGCCCTCCTGTCCAGTTCGTCTCCATAATTCTTCGTTACTGATGACATTTGGCCACCAAATCTTCAAAATATTACGTAAACATCTGTCCACAAATACTTGTAATTTCTGTTTTATGGCACTTGACATCAACCATGATCCATATATGTAACAATACCGATTTCACTATAGAGTTAAGCACACTTTTATTGTGGTTTCTATATTTAAACTGCTAGCACTCCATATTTTATTTAGTCTAACAAACACACATCTAGCTTTGTGTGGGGTTGCCGGTCCTCCATCGGGTGTCTCCCCAGGTGGCGGATAGAGCAACACTCACCAGATATGGTGGGTACCGGAGAAATAAAATACCCGGGGCGAACCAAAACTATCAGGTATTAGGAAGCAGCTGGTACCTCACTGGATTAAGATGGAAAATATGGACTTTAGAACAGCTTAATTCCAGATAACCATAGGCGGCTATCACATATTGATTAAACCGACTATGATACTGCGATGAGGAAGGCAAGGGGAAACCACCTCATGAAACATCCCTAGTATAATTATCATGGCTAGTACAAGGACAACGATGGGCCTCAGTCCCCGGCAGACTTTAGATGGTCAGAGGCCACTAAGAATCTCTGGGTTAACCACAAAATTAGGTACATGGAATGTGCGTACTATGTACCAAGCAGGAAAAATCCAAAATACAATACAGGAAATCAATAGGTTGAAGATCGGAATAATGGGTATAAGCGAGATGCGGTGGCCAGGGTCGGGCCAAACCCATATAGAAGATCTCAAGGTATATTATTCAGGTAGTAACGATGATCAACATGAACTCGGAGTAGGAATAATCGTCACTAAAAGCATCGCCAGAAGCGTAATAAATTTTATACCAGTGTGAGAAAGAATAATAGTTATACAGATACAAACTGCCCCAACAAATCTCAATATTGTACAGATATATGCTCCTACCGCCGATAAAAGTGATCAAGAAGCAGAAGAATTTTATAGTGAACTAACATCAACCATAAAACAACTCCACAAACACGGTATGAATGTAATAATGGGCGATTTTGACGCTAAGGTGGTAGAAGGAGGAGATGGAGAATTCGTAGTTCCATATGGATTGGGAATAAGGAATGAAAGAGGAGGCCGTCTGAATAGCTTCTGCATAGAAGAACTTGTAATTACAAACACCTTCTTTAAACTCCCAAAAAGAAGATTATATACATGGAGATCACCTACGGACAAACCGGAGAACATACTCAACATAGTCAGAAATCAAATAGATTTTATATTAGTAAAGAAAAGATTCAGAAACTGTTTTACTTCAGTCAAAACCTATCCGAGCGCAGATATATCGTCGGACCACAACCCAGTAGTTGGCACATTTAGAATTAAGCTGAAAAAAGTCAAGAAAGCAGAAAACACGAAACAATGGTAGGTGAGAATGCTAAAGGAAGGACCAATAAAGGAACAAGTACAGAATAAACTTAGAAACAGGTTTAAAGACATAAACAAGACGGACCAAATAGAAACGGAATTAGAAAAGATTCAACAAATCATAGGGGAAATAAGTGACGAACATCTGAAATAGAAAAACAATAAAAATAAACCATGGATGACAAAGGAAATACTAGAATTAATGAATGAGAGAAGAATATTCAAAAATAAAGATAAAACAAAATACAAGAAAATACAAAATGAAATAAAAAGGGAGATAAGGAAAGCAAAAGAAAGGTGGTTGAGGGAAAAATATGAAGAAATAGAGATTTTAGAAAAGAAACATGATCACTTCAACATGCACAAGAAAATCAAAGAAGCCGCGGGACTTTATAAAACACATACAACTGGAAGACTGGTAGACAATAACGGTAAAGTTATAATTGACAAAGAAATGAAGATGGAAACCTGGCGAAATTACATAACAAACCTTTTTAAAGAGGAAAGATCACATCCCCCTAACTTACAAAGGGAAACAGGCCCTTCAATTATAGAAGGAGAAATTCAAAAAGCTATTAACCATATGAAGGACGAAAAGACCTCAGGACCTGATAAGTTCCATTCAGAATTTTTGAAATTATTTGGCCGTGTAAAATATTTAATAACATATATAAAATATTTAATAACATATATAAAACTGGAAAAATACCAGCAGCATGGCTAAAATCAACCTTCATAATTATCCCTAAAAAGACTGGTGCTAAACAGTGTAGTGATTACCGGACGATCAGCCTAATGAGCCATTTGTTAAAGCTCTTCCTGAAGATCATCCATCAACGAATATACAGGAAATGCGAAGAAAACATAGGAAGGACACAGTTCGGTTTTAGGAACGCAGTAGGAACAAGAGAGGCGCTATTCTGTGTACAAGTCCTATTCCAGCGATGTAGAGATATGAACTGCGACATATACGCTTGCTTTATTGATTACAACAAAGCATTCGACAGCGTACAACACGAAAAACTCGTAAAAATAATGCAAAACATAGGCTTAGATGATCGTGATATGAAAATCATCACAAACCTTTACTGGAACCAAACCGCCAATATACGTGTTGAAGGGCAAAAGTCAGAAGAAATACATATACAACGGGGAGTAAGGCAGGGCTGTGTGCTGTCCCCTCTATTATTTAATATATATTCAGAAGAGATTTTTAAAGAAACGCTGGAATATGTAGAAGAAGGCATAGTGATTAACGGAGAATGTCTAAACAACAAAAGGTATGCAGATGATGGGGTAGTGTTTGCAGACAGTTTAGAAGGCTTACAACAGCTAATGTCCAAGATAGCCGAGACAAGTCAACAATACGGCCTAACGTTAAACATAAGAAAAACCAAATACATGGTTCTAAGTAAAAATAGAATACCACCAACGCAAATAATAATCAACAACAGACACATAAAAAGAGTAAATACATATACCTATCGTGGCACAACAATAAACAACTAATGGGACGACTCCCTGGAAATTAAATGTAGAATAGAAAAGGCGAGAGCGGCACTCGTGAAGATGTAAAGCCTCTTCACAAGTCATGACCTAAACTTAAAAATAAAAATAAAACTTCTCCGAACATATGTCTATCTATCAGTATTATTATATGGGGTCGAATCCTGGACTCTCACTGAAGCGACGAATAAGAAGTTGAAAGCCTTTGAGGTGTGGTTGTACCGACGTATATTAAAAATCCCGTGGACAGACTACATCACGAATAAAAACTAGAAACTAGAAACTAGAAAGATTAAATAAGGAAACAGAAATTTTGCGAACTATAAAGAGAAGAAAATTAGAATACTTGGGCCATATCATGAGAAATAGTCAAAGACACGAATTATTACAACTGACTCCCCAAGGCAAAGTTCGTGGTAAACGAGGTCCAGGGAGAATAAGAATATCTTGGCCTCAAAATTTGAGAAAATGGTACAGCACAACAACAACTGGCCTATTTCGCGCAGCTGCTAACAAAGCACAGATTGCCATGATGATCGCCAATATCCGATAACGGATGGGCACGCAAAGAAGAAGAAGCTTTGTTAATTCTTGTCCCCACGTCCTTCTGCACTCCATTTTCCGCCGCCATCACAGTCCTCCAAATAAGTAAATTCGCTTACGCATTCTATTTGTTAGCCTTCGACCATAATAACTCTAGGGGCTTCCACATTTACACACAACATCTTTGTCTTCTTCTTGTTTATTTGAAGCCCTACTTTCTTAGCCTCCAGCATCAGTTGATCAAGATTTTGTTGCATGTGTCTAGCATTTTACGCTAACAAGCACACATCGTCCCAGTCTTCGAGGTCTTCCAGCATTCCATTAACTTTCCATCGTATTCCCATGTTTACGTTTTCTACACTGTTCCTCATGACTTCATCCCAAGGCCCGCTGAATTAATATTACATATAAAACTTGCCCACTTTATTTAGCCAAGGTGCAATTTGAAAGGACGATGGCGCCATTTGAGGGGAGCTATACAATTCTCCCTTAAAAAATGTATAGTTCACCGCAAATGGCGCCATCGTCCTTTGTAATTGCGTCTTGGCTAAATAAAGTGGGCAGGTTTACTTTATTTGGCCAAGACGCAATTTGAAAGGACGATGGCGCCATTTGAGGGGAACTATACAATTCTCCCTTAAAAAATGTATAGTTCACCGCAAATGGCGACATCGTCCTTTGTAATTGCGTCTTGGCTAAATAAAGTGGGCAGGCCTTATATGTAATATTAATTCAGAGGGCCTTGCTTCATCCAGTACTAGTGTAAATAACAAGGGAGAGAGGACGCACCCTTGCAGTACTCCAGTGATTGCTGGAAAATCCGCTGATAAACAACCCTTATCCGTCACTCTGCATACGTAATTCTCATAGCCTCCTTTAATTAGACTTACTATTTTTACGAGTATACCCCCTTTCCTGAGCGTAACCCATATGTTATCTCTATCTATGCTGTCCAAGGCTCTTTTAAAATCTATGAAAGTTATGCACAGTGGTGTATTGCATTTGACAGCCTGTTCTACTATTACCCTTAGTATGTGATCTATACAGGATCTACTTCTTGTTCTGAACCCACACTGCTCCTCCCGTACTTGCGGCTCAATCACTGGTAGTGAGGGATCAGAATTTGGCGGAATGTTTCCTGGAACGCCTGAAATACACAGTTTAGTGTGTCTGTAGTTTACAGTCGTGTCGCACCTTCGATGGTTCGATCATGGCTACCCCGATTTCCTCTGTCATAACTTCTAAACCATTGACCTGGAAAAATTTATTTTATACAAAAGTTGTAGAGACTTTTATTCTCTACAACTTTATATATAACTATTTTTACTTTTAAATGCAGCGAAAACGAGATATTTTTAAAGAATCCGATTTTGCCGACATTTTCCAAGATAGCGGCGCCGGCGGCAACTTTTCGTATTTACAAATTTCAGGATTTCATTAAGGCCCCAAAATGAACAAAACTGCCAAGTATAAACTTTCCCCGACCTTTTGCAAGGTAAAACTGCCTATTGACTGGACTATTTTTTGGAACTTTAATGATAACTCGTTCTTTCCAGTCTAGTAGAAATTCCTCGTCATTCCAAATTGTTTCGATCAGGGGTTTCAATAACTTCACAGACACTGTTGAATCTATTTTCAGTATTTCCCCTGTTATTAATTTGGTCTATTCCCAGTGCCTTGGTATTTCTTGTATGTTTATGTTGTATTGCTATCCGAATTTCCTCGCCCATCCAGTGCTTCCTGCTTGCTTTCTCCTTAATTTCCAACGTTATTTTATTCTCTGCATTTATTCCACACACTCTACCGGCTTCGTATAGTTGATGTTGCTGGCTTTACCCGTTTACGTCTACAAAATTTTCCTTAATTTCAGTTACGTCGGCTCTGTCGGCATCATATTTCATCCACCTCTTCTTGCTTCCTTTCTTCTTGGGCGCTTTAAGTTCCAACCGAATTCTTGCCTCCAGTAGATAATGGCCGAATTCTATGTCAGACCCCCATCTGTTGCGTGTATCCAGTAGTAGACTGTTCCATTTCTGCCTTATTCATATGTGGTCTATTTGATTTTTTACATCCTGACCTAAAGACACCCATGTAATCTTATGACATTGCTTAGGCTTGAATATCGTTCCCCCCTATTCGTAGATTATGTAGACCACAAGGTTCCACAACTCGCCGTTTTCGTTCCTTGTTTCTATTCACACACTTTCAGGGTCTCCATTATCTTTACCAACATTAGCATTAAAGTCGCTCATTAGTATTAATATATTATCATTATTAATGTTACCCAATGTTTTGTTGAGTATGTACCTAATAGAATTTCTCTTTTATGCTGTACTCTGCAACCTCCATGGATGCATACATCCCTACATTGAATCGCGCTACACTGATTCTCTCATTTACTGGATTCCATTCCAATAACATTTATTTCATCCTCTTACTCTTACTATTGATTATTCCCAGTACATACTACATGTGTTCACTTCCTTTCTCTAATCCTGAATAGATGATGTGTGTTGCTGCATGTTTACTTCCCCTGTTCTGTCCATCTACAGATCTACACTCACTGACACCCAATATTGCTATTTGGTATCATTCCATTTCTTTCACAGTTTGTGCCAACTTCCCTTCCCTATATAGCGTTTGAACGTTCCATTGTTCCATTCTGATAAGCTCTTTTAAATTGCCAACATTTTCTGTCTATACGCTTGAAACGTTTGCAATATAAGTAACCTTTAATATTTTTTAAATGATGTGATAAAACGAAGATAATAGTAATTAGATATTAGGGTACGATTATAACTTCTGTTTGTCGAAAGCCTTCTGTAGTTTTGTGTGTTTATTTCAGATGTTGTTAGTTTGGCAAGTAGTGGAAGACGAAGTGGAGGATATAGCACGTATAGTGAAAGACGACAAAATTCAGTATTGGGAACCACCAGTGAAAAGGCGTCGGTTGCATCCAGCAGTGTAGCTAGTGGAGGTGGTGGACTTAGCATCCCTGAAGGTGGAGATGCTACTCATCTTACACCCCAACAACTTGGAGTTATGGGTGAGTCATTTATTATTTTTAACTATTTCATCTAGTCGTTGAAGCAGTTGCAATGCGCCAAAAACGCAACAAATTTCGACTAAACCTCGACAACTGTATGGGATAAGAACTCTACTTTAACTTCGGAAGACATATATTCGAACTGCAACCGTAGAGCAATCTTTAAAATGAAAACGCTTTTATTGTGTACAGCCTTAGGATCTCCTCTGACTATAAACAAACTTAATTTAACTTAAATCGAAAATTGCAGCTTTACAGTAAGCAAAAATCAACTCGGAACTGAAAGTTGTACAATCTATCTTGTATTAAACGTTTATTATTAACACCCCTTAGAACTATTTCAAGTTGCTATTTGCTTATAAATTATGGCCGGTAATAGCTACTACTAAGTTATGTATCCTTTAAGCAACGACTAATCTTCGTGTGAAATTATTGAAATTATATCGGCGCCAATCGTAAGGACATTTTTATTAAAGTATGTTATTATCTGCGAAATGCATAAACTATAACTTCCTGGATTGTACAATTTATATTACAGTTTAAAGGTTGCATTTTTCCTTGAGATACTTTAAGTTCCTGTGATCATGGACTGAAATCGTTTTATGGAATATATTGCGTTAGACTATTAGTAACCTCGGTAAAAGGTAAAATATTGTATGTTTGCAATACCTAAATCTAAAATTTAAAATACCGGAAAACTAGAAGCGAATACGACGAGCTTGATAAAATGTTTTCAGTAATTAAACACGGTTGTTAATCAGTCAGTATTTTATTAAATCTCCTGTTCGCCCAATCGTCCGTAATTACCATTTATTGGTTATCAATTACATTCTAGTTACCCCAGAGCATAAATCGACGATCAAACTCTGCAATTAATTAACTTTTATTTTCTAAATAATTTCTTATGGTTTATGTAACATTAATTTGATATTAATTGATTTTATTTCTGGTTTCTCCGATCGTCAAGGTTTGAGTGTTCAATAGAATCACTTTTATTCTATCATTAGAAATATCTTTAAATGACATTAAAACTCTCCATTAATTACGTTAATATTAATTTAAAAAAATTCGTGTATTAAACCAGTAATTTTTGCGTAGCTTTTATGTGGAACACGATAGAACTTAACCGTGTAGTAAGTAGGGCATACGAATACCCAACTAACCTTGAAGTAGGGAAGTTCAGGCATCACTACGTACTTTAAATTAAGTTAATTTCTTGAAGCTCTAGGGCTGTAATCACATTTCTACCTTAGTTGAAAGGGGGATCTTATTTTCTCTCCACCTTACTGACATAGATCAGGTAAAATGGGTTAAAAGTAGTGCTGAAACTTTTTAAGTTATAAATGATTCATTACAGTTTAGGGTGGTAATATCATACCTAAATTCGAAAATACTCTCAAGTTTTGCTCGGAAAGTTTAATTAAGCCTAGTTTAAATATTTTTTGCGTGTTGTTACATTTACGCACCTGAATTTGAACGAAATAAATTTATGGCACGCAAAAAGTTTTGTACTAATCTTGCTCGATGATTTATAATCAAAACCTTCTGGCGTGAAGATTTATTGTTTGTGTTTCATAAAATGAATTCGCCGTTTGGAAAATAATCTCAGGCGCTAATTAGAGAACAAAACTTAGGTAGGCTTTGCTTTGCAATTTTGCATGCATAACTTCCAAGTACCTAGTGGCTGTTGAAATTAATTTGATTTCCAGTTGAAATGCTACCGTTAATGAGCACGAACTAATGAAAAGCATTTCAAGTGAGGTTTTGCTTTCTACAAGGAACTTCATTTTGTAAACACTTGTTTATTTTATCAAGTTTTAATGAATGTAAAATTTGAATCTATTCAATTCCATCCTTTTTGTATCTACCTGGAACAGTTACAAATTTTGAATTGACGCGTTGAAGCCACCTTTGTATTTTGTTCTTAAACGTACGTCTGTTTTTTGAGTTTGAAAATTTCAATAAAAGTGCTTGATTTCTGCAATATGAGTTACTTTGCAAACGGTTTTTTGAAATAAATTTTTAGTCCGTTTTAAATGAAAAAATCCTACAACTGTCATGACATCACTTTTGTCCAATAACAACGCTTGGATCAGCATTTCAACAGCCAATCATTCATTTTTATCATGATAAAAAATATCATTACGTCCTTCTCGCACATCGAAAAAAACGACGCGTCTCTGTCTGCTCTGTTGCTACAGAAACCTAAACTTCAAAAATATTATTTGACATTAATTGCTAAAATAAACGTCAGAAAAAATGTCTTTAATAAAAATTTGTTTGTTGTTTCAGGATTTTTTCCAATTAAAAAACACTCTACCTTTTATTTTTATGGATAAAATTTCATTCTTGTATCACTCAAACGAAGTTGCCATAAGAAAATGGACTCGACTAGGCCTACATAAAAAAACCCTTGCCCTTCGGGCGCGGGTTTTTAATTAATGTAGGCCTAGTCTCGCCCATTTTCCATGGCAACTTCGTTTTCGTACAAAATGAAATTTTATCGAATATAATTACACAAGAGGTTTTATTTAGTCGGATAATAGTTATTTATTATACATGCGGATTAAATTAATGTTTAATGAGCGGTACGTTCAACCGCGCGAGCGGCGGTAGCCGCAAGCGCGTTGATACCGCGAGTTAATAAATTAATTTTAATCCGCAAGTGTAATACAACTGTTTATTCAATTTTGACATTTATTTGACATTTTTAAAGCGATTTGACATTTTTAAAGCGCTAGCGGAATAAAAATTTTAAATCGCTAGCGGAATAAAAATTTTAAACGATTGTTTATAAAACATCAACTTTTATGGGCAGGTCAGAAACAAATAAACGTCAGTTTAAAACGTCAAAATTGAATAAATATTTTTTGCAACGAAAACGTATTGCTTAGCAATTAGACGAGAAAAATTGTCAGCAGATAAAATCACGACGGCCGAAGGCCGGAGTTGATTTTATTTGCTGTCAATTTTTCGAGTCTAATTGCTGTAAAGCAATATTAGTTTGAGTTTTGCAAATAAATATTTATCCTGGCTAAATAAAGCCTCGAGTGTAATTCGGCGAGACAATTTAATGAATGAACAATACAAAATTATTTTTTTTATTTGGTATTGAAGCTACAATTATTAAACGTCAAGGCAATGTTGCATAGCAACTAAAGTTAAGGTAGTGTTTTAGCCGGATAAAAGTTAGGGCAAACTTTTATCCGCTGTCAAACTGACAAAATCACCGCGGCTTATGGGATTTTTATACATGAATTAAATTGTCGATAAAAATAAAAGGTCTCGGGCTTTTACTGTTGAAAAAAATTGGTTTCAAAAAGCATTTTTATATTTTAAATATTTAAAATATAATGAAAACCAGAGAATTTAAGAAAAGCACAAATTAGGTACCTAAACCTAAAATTGATTGTTTTTGAATACACGATTTTTAAATTAAAAAACAAAGGAAGAAGGATAGAAAATGAAACATTATTTTTGAACAGTTTCGTCTGAAGGTGCAAATTTTTGAAAAACTAATACATATTGGAAAAGTAATTTTGAAAGTGCAAATTCGCTTTCAAAAATGTAAAACAAACAAATGTTCTCAATTTAAAACATCTGGAATATGTTGTACGTATTTTTGTAGCAAACAAAAAATCTCTTTCCGAGTAGAAATTCTTTTTGCATTTTTTCTCTTTATAATAAGCAAAATGAGTCACTCATGACGTTTGGGTTCAACTTAATAATAATTATACCCTTATCTTGTCAGATACTACATGAACTACAGTAAGTCAGATGCATTTTAAAATTATTTTACTTAAGATTCTTTCCGATTGAACAGATGTTCCTGTCGTTCATTCACGCTGAATGTACTTGACCATATCGTCCACTAGGCCCCTCTCGTTCATTACGAACCCCAGTCTGAACAAATAGACATTGTTGACATGTCCTTAAATGGTGATGACCGCATCCTACGCGTTCTTCGTCTTTGTTTTATTGCTGCATTTTTCTTAAATTTCGTTCCTTAGAAATGAATACTGGTCTACTGCTGTTAGAATGTAATTGTTTTAAATACGTGGGAGGTTCTTTTAACAATGATTTGGTGCATGTTGCGAAGCTGGTTTATGACCTGCTGGTAGTTTTGTCTTGGTTCAGAATTATAAGGCGTGCAAAGAATCGATGATGCATAGCATAAGAATGTAAGAATTTGAAAAAACAGTGATTCTCAACTCGCAGGTTATGACCTAAAACTAAAGAAAGTGGGACATTCGTGTGTAATTGGCCGGTTTATATGAAATTTGATTAAAATCTTTTAAATTGACGGAGGCGCTCTTGTAATAATGTAAATGTCAAACAGGTTCTAATTCTCACTTTTAAATGTTGTTGGTTTAGTCAGCCTTTGTAATAACTTTAAACTTAACCGTTATTTTAGGAGAGAAGGAAACAGTGTAAAATAAATCTAATTTAATTCCTAGCTACTAATAAAAACAAATTATAATTTTTTTCTGAAATTGATTTTTTTAAATGATGTAGCATGAAGATGCAAGATACCTATAGTTAATTTTTAATAATAAAATTACCACAAAACATCGAACCTACTACCTACTAGAGTACTTTCATATTAAAAATTTTATTATTAAAATGATTTTCCAGGAAAATGAAATGTAAAATGCGCGTCTAAAAATGTTATAAATGCTGCTTCCTCAAATAACATTTTGCCTTTTTATACATAGTTACAAACAAATGTAAAAAATTAATATTAAATCTTAAAATATTAACGAACTACTATAAAAAGTTTCAGTTTTTATTACAATGCTTTTGAGGTCAGTAAATGAATTTTTAAGTTAAAATGTCAAAATTCTGTGGAATATAAGCCTAGCAATTTTACGTTTTCTTCGAAAGTCGTAGTAGAAAGGTTTTAGAACCACTGGGATGAATTTTTAATTCTGCTTCCGAAGCCGAAGTGTAAATCTTTTGTGAATGTCTCGATCTATTTCCTGCTTCATTAAGTACTTCGCACTTCTTATTAATCTACCAAAAAAAAAGAAAATTATATTAAATTAATAAATTGTAATAAAATTAGAGAGCTTAAGGGCAGCAAATATTAATAATACATAATCCGAACTTAATGTTAAAAAAGATGTTTTCTTCGGATTTATTTTTTGGTGTTATTTTGTTTGGTTTATTTTATAACATGCAATTTTGTTTATTTGTTCTTTATTTATTATTGCTAATTAAACGTGTGCATGGACTAATTGTTCAATAAGAAAGAATTTCAAGTTTCCTCTTAATGAAATATTTCCTCCAACAAATTTCGGTTTTTAATTTTTTTAATTTCAGTCAATAGTTTTATTAAAAGTAAGTCAAGTAGAAAAGCAAATACTTGAATTGGCGAATTAAATAACTACCTACAGAAAAGTTCGTTAAAAGTTCTTGCTATGCCCATCAACCTCTGATTAAAGATAAAATTTACCTTTGATGTTTTTAATTACAAAGATCGAATAGAACATTTTCTGTTTATTTAACATTCCTGCTGCAAATGAACAATAATTGTAAATAAATTTTAGCCTAAAATATTTAATACGTGTGCAAATAATAAGTAGAAATGTCACTAAGCATATCAATATAGGTAGTGTTTGTTATTATTAGTTAGAATCAAAAGAATTAAGAAAAAAAGCACTGGGCTCGTCCGGGATTTGAACCCGGGACCTCTCGCACCCTAAGCGAAAATCATACCCCTAGACCAACGAGCCGCTTGTAAGTAAAGCACGTCAAACTAGCACTTTAGCGCTTTCGTGTGTTCGTTCACTCTTGTCGTTTTCATGACGTTATGGAATTCTTAATATAAATTGAGTTATCTTGTTACGAATTTTACCGATAGTTTCACGAATGCAAATCTATTTTGTTACCTTGAAATATCTAATTATCTATAACATTTTTTTAATCTTTTTTTACATCGAACATTGTTAAATACAAGAAGAATACTAGGTATTTTAAATTCGGTGTTTAGTTAGGTAAATGAAATTCAAAGGAATTATTCACTTAACAGCGTGTAAAGTTCCGAACTATTATTATTCATTCTATAAAATAGATAAAAGTATTTGTTTTTATTAGTTTTATGCAACGTAGCTCTGCGAATTAATGTGTCGTTTTAATTATTAACGAATTCACAGCGTTTTGTGCACCGACCACCGAGTGGAAATATATTTTTACCAAATTTAATGGTTAACAGGTACTAATGCAGGGACTAATTTAAACTTTTGAATATTATCCAATAAATTGGATATACAAAAAACTGAAATTTATGTTCACTTTAGTAACAAGAAAGTTTTTTCACGAAATCCATCGTGACCCAGATTGGTGTTACTCTGTACGGATGCCAAGTTCTTGTATCAAATCGTACATCCAGGAAATCCTTAAATCCTTTTTAAAAAGGTTAAAAGTTAAATTATAGGGACGTGTTTCGTAGATTTACAATCGCGTTTCTTGCTAAAGAATGACTGTGGTACTTTTTGTAATAAAAAAGCATTTTATACAGGGTACTGCAAAAATGGTGGATTAACTCGATGGTTTTTAAAGGATACGGAGTATAAGAAAAGTGGTAAAGATTTCTGGTGTATATTTTTGAAAATATGCAGATCTAAAGTTTGTTAGGTACCTCCCCAATAATTACCTTATTTTATTCATATTAGTAGGTACCTATACTAATTATTGCATAGAAATCAGCTGATATTTCGCAAGATTGCACAATTCTCGTAATTTGCACATCTTCATCTGCATAAATAATAAATTAGATCAAACCCTTTTAACAGCTTAATCATACTTAATATCATTATCATGTTCTGCAAACATCGCAAAATTCACATTAAAAATTAGATCATCCCTTAAGGGTGGGTTTTAGTTAAAATATTTTCATTTTTAAGTATTTTGGGTTGCCTGATTTAAAAACAGGCAAGAGAGTGGTAAACCAAAAGGTAGAATGTTTATGCAAAGAAGATTATCTTGTTTCTATTGTGCGCACTCGAAACTATTTAGGTATTTCGCAGAAGGACTAAAATCTTTAAAAAATATACAAAAACTTTAAATTCCTTTTATGGATATTTTTTCTTTTCATCTTTTACATGAACTGAAATCTAAAAGAGAGAATTTAGTTGAATTTTTCCTTCAATATTCCTAAACTTGCAATATTTAGAAACTTAATTTAGTAAATAAAACTTTGATTTAAGGGTATAAATAATTTTAGGAAGGCTAATAGGAATTTTATATGAATCTTAAACCTAAAGTATAAAACAGGATTAGTTATTATTTTATCTTAATCCTAAGGAAGCTCTAATCACCCATGTAAATACATAAGCTTTATATATTACAATGCTTTTCTTCTTATACAAATCTGGCAATCATTGTTTGTATTAGTTACCTAAGCCAGGTCCACAAGACTGCGCTCTTTGTTGATGCAAATATATTTTAATTTTTATTTCAAATGGGTTGAAAATCAACACATTAATTAAAATACCGGCGTTTAAGTGTAAATAGGTGTAGTTTAAAATTAAAAAGAAATGATAGTTATATTTATGTATATTTCAAGTACAGGGACAATTGAATATAATAAATTGAAAAGAATATTTGTTATTTTATTATTTGGACTCCTAGTGATATTTCAATAGAGATAAATTAAGAAGGACGCACTCTTCTGGCAAATATAACGGGTGTCAATGAAATCTGGGGCACCCCTATCTTTTAAATTATATTTCAAGATATCAAAATGAAATTTGGTATATGTGATATATTCTTAAAACTGCATTGTTTGACGTAGAACAGAAGTTTCTGTCACTACCGGTTTCGCCGGAATTAACCTCAACTTCATTATTTCAAATAGAACACCCTACACATTTATACATTTTTTGAATCTGTATTAAATTCTACGTATGTTACTGTCAAGTTTGAAACATTTTCATGACAAAGTAAATTTAAGCAGAAATTTTATTTATAACTCTAAAATGACATGGCCAAGGTTTCATTAACTCCCTAAAATAGTGTTACTGGCAGTCACAAGTCACAATATCAAATAATGCAATTATGCACATAAAGATAAAATTCTTACAAGTTCATTCAGAAATGAAAATTTAAAAAATCTACACTTACGAATTAAAAACATATTATAGATAATAAAAACTGTTAAGTTAGGCAAAAATAAAACGATAACAGTAATAAAACGATATTGATATTATATTCATATTAAATTAATGTTTTTTTAAGTGAAACAATAGTGGCTCACTGAATTAGTCCTATAGATCATGTTTTAATCAATTGAACGATACTAAAATGTTAGAAATTTGTTCAACATTTTTTGCAAATCAACCTTAGAAGATTTTTTGCAAACCAACCTTAGAAGATTTTGACAAAAACAACGGAAAATTAAATAACTGTCAAAAGCAATCTAATTACTTCAGTCATATTTTTTACTCGTTTTTACGAAAGCCTTCTAAGTTAAAAAGGAATTTCGGAGTTTTAACTTATCGCTTACGCTTACAAACTTATTTATTATACAAAAAGTACTGAACGGATTTTTAAATTATCGTTAATTGTATAATCACATATTATAGTATATTCAAATAACCCAGTTAGACAATATTTGAAACAAATCAAAGTCAAAGAAAGTTTAAAAACTTCAAACGGTAATTTATCGTACATTCATACATATACATTTAAACTACAACTTATTATTTATTTAATTACGGGGTCTTCATCGAAAAATAAACTTTTTCCTCTATTCCTATTCCTATATTTTTCAACTCCAAAAAATAATAAGAAAGCCTGTTATCATTTACACACTGTATACTTGTATATGAATCATCATTTATTCAGTATTTGTGGACTCGATTTTTTAAACACTAAATACATTGTCCATAAAAAGAAAATCTGAAATTATTTATTTTTAAAGGTTTTTATACTCCATAAACAGCAAAGCATTTGGAACTTTCCCATTCCTATAATCTCTGACCAGTTGTTATAATCCTCTTAACCCGGCCTTTAATATTTCTAGGAAATGAGTAAGCAATAGTTAACTGTGTTGCCTAACTTGTTTTTCATTTATGTTTTTGATCATTAATTTTTAAAAATTTATTTTGAGAATTACACTTTTATAAAACATTTTTAAAGAAAGATCTAGACATATAAAACTTCAGAATGGATAATACTTTGCTGCTATAGAAAGAAAAATAGCAGTTTTTGAATACTCTGGATTTTATGTTGTAAAATATAAATTTTTTATATTAATTTATAAAAGACTAATTTTCATGAAATTTGGTTTTTTCGTTCTATAGCAGCAAAGAAAAAGGGTGGT
Organism: Melanotus villosus; assembly: GCA_963082815.1. NCBI lineage: Eukaryota > Metazoa > Arthropoda > Insecta > Coleoptera > Elateridae > Melanotus > Melanotus villosus. Next base: position 66,284,029 of record OY720420.1, read on the forward strand.
TCTATGCGCATACGTATTGCACTTTGTTTTAACTTACTAACTATTTTAGTTATTTCTGATTTAAAAGTTCAAATTTCAGCCATTCGGACTGGTACTAAAATCCCCCCTTAAGAGTTTGCACGCGTTCCTTCTAGAACGTTCGCAGTAACCTTCACTTAACACTATAATTGTATAAGCAAATTTTTGGATCATGTTCATGTAAAATCAATACGATTCTAAAATATGCCGTCTTTCTGCCTTTACTTGACGCCGTTTTAGATTCCTGGCGTTTTAAATCACCATATCTTTAAAAATATTACGCATAAAATTTTTCTTATTTTTCCTCATACTTTAGGAAGCGCGTTTTATCATTCTAGCCATGTTTGCAGCACCCTGTATATAATTTTGAACTAGTGCTTTAGGATTTATTTTAACTTGCTATAAAAGTGTCCGACCGAAAGTAAGTTTTGAAGCCGTAACCGAAACCGAAACCGAATTTCGGCTTTCATCCCAGTTTCGGCCGAAACCGAAACGTATGAATTTTATATTAATTGTTTTAAATGCAGGAAAACACATAGTTTTATTCCAACGATTTACTTTGTATTTCTTCGGCAGTCATATGGCTGCTTTTTAATTGACTAAATCAAATTTCAACATGAAATTAACGATAATTATAATTATTCTTTTAAGTCCCTGATCAAATTATTACTAAAGATTTCCGTGGAGGGGAACAACCCAAATGAGTTTGTAACTCAATTTTGTTAAAATATTAGGGTGGCCCATAAAAAATGTCGTTTTTCTGTGGAAAACTTTATTTAATAATAAAACAACAAACATCAACTCTTATTCACTAAAGTATAGACCATTATGAAGCAATGTCTTTCGCCATCTTTCTGCAAGAAACTCAATGCCGCGACGGTACCATGTTGGATCTTTCGAGGTAAAGAATTCTCGGCATGCAGCTTCAACTTCTTCAACCCTTGTGAAATTTCTTCCACGCAGGAAGTGTGCTATCGATCGGAATAAGTGGTAATCTGAAGGTGCAAGGTCTGGAGTATAAGCTGGATGAGGTAGAAGCTCTAAATCCAACTCCCTAATTTTCTGCCGAGTTTCAATAGCAGTATGGAGTCTGGCGTTATCTTGCTGCAGAATTGCGCGCCCCCTATGCATCCTGTCCAACTGCTGGCTATAAAGGTTGGCGTCAATTCCACCATACACACAACATGACCTTTGTCTGAAACCTTTATCGTTTTGGATAGGTAACGCAGATGGTCCGATGGTAATCCATTGATTTTCTTTGTTAGGATTAGTAAAATATATCTATTTTTCGTCGCAAGTAACTATCCGTTTAAAAAAGGATTTGAAAGCAGCCGATTGCAGACCTCAAGTCGTCCATTCTGCCATTGCTGGTGTCAATTCATGTGGAACTTCTCTGCAGCGTCTATTGGACTTTCCAATTTTATGTAAATGACGCCGTATGGTTTCTTTGAAATAACCAAGCTCTGCTGACAACTGACGAGTACTTGTAGATGGATTAACTTCAACAGCGTCTCGTAGTTCGTGGTTACTCAACAAATTAAGCCGACCAGAACCTTGTTTCTCCTTGAGACTTGTATCTCCTTCATTACATTTTTTGAACCAACGCTGTGTAGAGCGAATGTTCACTACTCCCTCCCTTTCCACTTCGCATATTTTTTTAACTGCGGCGATTGCAGAAACGTTTTGTTTCCAATAATGACGCAAAATTATCAAAATTTCGTACTTTTCGTCTGCCATTATGACGTTTGTTGTAGCTTAGAAACAAAAGAATAACAAAAGTAAATAAGTAAATCGGGCAGAGATATTCGCCTACTTGACTAGTTTCTGATGGTGTATAACAATATCACATTTAATGTTTTTCCAACGTGATTAAAAGAGCAAAACAGAAATCTATAAAAAACGACATTTTTTATGGGCCACCCTAATATTAGCCCAGCATTTAAGTTTTTTCATTTCTCGTCTGGATTAAATCGGATAGCGTAAAAAAATAAAAAGCAAAAAACAATATGTGCAACATTTTAATGGATATAATGTAGTGGTCAACAAATCGTAAGTCAATATTTGATCTGGCCTCCCTTATTTTTTAGTAAAGTCTGCAATCTCTATGACATACTACTAATACACATTAAAGCCATTTCTTTCAGACGTTGGTTGTAATTCCAGTGCCAATCGACTTTTTCTATTAGTTGACCTTTATTTGCAAAATTTACCTTCGCTACTTCTCTTTTAAGCAATTCCCATACATTTTCAGTAGGGCTTCGTTTGGGTGATACGCCCGGCCAGTCTAGAACAGATATTCCACTATGTAACAGAAACTTTACTGATTTGGCAGTATGACAAGGAGCATAATCTTGCAAAAAAACTATATTCTCATTGTTACCGAACCATTGCTCGACCTCTTGGTTTGCCGTGATTTTTTAGTTTTTTTTGTTAAAATGGTGAGGTGGGCTACTAAATAATTTGATCAGGGACTGTACATATTATTCTTTTATAACTTGGACTGTATTTTTATACTAACTTATTACTTGAAACGTAACCTTCCAGTATATTTGCTAATACATATATTATACTCACTTAAAATAAAAAACGAGCTTCGTTACGTCTCGCTCGCGGGTAGGGAATCTTTAAACAAAGACAGTTTCGATTGGGCCGAAGGTTCGACTGTTTTTTGGCCGAAACCGAAACTCGTATTTTAGGCCGAAACTGGCCCAAACCGAAACTTCGGTCGGACTCTACTTGCTAAATAACATAGAAACTTTAAGATACGTAACGTTAGGTGATGAAAAATTGCATTATTAAAATTATGTATACTTAGTTATAGCCTCGGTTGAAGTAGTAACCGCTAGCTTCAACATAAGTTCTTACACTGAATTTAAACTTTGCCTGTTTTTCCATTAATGTGAGTCTGCCCCTGTTGGGACTTCTGCTGATGATGATTTCCAGCTATCTACCCAGCGTTTGGGAGATCTTGCGAGTTGTCTCTTTTCTGGCGTTCGCTCGTCCGTCATTCTTTCAACGTAATTTGGCTATATCTTGTGTGTTTTATTGGGCGCGTATTTCTTCATTAGACACTTTGCCTCTTATTGAAAGCCCTGTTATGGTTATGAGCGTTCGCATTGCAGTGCTGCTTATAGTCGCCTTGTTGGTTTCCTCTCTCGTTTCAGCTGTGTATGTGATAAGAGGTGTAACAATACTTTTGTATATTTTTACTTTATTTTCTGTACTCATGTATTTATTTTTCCAAAACACATCGCAGAGGAATCCTGATATTCTTGCTCCTCTAAATGCTTGTTTCTGCACTTCTCTGCTGAAGTTTCTATTACTATACATTTCCACCCCCAGATAATTAAAGCTCGTTACTTGTTCAATGATAGTGCCTTCTACTTCTAGCTTGCATCGTATGGGATCTCTAGCTATGGCCATACATTTAGTTTTGTCTTTTGATACTAGCATATTTCACTCTTTTGCGCTTATAACAAATTGATGCAACAGGCGTTGAAGATTATCTTCATTATCGGTTATTAAGACAGCGTCGTCAGCGTAACAAATTATATTTATATTTACTTGTCCCATTCTGTATCCGTGTTTTATTTTAACTACACTTATGATTTCTACCACAATCAGATTAAATAACATTGGGCTGAGTGAGTCTCCCTATCTTACTCCTATTGGAGTAATTGGAATTGCTTCTGTGTATTCGTTTTCTACTTTTATTATTGTTGTGTTTTCGTAAATGTTTCTTACTAAGTTAATGATCGGTTTTGGTATTCCCCTTCTTTCTATAATAAGCAAGATATCACTTAGTTGTTTGTCCTAAATCCGAATTGTTCTTCATTGATAGTGATGTATGTTATTGTATTTATCTCCAGGAGAAGTATCTTTGTTATAAGTTTTAATACTGAGCTTAGCAAAGTAATTCCTCTATAGTTTTCGAGCAGGGTTTTATCTGCTCTTTTAAACAGAGATATTGTAATACATAGTCGTTTTTCAGTCATAGTCTAGGGGCCTGGGGTATGCGCGTTGGAAAGTGTGCGTCTACGAATTTTCTCTTCGGATTATGTTAACAAGGTTGTTAGAGATGCTTTTTATCTTGGTCACATGATCTGTAGCCCGTCAGTTTTTTCAAAATGGCCGCCAAACATATAACCCCTGATCACATAACAATCTGATTTGTATGATTCCAAGCACTTCAGGGTCGCTTCTGCTCTTGCAATGCTGGCGCCATCTGGTAACCGAAGGCAAACTAATCATAAAACTGCCTGCCAAATTTTACATTAACTTGGCGAATCTGATTGTTATGTGATCAGGGATATAACGTTGCAATTGAATTCCTTCCATCATGTATTGTGTGGGAGATCTGAAACGTCAAAATGTCTTGTTTTAAGATATACAGCCTTCAAATCCGATAATATAAGCCTGTAAACCAATATATACGGTGTGCTCATTTTAAATCGTGACCCCATACTGGTTCTGATTGTTCTGAATATGCAACCTGTATTACATTGCATGTATAGTCTACACCTATAATGTAATATGGGTTGCATATTCAGAGCCAATAAGGGGTCACGATTTAAAATGGGTACACGGTATGCATATCAATTTACATAACTAACACGCCAAAGTAATTGGCAGTACCTACAGTTTTAATTTGATACCAAACATGATAGTATTCGACATAAATTACCATTTTTTACTTTACCATAATGCATTAAAACGGGTATATGTTTGGTGGCCATTTTGAAAAAAAACTGACGGGCTACAGATCACGTGACCAAGATAAAAAGCATCTCTAACAACCTTGTTAACATAATCCGAAGAGGAAATCCGTAGACGCACACTTTCCAACGCACATACCCCAGGCCCCTGTACTACCAGCTGGTTTACCTGTTCGTCGACGATTTTTTTTTAAATAGGGCAAGTAATTTATTTATCTATGACTCACTTCCATGCCTAATTTGTTTATTAGTTATTTCATCTATCCCTGCTGCTTTTCTGTTCTTTAATGCTGCTATAGATTTTTCTAATTCATCATGGGATACTATAATTTTGTCTTGTACTGGGTTGTTATTTGCAAGTGTTGGTGTTGGTGTCGATCCAAGAAATTTGCGAAAATACTCTGACAGTTGATCTATTGTAATCTGTTTCTGAATAATTCTATGACTTCAGCCTTTCGATTTCTGATTATTTTCCTCGCTTTGGTTTGTCTTCCTGTCAAGTCATGTTCTGTATTTTTGGTGAAACTTTCCCAGAATTCTTCTTTAATCTGTCTCATTCGCATGTTGTTTCTGTTTCGTATTTGTTTATATTTTTCTAACTCATTCTGTTGACCTGTTGTTTTATAATGTAGATAAGTTTTCTGTTTCACCGCTAAGTAATTTAATTTCTGGTGTGAACCAAGGCATTCTGCAATTTTTCTTATTTGTATGGATCTCTTCTGTTACCTCGACACCGAAAGGTATAAGAGGTTGACGGTAACAAACACACAAACTATTATTTAACCTTGTTTTATATAGTGTTATAATAAGCTTTCTATATTGTATTGTATTTTTCCTTGGTCCTGTTCCTGTCTTCCTCCTTTCTTTGTGTTTTTGTCATGTCTAGTATTAATTTACAAAGTACCAATATGTGATCGCTTCCTACGTTCACTGAGTTCAGTGTTCTCACATCTAATATTTGCTTTGGTTATATTGACCTGTTTGTTATTATACAGGGTATTTCAAAATTGCACGGCACGATTTTAGGGATGGGTTCTCTAGTATAAAATATTACAATTTACCTAAAATTACATTAGTCCAAAAGTTAATATTTAGAGAGATACAGGGTGTCAAAGTAAAAATTTCAATTTTAATTTTCTTATGTAGTTTCAAAAGTTTTCGAAATATTTGTGTGAAAATTGGTAATATCTTTATTAAAAGATTGCAACGAAGTTAATTAAGAGATATAAATCTGCGTTACCTATATTCCTTTATTCTGAAGAACTCGTATTTATTTATTTGTTTATTTATTAGGCGAGATATCAAGGCTTGCGGTTGCCAATGATCTCAACTAGAACTACCCTACCAAACAGGACGCATGACTTTCTATTTTACCAAAAAACGACAAAGCCTCAGATTGTTTCAGCACTAAAAATCTCACCTGATGTCGGCCGGGATCGAACCCGAGACAGTTGGTTTACAAGGCAACCTTGCTATTTCTCTACACCACCGATTTTCTTGCATTTATTTTGATTAATTTTTTGAGGTTTCCGTACATTAATAAGAATCAGATTCGTAATTTGTATGGGAATAAGCTTCGACAAGTTTCTTCAAAATGTGGTTTTTTGAAACTAATTTTCTGTCGAGGTGGACACTAGGATATTGAAAAAGCGTACCTTTTAGATCCTGGTTACGTTAACAAGTATCAGTGGAGGATTCTTTATGTAACTTAGGGCCAATAATTTTAGTTCGCTTTTAAATTTAGTTAACTTAAGATTTAATTTCCAAGACCATTTTCAGACTGGTGTGTTTGTTGTGGGTTACAGGTGTGCTATTGATTTTTTATTCTTTGTGTTGTATCGGGAGAGATGTCTCGTCAGCAAAAATTTGTGTTTTCCTGCATTGATTGAATATATGTAGATGTTGAGCAAGAGAGAACTGCAAACGGAAAATGTACGATTGTCAAGGAAAGGAAAGAGTGCTTTGAGTAATAATTCAGGAATTTTAATCTTCTATTTGAGTCTAATGTGTCGTACTCAGTCAAATGCTCGCGAGATGTCTAATAAGAAACGCGTTATTAAATAAATTTATTGTAATGTTTAATTTCAGTTATTGATCGTATGAATCTTCTTGGCAGATTTATTCGAAGAGATTTGTAGGAATTTCATAAGAATGTCTTACAAATAAGTAAATACATAGAGTGAATTTATTTTATATTTTCAAATATAACTTTATAAGGAAAGCCGCAAGCTTTTTGTTACTCATAATTGGTTATAAGTTCTTGAAAACCCAGTTAAATTTTCGTTTGTGTTGTGCTGTAGCTTCAAATGGTTTTTCAATATTTAATAAAATTACAGTAATTGTTTAACTTAACAAGTCTTGCTAGTTTTTTGGTTTGACCTATTATGTATGTATGTATGTAATCGTTAACCTCTTTTATACCTCGGTGTTGAGGCTGGTGCGTTAGCGTATGTGGTCTTACGCGTGAAATATACATTATTTTCAAATCGAATTGAAGGGTATGCCAAATAAAGACTTTTTTGATTTATTGCGAAAAGACATCTGAGATTAGAAAATCATTTTTCGGTATTTGAAAATACTTTATTATTGTTAACAAACGTTTACCGTTTATCTCACAATGCCGATTGGTTTGGCTACTAAATTTGGACACTGGTGAGTCAGACGATAACGTTTTTAATTAATCCTGATTATTCAAGATGCATGGTTAGATTTATTCTTCTTTAATGTATTCATATTTGCTTTCACCTTTATAGTTTGGTAAATCATTATTAATTTTAAGGAAATACTTTTCAAATGAACAAAAGAATTTTATTTGTTAAGTGCTTTTGATTGCATGACTAAAAAAATCAAATTTTGGATAACCGATAATTTATAGACAGATCATTATAAAAAAAGGTTGTGGTTATTTCAATTGCTTCAATTACGTTTTAGTTCGGGTTATTAAATATTTAAGCTTCTACGAATAAAAGAAAAAAGATATTAAAATTGTTAAAAGTCATTTGTACTTTCTATCTTTATAGTTTAAAACTTGATTGAACATTTAACTAATAAATTGATTATCATTGTGTTGCTATGACATTTTTTGGTTTTAAACCATACTGAAATTTTAAATAAATCCCGCCCATGTGGCTCTATACTTAATATAAATGCTGCCATAAACAATACAACAAATTTGTCTGTGCATAACTAACCTTTAAATCTATTTTTTCTACAACCACCATGGAAAGTGGAATTTTCAGACTTCGTCTCCATAGATACGAGTATTGAAAATGAGTGTTTGCCGAACAAGTGAAAATTAGCGTGCGGAAAGTTTACTTTCCGCACGCAAATCCAGATTAATCCAGATTTGCGTGCGGAAAGTAAACTTTCCGCACGCTAATTTTCACTTGTTCGGCAAACACTCATTTTCAATACTCGTATCTATGGAGACGAAGTCTGAAAATCCCACTTTCCATGGTGGTTGTAGAAAAATAACTATTTCAATATTCTATAACAATTCCAAATTGTTTAACAAATACTTATGTACATCTCCTAAATGGCAATGAAACGGATTTCCCTTTAAGTAAATTAGATTATTGCAGTAATATATTTTGACTTAAAACATATCTAAATTATGATTATTTGATCAATTATTAGGCTATATTATTCGTCCTTATAGTGCCACACTAAAATATCCGGAAGAAATAAACAAATTTCCAAGATAGGTACTTGTTTTGCTGCAGATAACTTTGTACGCAATTTCACTTCGTTTTTTAGATGAGCAACATCTCTAAATGAGTAAATATTTCCCTTTGGTGGGAAACTTCTTAGAGCTATGCTGTTTTCCTTCTCTCGATCATCTTTTCCACTCTTGTTTATTCTGCTAGTCGCCATCTTCTAATCCTCTTTTCTGCATAGCCTCTTCCACCTCGTCTCTCCAGGATCTCCTCGGTGGTCTGCCTCTTTTTCTTCTTCCAATAAGACCCCACTCTGTTATCCTCTTAATCCATCTTTTGTCGTCGCTTCTTCTTATACGACCATACCATTTCAGCTTTAGTTCTTCTATTTTACTTGCTATATCCTTGTCGGTTCCCATTCTGTTCCTGATCTCCTCATTTGATATTCTGTCTGTGCGAACAACTCTGCAGCATCTTCGCCAGCACTCCATTTCTGTTGCGTTTATTTTTGATTTTGTTTTCTTATTTAATACACATGTTTCCGCCCCATATATCAGAATTAGAGAAAGGAATATATGCAGTAGATTATTGCTGAAATATGCGCATTAAAATTCAGCAATAAAATAATAACAAAACAAAATGAAATTTGGTATATGTAATATACTCTTTAAATGGCATTTTTTGACATAGAACACATGTTTCCGTCATTTCCGATTTCGCCGGAATTACCATCAATTTTGTTATTTTAAATGGAACACCCTGTATATTTATACATTTTTGGAATTTACATTTCATTCTACGTATGTTACATCAAGTTTGAAACATTTTGATGACATAGTAAATACTTGCAGAAGGGTTTATTTATTAATCTAGGATGCCATGACCTGCGTAAAATGGAAGTCAGGGTGCTACAACACCTAAAACAAATTATTTTAGCACTTCAACTGTAGTAAGTCTGTCACTTTTTTGTGCATTTCATTTGTTTCACTTGTTTTAAAACCCAGTGTCTAGATTTGAATGTCCAAAATACGGTTTTTTGAACGGAGAGTGTTATTCCGAATTAAATTTTGATAGTAATGCCGCGTTATTGGTATCAATAAAATCCTTGAAAAACGCTCGTTTTTAATATCCTAGTGTCCCGCCCTAGTGCCATTTGAAAAAATAGAGTTATTCTCGAAAAAGCATTTTTTCCAACTTTAGGTCATTCTAATACAGCAACTAAAATAGTTAAAATTCTAAAACAATTTGCCTCGAGTGTTGGGGCACCTTGTCTTTCATTTTGCGTAAGTCATGGCACTCTAGATTAATTTCTGAAAAAATTTAATTTGGCATAAAATTTATGGGGGTGCCCCAGGTTTCGTTGACACCCGGTATTTAAGTTATAACGTTTTAAAATTTTACATTAAATTTTCTAAGACACCTCCATGAACCTCAAGACATTTTCTGGCTCGACTATAAACAGCACGAGTTATTTTTTTTATCTGAGCTCTTCCTGTATTTCTTTATTGGTAGCTGACGCATTAAAAATACGCCGAATTAGCACATCTCGATTGTCCACTTTTACTTTGTAGACTTCTCTTTTTAACCAACCCCTTAAACAAAGGTCCAATCGTGTAAGTTCTGGAGACCGTGGTGGCCAGCTAATAGTGCCACCGCGACCAATCCATCGCCTTGGAAAAGTTTCGTGCAAGTATTCAGTGACATAATGATAAAAATGCGAAGGAGCTCCATCTTGTTGATAGTACAGGCTAGCTCTAATGTCTAGAGCAGAGCTTTCCAAACTGTGTTGCGACCCGGGTGTATACACCCTGGTCGCGACACATTAGTGTGTCGGCTGCAGTGTGAAGGCGCGTCGCGCGAACGTCATGTTTAAATTTTTAACTTTGTTTTTATATCGAATAGCAATTTGGAAAAGGAAAGTGTAAGAAGGAAATTTTAAAATGTTTTCCAAAACTGCTGACTGTAAGCTAAAATGTGATATCAGCTCGCTAATTGTTGACCATTTAACATTGTCGGGAGAGAAAGTTCATCACTACTTCCCAAATGTTGAAATCCAAAACTATGATGGGATTAGAAATCCATTTTTTTCAGCTGCAACGATTAACTTGTTTCTTATTGAAGAAGAAGAATTAGCTGAAATAAAAAATGATAGAAGTCTGTTAATGCTGTATGAAGAGGGCGACTTAGACTTTTTGATTTACATTTCAAAAATGCATCCAAACATAGATAACAAAAGCTTTAAAAATTCTTCTGCAGTTTTCCACTACATACACTTGTGAAGTATCCTTTTCAACGATGACAAACTTGAAGACATTGAAATGTGGAAGCTTAAAAATGTTTGATGACGAAATGCGACTGTCTTTATCTAATATTCCACCTGATATTCAAAAGCTGTGTTCATCCCATCAAGCTCAACATTTCATTAAAATGATAAGTAGTTATTGGTGTTATTCAATTGGATTTATTATTGTTACTCATAAATCATAACAATGACATTAATCTTGGAAATGTTATATATTTTTAATATAAATGAAAGGTTTTATTTTATTATCAATTACCCATCGACAAAATTGTATACGTTTAGCATTGTCTTCTGGTTGTAGAAGTTATATATGTTGTAGATGGTATGGGTACAAACCCTGCTGGTGTAGTGTGCGGATTACTCTTGTCTGAGAAATTTCAAATTGAGCGGCGATTCTTCGTGAGCTGGTCGTAGGACTCTGTTCCACTGACTCCAGAACGTCTTTTATTTCATCTACACCTTGTCTACATGCACGGTCAGATGTTATGCGAGCCCTGGGAAGTCTACCGTTTTCACATATGTTGAAGACTCTGATAAAATATTTTTATCAGGAATTCTTTGATGTGGAAATCATTGACGATATTCTTCAACTACAGCTCTAGTATTCCCATTACAAAAACCATAAACAAACACCATATTATATTCTAAATGTGTAAATATGAGGCATTTTTAACGCTTTCGATGAATTTAAAATAAAACAGATAAGATATTGTTTTTCATGAGACATAGGGCTACTTGAATGCCTAATTGAATTTTGGTTGTTATAACTTAAATATACATCGAATTATACGGTTGTTTTAATAAAAAATATCAGATGACCCACTCAAACTTTCAAAACGCTATAATTCGAAAACAAATAAAAATCAGATTACAACTTATAGGTTATTTTGTCTTAAATATACGTGTACAACACACTCCTGAAATTTGGTGCGTTCCTGTGACTCACCCTGTATATTTGTTGTTTTGTCTTTTTTGTGATATGGTTGTCCCAGAGAATTGAGTTCAGTTGTTTTATGCATGTTCTGGTTTGGCCCATTCTGGCCCGTATTTCTTCTTCTGCAGTTCCATTTTTAGATATTATACTCCCTAAATATTTTTTAAATTTGTCCGTACCTCTGATTGTTGTATTATGATTTAGTTCTAGATTTTCTATCGTATCTTATTTAGTTGTTAGGCATTCGGTTTTTTGGAAATTTATGTCCAATCCAGCTTTAGTGTATTTTTTCTTAAGTTTTCTTTCAATGAACGCAAGGTCCTCCTCGTCTTGCGCTATGACCACCTGGTCATCCGCAAAGCTGAGGGTGTATAGAGTCATCTCGTACTGGGACTCCCATTCCTCCACATTTTCTTTTCCATTGTTTAAGAGTGTATTCTAGGTAAATTTTGAATAATGTTGGTGACGTTCGGCATCCATGAAGAAGATCTTTGGTTGTTTGAAATTTGTTGCTTAGTCTGTGTCCTACTTTGACCGTTACTGTATTATTCAATTATTCTTATAATTTGTATAATCTTTCTACTTCCTTAATAATTTCTTTGTCCACTCCCATTTCTTTCATCGCTTTCCATAATTGTGTTCTAGGTATTGAGTCATATGCTTTCGTTATATTTATCTAGAAACGCTAGATGGACTTCTCTGTTTTTCTAGCTTTCTTCTTCTCTATTAATTGTCTTATTGTATGTATATGGTCAATGCAAGATTTTCCCGCAGTGAATCCTGCTTGGTCATCTCTAATTTTATCGTGTATGTTGTCTTCTATTTTCTTTTTGATTATTTTTCCGTACAATCTTCCCATGGTCGAGATTATGCTCATGCCTAGTGCCTAGGTAGTTGAAACATTCTACGGCCACCCTTCTGAAAGAAGAAATTATATAAGCTTCTGTCCATTTGCTAGCAATTTTTCTCCATTGAGAGCCTCTTGAAACATGTTTCTTGATCTGAAGAGCTTTTCCGATCCGTATTTAATCAGTTCTTTAACGATCCCTCCTGGGCCCGCTGATTTACTATTTTTTAATGTTTCTATGGCCTTTTTACATCCTCGTATTGAAGTTCCATTTGCGTTTGTTCGCTGTTATTCTCTACCTTTTGTCTTTGTTGTTTTGTAAGAACTGTGATCTGTTCTCTGTCAATAACTATCGATAGTATTCTTCCCATTCTTGTTCGTGTATGAATTCTATGCGTGCTTGCTCTATTGTGTTTGTCTTTAGTGCCCTAATTGTCCTCTACGATTCTGTATTTCTTGTTCTGACATGCTCTTTGTCATCTTTCATTTTCTTAAAAAGGTTAAAGTTGCATTGAGGCTCTTAAGTTATAATTATTAGGCGAAACGATTTATTTTACTATTTGATGAGGGTATTTAGAGTCACTTCAGCTTATCCCGTCAAGAAATTGTCCTTCCATTGAGTATGAACAGGAACCACTAGGCCAGCTTGAGCAAGTATTGTAAAACTTAATTTTTGATGTATGTTTTATTCAAAATGAAACTGACGTTCGTTTGTTTATTAAGAGTAAATTAGAATGTGAAAACTTGACTAAATTTTTTACCGGTAGTATTTTTCACTACCGTTTAGTTTTTACTTTACGCTTATTTACTCGAATACCGTTGGATGTAACAACAAATGGTAAGAGACAAAAACATTTTCTTATTGAATTTTATATAGGTAAACGTATGAATATTCGTGCGGACAAATATTTTCCAAAGCCTTAATTTTATGCCCAACCTCAGAAACACCCTCAGTCGAGTGATATTTTTACTCTCTTGCCAAAATCACCCTTTAATTAACAGTAGTAAATTATTAAAGTGTCCCAAATGCTTTCTTTATAAACTTTGTAATTTTGGATATTGTAACGTTTTTACGACGTTTATTTAAAATAAACTCGGTTCGTGGTGTAAATTAATTTATTAAACAAACTTAAAGTACGAAATAATTATAAAGAACAACAATTAAACACTAACGTAAAACTAAACGGAACACTAATATTAAAACCGAACACTAAAGTAATTTATTTGTAACCGTTATTTATTTATACGTATTCACAATTTTCGCCGCGGTTATCAGTTCAAGACTGCCTGGGTTTTTGTCGGTCCGGCTCTTATACCTGCGGCAGCTTTTGACTCCAGTCTAATGTGGGTTTTTCTAGACTCATCGAATGTACTCGTACGTTCGGGATCAGCTGACGCAGCGATGATGTCATTGCATAACTTGTTACAATATAAATAGATTTTCTTTAAATTTTCGATCAAATTTTGATTGGTCGTATAACCGCAGAGATGCATTTTAGAATATAGTTAAATCAAGCCAAAATGCTTTAATTTTGTCTGAAAATGTCCCTGTAGGAGTTTGCCTATATAACATAGAGACACTGTATATTATGTTCAGTAGGTTCATATCCGAATTGTCCATTAGGTATCAATGGCTAAAACTTGGAATATTCGATACAGTTTCATTCCAAACAAAAGCCTTTTACTTTTAAAGGACTGTGAAAGTTTGAATATATTAAAAACTAGCTTAAACCCGATATTAATAGCAGTTCACCCTTGAGTAAATTTTATTAAATAAAAACTTCTAAAGACTCCAAATTTCATAAGTTTTAATTGACAAAATAATTTCAACAATTTTTACTTTTCACGTAACAGTGTTTATGAGTCGACGCGTGCTTAATAGCAAGATATTTTATTATTCCTCAAAAGCGCATCTTTCCGAGCCTGCTCTGTCAGTTCTCGTGTTTTTGTTTTACTTGCAAGAATTTCTGTACTGCAAAAAAGGCAATTTTTATAATAACAAGGCGACGTATGAAAGACGTGCCCGAAGCGACTTAATTAGGATGTGCGAAGTTCACACGTCTATTCCGCACTTTATAATTGGATTTTATGTTATTAATCTCGCGATTAGTTTTCTGTTACCATCAGTTGGCAGATGAATCCGCAATCTAATTGCCTACTTGGCATTATTTCAATTTTCCATATTGATTTTATGTAAAACCAGACAAACAACGGTCTCAAGTTTCTCGTTGCGGTTTTAGAAATATTATTAATGTATTTACTTTCATCTCTGATGAGTTATAAATACGGATTTTAATAAAACTTCAGCATTGCAAATGCATATTATGCAAAATATGCGATGTGGGTGTAACAGATAAGATATAATTATACCTCAGATAGCGTTAAGAGTTAAAGGACTGAGATATTCCCAAGTAAATGACGTAGACAAGAGATCTTCACTTCATAATTATTTCTAAACAAGTTTTAATTATTTTTGCATATTAGTACCACGTACCACGCCTTCTAAGGAACTGCTCATTTCACGGGAATACATATTTCGAAATTCCGTAGGATGTTTTACATACTTAACTTTTTTAGTAACACCATTCTGTAATTTTTTTAATATGGGGGTGTAATTAAACGCCCAATATTAATAATTTTTATTTATTTTCTTATATTTCCAAGCCTGATTAAGTTTAAGGCGCAATATTGAAGCATACATGTTTTTACTTAGATTAATCAAAAACCTATAAATTCTACAATTCCACAAACTGCTTATAAATGTATACAAAGTCTTTGTAAAGAACGAGCTTCGCTTCACACTTCATACTACTTCGTTATTTTTCTCCTATTACAAAAACGTAATACATGGGTCGTTTGAAAAGTAAGGTAAACGACGCAGAGATGCCAGCCAATCCTTCAATCGAACTCTTGCCGAATTTCTGCGCATTGTGAGGTTATTGTTTGGTCACGCGAAGTAGACGAACGTGCAAGAATTTTCAAAAATGATGGACGGGAAGTAGATTCGTGCCACAATAAAATTTTATTTTTTGAAGGGAAAAACGGCGACCCAAATAAAAAGTAGCTAAATCGTATCCTTGGCGAGTCTTCCCGTTCGTTTAAGACCGTATATTTGTGGATTGCTGACCTTAAACGTGGCCGAACGAGTATCGAAGATGAACCGTGCAATGGACGCCCAAGTGATGTGACAACTTCGGTGACTAAGATTCCCAAATTAGTTTTGAGTGGTTGAAGATTGAGGATCAGCGAGATAACAGACAACCGAACGAGTAAATTTTACATGAACATTTGGACATGGAAAAGCTTTGTACGTGATGGTTGCCGTGTTTGCTGACTAGGTCAAAAGCGTGTTGGACATTTCGTCTCCGTGCTTCTGGCGTTTCAAACGTAAGCCCCCATAATGACTTTGCGCCGGTTCGAGACTGTTGGTGAAACGTGGGTCAACCACTACACGCCGGAATCGAAAGAACAATCAAAACAATGGGCAGCCAAAGGAGAACCTACTCCAAAGAAGGCAAAAACAATAGTAACTGCCGGCAAAGTCATGGCATCAGTTGGATTCACAGGGTATTCTTTATTAACTATCTGGAAAAAGGAAGGACCATCACTGGAGAGTACTACACAGGTTTACTGCAAAATTTGAGCGAAGAAATCAAGAAACGGCGACCGCACCTTACCAAAAAAAATCCTCTTTCATCAGGAAAATGCACCTGTTCACACGTCAACAGTTTCCATGGCTAAAATCCATGAACTCAGGTTCGAATTGTTGGATTATCCGCCCTACTCGCCCGATTTAGCCCCACCTGACTTCCATTTGTTCCAGAACTTCAAAATAGTGCCTGTTAGCTAGCTGGCTGACACGGGTTCGATTCCAGCGGTGGCCATAACATTATGGGGCCGATTTGGGCCGAATTCGTTAGTTAAGGCTTAGGTTTAAAGTATATGAATGTGTTGTGGATGAAAGCTGCTTAGAGCGTGATGCAAGTCCAAAAATGGACCCATCACCTCCACTGCACACCAACTAACAAGTCTGAATGAGTCTTGACACTGTATAGCGGTAAAAGAGGAATTCGAATTTGTAGGATTCCTTCCTTTGAGGAAATACTTAATTAAAAATACAATAGAAGTTCATATTTTGCAATAAATAAATAGTCGCTCTATCTTTTGCGATTAGTTTTTGCGAAAGCTCAAATTTTATTGCCAAAAATGTATGATTTTTAAAAGTTTGATCTTTTTTTTCAAAATTCGTCAATAATATTTTAGGAATTTCGCATCGAATGATCAGCAATTTTAGCTTTTCTTGACGTTTTTTTGAACGTCCCAAAATTCCTGTATTAAACAAAACCAGAGCTTAAAGTTCCAATATTTTCTTGTAGTCCCCAAAATATTTTCTGGAAGCTTCCTAGCTTTTAAAAAAATTCAAGAAATTTGTTTCGACTACAACAAATTTGCAATTTGAATTTAGAAGTTCCTTAAAAAGATCTTAGAATATGAAAATTTGCTTTCCAAATTTTTTCTAGAAAGGCTGTTAGTTGAACATAATAATTTTAGAGCACTTTGAGGGTTTACAAAAATTTTGAAGTTCTTTGTATAGCATAATTTTTCCATTTATTAAATCATATGTAATACGTTATACACCAGATTTAAAAAGAAATACCATTGATACCCCAAATATCCCCGCAAACTGCACGGCAGGGGGCAACCTATTGACAAAAGCTCGACTCAAAATGTTGCAGTATTGTTTTTGCTTGTAGAAACCATGGGTAATTTTAAAAATATCTACTCTACAGTATTCTTAAAAAGCAACTCAGAATTTTCCTGCCACACCATTGTTAAGAACGAAAAGAAAATTGTAATCCAATTTACACAAGATTATCTTTAACCACAAAGATTTTAAAGATATGCATGTATTCATTGACATTTAAAATTAATTACAGAACGAAGAAGATTCTACGTCCTTTAGTAACAAAGTAAATCCGGAATAAATTGCATAAATCCAGTTTTATTTAATACTGTCTTGTAGAAACTTTAGATTGTTTAATATTCAGAGCTTATTATTGCTTTTCCCCATCATCAAATCCGATTAAATCAAACGTCATCAAAAAGTCTTTTTTAATTATTTTACATAGGTTTTAAATAGAAATGGTTGAGATATTTTCAAAGTAATAAGATTTGTTCGACTTTTTTTTGTTAAGAGTTTGGACGCATTAATTATAAAATAATGATTGCTGTTTTGTAGCTTAAACCTTTCTGCAAATCTAGGGTACATTTCGGTAGAACTTAATTCCATGGGGACAAATGATAGGGAACTGTAAAGTTTATATTGGTGTATATTTGGTCTATGTATCTCAACGCGAATTTAATAGCTTACATATTCAGATTAGAACTCGAACTAAAGCCAAACTCCCAGCATACCACTAATTTTAATAATATGAATACTGTGGTTAACTGTTAACTAGTTAATGAATGGCAGTCTATATGATATGTTCACGATCATTTTAGACCACAATAGGCAATGATTTTCATTTATTAGTTGATAGTAAATTTATTTGAAAGTTGAACAGCTTGTTATTTGAACAAGAATATAGAGGATACGTTGGTGCCAGATATTGCTTATTTGTTCAAATTTAAAGTCTCACTGAAGATTACAGTATAAAAGAATTGCTTAAAATCGGCAAAAGTGCTGTAAATCATAATCTTAAATTTGTGTCGGTGTAATTTGTACGTGTACACCAAAGCAACTGTCGGTCTTACATATTAGCTTCCTGTAATCAGTGTAATCATCAAAATTGGATTACAGCGGAAACAGAGATTTTTTCATTTTTCAAGTTCTGTATTTTTTACACATAACAAAATGGTGATTAAAAGGTTGAAATAAAAAAAAATGTTGCTGTTTTTATGTCCCGATGTGAACGCTGTTTTAGCAAAAAGAATCACTTTCATAAATTTTACATTTTTGTGATTTTTAGGTGCTTCCGTTTACACAAATATTTAACCTCGGTGTGGGATTGTGCTTATCTCATAATGAACAATTGGGGTCACTGTTAGATTTGGACAAATTCCGTTAAACTTTCCGCATGGCTTCATAATGCGGCAAAAGTAATTTGGTGGAGCTTGGTACGACATGAATGGAATAGTCGATTAGGATTAGGCTATTAGTGACGAACCGTCGTCTTTTGTGAATTATTATTCAGGACGTGTCCGGGAGACACAGCTTTTGCTGAAACAAGATGTCTTTTCTGATGGTAAAATTCGCCTCTTAACTGAATGAATTGGAACAGTGTCACCGAACCCGTTTTCCTTTAACCAAGTTTTGTTTCGTAATTTCCACATATTATCGATTGCTTTATTTTTAAGTTTTCATAGGGTTCAACTTTATTAGATACACTTCAAAGGCCCGAAAGTAATTTTACCTTTTACGTATCGCCTGTCGTCTTCAAATTTTGGGGGTGTGAGAAATATGGGTTTCTAGACCGTGTATCTCCACTTCGTTGCTCCCGAGTTGGCATTTTCGGGTTCTCTTTTCGTCGTCTGATATTATTTTTCGTAAGAGTCGCTCTGGTTTTATTACCTATTTTTCCCCTGTACATGCCCTTTTAATGCCACTGCTCTTTCAGCGTGAAAAACCTTTACAACAAATTTTCAGGAAAATTCCTCCAGTTATTGCTGGAATTCTTTTTAAACACAAATTCAGGCGATTAGGGTTTAGACTTTATCTGGGCACTGATTTCTTTCTACTGATAACAGTGTTAGGGGTTGTATTTTATGTGGACGCCGTTTGCATTATACTAATATATTTAAAACAGTGTTTTTGTATAATAATATATTATTTTGTAATGATCCATCTGTCAATATTGACTAATTTCAAATTGAATTTCCAACTGATTTTTTCATAGAACTGTCTTGAACCGTACGGAATCTATAAACACATACAAGAGAAGCGACCATACCTGAAAATTACCCACTAGTTTTACATCGTTTTTGAAGTTTCCAGGGGCGGACTGGGCCGCCGGGAGTCCGGGAACTTTCCCGGTGGGCCGGTAGTACTGAGGCCGGTCAATATTATCAGAAATTGTTCCTATGGTTTTGACTGCAGGTAAATCTCTTTATTATGTTTCATGCCGATGCCGCTGACGTTACTTGTTTGGTATCTACTTTAATACAATTGCTACATTGAAGGCGCATCGTGCATTTATTTATTAATTTTCTTTATAAGGTTAAGGTTTAGTCATTGATGTAGTATTACGAAGTAGACCCAGCGCGCTCTATCCTGTTCCACAGTTTGTTAGTCATATTTTGACAGTCTAATTATTACGGTGGCCCATAAAAAATGTGGTTTTTTATAGAGCTCTTTTACTGGCGTTTGAAAAACATTAAATGTGTTATTGTTATACACCATCAGAAACTAGTCAAGTAGGCGAATATCTCTGCCCGATTTACTTTTGTTATTCTTTTGTTTCTAAGCTACAACAAACGTCATAATGGCAAACGCAAAGTTTAATAATTTTGTGTCATTATTGGAAACAAAACGTTTCTGCAACCACCGCAGTTAAAAAAATATGTGAAGTGGAAGGGGAGGGAGCAGTGAACATTCGCTCGGCACAACGTTGGATCAAAAAATTTAATGAAGGAGATACAAGCCTCAAGAGCAAACAAGGTTCTGGTCGGCTTAATTTGTTGAGTAGCAACGAACTGCGAGACACTGTTGAAGTTAATCCATCTTCAAATACTCGTGAGTTGGCAGCAGAACTTGGTTATTTCAAAGAAGCCATACATCAAATTGGAAAGGCCAATAGACGTTGCAGAGAAGTTCAACATGAATTGACACCAGCAATGGCAGAAAGACGAGTAGTTGAGGTCTGCAATCGGCTGCTTTCAAATCCTTGGGACGAAACGGATCGTTACTTGCGATGAGAAATGGATATATTTTAATAATCCTAACAAAGAAAATCAATGGATTACTATAGGATAACTTGCGTTACCTGTCCCAAAACGAGAAAGGTTTCAGACAAAGGTCATGTTGTGCGTATGGTGGAATTTTCAAGGTGTTATTCACTTTGAGTTGGTTCCTAATGGAAGAACCTTTGACACAAACCTTTATAGTCAGCAGTTGGACAGGGTGTATGATGCTCTACTCGGAGTTACCCTGGATTGGTAAATAGGGAGCGCGCAATTCTGCAGCAAGATAACGCCAGACCCCATACTGTTATTGAAACTCGGCAGCAAATTAGGGTGTTGGATTTAGAGCTGCTACCTCATCCAGCTTATAGTCCAGACCTTGCACCTTCAGATTACCACTTTTTCCGATCGATGGCACACTTCCTGCGTGGAAGAAATTTCACAAGAGTTGAAGAAGTTGAAGCTGCATGCCGAGAATTCTTTACCTCGAAAGATCCAGCTCGGTACCGTCGCGGCATTGAGTTTCTTGCAGAAAGATGGCGAAAGACATTGCTACATAATGGTCTATACTTTAGTGAATAGGAGTTGATGTTTGTTGTTTTATTATTAAATATAGTTCTCCACAAAAAAAATGACATTTTTTATGGGCCACCCTAATAATAGTGAGAGGAGGCCGGTCACTATCAAATTTCCCGGGCCGGTTAAATTTGCCAGTCCGCCACTGGAAGTTTCTGATTAATCAAACATACAAATATTATTTTAACTACAAAACTATCCAGTAACATAAAACTACAACGACTTAAGATTACTTTTTAACTCAATTTAAGAGTAATTATCAGTTTCTCTATTATTAACTATCTGAACATCTTACCTATATAAAACATTAACTTAATGTTTTTGCACTGTCCGCCTGGTCCACATTCCGCTATCGATCTTTCAGTGCTGCGCCGGAAGTTCGGGGTGAGGGGAAGTATCCGCACCGGGGTGGAGGTCTCACGCACCCCGGCGTCGCGATGCTGGTGCCGACGAGTCTACCACCTCCCGCCGTCCCCATCTATATCCTTACCTATATATCCGGGGCTTTATTTAAAAGTATCATTAACTCCATTAACTTTCCAACTGGATATATATTATCGGTTTCTTTTCATCCCGATTTGATTTTATGGGATATCTAACGTTACATCGGTTATCGATTGTGGCCCACCGACGAATTCGTATTAGAGATATCAACAGTTTAATCTCGCCAATTTATGTATCATATCCGGGTTTAAGGGGGTGGAAGCTGCAATCGGGATACTGTCTCCTGAAATGCTAGACGTCTACGTATTAACAAAAAGTTCAGACTTTGACTCGTCTTTTAGTTCGTTGCTTTTTTGGAAAAGTTCCTAACGGTTATTAAGTGGACCTCGTCAGCTGCGAGTAATTTATGATGATATAGTCAAAGCATGATAAATGGACTTTAATTGAAAGGGAGGGCGGGAAAATATTCAATTAAGTGAAAATGTTCCGGTTTTAATGGTCGTCGATTCAGCTAAATTTTTGACATGTTTGTTGGTCCCACAACTCCCATAAGTCTATAAATTGTACTTATTAATTAAAATTTACATACCAACCTTGATTAAAATAAAAATATTAGAAAAACTTTAAAGGTCGGGTTTCGCGTTCTTTTGTTCTTCCTATATTAATTATCCGTTTCATGCTCAAGGCTTATTCAGAATATAAGTTTTAATACGATTATACTTCCCTTATTAAATTTAGCAACTTAAAACTCAATTTTGTTGGTTCCATCATTTATAAATTGACAAATGAAATAACTCGGATTTTCCTTTGGGACTTCCTTCATAATTATATTAGGATTTCTTCTAACTTGGATTAATCATGGTTATTTAAATATTCAGTAAGGATTAGTGGTTATAGCTTAGACTAATAGGTTTGCTTTTTCAAAAAAAGGGAAAAAGCACGTTAAATGATATTGTACCGGACCCACAGCTCGTATGTTGCTGACTTGAATAAATTACATCTACATGGAGCAGTTTTGTAACCGAGCTGATACCATCAGAACTCTGAAAATGTGTAATGTACGAGTGAACCAGATATGTCATAGTAAATACATCAGAAATTTTTGTTTCTCTTCTACCTTTTGTATCATACATTTAAATAAAAACTAGCCTTTATTAAGAAATAATAATAATTTAGTTAATGGGGTTTTTATGTATTTTATTTTTAATATTCGCAGGCATTTAAACCTCTGACATTCGGAGCCTACTTACCAATTTACCTACCTATAAATAAAATGGCGCAAAACAACACATTACAGTAATCACCGATCAATGGTAATACGAAACAATCAAAATTTTGCCTTTGTTCTTAAGCAGGAGACTTCCAAACTTAATATTTACCGTCATTTTAAAACGAGACAATGTCATCTTATTGCTTTTGGAGTCTTTACAATGCCTCAAAAATTTTCGTCTCTAAATCGAATTTACAATTTAACACGATGTTTTTGGTTATTCTGTTTTGAAGAATTTTGTGAATGTTTTGAACTGCAGTAGTATGAAGATACCGCCGTTTCCAAATTTAATTTTTTTAAATTAACTTTAACTAGAAAAGGAAATAGTAAATTCTTATACAAAGAGAACATTCTTCTATAAGCCCTAAATATTTTTTTCGCCATTTTATTAAATTTAGTTTATCGTAAAAAATGGATTGTACAAAATCAATCTCCAAAATAATAATTTGATTAAGGTATAAACAACGGTTTAATTAAACAAAATAATCTTCAAAAACAAATGTTTATTGACATATTGCAATTACTGTAAATAATGGTCCTTTTAATTCTTCATTTAAGAGATGTTCAGTTATGTCATTTCATAAAACAGTGAATCCGTGGTATTGTGAATATACAAAATTATTAAAAGCGAAGGTCCATTTGATTGGCGTTTTTCCAATTTCTGTTTAACAAGGGACGTTGGTTTCAGCTTTGTGTTTTGTGAACACAAATCCATCACTGTGATGAATTATGTACTCGTAAGCTCCAATAGCAATTTATTTCAAGCATCAAATGAAATTTCAAGGTCTAAAATTGAATGGGCCAAAGATCAACTTTTTTTGTTGTAACCCAGATATTTTAATTTTTATTTCTTTATCACTGTAGTATAGGCATTATAAATGCGATAGTGTAATAATTAATGTTGCTTTTATATACTAAATATTCGTAGTGTTTCCCTTGTTTTCATATTAAAATTTGTTTTCGTGCTGCCATTCATACGTGGTTCTGAGTTCTGACATAATACGTTTCGGTGGTTATCTTAATTTTATTATCCAAATATGTAAATGTTTTCGCTAGGATTAACATACTACACTTTCTCAATCCATTAAGTAACATGACACGAATAATCCGGCTTCCAACTCGAGCCAACATTACATCAATGAATTTGGGATGTTTGTTACTACTGCTCTGAAAAATCGGTCAATGGCTTAAGCTTTAATTAAAATCACATTGCTTTAGTATGGTGGCTATTGATTATGATTATTAAATACAATAGTTGTTGATTTGCATATGGAACGGTTCCTACTAAATTAAAAGTGTATTTGGCATTCGTTCAGGTTTTAGTTTTATTTTTCTGAATTGATAATATGTTCAAATATATAAGAGAGGTTTATCTCTTGGCAATCGGCAGGCTGCCAAAAAGACTCGCTTAATAGCAGTTAATTGACAAAATTGACGACCGACATTTTCAACACTTATTAATTGTTTACGCTTTGATTAATTGACTATTTCTGGTCGATCTATCCTACTAAGACAGCTGGTGCTGAATTAAAATTGTGCCACGTCGTGATTGGTATCTATGCATATACATTAGGGATGACGTATGGGGGAAAAGGGGTTGTTGGACAAGAGTGCAAATATTGACATACTAATTTTCATCAAGCTCGTTTGCATACTTAAATTTGCTAAAACGAATGTTATGTATGTACAGGCTTTTTAGACAAAATTACAATGTTCAACCGACAATTTTTTCACCCCTTCTCGCTCCATTTCTGAGTATATTATATCCCTGTCCCCATCCCCAGAGTAATATTAAGTACGAGTACGACTAGTGTTTATGTAGCGCCAGACTGACTCCAGATGGTGCCTGATGGGAATCCAGCGATGACAGATTTAACATGCGTGAAAAAAATGTGCAAGTCCCTCCCTGAATAAAACATCAGGGTATGTACGAGCACGAATACTTAGACAGTATTGCATTTCATTATGCGTCGTCATGTTTATTAAGTGCTTAGTTTTTACTGTATCTGTGCAGTATTCATGACGGAGCACGCGTTGCAATTCATTATGCAAAAGGATTAGATGGAGATTTCAAGTCAATCGGTGATAAAAAAAGTGGTCCGTCAGGAGTATCATGGGGTTTCCTGTAATTTTCATCTTTTTTTCTTTCGTTTATCATTTTAGTATTTCCGTTTTGTGTTGTAAACTGTGTAGAAATTTAAAGCATCCATGCGACTAACCAGAAGAAAAAAGTTGATCAGACAACCCCAATTATTTTAAGAGTGAGTACTGAAGGGACAAAAAGATTTAAAAAACTAAGCAACGGAAAAATCCTGTTATGGAATGACCTCAGCTATATATTTATTTTCTTCAATATTGACAATTTTAATAGCCGTCGTAACACTAGCATCTTATCCAACCCAACGTTGACGTGATTTGCCAAAATATACTCAAGGAAGGTGTCAAGGAAGCGATTCTTTATCTAATCATTCAATCTTTGCGGGTTTAATCTTTCAATTTAAACTTTTAAACTTTAAAGTGACGTTTTACAGTTGAACGAATTTAACATCTAAATAACAACCCGGCTACTAATTTCACCATTTCAGAACTGAATGGTATTTAAGATGCGAAGGAATAATTATAGGTATTTAAAACTCGAATAGAATATGTTGGAACGTAATTCTCACAGGGTATATCAGGCTTCTTAGTAATTTTGCTCTCGAATAGTCGTACAAAACCATACTAAATAACACAGTTTTCAATATTTACGGACAGCATCGGATTAAGAGAAGTGCCATAATATGCATAATTTTTCTTTGGCAAGTATTGTTGTTTACCCAAAATTTGCCGCCTCTACAACCTGACGCTTCTTCTGCTTCAGTACTAATTCAGCCCCGGTTATGGACGAGTAAGATGTGTGGGTAATATCGTTGATTGAGGAATAGGTAATATTACATTGTTGACTAGGCCTTGGCACAGTCTGCTGTGCGAAATACAGTATTAGCGAAAATTATAAGAACGCGGCATGGTTTGATCTACAGTAATTGTTTGTTATACTTGATTGGTGTAATTTTCTACTATGAAAAACGCAACCAGCATATTTATGAGGTTGTTCTAATTCCAACTAAAAGAAAAGACCCACCAGAATTTTTAAATAACAACTTCCATGGTTGTTACGCTTAACGGCACTTGCAACATCAAAACGGACCAAAGGATTGAAATAAAACAACAAAACTTCTCTAATTTAAGTATTTTGATATCTACATTTACATGAATATACATTTAAAACAAAATGTTTTCTTTACATCTTATCAGTCGAATAAATTTCATCAGGTCATGCGATATCCTATAATGTACTCTGCTCCGAGGACCTTAATTCAAAATCAATAATCACAAACTGGATTAGTAAATCACCTGCACGTTGGCATCTATTAATAGCGTAAAGTATGACATCGAATACCAGATATTCAGAAAAATGGATAGATATATATTTATATATTTCTTCGCATGCATTAACGGTAGCTGATATCTTATCGCTTCATACATTTTGATGATTCGATGAAAAACAACTTTCTTGGATATTTATCGTCTAAGGATATAGTTTCAAGAACAAGCTGTTACATTTTCTGTGGTAAGCCGCAAATACATAGGTGAAGCCAGACACGAAAATGGTTTTACCGTTCAATTAACATTATAACATGATGCTGGAGGCACAATCCAATCGCGCATTGCACATATAAGAAAATATAATCAATCTTATCCTTATGTGATTCTTAATCTTATGCAGTATCATTGCTATACAATTAAAAAATTCATAACAAGCCGAAAATGAAAAATAGAAATACACAATAAATTTTCGTTATTCAAGTTTTGCTGGTCATACTCATGCTTATTTAATCACGTGGACCACCCACCTTTGACTGTGTTACAAGAAGGAGTATGCTTAATCTATATCATGATCGATAAATTTGTATGTGTATGGCCAACATTAGATACCGTTGCGATGTAACACAAATAATATGTTAGTATGCACAGGAACATAAACATTGCAAAAAACCTGGTAACGAAACAGGCAAAAATTAACAAATTCCTTAAAATCATATAATTTTCGTGCATCCCCAAAAACAAAACTTTATTCTTAAATTAATTCAACTAATCCATTGTACTACAACAAAATAATATCTAAAATTTTGAACTTAATAAAAATTCAGAGAATAATTGCACAGTGAGTTAGTTAAGTGAAACGAGTCAAAATTCAGGTCGAAATAAAAATACGCCTTAATTTTGTGCCCTTTCGTTTCACTTCTTCGCGCCGAGAACCGTACAGAAACCAGTGAAATTTTCTTCAGAACTACGCAACATACAGATTTGCAAAAATACACTTTACTTATTGATACAATTCCTTCAATCTACAACTTACATACAGACATATGGACGTACAGATCGCGGTTCATTTATCACTGCTTCTCCGTTAATTTCTTCGTCGGTGCCACGATTCCTTGTCTTTCTAACAACATATTTACACTGGCTATTTACACACTTGCTTTCACAACACGCACTTGGAATGAAGATTGGGATTGGGAATGTAAGGAACTAATCTAAATAGAGAGATGAATATATTAAGCTGTGATATATACACTCGTTTTCTCATACACCACGCACACTAGATACAAGCAGCTCGAAGCAAGCCCACCCTTCAGAACACTTCACTGTCTTTTTACGTTATTTTACGCGCGCACACTACGGTTGCTATCAAAAGGGCTATGCTCGATGTGATACTGGCCGCACTTCCTCCGTCATTTTTCTTCACTTCCTTGACGTCCTTATTCTCCCATGATTGGGCACTATCGTCCGCTATCATTATATGATTGTTATCGTGATTTCCGTCCATCGAATTGCCGAGTTCGTCGGGAACCCTCCTTTCTTTATTAGCCGGAATATCATATGGTTCAGGTGGAGTTAAAGGATCGACTTCTTCGGTGGTAGTAGTAGTGCTCTTTGAAGTAGTTGTGGTTCGGCTAGTAGTGGTTGTCGTAGTTGTGGTGGTTGTAGTTGGAACAAAACTATTGTTATGTAGAAAATACACGGGGCCGAATTCGGGCATTACATCTCTCATGCTGAACTCGCGTTGATTCTCTTTAATAAGCCTTTCCATTTTCTCACCGCCTTTATATAAGGAAACAACGACAGCTGTATAAGGAGTATCCCATTCTCCGTAATTGCCGCGCAACGTTACATTTACTGCTGTTCCAGGAGCTAAAAAGCCCTCAATTCGATGTGTTACTAGTTTCTCCGCAGATTCTGCGAGTCCCCATTCTCCGTGAAGATTCGTTCCATTACGTAGACGAACAACAAGTGGAAGGCCTGTTAGAAGTCCATGTCCATGTCCCCAGTACAACGTATAATTATATTGGTAACTGATAACGGTATCTACTCGATCAACTCCACCTGACCCGTCTTCATTCTTCAGGATAACCTGTCCCAAAACAACAGCATTCTGCTTAATTCGTTTTCGTAAATTGTCCACTTTAATTCCGGTTAATTCGTAGGCCACTGGTTCGGTTTCAACCAAAATTTCGCCGTCTTCGTACTCTAACTGTTCATCGTTCTGATCCACCAAACTGTACTTTCCAAAGTTATCAGATGGATCAAACTTACCCAAAAAGTACGTTAACGATCCCTGTTTATTGTGGGTATTCGCTTTTCTGCGGGCAATAAAGTTCCTAAATGGCTCGTCGCCTCCAGTTACAGCACCCTGAGGATTTAGGGTGTATTTATCTCGAGAAACCCAAGTGAGGTTCGCTGCTCCTTCAGTATTAATGAGAATTTCGTAGCGGTCGGAATGTCCCACTTCCCCACGCAACGATGTTATACATCTTGGATCGGTTGGTCGTAATTGTCCCGCAACCCATACACCGTTTTGTTTTGCTCGGCAAACGTATACTGGTTCACTTGGAACGCCGTTAAATGCACTATTCTCTTCATCAATTTCATCTGAAACAAGATTTTATATGTATTTTTTTGGAAGTTTTGAGAAATGCTTTTTGAAAATGTATTTAGACAAACTTATTTATTTGCATCTAACTACTTTGATATGGCAGGAATATAAATCTGATTGCAAAATACATACGAATCATCTACCACGGCAACGCATAAACGTGAGAAAATTAACTAAAGTTAAATCTGAGTATGTAGTACACCTCAGATTCAGATCAGAACAAAAACGTTTCTTCTCCATTTTTCCTTCAGAACTCCAACAGGTGGGTAGTGTTAATTTACATGATGGTTGTACAAAATTTGCAACTAAATCCAACTGTTAATAATTTATCATAATGCATCGTTATGCGGTACTTGGCGTTTGACCTTTTGCATTTAGATTACATCCCGTTTATCCATAAATCGTAGAACCGCCTCCTCACTAGTAATTTTGACTACATTTTCCTTTTTTGTCATAATAAGTTGGTTATAATTTGTACAATCAATTTACCTTGCATGGTTTGATATGCACCCACGACGGCGTCCTGTAAATTTACGGTTTGCTTGCTAGTTGCCGATATCCATTGTAAAGTGCTGGATGTAACTACTTGCTGTAGATTTTCAGCGAGAATTAGAACAGGTTGTTCGGTGTATGCAGAGGATACAACCGTGAAGAGTACGGCGAGAAGACTTATGTAAAATCTTCCCATGTTTACCTGTAACAAACAAAAGATAGTGATGAGTTTATTTCAGCGGTACATATACGGCGAACGATGGAGACTTTGTTGACCCAAATTACTACATTGTGTTCATATGCAAATGTCCATTATTCAATCTATTACGTCTAATGAATCTTGTCAGTTGTCTCTGAAACCGATTACTTTCAAGCTGACCCTCGCTTAACCACGTCCTAGTGATAAATAAAGGTTCAACTCCAGACAGGCATTAGTTTGGTTTACTACGGTGTCAACTGACACTATTCTAGTAAGCTCTCATCCCTTTTAATTAACAGCGTTTTAAATTAATCCCAAGTTCACTCTGCTGGACCGATTCGGATGTTATAAACAAGACTTTATTGCAACCACAACGGAATAGTTTAAAACATTTGATTACATAATTAAATAACCGGTCTTTTTATGCCGAATCTGGAAATAAAACTAACTAACCCATATTCGAACTATTGGAACGTGAATATATGGTGATGATGTCATACCTAAAAAAACTCGTTTTCAAATTGCAAATAAAAACCTGGCGTGGTTTATGTTGCAGCTCTTATAACATTTTATGGTGTCCTTGGATATTCGTGTCAAAATACACGTACGTTTGTTGTAAACATTTTTCTAAATAGTAAAGGTACTTGCACTATAAAGCAAGTACGACGTACCGTAAACCAAACCACTACATATAAATAAAAAAGGAAATGCGTTTAGTATCTAACTATTAGCATTATTATGAGATTTGCAGAATGATTTGAGGGAACTTCACATGAATGGTGTAAATGCGGGCAGAAAACCCCATATATTTCGAAACAGGAAAATTAACGTCACATTTTATATGTAAAGTGCACGATCCGCGTTGGACAGGCGGTAAAATCTAAAGATTATGGGAAATTCGTGTCAGGTGTTGTGTGTTTCGAAGTTTCCCCCTTTTTCTCTTCGGCCTTAGTTTGAAATCCTACTTTCATAGATCTAACGAGAGTAATTTCAGGTCTTAACTCTGACCGTATTCGCTCTAATATTCAAAATAATTTATCAAAGCAATTTGGGTCAGTTTTTCCCATTAGCATTTCTTACTGATGCTGATGGTTGGAAAAGAATCTAATAATTTCCTGTGCTGTGGATCGTTAGAAGTTAATTATTTAGCGCTCCCTCTTCCGTATTGCTGTAATTTCACAAAGAAAACATGCTGAAAACAGTAATGGCTGGTTTAGTAATTACTTTTCATGTCATGGTAAATCATACGTTTCTTGTTTCATGGTAGCATCATGAATGGTGAAACAAATTTCTTAAAAGATGTTAACGTAACGTACATTAATTAGAAATTTCACGGAGTAAGAATTTTATTCGACATAAAACATCATAAAAGCCTTTTGTTATGCTGTGGTGCAAATATGCGATTGTTTGTCTCTAAAACAAATTAATTTTGTATTTGGAGCATTAATTAAAATTCCGAGACAGATAAGCCAAAACCGGGGTCGCGATACTACGATCTACGATAAGGAAATTAGTCTTCTTACCCAGACAAGAGACGTAGTATAGTGTATCTTATAAATATGCACATAATTTGTTTATGTATTAATATTATGCAGTCATTTGACGATGTTGACGGAAAATTTGTACGTTGCTTAATAACACGTTGAAATAATATTTTATTTATAAGTTCAGTGCATGTTTCGCATTTCTAGAAAATTCACCCGTTTAGCTTGGCAAAAATTACGTAACGTATTTAATACAACTCTTTTCTCCGAATTCGTACCAGATAAAACTACATAAAAAGTTAAAAAAATTAATGCATGGGGTAATTAACACGTTTTTAACAGTGTGTTATTTGTAATTTGTTTGTATTTTACGAACTTTACAACTCGCTAAGTAGTAGGTACAACGATATATGTACATATTAATAATAATCAATTATTGTATAATCCTTGAATTTTGGGTATTTGCTTTACAACTGCAAAAAATATTTAATTAACAATATAAAAATTTAATGGAAACGACATACCTAACCTTAACTTTGACATTTTTATGTATCTCAAGATTTATATTAAAATGAACTGAATTAGTCAGTTATATGTCAGCAAGAACCTTTTCTAAATAACGCTAGGAATTCATAATTTAGATCTCAAAATTACCACTTAAGGTTTAATTAAAGTTTATAGTACACCTTTATTTATTATTATTTCCTATGTTTATGTAGCTGGGAGTGGTTACGAACTAATTTTTCTTTAATTATTAAGTTTATATCTCAGATATTCCATTAGGATACGAAATATTTATTTTCTGTCTTTATCAAACATTTTCAAAGCGTTCTTTATAAATATTGAGTGTTCTTAAAAGGCTTCGATCTTTTTCCTATGGGAACTTTCTGAAATGTTTTGATAAAAACTTAAAAGTTTCCTACTATTGTTCAAGTTGCTATTTTGGAATTAATTACATGTTATATACACAAACATGAAACTTGTCATAGTTAAAAAAACGGCCTTAATAAGCAGGTAAAATAGCCTACTCGTTAATTATGGGGACTAGGCGGTCTAGACATTTTTCAGGGGTCAAAATACTAACTAATCTTGAGGAAAAATTAACTGTACCAACATCTCATTATGATTGTCGTTTGTACGTTAACCTCTTTGACCTTACTTAACTTAATTTTGTAAACAACCTAAATATTCAATATTTTAAATTCAATTAGAATCTTCCAGATTACGCAGTCGTTGAGCTAGTTTAAGTGACGATAAAAATGCTTTATAAAGTTATGGCCTTTTTATTATGAATTATTTGTTTCGTTACGCTGTTAATTTAATTTAAGAAAAAACTGTTATGTTTATGGGGCACTGTGAAAGGACATTTAATTTTTGTACCGTTAAGTGTAATACTGGTGTTATTTAGCAACATGTGGTTGGTATGAGTGCACTTGACTTCTAAAAGGGCAGAAGGTTACAATAGCAAATGCATTGAGGTTCTATTAATGCTGACACTTACTTCAAGTACAACGACCTGTACTTATTGAAATTGTTATTATTAACCATATAACATTATTGTCTAATACATGCTCATGGTTCTATTTTAAGGACAACCCGATGTAATTGGCTTTTCTTTATAACCGGTATCTTGACATAAGTTGTACTCGTTTTGTACACATTTTTACAAATAACTAGTGTGAGATATGTCGAGAAATGCTACGAATATAAAACGCCTCCTCGGCTGCCTTTTATAGAAACGACACGTGCCTATACAAGCTCCGGATTTCAATATAATTTAAGGTTCGAGACTTTCATTATCCGCATGGGGGAGAATATTCATCTGTTATATTAATTTAAGGCACGTGTCATATACAATTTGCATGCCTATCCAATTTCAAAAAATCAGTACCGTGAAAAACCACAAAACCGCACTTATTTAACACTTTGTTTTACTGCAGTCGCTACTTTAATTTTGATCAATTTTTAATTTAGAGTAAATTTCCCTTTCCCATGTTCAGTAACTTCAAACAATTTTGACATGGAAAATTTTTGGAAATTCAAGTGGGTCAAATAATTCGGTACAAAAGTTTACTTCCGGTTTCCAATCGAACGTCACTTCCGCCCCTCAAGCGTGCAAAGCTTGCATAGAATTTGTCCCTGAAATAATTAAACAATAAAACTCATTAAACCTAATCTCATTAGCAACAAAGTAAAGCTTATTGCGACGCTGTCTGCTGGAGGCCGATATTGCCATACCCGAGTTGTCATGACAACCCCCCAACTGTGCAATCATAAACATGCTGCCCCGAGGGGCTGCAACCCCCAATGTAACTGCAGGCCTGCAGCAGACCGCGCTTGCTTACCTTGCCTCGTTTACCCCCTAATTATTTTCTACCGTACGCTATCGACACATAAGGGCTCCCGTTTACCATTTCGGTACACGTCAGGTGTGCAAAGATTGCTCTCCAATATTGGTATCTCATATGTAATGTAGGGCGCAAGAGATGAACTGAAGTACACGTATGAGTTACGATTGATATAGAACTAATCGAAAACCTCATAACTGTTCCTTTTTAGAAGATTCTCGATGTTGGGATGTGGATTTCATACAGAGATATGAAAGTATGAAAGTACTAAAAGTTGCAATAAAAATGGATGATATGAACTTCTACGACAACTTTGGGGTTTCAGGAGTGGGATTTCAAATATTCGAGAGGGTTGGAGTGGTTAATTTTGAAATTTAAGTTATGCTCGATGTGATACAATGGAAAATGGAGATTTTTTGCTGTTTAAGAAATAAATTTAGGTTTGCCAGAAGAGCTGATTTAGATGGTTTTTAATTTTCGCCCCACGTTGGCGAAAAAGATATTTGAGAAATTTGATTTTATCATAACAGTTTAGCTGGAATTTTCGCAATCACGACTTTAACTAAAGACGAAAATCTAACAATATTTGCTATTTTGATTTCTTCAATTAAATTTCACGAAGAGTTCAGAATGTTACAGCGGCCAAAAAACGCTTATCGGATTGGGTAATAGCAATAACTATGTCAACACGATTACTGACAAATTACTATTAGCTCCATAGCCACCAAGCTCGTTTCATTGTTTTTTAATACTAAAAAAACCTAACTAAGCAACGTAGAGATGAAGGCCAAAAGTTGTCTCATGTGAAACATGGGCATCACAGATACATATATGCATCGTAGAAAAACAGCTTGAAAACAATGTTAATTATGAAGATACACGTTAGAAGAGTTTTAAATAATATCATTTTTTAGACATTGTCTGATCCTATTATGTATAATTAAGAGTATTATTACATAAAAGCCAACTTTTTGGAACAAATATGTCGGCTCTTCATCTTAGGACTCCAGCGGTCGCTTAAACGTTTATACGATCAAGCCGGCCTTGTATATTTGTATGAATCGTAGTAACAAGTTGATAGGAGCGACAACTAAATAATAATAAAAGTGTGTTTCAATTTCAAAGTGGCTGGATGTCTTGCCAGATGATAATGTACGACCTGTCCTATATACATATAGTTCAATAAGTCGTACACTACCATTTGGCTAATTTAGCCAAGTTGAAAGACATTTCTTCTAATAATGAATATGGTCTTCCCCTTTCTTTCCATGTAATTGTTTCTCTTGCCATCTTGGCCCATTGTCTATTGACTGTAACTCCTCTTACGTCGTTTTTTCATCCCTTTGGCGATCGGCCAACCCCTTTGTTCCGTGCTCAGGGTATTTACTGGAATTCTATCTGTCCACGTATCATCCGCTTTTACTTACGTATCTTATCCAACTCTATTTTTGTTTGACAACTTTTTGTACTACATATGTCCAATACTCCAGACTTCGGTGGCCGAGTGGTGTTTCCGGTTGAAGTCCGGGCCGACAGATGTATTGGTGTGTTCTGGCTCGGGTTCAAACCGTCATTCCTCCAATGCATCTCAGCATACTCTTAATTAAGTTAGTATAAGCGTAGTCCCCGCACAATGTGCTTATGCGTGGTTAGTCCTGACAAATCCATCCACTCCAGTTTTTCCCTTATTCACTCTCGTAAAAACACTCTTAGCATTCTTCTATTGGCCTTTCAGCGGTCACCAACGTTTTAATTATTGTGGTTATTAATAATGAAAAATATTAAACCGCATTAAATATTCGCAAATTAGGAATATAGTACTAAACTAAACCGGCATAAGACTCCTTACCCCGATCAGGTATAACGCCAAGTGGTGTACTGTGTACCTTATCTTGGTAATTTTCATAAACTCTGAAGAATTTGCTTGAACGTTACAATTTCCCAAATTAAATGTGGCCACCCTCAACCAATTCCTAATAAAGATTTAGTTCAGTATATTTCAAAGCCTCCTAAAATTCAATTATTTGAGAAGTTGGGTTAGGAACAATGCTAAAAACCGATATGAAACTTCTTGTAAAAGGGATTCTAAATACTTAAAGCGATACCTTTTAATCAATTTCACTTGTTGAATCCAAACAATCGTATGAAAAAATAAACCCTCTCTTGTTGACCGCAAATCTACCCCAATCGTACTTGACAGCTTAAATCTGGTTGCATTTATTTCACCCCTGTACAAAGCTCTATGAAGAGCGTTAGAATACCGTAACTGTTTGTATTCGGCTAATAGTTCTGAATGTTACACAAGATTATTGTGGTTTTGATTGGAATCCTCAGTGGAAATCTTGTAATTTCCGTCTGAAACCTTTGAAAACCTTACTGTCTGTAACATGTTTTATGCACGATCGCATTATAATGTTTCAATTATGTCTGAATTTGTTTGACATAAACGTCTATTTATAGCCCGTGGGTGTCTTTATAGGCCGCCGGTCTATAATGAAACGTCAAAAATTGATAAACATTTTAACAGTCTTATAAAGATTTTTTTTCAATTAATACCGAATGTATGCTCTTTATTAGAACTCTATTTAGGGTAATTTGTATTAACAACACAGTTAACACAATTATTTATGTGAATATTCCTAGGCGTAAATGCTTCAACCATTTGACAGTAGTCAGTAAAAATTAAAATAATTGAGCAACTAACTACTCGATGTGGGTAGAAAATTAATTTATTTTTTATTTCAGTTTTAAAATCTTCGATCGTGCATAAAATTATGTATGTACCACTGGCGTAACTTGCTTTTATGGCCTTCGACGTGTCTTTAGCCCTCGACTAGCGTCTCGGGCTCAAAATCACGTCTCAGGCCATAAAAGCATCTTTACGCCCTTGGTACATAAATAACTATTGTGTTGACAATTCAATACACAATCAAAATTAGGCTAAATGTTCAGTATAAAATGTTATGGATTTGAGCCCGTTGTTACAATAATCAAATTTAATACTAAAATTATGAAGATTAATCCTTCATGTATGTAACTACATACATATATGTTTGAACAAAACAGAATAATAAATTACCCGCACATTTAATATTAAAAAGAGTAATAAATAAAAGGTACGATTAAAAGTTGAAGAACGTTCCGGCAATATTTTATAAAATACTCAAGGTTTTTGCAATTATAACAAGGGATTAATATTTTATGAAATGTTAATACCTAAAACAGCAAACGAATAAATAAACTGCAAGAATAAATTCGTTTTAATTGTAAAAGCCAACACTGCCGAGTGAAAATATTCAACATTAAGACATCGAACGGAACAGTTTCCCTTTTTATACGGAATTATGGAAATATATGAAATTCTTCAACAGAAACTAGGAAGTTAATAACATAATAATCCAAGAAATGAAAGTTAATAATTCTCTCGATTTGACGTAATTAAACAATTATTTTCGCGCTAAAAATTTCACATTAATTAATCCCGAGTAAATCACTTACTATTCGTAACATGATTTCAAAGAAAACGTATGTACTTCTAGGAATTTTTGCATGTGCTTTTAAAGACGATAATTACATTTTAATTGCCTGTTTGTGCAAATGCACTACAATTACATGTAAGAGGTACCTGTTAATTGAGAGGAATACTGAACACTTCCTATAAGCGTCCTTGGATATGTGTAGCGAAACGGAATTCCAGCTTAGGATATAAACGCAATTTTCCGTACACGCGTTTTCCCATGTAAGCGAAGGGAAGAATTACACCTGTTGAGGGGTTAATTCTGATTTTCAAGAACCATCCTTTATAATACCAAAATTTACTGAATAATGAATGCGATCCTGTCTGCGCCCATGTTATCCCTTATTATTAAAAGCTTTTTATGGCGCCACTCGGTTGTTTCGGTTTTTTAATGGTTTTTCGGTTATCTCCGATGCTTCAAGCTATCCATCGGAACAACAATGAATTAATTAGCTTTTTTGCATCAGATTGTCAGAAAAATATTCACCGCGAATTACAATCTCAGGGAAGAATATAAAAGAAACGAAGGAGTGTGGGTGCGCCTGTTAGGGATATGCATGGTTCACTCAATTCTATAGGATGAGGGGGCGTTATAAATCTTGGTTTACAATGTGAACCGGTTGAACGCTAAATTAAAGAAACCTCACATTTCGAATCGTGGATCGGGCAAAGGCATGATTGAATTGAGGAAACCGCGAACCACTTCACGAGCTTGTATTGTGTTCGGGCTTCAAACGAAATAACCTATGGGATAAGTTTTAACATAATAAAATAGATACAAGGAATGCACGCACAAAGTGAAATTTCGAATTAAATTTCTTTCAGTGGTTAAATCCATTAAGCAACCTTGAACGAGAACTTTGATGTTAAGTGTAATTTTGGTTACTTGAGCTTTCACAGTAATGAAGAAGGAATTTTTCCAGGTTTATTTTATAAAACCAACATTAATTACATGTTGAACTGCGTATCATAAGCAGGTACAACATAACATAACCAGTGGCTTCGAGCAAGGCGAGGGATATAAATTAGTAATAGAAAATGATAAATTGCTTCCGATCCATGCCATTAAATAAAAATATAAATACATAATAATAATAATAAAACAATGGTCAAAATTCGTAGCTTGGGGCCTCACTTTATACAGACCTAAATACATAAAACATACTCAGGTTGTTTAAAAAGGCATAAACTTTTTATCTTTAGCGCTTCCACACGAGTTGATAGTACAAGGACAAACTACAATCAAAAAGAGTATAATATGACCCAAGCGTTTGGTAAATATAAATTTATAACTTCATAAAACTTGAACCATAAAATTAAATCCCCTAAAGCCTCAAGGTGTGAATAAAATAACTTTGAAACCGTTAGGTGAAAATAAATTCTGATTTATAAACCTGTAATTGACTTCTGAAATTACATAATAAATTTTTGAAAAACACACATCAGTAAATTGATGTCTTTCAAGTTCAGGACTGCGGATTGTTTTATTCAGGATTTTCCCAGGTTTTTCTGCGATATGAAGGTAGATAAAATCGGAAGAGAAGATTACATTTACATTGATCAAGTTGCCAAAAATTAGAAATCAAAGCCATTCTTTGCTTATCAGTGGGGAAAATCTGTAAATTAGTTTATCCCAGAAATAAAATATACAGCGCATCAGGTTTCAACTAATGTGTTTAACGACAATTTAAATTTTTCTACAAACGGTATATGTAATAAATTACGAAACAGAAAATTGTTCTCTGGAGAAGTATTCGAGACAACTTTTTATCACTGCGGATTGTTATATCTTCCTTGATTTTATTTACACTCAATCGTTCAATTTGTATGTGGGAATATTTTATATTCTTGAGAATTAAACTAAAATTTATATCCATTTAAATAAATCCAATTTACAGTAGGAAGTGAGTCGTTTAAACGAATTTTATACTTGCGAAATTTCCGACATTCGTAATTAACATACAAGTGCCTTTAAACGAGTACTTTATTGTCTTAATAAATTGTATAAGACACTCTCTTTTTAGTGGAGCAAACATCCTTTTAGTGTTGAGAAATTCATCTTTTCATCCTGGACAATTCTAAAGTCAGAAATCCGTTGACGTAAAAGATCGTACATCTCTCACTTATTACATAAACGATTGTAAATGTATGCAAATTTCTTCCGTGCATTTAGCCGTCTCGAAGAAGCGATTATAACGGATAAACCTATAATTTTAAAACTATCCACCTTAAATCTTAGAACACCGACAAGTGGAACAATTATTATCGAACGATGAAAGCCTGTACTCTCGAATATAAATATGTGATAATTGAAGCTTCATCCATGCAGAAATTGGTATTATAAAAATCAAGAACGGTTTGTGCCATTATTGGCGCCGACATGGCCAAGTGGTTAAAAAAGCTTCGTTTGTTTTATTGGGCTTAGATACACGGAAGTTGCTTGTTTAAAGAACAAAAAGTTCTCTAATGATCTTCATTTTGCAATAATTAGGTCTGCGTGCAACGGTTCTTTGTGTAAAATTACTATCTTTAAAGTAAAAATTATCAATTAGAAAGCTCGAGTTTTGTAGATTAATTAATTTTAGATGCATTTTAAAAATTAGTCACGAAGATGTACTGTTTATAAATAATTTAGCAAACCTTCGGGCATTACCTTAGTTTTATTTGTTTTATAGTGATTACAGCACTGGATCCATCGTATTAACATGCCATAAGGCAGATGATTCAGAAATTCAATAAATACAACAAGAAATTGTATTTAGCCTTTATAGATTTTAAAAAAGTATTTGATTCTGTCGAATCTTGGGCAGTTATACACGCCCTTCAAAGGTGTAAACTTGACTACCGTTACGGCCACAGCTACTCACTGTAGAAACTTTTGATAACACAGAACGTATAGAGATTAAACGTGGTATAAGACAAGGATTACTTTCTAGAAACACCTTGGAAGACGTATTTAAAACACTGGGTTTGGATGAAAAGGGCGTCAATATAAATGGAGAAAACATGTCACATCTCAGATTCGCAGATGACATTGCCTCCTGACTTCGGAAAGCCCTGAAGAACTCTAAAAAATAATGGAACTTACAGAAGCCACCGAAAAAATAGGACTTTAAACCAACAAAACAAAAAAAATATGACAAATGACAACATAGAAAACCTACAGATAACATGTGCAGGCTCAATTCTGGAAATTGTCAATGACTTCATCTACCTAGGGCAAAACCTTCCATGGAAAACTTCCTGATGAGTTTTTTGTTCTTTTTTGTAATTCAAGTGAATGCCGATTATTGATATTTATTTTAAGCTTGTTATACCAAGGAAATTAATGTAAAAGATAAAATTTTTTGATTTAATACAGAAACACCGTTTTTTTTTACGTAAAACTGAAAAGAGTTTCAAAAGTAGTACCTATGGGAAATTAGTAGGAGTTCGATAAGAACTAAGAACCAATTTTTTTTAATCCAAAAATTAAGTCAAAAATATCCTTTATTACAGCTCAAAGATTCAATATACTTTCTTCTCTAAGTAGCATGATCGTTTTCGGATTGTATGTAGTTGTTGTTATTACGTATTTAAATCGAAAATTTAATTAGAATTTTATTTAAATCCAACTAAAAAAGGATAGAAGCGAATGTATAATTCGCATCTTAACATTTTAACCTTTTAAGAATCTCCCAATTAAATGACAAAATTAAATTACCTCACCTATTTAATATTGGCAATTTTTGGTCGCAAATTTTCCCAGGTAGTTCTGACCACCTACTCGTATTAATAATGTGATTGTTTTAGTGATGAGCAAAGTCCCATCTAAACAGCACGTATACATAATGATTCTTTATACAAGACTACGTGTGGGTGTGTGAGCGAACTAACAATTATTATTAATAGACGAAAATTGTATTTTTCGTCTCGCATCAATTAGGTTATTAATTAAACAACATAGCGACCTTGGTCCTAGTTTAAATAGCCGGTCAGATTTTTGGGTAATCGTTATTTGCACGCACGCTTGTTATGACTTATGAATTGGAAATTAGTTTTAATAAGGAATTACGAGAATGAAAAAATTGAACAAGAAGCTAATGTGAATTTGTTGAAGGATCATTATGTGCTTGTTTAAAACGTTAAAATGTAATAGCGATGATTAGTTTAAGTGACTATTTTTTGCGGACATTAAAAGCTGGAAGTACCTACGTAATAATTAGCATTGAATTACACTTGTAACACGCATTTGGCGTGTTAGTGAACTTCATACGTGAAAGTTTAATTTTAGCAACAGGAAAATTAAAAGACTTCTACGATTAATTTTACTATAATTCTATTTTTATTCTTTTTGAAATGAAAGTTAAACATGGGAAAAAGAATTAAAATACCTTTACTATCACTTAATAACGACGGTGAAATTTTTATAATTAATTTTAAAAGCTATTAATCATTAAATGCTCAAGTTAGCCTTGATATATTTTACTTTTTACATATGTAATTGCGAGTCGTTTAATAATTAATTCTTTTGTAACTTTCCGAGCTGCCTGTGTTGCGAATTAATTAAGGAATTTTAGAGCAAAAGATTATAATCATCTGGTCGATTAAAATACTTTGTTATGTTCTGTGTTATTTATGTAATGCATACGTTGCAAATTATCAGAATGCAAAGGATCTTCGTCTTTTGGATATTTTAATCAATTTAAATATTTCAAGCAAAATCTTCTTATTGATCGAAGTATACTCAACCACAACAAAACAAAAGTGGTCCTTTAGTGGTACAAAAACGAATCAAATTAAGAATGCTATGTTACGCAAAATTCTTGAAGAAATACTTACACTACTTTAAAATTCTTTTAATACACGAACTACGAATATCCAATAAGTGTCATATCTTAGTCTACAATCTTAAATTCGTCTGCACTGAGAGATTGGCAGTTGAATTTTGTTACATACAGAATTTTATGGATTAACTACAACCCAACTCATCATTCTCCTTATTCAGGACTCGGGAGGTTTTGCAGAAATATTTTATAACTAATTAAGTGAAAATACAAGACCCACAAACTTAAAAGCCAATAAACTTAAGTGGATTCTAAAACTCCTAACGTCTTTTTTGCATTACATTACAGTAAAACGTTTCCTTTTCCAGAATACGGCCTTGTTACCCATTCGAGAGAACAATAAATTGTTAGAGTTCGAAAAATTACGAGTCTCATGAATTATTGAAGCTCCAGATAAAAGTAGACATGACCTAAATAATCCACGAACGTAAACCTTGGTGGCGAATCTTTTGATCAAAGGGCCCTTCTCTCGGATGGTAAATTGTAAAAAAGAAAAATTATTTGAAAGTTTAATAAAGAGTCGCCATGACAGAGTCGTGAACTTTTTTCTTACGTACGTATTCAAGACCAGCTAAGCCGTTATCGCCTTCTGACGTCAAAAATGTTACCCTTTTTGGAATACAAGAAAAGAACAATAGATCAGTGAAGGACATCGGGGTTTATAGTATTATGAACCGGGAATAATTATATAAAATATATAATTTGCAATGCCAATCAAATGCTAAGTGATATCCGGTTCCGCTTGCACTGTCAACTAACATGTCCTTATCATTTAATTATTTTAAAGAATTTAACGGGTTTTTAGCTCTTTGAACATCCAACCTACATGTGTAAAACCTACTGATGTTTCAGTAATTTTTTCAAAGTTATTTATGTGCGTATCGATTTAACACCGTGTTGTATAGAAGCATCCCACGATTTTTATGAATCATAGTCCTAAGGTTATTAAAAAACACATTGAATTTTAGTCTTTAAAAGATGAGACAGAACCTTAAATTTTATTCATTTAAATCCCCAAATTTACCCTTTTTTATAAATTTGAATATATCATTAAAAAGGACAAGCTTTGCATAGGTATTCATTAAAATTAATCGTACTTAAAAATGTAAAATAAATAAAATTACTGATTGTCGGGCAGTAGACACAATTAACTTTGTTAAGAAAATAATTACCGGGTGAAAAATCCAGTACGCACAGTCGGAACCATAAAATTCAATTTACGTTTTAATTAGAATACGAGGCTAAACATTACTCAGGTCTCCAGGCTTGTTAAATTTTTTTTTAATGTGTGTACATTTATAATGTTGATGAAAAATTTGATGATGTAACGTAACAGCATATTTTAAAAGTTCTGTAATGTAAAACTCTTAGTTCATTCATACATTCATTCATCATAAAGCGTTGGGAGCCGTGGCATGTGAAAAAAATTCCGGAAGATTGTTTCCTAGTTTTTATACTTCTCATAGAAAGTGTTTGTGTGGAAGTTTTCTTCAAATTTTTAGAGATAGAAATTTAATGCCCATTTTTGGAAATTCTACTAGTTAGATCATGCTTATTTTTTCCCAAAGAATGACCTCACTGTTTATAAAATAAAATTCATAGGTTAACATTGAACTAATTACTATTACTATAAATTTTACAATTCTGCAGAAGTGCGGAATTATTAATGTCAAAGTCATAGCTATCTTTGACCTTAAAATACAGAATTATGCAACAAAAATTGTTTATACGTATAAAAATAATGATTACCGACGAGTTGTAAGAATAAAAATTTATATAATATAATGTTATTGTATGAACTCCTAAGAAAGCTGGTT
Organism: Melanotus villosus; assembly: GCA_963082815.1. NCBI lineage: Eukaryota > Metazoa > Arthropoda > Insecta > Coleoptera > Elateridae > Melanotus > Melanotus villosus. The sequence continues at coordinate 66,327,350 of OY720420.1, forward strand.
TTTCTCTCTCATCGGTTCTGACATTAAAACGAAGGTGAAAGAATAAAGAATTTGCATTTTAATCACTAAATTGGAAGGCTTCGTGGTTATTATAAATTTTTGCAACAAAATTTTTGCATGCTGACTCACATATGTAATAATATGATAAAAGAAGTAATTTATGCAAATGCTTATTTGAAAAGTCGTCCTCCAAAATGCATTTTGCACACGCGAAATTAAAAATGAAAGTATAAAAATTAATCCTGCTCTCCCTCGAGGTATTATGAGGTAATATATCTGTTTAAGCTTAACTACTATGACTAGCATGGTCCCAAATCAAACGTTTATAAATTAGTATAAGGCGTTTTATTTACAAATAATCGACTTTTTAACACAAAACAATAGAAGTTTATATATATTTTTTTAATCGTTAATAGCCGCCCAGAATTTTTGGAACACCTGGGATAAATGGCGTCGAAAGTTAACCCCAAATTTTTGCAATAAAATTAATCTCACGCCATTTTTCTTCAATGCAATTTAGAGGTTTATTTTTGTGCTCAAATTAATAGTACAGTCGTGCCTCATGACTCACCAATTGACTAGAATAATTTAATTCCCTGCCAATAACTGACCTTTAATTTCAATCTCCTGCACTGCACGTTCGCCTATGGGGAAGGTATTAAATTCTATCAGTCGAATGAGTGTTTAAAAAGTACATTAGTTGAGGTGCAATTAAGAGCTTTGATAATAACTTCATCACAATCAAGTTTTGTATCCAAATTAAATCGATTGATTAAGTGTGCTTAAAATTTCAATCTTAGTACCATCAAAGCGGCCATTTACTCTTTGAATAGCGGCTTCTACTTCAGACACTATCAAGTTCATCATATTAACAACTGCTCTTTTGTGTATCTGTTTTTCAATAGGTTATCATTATTTGCATCTGATTTCACTACGTATGTTGTAACGTTGTAAAAGGTTCAAGATCTCTAGCTTAACTAATTTACATAACTACTTGTTTATTATTTGTTGGTATACGTTCTAAGGATAATTGTTTAACTAGTGGGCTAAATCTAGGCTTGAGGATGCCAAGAGTGTAAGGTTTATTAAGAATAAAAATGCGGTCTGAAGTTCGGTTAAAAACTGCCCTCAACACCATTCTGAGATTCTGCCTGACAACTCAAAACATTGTGAAGATTTCATGTTTCAAAAATGAATTTAAGGCTATTTGCACCTATGCATTCTCAAATGAAGCTTACATTTTACGTTCAGCATGCCGCAATACATACGAGTTGAAAATAATGACTAGTATCATTACTCATCACTAATGACAATTTATAAAGTAGGCAATAAGATACATTACTGAAAACAAAAATGTACAATGGGTCTAAAAAAAAAACACAGAATTAGCGGTAAACAAAAAAGCGTAATCTCAGCTCATGCAAGAGCACGCTTCAGCCCGATTATGTAAACGTTAATAGAATTTTGATTAAAGAGAACTTCGGATCCTATATTCATTAATCACGGTTAAAATTATCCGGTAATTCTTGTCATAAAATTTTTATTTATTTACTAAACCCTACTTAAATTGATTTATAGCACGCATTAATATTAACGACTTATTAAATTTAACTGTCTTTTCATCTTATGAAAAATTACGCCAAACGAAAAGTTTCATTTACTTTTGTTTTTATTAATTTTTAAACTGGATTTAGAACCGAATAAATGGCAAACTGGACTTTAGCAATGAATTTCTGTGATAGATCGGTTTCGATTTATATTCTGACGTATTTATTTCGACCCCCCTTGTGCTTTAATGTTTGCCTATAAATTTATTCTTTTAAGGTATTTATTTTTATTGATTTCGATACTCTTCTTCTTCTTTAGGTGACTGACTATATTGTCCTCTGTCGAGGATATGGCTGCCTTTTGGCTTTCATGACTAGATTTAGAACTGGGGTGCGTCAGTCTCCAGTTTGCTTTATTAGATATTAGCAAAAAAAAACTCTGTCTTAAACTTGCATGTTTGTCCCTGAAATTCATTTTTTGTTGTAATAATTAAATTTTGGAAGTAAAAAATGTACAATTTTTTAAGGCCGTTTTATTGTTTTCTTATTTATTGTTTTCCGACATGTGGTGCTTGAATATGAAAAATACACTTATTTTTGTGGTTGACCAATCGGAAACATATGAGATATAAATAGTCAATAAAGCGCGATAATTAAAACGTTCTGAAAATTATTAACCAAGCAGAAGTGTTTTTACGGCTATCCAATAGTTAAATTAATAAAAGGTTTATACACGATTAAAGTTAATTTTAATGAATAATTCAACAAAATAGCTGGTGTGTACATCACAATTCGTGCATAAACAAAAATAACACTCAAAAACTCGAATTTAGACAAAATAAACGCAATGAACCTCGTGTGATCTATTTATATTTTTTATCTACGTAAAATATTCATGATAATTACCTTAAACGGGCGTTCAACAAACCCCTGATTTACTGAAAAAATAATAAGGATAAAGTATTAAACGATTTTTTTTAGATTTCCTGGAATTGTTTTCCTTTGTGTTGCAGGACTACGTAGTAAATAAACGACCGACAATAGAAATGACAAAATATTTATATTAAAGTAGTGATTTAACACCGTCATTGTATGAATTCCTAAAAAGGCATTTTTCATTAATTTAAAATTACGAATTATGTAACACTCCAAATGGAATTTAAAAAGGAAATAGGAAATATAACAAATAAAGGGGATATAAATTTAAATGAGCCATTAACTATTTCTAAAGCAACTTGCTTAACATATAAACTTGCTATAAATTTTTTGAATTACTTCTGCATACAGCAATTTTAAACATTCGTTCTTTACATTCATTAAAACTTGAGAAATCTCCGTCCCAAGAATGTACCAGCATTATTATTGGATAAACTGGGATTTAATTAAACTTCGGCAGTTACTCTCGGTTCGTTGTTTTTTATTGATGATTAATTTCGTCTACTTGAACTATCGCACACAATGCTCGTGCAATTTATTGGTTCTCAAGTTTCGTATATTAAAAGTCAAGGAATATTCCAGGATGCAAGTACATATTAATTATCTGATCAATAAAGATTGTTATTAACTTGAGCTTTTTCTATTTCCTGTGTCATTTATAACGATTTCATTATAAATCTAGCAAACAACATGAGTCACTTCCCATTGATCTGGCAACTTTATAACACTGAACTTCCGCTAAATCATAACCCGCTTTCCAAAGATGTAATTCACCGATGTCGTGGCGCCTCTTGGGCAAACTTACAAAGACAAATGGCTTTTCTCGGTCTGTACAAGAAAATGCACCATCCTGCCTGTTCGTATTTCAAAAGGCAGCAAAAACATCTCAAGACACACGAAACTAAAATTTAGCCTTTTTTTCTTAAAACACGCCGAGATTACTCGTCGTAAATTACCAAATTAGGTTTAAACCATATCATGCAACAGTTATTTCATGGTTTGTTATACACTGACTCACTGGCATTGAAAAGTTTCTCTCTTCTCGTAAATATTAGTAATAGCACTCGGTGAATAATAATTGTGGAATTACTCCTATGTGTAATATAATTGTGTTTGATGTGCGTAGGGTGCAAAATTTCGTATATGTGTAATTTTAAGAACATTTCGAGATACGTATGGAATTCGTCCTAAACTCCCTTAATGAAGGAATCAAACTAACGACGATGTTTGTCGCTCTTGCGGGTGTTGAGACACTTTAAGCTCCCCCAGTGGCTAGTAAAACGCCATTAGAATACCAAGCGACTCTGCGTAAATAATCAATTCCATCATCAAAGCCTAAAGTAATGGGAAACAGCTCATATAAACTGAGAACAGCTAGTAATTGAACTTCTCCCCGTATTCTATTGATCTGAAAAGCGTCCTTGTCATACGTACGAAGGTTTACACCTGCTTGTTTAATATTAAGCCCATTTTGTAATATAACAATGCAACGTGGGGGAAATTCTGCACGGTTGATAAAATTTCTGCTGCACGTGCTTGTTAATAATAAACAATGATTATTCAATTAAAAACATTGCCCCATTATCACTTACATATTGAATCATAGCTATTATTAAACGTACTTAATCGTGCTAAAAATTCCCTCGTTGATGAGGCTTTTATCATAAATTAAAATTTCAAATTCATTTTACGATTAAAAAATTAAGAAAATAACGAGCTTAACTTGAAAAACAATAATTTCCTTGTTTTTTCAAAAGGAATGCCCCCTTAAAAATGGAGATCTCCCAAGGGTAAATACACAAGCCAGTCTTAATAAAAAAAGTTTTTAAAAAGCTTGCCATTATGCAAATCAACCTGCAAAAATACCAGACATTGAATCGTCTGACACTGTCACTTTCTTTCGCCATCTAAATGTGTTTTAGGAAGGATTAAAAATTGCCCACAGCTGTTGAAGCGTAAGACGAATTTTGCAAAAAATACTATGCAACATGATACCGTGTAATTTAAACTTGTAAATTTGTTAAAATAATGTCGTTATTACAACAAAAAATTCCAATTTGGCCTTCTAAAATTTAATGACCTTAAGCTAGAAATTACGGTAGTTTTGTTCTGCACAAAAATTTCATTGGTATAACTTGGCACGCATGGATCCACAACAAATTTCGTTTCGCACAAATCCACATCTATAGATTTTGTCGATAAACACGTTCTTCTTGATAAACAAATCCGTAATATGCCCGACGAGTAAACAATTAAATATTTGAGTGAATCTTGTTAATCTCAGCTTGGTAAACAGATCAATATGTAATTCTCAAAGTCAACATAATAAATTATGAAAGACCTTGGAATATTTAAATTCACACCTAAACAAGGTATAATTGCTCGTTTGTTACTGTAACGCTTTGGTGATGGTGTTAAAATTTGTCCTTTGTATTTACAGCTTATAATAAATTTGTGCTGCTAAATGTGTTAAGTCGTTCTTATTATTTGTTTATTTAATGTGGAAATTCGTCTGCATATATTCAGGTTTATCTTGACCTATTGACACGATATAACTAAATTTAAATAAACTTCACTTGGATTTTTGATAATTAAAATATTTTGGGTCCTTTTGCTTACTGGCGTAATTTAGAACACCATAAAACACGCACGTTGGCAACCAAATTTTAGATATTTAGTTTACCATTTAAGTTTATTTGTTATTTGTTTTTTGAGGGACCTTCAATGTATTTTGCTTTTTGCTATACTACTGACTATGCACAATGACTTTTTTTCCTTTTAAAATAACATTGACCAAAGGAAAAGCACCACCTGTTTTATAATATTACATGTTTGAATAAATAAACATTAAATTTTCTACACTATGTATCCTTGAACATGAAAATGCTAAATCTATATTTAGAACTACATAATATAATAAGAAATATATTAGTTCAGGTACGATTACATAACTTCCTTACTTTCGTTTATTTTGATTTTATGAACATTGAAGAAAAGAGGTAAGTAACAAGTTGATACTAACATGTAATAATTTATAGGCGCATATTTGCAATATTTTAAAAGAACTGTGAAATTCTGTAAGGCCAGTCAATTAACTTGGGTGTAGTTTAAATTTAATGACCCATAATAGTTATTTATGTATCAAGTGTGTAAAATTAAGTTTTATGGCATGAGTTCGGGAGTTTCGTGATGAGACGAAGTCGAATCACGAAAAAATCCGAACGAATGCCATAAAACTTATTTACACACGTGTTGCATACATTATTTTTTGCACAGACGCAGTATAAATTCAAATAGTGATTATACCCAAATTAAAAAATTTTTTATTCGAGAATTTGTTAATTTCGTTTTCCATATTGTAATAATTCATTTAATCTTTTTCGGAATTATTAATTTCGTTTTCCATATTGTAGTAATTCATTTCAATAAACTGAAAACAGTTTTTATACTTATTTTATTAATTCGTACAACATTCGTACGTAGGTATTTAATGTGACAAGTAAAGAATAAAAGAGAAAACATTTGCCAGTACGTGACATCGGATTGGCCGCGACTGAAGATGCACATCATGAAAGTTCATTATGCGTTCGATACCATCTTTACGTGTTAGTTACGGCAGTCGTTTTGTAAACATCGACTTTTGCAACTGTTTAGAATTTGTAAAACGTCAACTTTAGAGGCGACTGTGCAAAAAACCTTTTTATGAAATCGTCCAAATTAATATCCAAACTGAAATGCATAATAAATTTTTCTGAAAACCTATTAACGATGTTTATTTATTTCCTTAGCTTAGTTTATTCTTGTATTTTCAATTTAGGTCGGACAAAATTTCACCAATTGAACAAAAATCCAAAATTCACAATAAAGATTTCGACCTTAAATCTAATAAACATTGAAAAGTCTAATTAACTGTAGTAATAATAAATTGCATTTTCCAAAACTGGGCAATTGATTTATTGCATGTCGAAATTAAAAGGCGTATGAATCAGAACTTTGAGGATATACGTGTTATAATAACATTTGCAATCTTATAACTAATACAAATTAATTATTACAAGGTTTTGCCCTCGCTATGGTTAATGAGTTTCAAGTGATAGTGCACTAATTTCAAAGTAGGATTATGCATTCTAGTTTAAATAATTAATTGTTGCACTACTTTATTATCTTTCAGTACGAAAAATTGGATTTTTTGGTTCTCGATTTAGCTTTTACAGAAATCACCTTGTACCATTTGTTACACAAAAATCCCCAGATTTCCTTCTTTCTCCGAATTACGTTGCTGCATTTACTCATGCATAACAATCCTTAATCAGGTAGAAAATTTCTCATTTCTCATCTTTCAGTGAGTGACTCGAAACTTCAAAACTGAAGCTCCTTTAGGGGAGTTTAAATTCTCAAGAGACCGAATTAATCACGTCTTTTTTACATATTCAGTTGGGATAAAACTGATATCTTCGAAAAGTCTATATCGTGCCAGAAAATCGGAGGATTAAATTTAGCGGAAACGATATACTGCCCTTCGAGACATTGAATGTTTTCTTTTGGACTTTTATGAGTTTTAGCCCCATTGTTAACAAAGCTTTAATAGCTGGAGTTTTTCATTGAAGCCCTCCCACTCAGAAGACGAATTAATGGAATTTTCGTTATTCGATTCTTTACACTTGTTAGCAGCAGTATTATGACCACCACAAATTACTCTGACATAAGTCTTAATACGTTTTTAAGATTTCTTTTCCCCCTAAATCTAAGCAATAGACGTCACTCAAACCCCCAATCAATTACTTTCACTTGATTTCCAGTCAGAAATAAAATTAACAGGAAACACCGATCATCATTCGTAACGTTCGTCGTTCTAATGAATACAACCCCTTTGAAACGCACGATTCTCGCCTCGTTTACTTAGACTTCTACGGTTCCTGATTACTTGTGTTGCGAAATTGTTCTCATTTTGCCGACACAGCTCTCTCTTTGCAATTGAAACACCCCAAAGCGAGATTTAGGGGAGAAATTAAATCTAACTACCTCACCCTCTCGTATATCCGGGAGCTTTATATAGATGAGCTGTCTCAAGGTTTACGATTTCTTCAAAATGACCCGTCATTGTGCCATTATTTGGGGCCGAATTAAGATAAGGGGATTGATTGGAGTAATTCCAAAGATGCTTTCGCCAAATTACCTGTAAATTTTGTATTACGGTCTTCCTTTTTTTCTTATGGTTTCGCTTTTGGTGCGGGAAACATTATTTAGAACTTAATCTTTCTTAACAAATTTATCTTACAATTATTTTCGTTGGTAAGCTTTGTTCAATGCCGGATTGGGGCGCTGAGCAACCGGGAAAATGCTAAATACTTAAAGTATGGCCCTTCCTGTTACTTGAGAAAAAACTGCAAAAATATGTACGTATCTAATTACAAACACATCACATTGAAATGGGTATCTCCTACATTTCTTTTAAACTTGATATGGTCATCGAGGAGTTTGTCCTGTAGGTTCTCTTGGCCCCACTTCGATACTGGCTTTGTCAATACAATTAAATCGGTTATTGCTTAAAACACCCTAAACCATTTTACAATTTTGCTAATTTAACACCCCAAGGAGATGCATTCGACATAGACACGTGTATTAGAGTGGATAAATTTTATTCCAAAAATGTGATATTGAAGAATAAACGCAAAAATCAAATACAAACTTCTATTAAGAAATTACTGCAACGTGCTATGTCATCTCAACTTTTTTGCTTTGACGTTTGTGGTCACCGAATTAATTAGGTATTGCTTGATAAAATTGTTTAAAATCGTTTTCAACTCACTGAAGCAATATTTTTGGGTGTTCTATTTTGTTTGCCGAAATTGGGAGGTTTCCTGCATAAGCTCAAGCCTCTGGAAACTTTACCGTAATGTTTTTTGTTCGTTTCGTTTCGTTTCGCAATTTTTGCTGGTCGACAGGTATACTTAGCCAACTGATACCGTTTAACAGAAAAACGAAAGTCTTAATAAGGAACTAAAAAAATACTTCCGAGGTGTTTACTATAAACCTTCTAAGTCATTGATTTAGGGTGGTTTAACACTACATGTTAGGCAACTTACTTCAATGCCGCTCATTTGCTGTATGCTTATTTAGGGGGTTTAAGTACCAACAGATGCAAAAGTCAAAATTGTGGTTTTTCATGGTTAACCCAATTGACTTTTAAGGTGTTTAAGCAATAACCGACGAAATTGTTTCCATAAGACATATTTGCCAAATCGCTTATATGGAGGTCCATTAAGAGGTGGAAAGACGTATTGCCCTAATTTATTTCTGCCGATGAAAATCGAGAAAGCATCTTTGTTTTTGCCTTAGTTCTTCGACGTCCCTTCTTTTTATCTAAATTACCTTTCCTTGCAAATTTCCGCGAGTCATGTACTGACATAGATAAAGAAATTCGTTATCATGACCAGTTGATGTTCTACAATTATTCGAAAGCAAGGGCGTTTTGTTATGTGGCCAAAAGCCAAACAACGGTGAATAGTAGCGTATCGCAGGAAAATTTATAAAGTTCAAATCCCCTAGTGGGACGTAAAAGCGAATGAGTGTATATTTCATTCGATTGGATTAGAGGGTTCACGTTCAAGTTTAGTCAAATCGATCGAAACTTGCGACAGGTAAAACTTGGGATCAATTTAATACCGCCTTGGAAACTTATCATATCTATAGGGCGTACTGGGAACATTTGACAGTTTTTTAAGACGTCGTTCCAAGAGCTGGATGTCTTTTAGCAAAACGTTTCGAGTGAATTATGAACGAGACGTCGCGACAACTGTCACCAATTATGACTCCTTTCGCGTGTTTTTTTGAAGCGTTAACTCTTGAAAGTTTAAATGCAATACTGGGAATTCTTATCGTAAAAGCACCCTCGTTTCAAGTCACGTCAGTTTGCGTCTTGAAGCTGAATTAATCTAAAATTCATGCACAGGTAACTTCCATCTTCCCTTACCGTAAACTGCATCGTTGCCAAGCAACTGCCCCAGGTGCAATCTTTTAAGTACGTTGTTCGCTTTCATCCCTCTGCATTCTCGAGGGATGCAATGTTTGCTTTTTGCGGATTTACTTATTCAGAACCGTGTGGAGCGCAGCTTTTTCTTCAGATGAAATCTAACCCCTGATGCGACTTTATGGCCCGTTCTGTAAATGGCGTGCACAGTGCGTTTTTTTACGTTACAAGATTGTAATCTACTCGAAATTGTTGGTGCGTTCAGCTAAATATGCCTCGAGACCCTCTTCAAGAAGGAAGATGTTTCCAGTTCGGTAATTTCACCCGACGAAACTTGAAGCGAGAAGTTATATTTTTATACGTGCAAATAACGGAAAATTGCCTTTTTTAAGTGAAATTAAACATTAAGCTTTGATTTACCAGGTAATTAAAATCAAATCGTACTTACTTGGCAGGTACAGTAAAAATAACAGGTTTTTGCAACGATTACGCAAGTGGAATTATTTTAGTTTAGAATTCAAAGCGAGTAATTTATATAAAAATGTGGTATCCATGCCATTTTCGCAATATTACCATTGCTTTGCAGAAAAACATAAAACTTAGTGTGTCGTACCTTACATACAAAAGTACCAATCAAGGCTTGTTTCTAAGATTAACAAGGCGAGATTTCTATTTACATAGCATTAACATATAACCGCTAAAACTTAAAAAAATCAGGCCGTTTACGTGCACGAAATAAGTATACGCCTCAAACAAAATTCTCTTCTTCCAAGAAATCGATGTGAAGAAACTCTAATGACAATGAAGACGCACGAATTTCATTCCCAAAATGGAACCCACATTGTTGTTTCTCTTAAGTACATTCACGAAAGTAGTATAAAAAGCGAATCTGCTCCATTCATGTGCTTTAAAAACCTGTTCACTTCCTTTGTTCATATTTGTAACCGGCATTGACCGTCAAACGAATAGTTACGTAACCGTATTAGCATTTTCTTAAGGTTATCATAATTTTAAAATATATCAATTTTTTAAAGAGACGGAAATTTATAACCCAATGCTAAAATTTGAATAGCTGTATTTTTATTTCGCTATGCTGCACTTGATGTTCTTGCTTTTGGTTGACGACTATCAGAGCTAGGCATTTTAATAAACTTTACAGAAGATCAAACAGGGCAGAATTTATTCAGTTATGATGACTGACTAAAATTGAATTAAAATTGCAAAGTGCCCATTTTAATTCTCACTCAAGCTATTATCTTTTAAAGAACATTCAGGTTTCAAAGTATTTCTGGTTTAACTGAAGTTGAGATTAAAAACTGGCTGAATTTGACTGAACGGAAAACTGAAATAATTGAAAATGTTCATATTAAAACAGAATGTAAATTTGCTAATCATCATTGTCTGAAGGTTAAGCTTTTGGTATTTAGTGTAAGGTTAACAAGTTTTCAATGGCAAAATGTTTGAAGTTCTTACAAAATTCCAAAGTACACAATCTTTTCAAACTTTATTCGTGTCCTTGATATGCAAATATGTATACAGCAATTTGAACACTTTTTCAATTATCATTTGTCCTTTTAAATTTTACGTTTTGATTTTCTTTTAAATATATTTAAAGAAATAATCGTAATAATGAGATATTTAAGCAGGAAGTCTTCATGATTACAAAATAGTTTCTTAGAAACTCGTTGAGGTTTTTAAAAGCGTTAAAATTGTGGTGTTTTAAGAAATTTATTAAAATACGAACATATTTGTTATATTAATAGTTACTTGAAGTATAAAGATTCTAAATTAACAGAAGTATGCTGCTATAGTTTTACTTTGGAATGTTTGACTGGGATTTAAGCACTTACAATCGTATTTTTTTCGCAAATTTTCTACAGAAAAAGCGTTGCATAAAATACATAAAAATTAAGCAGGAGCAGTTGTTTTAAATCTTTCTCTAACATTCTGATTTTTACACATACATATTACAGTAAAAACCAAAACTTATTTTCGATTACCAAATTACTATAAAAAAATAAGTAAACTTAAGTTAGGTTGATATTTTAGATGTAGCCATAATTTCACGTGATCAGTAAGAAAAATTGATATTGAAGGAATTTGATTGTTCAAATAAAAAAAGTATCAATCTTCGTAGATATTCTTAAAATATCCCAAAATAATTCTGTAATTTGCATTGGCTTAAGGGCTTCTGTTTTTACGAGGAACATTTTTTGATATTTATGGGCGTTTTATCTTTATAGACAAGTAACATTTTGAATCGAAGCATCTCAATAAAAAGGATAATAAAACATCAAGGTAGAAATAACCACCAGATTGATTGATTGGAATCGCTTATTTCTGTTCAAAGGAAAAACTTATGCGGGGCAATATTTCAGGAGTTATTTCTAAAATTTACGACAAGCTCCACAAAGCTTTTCAGAGAATTTCCTTTTCTTTGATTGATGAAAGGAACGACGGTCGTCCTTTAAGTTCTCGCATTTTTCGATGTCGCTCTAAGGTTTTCTCGTTGAAACCTTTGAAAGGCCCTTACGCAACTTCGGGTCAGGGTTATCTTAGTTCTAAATTTTGATGTAGGATGGAACAAATCAGATTCCTCACTTTTCTTGGTTTTTGGGAAAGAGGCTTAACCGTAATTTGTACGTGTCCGTGGAACGAAGAGAACGTAAACATGGATTTTTTCCAGTTTCCGTTATATTTAGGATTGCAAGGTTGACATCTTTTGATTGAAGACTTGTATGCACCAAGCGTACAAGGATGTTGAACTTAATCTAACTGTAATACATCGTTCCTGGTGCACTAACAATAATAACGATGCCAAGAAAATTACGAGATTTTAACGTCACTGTTTGATTCGAATGCCGGAGGAGACGTTTTATTGTGAGCTTCTGATAATTTCCATTCTGACGGGCTGACGTATCACATTCTCTTGATTAATGAATAACCAGCATTCATTATATTATCACACTGGCATCGACGAGATGAATACAGCCGCATTATTAAATTATGGCAGACAATGGCGCTCGGATTGCTAGCATAATGGTTCTTTAAAATTTAAAATCGACGTCCTTCAATTGAGATCCTGGTCGGAGAGGGATAGTGGTTAAGTTGGAAAAAACAAAACGAATTAAATTACATCAGGTTTGGGGCCGTGTTAATCAGTATGGTAGGTTAAATAAAAAAAACACAACCACCGCAGATTCAGGTATGCGGATTGCAGGCCGCTTTTTGGCCGTGCCCTTAACGGTCGACCCAGTGAAGGTCAACCTCTTTTAGTGACCACCGAACCACACTTTTGTTACTTCTTTTCGAAGCAGCTGCAAAATCTTGAATTCTGAGCGCGTGCTACTTGTCGATGCGATCAATTTCCGTCCTCGTCTTATATAGGACCCGTTTTAACCCCATTCCAAGATATAGAACGGACTTTTCGATCAAAAAAACCTAGTCCTTGGAGCATTCAGTAAGCTAAAGCGTGCTGAAGTTAAGCCGGGGGACTTGATAGAAGAACTTGAAACGAAGGATTGTGTAACGCGATTATTTTTGCAAAGCAATGTCAAGGGTTTATAGATGCATAACTAATCTGGTCGCGTGTTGAACTATGAAAAGCTCCAATTTATTAGTTGGTTATTCCTAAAACGAACCTTGTTTCGTGTCACATCAAATTATTGAACGATCCTTGCATAAACTTCGAGATATAACTTTAGAGAATTATGTGTAGTTGCCTTGAAAGCTAAACTAAATTTACAAATTTGCTTATGATGGACAAGTTCATGGAGCATAAGCAAGCATTTTTCATTTTCCATTCGATTATTATCATAACAATAGAAGCAAGAAAGCAATTTTTACTTTCTATTGTGAAAAGAACTTTTGCTTTCATTATTCAACTTGCTCACAACTCCAGAAAACATTTCTAACTGATACGAAATGCCCATTTATTTTCAGGCACCTGGAAGTCTATTCAGATTTTCAGATATCATTTTTCTTACTTCTTTCGGTGTTAGCGTCCAATCAATGCTTCAATAAACTTGAAAATAGTTAATTCATCTTATAAACGAAAAAGAATCTAAAGTTATATTTGAGCTTTTTTAAAGCCTTAAATTTTCAAAGCGGATCTTGCTGACTAAAAGCTGAATAACTGAATGTTAAAAAACACTAATTTGGGGTACCGCATAAGTGTTTGAAATTCCTGCTGCACGATGCAAAATGCGCTTTCCATAAGTTAAAGAAAGTAACAAGCAAAGCATAGGTTTTAAAAATTTTATAAGTATAAAATATTCCATGTTCAACTGATTCCAGATGATACACAATCGATCTGTGTAACGTATGTTAAAGTTTTTGCTCTATTAAAAGGACGTCTACCGTAAAACGAGCCGTCAAACAATCCCCTTTTAATTAAGGCATACTTATATTGCGGAATTGAGCTACATCTAAGCGCCATATGTCGACCGATGATAGATCATGGACAAGGTTGAAGTATCCGGTGGAGCGAAACCTCTGCACTCCGTTCGCTATTGTTGGGCATTGAACTTGAACTTCATGAACCAAGTGCGATTTTTTATTACCTTTGTGTTTTAACGTTCGCCGACGATCATGACGAGTCTATTTATAACATTCCGTTATTTAACTCGAATCCGTTGGTGGGTTTTTGTTGAGGAAGTTTCCGTTTTCCTGAAGAAATATAGACATATTTGCGAGTTGTTAACAAAGAGTGATTTAGTGATAGCCTTAAGCTTAAAACCGTCTCGATGTAAAAGCGCTTTCCCCCTAGTTTTTACTTTTTCTGATAGCGTAGGAAACAAGGAACTTTATACATAAATTTCTAAAAATATCCTTTCTCCGCTGACATGTGATGGGCGTTAGAAAAATTATGTATACATTCAACAAGGAGAATCCGTTATGAACATACAATTTAGTAACTGCCATTTCCAGGCTTTCTACCCAGAAAAGGTCCTTGGAGAGGATCACACAATTTTATCCCCGATATTTACTCAGCATCGGTTTTCGTCAAAACTGGCACGGTTTTATCAACAGCCTATTGTCCTAGGTTAACACAGATGTGCTCTTATCTCTAATGCAGGTCCTCGTGTTCTCTTTGTAGCCCCAGTATATTGTTAACATCATATCTGCAATGCGGAGGACGTGAAGGAGACGTTCAATACCGATCATTGTAAACCCACTCTTCGTTTTATCGCACGGTTTGACTTGACAGGACTCGGTCTAGCTGATACTTGGAATTCTCAATTGGTTATACATAAAAATCATCGAAATTCTTTTGTGAAATCTATTAAAAGCACGCCCCCGTTAGCAAAGGTCGCGGCAAATTGGAGCAATTTTTTGGACACGTTCCGCTCAAAACGCCAAACATCCGTTATGAAGCTATTATTTTAAATTCACGCTGTGATCACAGCTATTTTTGGGGTTTTATTATTACATCAATGAAATTGTTGGTCACGGTCGTCTTAGTTGACTGGCTATAAATTGCATCCACATGCCGAATTAGGACTTTCCTGCACGTGAGTTTAAAGAGGTCCAAAATTGGATCTTTACTACGCAACTGCCAGCACACTATCAAAAAATCAACAGTTTAAAGATCAACCAACACTAAAAAAAACATGGGAGACTTAACGAAATAAACGATCATGATTAAAGAAAAGGGGCTGATAACCGAAGATATTTCTGTTATTTACACTTATCGCTTTTCTTATCGCGGATGTATTTGCGTCTTTGTAAATTTATTTTATTTTGTATTGTGAATGTTCAAAGAAATAACGACAACAATGGGGGTCATTGTGATTTGTACAACAATATGCCATTTCTGCGTACAATCAAACAACCTTCGATGGAGATGATGTATATTGTAATAAGATGGCTCCCTTATTTATCGACTATCATCGTTGATATAAATCTGATGTACTAAGGAATTTCAAAAATCAAATTCAGTTCAAGCATCGTTATAAAATATTTAAGGTTTAATTTCAACTGTAATGATTTGGTCCTTTTAGGGGGGAGGTGATTTTTTAAATATTTCGTTAAAGCTCGTTGAAAATACTTAAAAAGCTTATTAAAATTTTTTTGACAATTAATTTTTGAATCTAACTGATGCGTGTGTAATGTGTGATGCACATATTTTCTCTGTGCACTCGATCATCTCCAAAAAATAATTCGGTACGAGAAACGAGATCTGACATTTTGTAATATCATAAAGCACCGTAATTAGGACAGTTATGGAATTAAATCAATTAATTTTCAGGCTAACCAAACACAATGGAATTTTAACGGTTAATGTCAGTAGGCCAATTAATTTGTATTTTTTGTTATTGTCGTTATGAACATTAAAATTTCTGGTGGGTTTCATTGTTTATTTACACAATTTTTATGTATGTACTTTTTGTATTATTACTTATTTAATTATAATTTAGATTTAAATTTCAGACCTGACATTTAAAGGTTGCCGTATCATACATGTTAATAAATTCAAGTAAACGTTTTTCAAATTTTATGCTTTCGTTTTCTGATTGCGTAATTATTAATGCACGGATTTTAAAACTTGAAAACTTTGGGGTTTTATCCATTTAGAATTTAAATCACCTAAATCTTCATTTCGGGGACCCGTTGGGCATTTTATTATCAAGTTTACTTCTGAATTTTGCATATTTAGGGCGAAGAATTAAAAACTCATCAAAGCTAAGCTAAAACACTGGAAAATTACGTTTTAAAACTTCTTAAATTACGATGTTACTAAATTTAAGAGATAATATGCTAAAACCTAAAAAATACGATATTAAACCACAGCTACTTAGCGGTGTCTTTATCTGTTTTTGATGACGGTTTATAATTTCAAATTTTCAAATAAACGATTGTTGTGTAATTTTTTAAGCATTTTTATAACCGAAATAATTTATTGGCCTAATTAGCAGATAAAGACGCAACAGAATACATACAACAGATCAAAGTCCATAAGAAACCGAAGTAATTGGCTCAGGGGAACCACAAATAAAGATAAGAATTAACCCACAAACAAGAATAGGAGCTTTTTAAGTTTTAATCTCCCTGTAGAAAGATCTATCTTCCTTTCAAGTTCAGGGTTTATTTATACTGCAAGTTCTTTTATATCAAACGACCTTTTTAATAGTTCCCTGTTCCCTTTAAGTGTGTCGAACAAAGGGTTTAATTTACGTTAAAAGAGACTTCCTGTAGCTTCGTGTATGGTTATGATTATGAATTATCGCCTTTATTCCGAGTGCACAGCTTGAATATTTAGAAAACCACTTTGAATTTTTTAAAAGTACAATAAAGGAGCGCGTTTTACTTCCGCGTGTGTTTCTACTAATAGCTCTTTACAGCCCGTGGGCGTACCTTTGTAAATCGTAAACACTAAAATATTCATGAGCACTCCGAAGATCAAAATGTTCACTTTCTGAAAAGATTTCTAGCTTTGAAATTGTTTCCTCAAATTTCTTAATGGTTACTACATAAATATTTAACCAGGATTTACAGCGCTTTTAATTGATTGTCTTTCGGTTTGTCAATTAAAACGCTTTAACGATTACGTTTCACGCTAGATCTGCTTCTTCGCAAGATTATTTATTAACCTTCGTAATTATTTCGACCCGCTCTGTTTACACATTCAACGTGATCTTAGCGAAACGTCACGGATATTCAAGGTTTCAAAATTAGGAAAAGAATATTTTCAATTCTAATCAGCGTAAACTGAAATTTAAGGAGCGACAACATTACGTATTCGTTGAATATTCAAAGACTTTCTCGTTTCCGACGTTCTTATTAAGCCAAACAAATCATTTCGAGATTAAATCTTTTATCGAAACGAAGCTTTTTATTTAAATGAATTACTAATGACCTAATGAGCAACGTTGAATTTATTATTGAAACGCTTAAGATCTGGGAAACTGGAGGGAATTACAGGGTGGCTTTTACTAAGGTACTAATAAAGCCCCTCACGTTAGAGGATAACAATAAAGATGCTTACTAAGTAAGTGTAATTATTACAACCCGAAGGTAAGTAAACCTCGGTTATTTGGAGAGAACGATAAGCAAACTTTGGGGGGGATTCTCAGGTCACATTCACCTAATTTTACAGCCAAAATGTTTGTGATCTTTTGATAACGGCCCTAAGGAGATGTTTAACACCTTTCCAGAAATATTTGGAGAAAGATTAAAATGTTCAATGTCTTTAAGATTCCATTTAAGATCCTCTAATTTTGTTGGTGGGTTTTCTTTCTTTGGCAAATATTAAAAGGAATTGTTTGATGAGCAATTACTTTAGGTAATGTAAAACTTTAAACATCACATTTGGACGGCATTTCCATCTTTTGCTCTTCCCTTCCTCTTCGTAAGATTAGCTCCAAAATTGCACAGTTTCACTTTCTCCCACACCGTGAAGTCTGTAATAATATTTGACCTCGTATTTCCCCTTCACAGTAAATAAACAACCACAATTATTCTAAACCTCCCCCTTTTGCATGTACATTTTGCAGAACAAACGTGAAGGACCATATGCCTCATGATATTCTCTTCCCTGAGTTGCTATTTTTGGTTAATTTGGTCTCATCAACCCTTAATGTTACGGCGGCTTCAAGAAGTTATTTGAGAGAGAGATGGTGGGGAATTTTGTGTACATAGACGAAATATAATCTCTGTTCCTCCTTCATCCGTGTACTGAACAATTAAGAAAAGCTTCGTCATCTAACGACTGATCAAACAATCCTTCTTGTGTACGGGGGAAATTGTCTTCGATTTCAGCTAGCTAGTAACGTGCGATCAACAAAATTTCTAATGCTTTTCAAAACGAATGTCGTTGTGAATGCAACATTACACTATCATATAATGACATTTGAAGGTTATGCTATGGACGGTACTTTAGGTTTCATATAAAAGTTTAACGATTAAAACCTTTTACTGTGAATAGCGAATGGCAAACGACCAGCTTAATCCCTTAAAACAATAACATAAACCCCAAAATGACAAAATGTTATTGAAGTGTAAGTTTTCTTGATCGTATGCTACATGAAGGACAGCTAAAAAATTCACGGTGTATTAACAGCACTGGAATGTACGATCTTGCTTTTTGAAATATGTTCTCCCATTTTATATTAGGTTTGCATCTTAAAAGAGAAAAATTTCTTCGAAACAGATCCCGGAGGAGCCGTTCCGCTCTGTCAATATCAATATCAAAAAAATTAGTTTAACTCCAGAAGCTGCACGAGAATCGAGTTTAAAAAATCGTATCCGATTCTTGAAATCGATCACCTAATTGAAGGAAACTTTGGAAGGAGAATTTAATACACCCTCTTCAAGGAAATTTGTGTTCCAGTTTCGATTTCTCAAGGCAGTAATGTCTTTTTGCCACCATTCCTTATTAGTTTAAGCTCGCTGTAATTAATTTTCCGGTTTGCCCTAAATGAGTCCTCCTTGCTTGACATTGAGCTTTAATATTCGTCAGAGTGCTAGAAATTTTATTGCCTGGTTCCATTTAATAATAAATTTGGTGGAACACAAGCACGATTTTAATTTGTTTTAAGTAACTAATGGATTTTCGTTTCGCACGTTCTTGCTTATTATCTTCATGTTGCCAGTTCCACTTAAAAAAAAAGCAAACGCCATAAGCAGGTTGACGTTCTTGTAAATCACCTAGTTGTACCTGTTGCTTGTTTAACTGTGTTGGTACGAGTAATGTTATTTTTAAAATGTGTGCCTGGCACGACCACGACGACATTGACTTTTGTTCTATTTGCGGGTTAGTTTCTACCCTTTCTCACGTTCTTTACCGGTTAAGATTTGAGTCATACATAACATGAATTATTAAATAAACGTTTGAAACTAAGACAAGTTTTACTTAATATGGGCACGACTTGTATAAATAGACAAATCACTTTTTATTACGCCTTAGGGTTGCAACTTGATCTGATCCGTAGTAGTAGTATGGGTACTCTTAACTTAAAACTTTCTCCAAGTCAAAAAGGAAGAACATTAGGATTTTACGTAACGTAAAGTGTATACGCCGTTAATTTAATTTGACAGCTAGTTGCACTTGAGACGAATTGACGTACATACCCTAGATAGCTCTCTCCAAACTTCAGTTCCTCTTCTTGATTTAGAAGCCAATGTAATACAGGTAGAATTAAAGCGTACGTCAGAATCCACCAATAAATTTGGTCAAGAATTTTCTTACTTATAGTAATCTTGGCCAAATTTTTAATATCCGGGTTCAAGGACTTTTCTTCAAAGAGGATTTAAATAGCTTAATTTCTACCAGCAAATCCGTACTGTTGTTGCTAAGTTGATTTCATAAGATTATTTTGTGTCTGATTAACGAATGTAAATACCCTTTCCGTATTGTATGTAAATCTGATCATTTTCGTAACATAGGATATGCCACCCACTTGCTGTTTTTGTTTATCTCGTCAGGTTAAACAAGCAGGTGATTTTAAAAATGTGGGAGCCTAAAATATGATTATAAAGTCAGATTAAAATCGATTTATTCATAAGATTCGTTGATAGGAATTAATGTTCTCTTTTTTACGAAAGCCAATAGTTAAAGCTTGTAGGTGTATTAAGATTAATATTCAAGGAATTAGGTCACGTTTACTATTATCCCAATTATTACTACTATACTACTACTACTACTACAGTAAATGACGTGGAAATGCATTACACATTTTCTCGTGAAATCAGCAAGTTAAGCCCACACATTAATTCCATGCAGGCAGAAAATGCAGCCCGATCGTTGACTCCAATCATTGAACATTACGTCATTCCAGTTTACCTTTATAAGAATTCATGCATCGATTTCGCATTAACGGTTCGAAAAGGACGTTTCGGCAATTAAAAACCAATTAGAATCATTTAATGGTAGGTTGTGGGTTTTGGCCGGGCTCAAATTTTATTTGCTAAGCCCTACATCCCCGTTACGATTTCAATCTAAAAAGCTCTTCTAAAATTTGTATTTAGGCTCGGATCCGAATGAAAAAGGACGAAATGGATGTTCTCCCCCCGACAGATTACAAAGTTTTTGAGCGAAGAAGTATTGGCACAGCTTAAGCAGATGTTAAAGGCAGCTGTATATACGGGGATGGATTTAGGACACACAAATCCACCCTATTCGCATATAATAGGTATAAAAATCTCTAGGGTGCCGATTGTTTAGATTTAAAAAGAAACATACGGTGTAATAATAAAAAAGGCACCTTTGATAGGTGCCCTATATTGGTTGGTTATATTCTATAGCAGATGGTAGCTGAATATCCTAGCTTGCTACGATGATTTTTTGATATGTTTTAATTTAGTACTTGTAGTGCGCGTATGAAACCAAAAATGACAAGAGCAAAATCTAAGCAGGAAATAATTGACGGTTAATAACAAATCTGATTACGAAAAGTTTTTGATAAACGGGATCGCAAAAACTAGTACGGCAATTTATTTTTGTCTACATCTAATATGCAGATTGCTGCCTGTTTGTTTGTTTTTATTCTAATTTCCGTAGCTGTCCATCGTTTCCAACCATCACCATCAGAGAAGCTGCGGAAATCGCGCCAGCAAAAAAACAAATTACATGGCCACAGCATAATTTCCGCTCTGTTCTGTAAATATGTGGTTTATTTTTTCAACGAGTAATTAGATTTGTTATTTATTGGGAGGTTTTTTATTATTTACAGTTAGATTATCTTCCAAACTTTGATGTTGAGTTTAAGTTTGTTTTTTACATTATTTTTGTAATAATAATGTTGATGATTACCATAATAATAATATATGAATTTATGAGGTAAGGTATTAATTTAATTTAAAACCAAGCAAAATATCATTTATTATATTGTGACTAGGTATCAATCTACTAGGCAATGAATCGGTAACATTGTTGAAAGTTTTGTCATTTTAAAAATCGCATGAAAAAACTAATTTTCAGATTTCTTCGATAAAAAAATTAAGCCACATCTTGATTAACATGAAACAAAATGTTCAGATAATTCATCGAGATTTTGATGCTACCATTAGCAAAAAATACAGCGTAAAGAAAGAATCTTGAAAGGTAAATTGATTGAATCATAAGCTTTTTACATTTAAATTTGGTTCGGCTTCGTATTAGCCTACGAGAAAAAAAGATTTGCGTATATTAAAACAGCAACAGTCACTTCAAAAGAATCTTTCAAATCTTAATTAATTACCCATTCACTTTCAATACCATTTAACATTACATTTAAGTTAAGCAAGCAGCAGATGTTATCGATTAAGATATTGATGTTCAAGCATATTTTTGATTTGACAATTGACGATGATGGATTTATCAATTTCCATTTTTAATGCCGAAAACTATGTTGGTAGCCTTGTATTACAAACAAAAAAGTCTACTGTGATTTTAATTAACATTATTTAATAAAGCTGATGTCATTTTTTTGACGATAACCTTTTTGAACAATTGGCCTTTGCTTAAACTTTTTAGGACAATTCCAATTAACACTAAGCTTGCTAGGATGTTATTTTGTTTGTTAGAATGTTCTTTATATTTATTAATCGTTAGATTGCTAATTTTTTAATAGTTTAAATAGTTTTATCTAAGGTCGATTTTGGCAATCGCGAAAAACATTTAAAAAAAGCATATATTTTCTGGAAGTCAAAAATTAAATTTCATGTTTTGCCTGACCATTTACACGAATCTATCCGTCGACCAACATAAAAAAACTTGCTACCAGACACTTTAAAAAAACTTTCCACAAATATTTTATTGCTCAAACCATTAGCAACTATTTAAATAATCATCGAGTTGTCGAAGAGGTTTTGATTTGCAGACATACTAATCGTTTAAAAAGTAGATAAACTCTTCGACCTCAACACTGTAGTCGCAGTAAATCTCTTCGGTTTCCATTAGGATTGTACAATGAGTCATCGCGTTGCGCAATTTAAAGATTCGCCTGGTGCGTCACTATGCCTACAGTGCATATCCTCCTAATTTCCATTTTATTGCGAGAAAACTAGGAATCCGCCAGATACGTGCGTGTTGGATATCATGTTAAATAAGCGTTAACTTATGGAAGCTAAAACTTCCTGAAGATGATAGACCGACCACACATGCTTGTAGAATTATCGAAGATAAACTTTAATTTATTATCAATAGATTCTGCAAGTTTTACCTAGGTTCTAGTAAAACAAGCAAGTTTCTTACGTCACGTTCAATGACGTATCACCATGACATCATTCGAGAATTATGATTTTCAGCTTACTTTCAATTAGCAAGCAAGTTTCTTCATTTTAGTAAAGTTATGAAATGCGATTTGTAACTAAAGTTTGATAAGCGCCTCAAAACTGTGTGTATTAGGTATTAACATTTATCATTAAATCTTAAAAAAATTAACCGTTAGTGTTTCAAAGAGCGCGTTTTGGTGTAACTATACAGCCAATTAAGAAATGTGCAGGCCATTTATGGTCAATCTAAATAAACGGCAAATAAATCAAAAGAGCCGAGTTATATTTACAGCACAATAACACAAGTCGGTAATAAAATGTTGCAGTTGCAACTCGATGATTGTACTACACGTGAGAGTATTCTAGATTTGTGTAAAAATGCTTACAATGGCAGCACATTACCTTCGCATTACGTCAGTTTTTGCTGTTATTTACTTAAAGGGGAAACTTCTATAAAATGCATGGACAAATTTGGATGTATGATCGTTTATTATTGGATACTTCGGGTAGAAAATTGAAAGGAAAAATCCCAGATTTATTTATGGTTGCAATTTTTACTACGATGTCATTTATCTCGGAATTACTGCACATAAAGCGCTTCTTTTTTGACGTCCTTGTAATTGATTGGGCTTAATAGAAGAAAATCTAAATTGGTTGGTACTTCTGCAGAAAGAAAATTAAAACTGAAGAAAATCGAGTTTTAAAATTCGAAAATACTAAAACCTAACCTGAGTCTTTCCCGTTTAAGTTAAAGTTGCATGTGCATTTTTTACACGCAGTCCAAAATCAATTGCCTTACTGACATCCCAATATTTTCTCCACTTTGGCTATTGAAAATTTGAAATCCATGCAAGTTGGCTCGAAAACTAGTACTGTAATTTTCCCAAACAATAGATATGTGAAGTCCCCAATTTCTATTCAATTATGATGCATTGCATTTGTCTTTTCATATCAAAACCATCTCCCCCCGTGAACATAAGCCGGGGTTGTAACCGTCAATAAAACAACAGGAGGCAACATAGATATCGACTTGATTTTCACACAGAAACACAATGTTGCATATTGTTCTTTCCGTTTAATTAACCACCCTTTTAGCAAGTTTTGCGTGCGTTTAAACATCCCTTGTATCTCATGGGATCTTAAAAAGCCTCCCTTAAACTCGTATACCTATTAAAATAAGTCTGCCATAATTAGCATTTGCATGGCGTGGTGGGAATATAAAAACACAATAATTGCCTCGGAAAGGGTTATTAAACTCTAAAATACAGGCCAACAAGGATCTTCCAAGTTCCAAGCATTGTTATTTGTGTTGTTTTATTCTCGGCTTCTAAGAAGTGTTTTTGCAAAAGTTCGTGCTAAATATAAGTTTTAAAACAGTTAATTTAAGATAGATTAAAATACTGGCGAGCAGTTATCACGTTCACCTTTTTAGATGAGCTCATACGTGTCAGGTGCAGTCAAGGATGAAGGTGTTGGAGCGTTTACATTTACAACCACAATTCGCTTTACTGTCTTTTAACATTAATTAATTATGGTTTTGAGGTTACATGGATGATGTGAGGGGATTTAAGCTAAGCAATATCGTGTAAGATGTAATTACAAACGTGGCAATGACTTAATGTTATTACCACCAAACAATCTGGAACTGATTAATATTCAAAAAATGCATTTTCTTCCGAAAGTAAAGGAAGTATAACACCATAAAATCAGCAAAAGCTGAAGGTGTTAAGAATTAGAGAAGTATCTAGGCTTGATTGACTGAGAAGTATCTAGACTTGATTGACTGAGAAATGGAGAAATAACCAAATAAGAGCTAGACTAGGACTAAGACCGATTTTAAAAAAATTGAGGAAAGGCAACTTGGCCACCTGACAAGAATGGAGGCGGACAATTTAGTAAAAATGATATGGCTCGGTGGGAAAAAAAAGAGAAAACGAGGTAGGCCCAAAAGGAACTGGAATCAAGAAGTGGGGGAAATCCTCAAATCTAGAGGACTGACATAGAACGGGGCAAAAAATAAAACCAACGATAAAAGAGGATGGAATCTTTTTTTGAAAAACTATAACCCCGACACCTGTGTAAGGGGATTGCGATTATATAATGGAACAAAAAATGCACGGGGGGAGAAAACGACGTAAAAGTATAAGTGGGATTAATCTGAAAAAGTGCAGGAGGTTCAAGAAGAAGCTACAAGCAAACAAGGGGAAGTATGGTGGTCATCACTTCTAAAAATTGGAAGGGCATCAAAAAGAAGGGATGAAAAACAGTTATTGGAAATTTCGACAGAATTTAATTTCCTGTTTGCATAGTTGAAATATAAATTCCACCATGCATTCAGCAAATCCACTGTTACAGAGTTGATCCAATTTCATATTTGCTTTAACATATCGGATCCATTATTACATGGTTTTCATCGAATAGAAGGGATAAACCACGTAGGCAGTGCATTTTCACCCTTATTTTTGTATAGGGTCGAAAAATTGATCCGGTTTTTCCACCTTGTAGTCTAGACGTGCACAAAACACACGTGATGGTCTCATAAATATGTAAATTTAACATTTCACATTCCCATGCTCATTGCATTTCACCACCTGTATGTAGATTATGTAACTACAGGCCAAGTACATTTGAAAAAAGGTAGCATTACCTCGGGTATTACTTTCAACAGTTTTTTGGAGGCGTGTTTGATTTTTGATTTGTTTAATTGACTATGCCAAATTATACAGTGCAGTTCTATGCTAAGTTAAGGTTTTAATTTTCATACAACTATCATTATTCAAATCGTTCATGTAAACGGCAATGATTACAACTTACAGAACCAGGCCGAAGTATTTCTACAGGTTTCAAACACATTGTGAAATGAGCCACTTTCCACAAATTCTAAATAATTTTTGAAAGCGAAAATATGGGCCCAAACGTGCGAAAGACAAAAGGGGTTGAACGTATTTAACGCCTATCTTAATTAGTCAAAAGCAGCAAAGGGAATGAAAATGGCTTTGATGTCAATTTAAACATTATCACGTGTTGTTGGGAGACGGTGAAGCTCTCAACTCGTCTAGAATTCCGCAAATTCTCAAAACAAAGACGTAGGAACGTGGTATTGTTCTTTGTAATCGCGAATCCCTTACTTTCATCACAATCGCCATATGCCTTTCGTTCCAGTTACAATCGATCGAGTACACCTTTACCTTTTAAATTTATTTTGTTAAAGTTGCGCCAACATCTGTTTCCAGGTAAAATTAAAAAGAAACTGAACAATGTGTTACTTTACGGTTCACCTATGCGGAAAGACCGACCTGGAGCCCTCGGTGTTGGTCTCGCAATGTTTGTTTCCTGTTCAACTATGTTATTATTTAACCTGCCATGCGACCGTTGTTTTCGACCACAGTACCTACATATTTAACGCGTATTTGCATATATGATTAATTGTAAAGACCTTACGACCTTGTTACGATTGTGTTACTAATTTTGACACATACATAGGTTTTAATTCAAGGTAGAAATAATTATGTAGAAATGGAAAACTGCAGAATAATAATCGGGATGAATGTCCTACACCATCCAAAGCAAAATACTAAACAAATGCATTCTCAGAAATGAAACGACTTTTTTAAGCTTTAGAAAATACTTCCAACAATTGAAAATATATAAAATTCAATTATGTTTAGTTTAAAGTTTACACAAGGAAAATTCCTGCAAGAAAAATCTTGACGAAGAAAATTTTCTAAAAGAATATATTCGAATATTCGAGCTACACATACTTACAAAAGAAATTTCTCTGTACTGTTGCATAGTTTACAAAATTTCAGAGATCAGAAAATTCCTGGAAAATCATTTTGAAAGAAATTCATAATCAAGCGACTGATTAATAAAGAAATTTTTAAAGAATTCAAGAATTTGTTAAATCCTTCGAAAATCTATTGATAAAATCCATTTAAAACATATTTTACTGCAAAAAAATTATTTATCTAATGCACGCCATAGATAAGTTCTTTAGCGCATATCCAAGGAATTTGTGTATTTAACAGCAGTACTACATCGTATCCGAAAATATATAAAATATCTTGGAAAATTCAAAAACACCTTGAATTATAGATCGTGCATTACCACCTGACAAAATACATGACCGGTGCCACTGTACTTACAAGAATGAAATTTACAGAGCTGTTGGTGGTTTAATTTAAGGGTCTCTTATAGTTATTAAGGTACCAAGGGCATTATGAGTGAAATAAGCCCCCAAGATTGTTAGTGCACAACACGAGGGCCTTTGGCCCGAGGGCTGTACAACAATCACGGGCGCTTAGGGTCATTATAAAAAAATAATTGCCCTTGGGCGTTATTTTGTATATAACATACCTTAAAATAGAGTAATTATTGTCAATTAGTATACTGGTAGGACATAAAATCAATTAGGTATCTCGACAAGTGACAAGTGGTAGTGCACGACCTCTAAAAGCTTTTTAACGCATAAGGGCGCATCTTCATAAGAAACTATGGACATATATCAAATTAAACTCGTTCTATTTCAATATGCAAATTTCTAAACAACATTAAAATTTGTAGCCCACAGGAGAAAAAATAAGTTACTTAAAAAGTACTAAAAAGCAACACAAACAAAGTTATCAGTTTCCTTGCTTACACAGTTTATCGATAATGGATATCCTAAACATCTAATATTTATCTAGCCAAGTGCTTATTCTGGAATTTCCGTATTTATTTCATACACTTTCAAATAACAAAGTAGACATTTAACTGTGTAGAAGTGTGAGAAATCAACAATTTTCTTAAATTAAAGTGTAGGTTAATATGTTAATCAAGAGACCCTGTTTTTTTTCCAAGGACCAATAGGAAGAATATGTAAATTAAATTCTTTCCAATAAATTTTATTAGATATCCAAATTCTAATTCAAATTAGGGAATTTTATGTGAAAATTGTTGTTGTTTTGCCGCACACGAACAACAATTTACTTCGTCCATGCATTTTAAATGAATTACATGCAGGCAGGTCTTCTTAAAAAGGACCATAAATTATTTCTTAATTTAAATTTAGGTACTGACTACAACTGAATAGCCCATAAATATTGTTAGATTTATTAAAGGCCTTTCGAGATAATTAAACATTTTTTACGCGCCCTTTTTTGGTATCCACTAATTTACATTTTTGAAAAATTGATAAATATAGCCTGACAGATATTTAGGTACCTACTTAACTGTGAATTATTTAAATTGAGGATTATTTCGCACAAAACTAAATGTCTAACATCCGAGCACGAATCAAATAAATAAATTGCAAGTTCTAAAAAGTCTTTCTTCATTATGGAGTTCCTTTTTAATAAACAAACGCGTAAATCGCAGTAGCAGGAATAAATACATACAAGGAAAGTCTGATGGCGTCTCATTAAACTTCTCGTTTATTTGCTTAGCAAACGGTATCAAGTGTATAAAAGCGTATAGAATAGAAAGAGTTCACTACATTTGCAATTTAAAATGTAAGTTGGCGCCGACGTTTCTCTCCCGGAAAGTAAACGAGAGAAAATGTTGTATCGATTTGTTTACAAAAGATCGTTTCATTACTAATTTACCTTTGAATATTAAATCGTTCACTTTCCTCCGTGAAGTCCCCACTAATCAACATAACAAAGGGACTTCGAATAGCAAGACGTTTGGTGGCACCGCAATGGCCATGATTTTTTAAGTCATCTTTGGCATTAAAATTAATGGATTTTTAGAAAGCTTCGGCACGATTTTATTATGTTTCAGTCGATTAATCGATAATTTCGGATTCGTGTTAGAAAAATATTGCGTAATTGAAGTAACATGTTTGTTCTATATATGAAGAGTTACAGTTATGGTTAAACCTACGTTAAGCGCGGCATTTATGTAAACGTTTGACAACCGAAAAGTAATTAATATTAAAATCAAATTAGTAAACTAATGAAGTGGGATTAAGTGGGCCTAACAATGAGATTTATTTGTTATCACTTTAAATTTGCACAAGTCTGTAAAATAACTTATTGCGATCCGAGGGTCTTGTTTGCTGTGCGAAACGCTAAAACCGCTCGTATAAATTTGCTTCTATTGTATTTGTAATTAAGATTGAAATGTTAATTGTTATTTATTGTGCTGTACATGGCTGTGTAATTTATACCAATGTTTTCCCAAGTGTGAATGCCGTTTCGACGCATTGCACCAAGCACCCAGTGTAAAACTGCATTTTTTTCAGAGACAACTTTTTTACTTACAATAAAGACAAACTTTTTAACACAATTAATCATCCTGACCGCCAATCACTTACACAAATTAAACAAAAAAATCATCCAAATTATTTAAATAACAATGTAGGTAAAACACAAAAAATCAAAAAATTGGGCCATCTTAATTAATGACAACCCCAAATATCCTACCTTTTGAAAAAAATTAATGTATTTGAACAATATCCTTTAAAGAAATAATAAGGGCAAATCCAAAATGGCACAGAAAAACTTCGACGAAACACCACACACTTATTACACAAAAATCGAACGTTTCCAGGACGATTTTCAAATCGACCAACACGAAAGTATTCGTTGGTATGGCGTTTCCCCGCGCGTTTTGCCGGTTTTACGTGCGGAAGTTGAAGTGGGGCCCGTACGGAGTCCGCTATTGGGCCCCGGAGTACGACGTCATTCTAACACCGACTCCGGTCGATTCCGGGTACCGCGAATTAGATTAGAAGTATTTGAAACATATATCAATAAAAACACCTTTGGTTATATTATTTTAAATTCCAAATATTATATTTCATTAACATTACTAAGCCACCATTTGTTAAAAATAACCCGCAACTTAAAATTATATAAAATTACAGTTGTTTTCACGTTTATGTGCGTGATATTAGTGCGTGTTTTATAATATCATTGTGCGTAGATATTACAACGATAAGAATAATATGTTAGGTTGTCTTCAGGTATTTTGAGTAGCAGGGGCGTATTCACTATTACAAAATTACAATAAAGGGAGCAAAGATTGATTGCAGTAGAAATGCGCATTTTGGAGACAAAATACGCATTTACTGAGGCGTGAAACGTAAAAGGTATAATTAAAAATTTATTTGTAATCATAGCCATCGTAATAACATTTGTTTTCAAAGACAATTTTTCGTGTAAGACTAATCTTCATTATGTTTTAACTTTTAATAAGTATTTTAATATAATCTATTATATCGTCAAACCATTTGAACGCAACATATAATAATAAATAACAAAATTATAAAGCATAAAAAGGGCGTATTTTACCTAACATGCAAAACGAATAACATAACAGAAGTTTACATTAGGTTATTGTTATAAACAGCTGTACTCATGCCTTAGATGGAATTTCACGTATCAACAATCAACAGTTGGCTATTTTACATCATATAACAGCTGTTGATATTCACAAGACACATAATTACTGAATGCTTAATAAATTAAATGTTTAAAAATATTTCTATTGTTGTTATTACGAACTTCATTGTCCATCCTAAATTTTAGGTTAGTAGGTTATTGAATTTTTTTGTGTAAAGCTAAGCAAGTAAAGCTTAAAAATAATTTTTTTATAGTGCAGCTGTACATTCCACGTTCCACAAATTATATCACAATTTTAATTCAAAAAACATTACATATAATGATCCTGTTAATTGTGGTGTAAATAATGAAGCTTTAATCTCTTAATTATACTGTTACAAAATTACAATTGAATTAAAAGTTTGTTAGGAATGCAAAGCAGAAATTAAAGGTAATTTGTATTTAAATAGGAAGACTGCATTTAATCAAATAAAATTTCTCATTTTCTGGTTTTGACATGATATATTATCTTATTTTCATTTTAATTTAATCTTCTAATATTTATTATATGCAGGGTGATTCAAAATTATTGTCATTAATTTTAAGGGTAGGTAGAGCATATTAAATAGAACAACTTTTCTCAATAAACCATGTGTCGCAAGTAACCTCAGAAAAAAATTAAAAAGATCAATACAAAAATTGTTTGGGGTCACTAGAATAGGTTCTGTTTACATTCAAAATTTCTTGTCCTTACTGATAACTGTTCGAATACTTTAATGGAAGGTCATCCTAACCGTATAACCGAATTAATTAACATTTACTTTACGGGAAAGCTCTTCAAAATGCTGCAGAAGCTTTGAAAGACAGTTTTGTTGTTAAAAGACGTAAATTCTTCATTTGAGGAATTAAAGCTTGATGTGAAGATTACTTCATTTTGTGTTTAATTTTATTGAAAAGGGGACGTTGAAATCCATTGTTTTTCTGCCAGACTTGCACGAATTTAGTGAATTGTTCGGTTAGAAAATCAGTGTTTTGAAACCATGGCAGTTTTGGTTTTGCGAGCTGACGTCTCTGTACGGCCTGGCCATATTCTCAGTAGAAATGTTCTTAGCATAGCGCTAGTAAACGCCTTTTGACTGGTTTTTAATGACACGAAATTGAAAGAAGTTCAGATTATTTCTGAAATAAATTGAGCGGCGAAATGATTCCAAATAAGAA
Organism: Melanotus villosus; assembly: GCA_963082815.1. Classification (NCBI taxonomy): domain Eukaryota; kingdom Metazoa; phylum Arthropoda; class Insecta; order Coleoptera; family Elateridae; genus Melanotus; species Melanotus villosus. Next base: position 66,358,519 of record OY720420.1, read on the forward strand.
ATAATGATATGTAAACTGAATATAAGATGTTACGAATGCAAAATATTTGAAGTTGTTATTCAATGTACTCGTAAGTATACTGTTTTTGTTTCTTCTAGCAGAATATTGATTTACCATATATTGGTGGTTATATGTGAACTTAAGGAAGGATTTATTAATACACTACAACGCATCTATAGAAGATGTATTGTAGAGCCACAAAATGAACCTCTTAAGCATCTGTAATGCAATATTCATTAATATAAAAAGAGGAACTCCTGAATGGATTAGTGAAGAATCGTGGAACCAAGTAGAAGAAAGAAGAAAACTCAGGCAACACGAACTGAGAGCAAGAACTAAGGAAGAAAAACAATATAAACACAGAGAAATTATGTAAATTGCAGTAAAGAAGTTAAGAAAAGTATTAAGAGAGACAAAGAAAAATACATAGAAAACATAGCAGAACAAACTCAAACAGCTGCAGATAAGAAATATAGTAAAGATCTCTTGCAGAAAATACGACAACTGGCAGGAGGGACAAGGAGAAAAGAGAACACGTGGTTGAGCAGCAACAGCTGCAGCGATGGAGGGAATACTTCGAAGAGACTATGAACATTATAGGACAAGACATACTCGAATCTGACGGCCCTAAACTGCAAATAAATACAAACCCCCTACAATAGACGAATTAACACTTGCGCTACAGCAAATGAAAAATGGAAAATCAGCCGGCAGTGACATGATTACTGCAGACATGTTAAAGATCCATACTGAAACTACAGCAGGCATATTACATCCCTTGATTGAAAAAATTTGGTTAGAAGGAAGCTTTCCGCCCAATGGAAAGTAGGCATTATTATTGAAATTCCAAAAAGGGTGACCTGCGAAAATGAGAAAACTGGCGAAGGATCAGTCTTCTGATTGTAACTAGTTAGTAAAGTTTTCTATCGTATTATATTAAACAAAATTCGGGAAGTTCTTGAGAGTCTTGTCCATAAAGAACAGAGTGGATTTAGACGTGAGCACTCATGTGTAGCCAATATAAATGTTTTACCTATTATTATAGAACCATCTCTTGAATATCAGTCGCCATTCCATTTACTGTTCATCGACTATAAACGAGCTTTGGACTCGGTCAATAGAGAGTGTATTTGGATTGCACTTAGAAATATGAGACTCCCCCCTAAAATAACGTCTGATTAGGGAAGGATGCAATGTGTCGGGTGTTACACAAAGGGCAGTTGTCAAAACCATTCAAATCTAAAACTGGGGTGAGACAAGGATGTGTCTTATCACTACTTCTGTTTCTAATAATAATGGTATTATCAAAAACTATTGAAGGTAGAACAAGAGGCATCAGATGGGGATTAATGGGTGTTTTAGAAGACCTGGATTATGTTGATGTGTGTTTGCTGTCTAGTCAAGTGCGAAATATGCAGTTCAAATTAAATAACTTAGTAATGGAATCACGCAAGGTGAAGCTGAAAATCAATAAGGACAAGACTAAGCTGTTAGTTATAAACATCGAAGAAGCAAATAGCGTAATATTTGGTAGTAATCCTATAGAAACATTAAATTAATTTACCTATCTGGGCCGCTCTATATCGTGCAATGAGGGTACATCGAGAAACGTAGAGCTTAGAACCAATAAAGTAAGATCAACTTTCTTTAGTATGAATAAAATCTGGCGGGCTAACAACATTAGGACATTGACTAAGATTAGGGTTTTTAATACCACAGTCAAGGCAGTTCTACTTTATGGCTCAGAAACCTAGTTAGTATGTTACGGTTCCACTAAAAAGGAAATTACAAGCATTCGTCAATAGATGCTTGAAATATATATGAAGAATCTGATGGTCAAAACTTATACCAAACGTAGGGTTATGGAGAAGAACTGGTCAGAGGACATAAACACTGAAATAAGGCGAAGAAAGCATAGATGATGGCTGAGCCATACTTTAAGAAAACCTAGTAAAGTTGTGGGTTATGCAGCCCTGGAATGGTGCTCGCAGGGAAAAGCTAGGGAAGACCCGCATATCATGGCAAAGAACAATAGGGAGTAAACAGGAAGAACTACGGCACAGTTACGGTTAATGGCTCAAGATAAAGAGCGGTAGAAACAGTTTGTACAGAACTTATAACTCTACTTATCTAGTATATGTATGTGTGCAACTTGTTAATTACATGATGTATAATATTTAAGCACAACCCTATGGGTGTAATAATAAAATGTGAACCCCCACTAACATTAACTTACCTCGTGTTTAAATAATTGTAGTTAAGTACGTATTTAACATTTCCTTTTGTTTCAAATCATTCTGTATTTTTTCGCTAGTATTAGTATCCTTACCATTTGTGACGCCACACTTTCCCTATCTATTTATCACGAAGATGTTGATAGGGCGTTATCAATCTTAAGAACATATAAGTTAAACATCACGAAGCTGCAAAAATTAACAAATGTTTCTCTATTTTTCTTGTTCCATTGCTTTTTGTTTTGTCTTGCAAAAAAGACAAGAAAATGGTTCTTGTTTTGCTTCATTTTTACACAGCAAAGATCTGATCTTTGAATATTTTCAGTTGACAGAACGTCGATGCTTTTCTTACAAAAACTATCGCTCTTTTATATAATTGTAACTTAACTCCCTTGTTGACATCCGATACCTGAGATGTGTCACGAATAGTGTACGCTATAACGACAACAAAAAACGAATAAATGTGAATTAGATGACAACAAGGGGAAAATGCAAGCTCGCCAAAAAATACAAATTTTCTCTTTCTAACACTTTTTTTGCAAGCCACTTTCTTATTTTGCGGTGCTACAATACATCATGGGAAAGACCTTGTTTTTTACGTTTGCATTTAGACATCAGAAGCCAGGTAGCTCAGTTGTAAGAGGGCTAGGCTTGCATGTTGCCAGTCCCGGGTTCGAATCCGTACGTTGGTGGAGATTTTTTCTCAGTCCTCTGGGATCGGTAGTAGGCCTGGTGAGATCATTCACAGTTCGGCTTAATTAACAGTCGAGTCGACGTCGACTCGACGTATCCTTTTATCTTCTCTTCTTCTCAGCCCATATTAGTCCACTCATAGACGTAGGCCTCTCGCATAAAAAAACATTCGATATCGACATGGTTTTGTAATTGCGTGGTTTTGGCATTTAAACGCCACGCTTGCAGGCTTTTATCTAATCAGCTTAAACAATATGAGATAACCTAGGCCCTGTTTGTGTACGGGCGCTGTGCTCAATTTGGCTAGCTCAGTAATCAAAGACAAGAGGCTGAAAATAATTGTTTATTACAAAAGAATAAAAGCAAAAAAAGTATGTACATAAATGAAAAAGGGTAAATAGATAAATGGAAAGTCGGGCGTCGCGGCGTCGTGGGCGGAAATGGCGTAGGCGACGGCAACGGCGGCGGCAGCGGCGATAGCGGCGGCAGCGGCGACGGCGATGGCGACGGCAGCGGCGACGGCGTTGGGAGCCGGTGCGATGAGGGCGCACGGCGTCAGAGGGTGGCGACGGTGGTGGACATATACCAGCGTGCCAGCGGCGACAACGGCGTGGGCGGCGGCGACGACGAAGGCGGTGGTAGCGGCAACGGCGAAGGCGGCAGGGCGTCGACGTTGGAAGACGGTGCGATAAGGGCGCACGGCGTCAGAGGTTGGCGACGGTGGTGGACATATACCAGCGTGCCAGCGGCGACAACGGCGTGTGCGGCGGCGACGACGAAGGCGGTGGTAGCGGCAACGGCGAAGGCGGCAGGGCGTTGTTGGAGGTGGCGGCGTCAGGCTGGGAGCAGGCAGCGACCGAGAACGTGGGCGACGGCGGCGGTTCCAAAGGAGAGCTGAGGCGGCTGGGAACGACCGGCAACGTGGGCGACGGTGGCGGTTCCAGCAGGGTGACGTGGTAGCTGGTGCAAGGATGTTGATCCAAGACGTTGATTTGCTCAAGCATACAAAGACGCCGATCCTGATTAAGCGTACGGAGACGTTAATCTGACCAAGCGTACAAAGACGTTGATGATGAGATGGATTTTGCCAGCGTTTTTATAGCCCGAAAATCGTATTCTGCTTTCCTATTGGCTGACGGGGAATGGTAGAAGTGGTGAAATTTGCCAAAATCCCCGTGTTTTTATTTTTCAGAAATAATTGTTCCAAATGTAATTTCTGATATGTGTAGTGGTTATTATCGTTCTGCTGGTGCGACGGCGCATCGAATGATACCCAACAGCAGATACTTTGATTGAATGAGAACGGGTTTATCCCGCGGTCCGCGGATTAAAAGACGCGAGGTTTCCGATAGAGGCGTTTCATAGCGGAAACAATCGACTTGAAGCGGGGTTTACTATTAAAACGTAACATGTTTTTGCTAGTTTTAGATAACGGTAATTGCTTATTGCAATTAGAAAGCTTTTTAGAAGTAATTGTCGTTATTCATTATTTGGGAACTAAATTAGTTTGGCTGAACGAAGGGACGAAATTTGATACGCCTCCATGTGTGGTTGAACGAGGCGATACGGGGATTAGCGTGAAATATTTATGGTCAAGCGGCCCGTTTATGTAACGGACTTGGGAAGCATTTGAAAAGTAATAGCTAAGAATTGATACGTGAGAATTTCTATCTAAGGGTTGTTTTTATTTTTGGAAAGTTCGTTTGTAAAGCAAAAACCGTTGAGTTTGTTTGTGGTATTTAAGCCGACAGTCGGGACAGAATTATCGTAGAACATGTTAATTCGATTTGCATGACCGTTCTAACGGTCTTTTTTCTTTTTCGGCAGAACGATGGCATATGTTATATCGAGATCGTGTTAATTCCCCCCCGGTTTGGTGTCCTCGACTGGCGGTTCAGGTGGATTTGGGGCTGATCGCAGTTGGTCAACATGTATTTTGACGGATCGGGAACCCTTTTCCACTTGGTAAACCGTGGTGCCCAGTTTCTTGATTATTTTGTGAGGGCCACTCCATTTCGGTAAAAAGCCTCCGTGAATTCTTTCACGGGCATCTGCTAGGGGATGCTCTCGTACCATCACCCATTGGTTCGGCAGAAATTGGACATCGGTGTCCGTAAGGGGAGCTACGAGTGGTTGGTTACGTCGCAACGCTTCATTCCGGTAATTGGTTTGATCTTGGCAATTGGGATGTGGGGGCGTTTTTGTTGGATCTCTGGGTAATCGGAATCTCCAATCACCTGGTCGATCTAATTCTCGCCCGAGAAGTGCAACTGCTGGAGAACAGCCCATGTTGTTATTTTGTCGACTTCGAAGGTTAAATAAAACAGAAGGTAGAAATTTATCCCATTGCCGGTGATCTACTCCTTGTAGGTGAAGTCGTAACCCTTTCTTTATCTCTTGGTTGCGACGTTCTGTGGGGTTGGCCCGAGGATGATATGTAGCGGTAGTCCAATGTTTGATGTCCCACTGGTGACATGCCCGTTGCCAATGGTGGCTGATAAATTGCCTACCGTTGTCTGTTAGAAGAGTGCTGGGGTATCCGTAGCGTGTGAATACCTCTTCTTCTAGGATTCGGACAATCGTGGGTGCCGTTGATTTAGTTAAAGGAAAGGCTTCAGTCCATCGGGTGAATAGGTCCGTGATGACGAGAATAAAGCGCTTCCCGCGAACACTTAGCGGATAGGGACCCATCAAATCCAGTGCTAATATGTCCCATGGTTCTCGAGGTTGCTGAGGCCTTTGTGTAGCCTTTGCTTGATTTGGCCCCTTTTTACATCGGGCGCAGAGTAAACACTGCCGGACGTAACTGCTTACTTCGGTACGTAAGTTCGGCCAGAAGAATTTTGCTGCGATGGCTCTTGCAGTTTCAGCGGAACCTGGATGTCCCGCGGTATCCAGGTCGTGGTAATGAAACAGAATTTGCGGACGAACGCTGATGGGAACAAAAAGTTTCGGCCCCGAATCCGAATTACGGTAGAGAAGTCCTTCCTCTATGACATACTTTTCTTGTACATCCCGTAGTTGCGGAGTGGTTTCTTCGGTAACGTGACTTTCGTGCCAAAGTTGGATATAATTCTGAGTTTCAACGTCGTGCTCCTGAGCCTGGCAGATATCGTGCCATAGGGTTGTTTCTTCTCCGTCGACTTGCAATATTTCCGGACCGTCGTTACATATAGTGCAGCTAGTGCGGAACTGAAGTGCGTCTTCTCCCATTGTGGGCCAAAAATACTCCTTCTTCATCTCTTCTATCATACCTGTCGCGGTATGATGTACCCCCTCATTATCATGATAGTAATGTAGTACTGCCTCCCGGGCGGTACGAGGTACGTAGAGAAGCAAGGATTGGTTATGGCGAAACCCTACAAGTCCGCACTGGATTTGGTAGCACGGTTGTTGGGTTGAATTGTCCTCCAAAGGGTTTTGCTTCCGAATATGCTGGGTTTCTTCATCTGCCTCTTGAGCTTGAAGAATTACTTCGGTTAGCGTCTCTCTGTCGCATTGGGTTAAGCAAGCCATTGGGGAGTTTTCGGTTGTTAGCCCCGGTCGTGCAACAACAGGGGGAGTTAGGGGAGCTCTATCTTCTTCCACTGAAAGTGCGGGACCTTCTGGGTTCCGGGACAGAACATCGGGAAGCTCATTTTGCTGTCCTGGGCAGTGTTCCAGAACGAAGTTAAAGTCCTGGAGTAGGAGTGCCCATCTGGTCAGCTTTGCCCTTTGATCTTTGGTTGCATTTAACCATGTTAGGGCACGGTTATCCGTTCGCAGGATAAATTTTCTGCCTTCGAGGTACGGGCGATAACGCTTTATAGCCCACACCGCTGCCAAACATTCCTGCTCATTGGAGTGGTATCTTCGTTCGGTAGGGTTGAACCTCATACTGGCATATGAAATAATATCCCGTGTTCCATCGGTACGTTCTTGGTACAACACAGCTGCTACACCTTCTTGACTGGCGTCCGTTTGTAAGATAAATGTCTTTTCTGTATCTGGGCGTGAAAGTGTGAGGGGTTGCTGAATTTCTTCCTTGAGGCGTACGAAAGCTTGTTGCGTGGCTGTGGTCCAATGCCATTTGCGTTTGGAACTTAATAAATCCGTTAATGGCGCCGCCAACGTAGCAAAGCGGGGAATGTACTCCCTCAACCAGTTGCAGAGACCTAAGAATTGTCTTAAGGTCTTCCGGTTGGTTGGTGCGGGAGCTTTTTGAATCTGGAGGACGTGCTGATTTTGTGGCTGGTTTCCATCCGTAGAAACGACGTGACCCAGGTATTCCAAAGTGCGTTTCCCAAAGTGACACTTTTCCGGGGCGCAAATGAGTCCGTGCTCTTGCAGTCGCTCAAAAACTCTTCGAAGGTGGTCGAGATGTTCGTCCCACGTTTCTGAATAAATGATGATATCATCCAGATACACCATACAGAAACGATGTAGGTATCCCACCAGGACTTCTTGAGCCATCAAGCGTTGGAAGGTCATGGGAGCAGTTTTAAGACCGAAGGGCATTACTTTGAATTGATAAGCTGCGCCATCGGGTGTGGTGAAGGCGGTGTATTGGCGGGAATTAGGCGATAAGCTAATTTGCCAATACCCGGATTTTAGATCCAGAGAAGAGAAGATGGTTGCTGTTCCAATGTCTTTGAGTGTCTCGTGAATAAGCGGGAGGACTGCAGGTTCGTCAACTGTGGCCTCGTTTAAGCGTCTGAAGTCCAGGCAGAAGCGTGGTTTGGAGTCCTTCTTTGTCACGATGACGATTGGAGAATTGTAAGGTGAGTGGCTTGGTTCGATGTAGTCATGGGCCAGCAATTCGTCAACTTGCTCTGCGATGATGCGCTTTTTTTCTTCGGAATACCGGTAGTTTGGGCTGCGTATCACTTCGTTCGGTTTAACCCGGATTTCGTGTTGTAGTGTTCGTGTTGGTGGTGCAGTGGTCCTCCAGATTTCAGAGAATTCATTCAGGAGTGCGCGAAGCTCGCCTCTACGTTCTTCTGGAAATTCCTGTTGGATGTGGGAATGATCCAGCTCAGAAGGGGAAGTCTTTCGTGATCTTCTCTTATCGAGACAGTAGGTGGTTTCTCGCTTCTTGACTCCGAAGTGAATGCATTTTCTAGCAAAGTCAAAGGTAGCTTGCTGTTGTGTGAGCCACGGGTATCCCAGAATTAAGTCTTCGCGAAGTGCTTCGGCTATAATACAATTTATGGTCTGTGACGTGTTGCCTATCTGGACAACAACTTGGGTTTCTCCCTGGAGGCGCATTGTAGCGTTTACTTCAGCCATCTTCGCCGTATGATGTCCACATTGTTTTCGGTTTTTCAGTGGAACGTGACTAGCATTTATAAAATTATGTGTGGCAGCGGAGTCCACTAAGGCGGCGATTTCCTGGTCATGAAGTTTTACTGCAATGTGTGGGAGATTGAAGTTGGCCGTGTTTATAGTGTTGCATTGGGAGCGGCCACTGGGCGCAGTTCGACCTCCTCGCGCCTGGGCCTCCTCCAGTTTTCCGGCTGTGGAGCTGGAGGTGCAGATGCCATTGGTTGCGTGTTAATCGCAGGAACTGGTGGCCGTACAGGAGCACCCGAACGTGCTGAAGCTTGTTGATGAAGTTGTGGGCAGTCCCGATGGAAATGTCGTCCAGGGCAGTATCGACACTTCGGCAATGAAGGAAGCTGATTCACTGGACCTGGGATTTCCTTTGGAGCGGTTTTCGTTTCTTTCGTTTGAGATATAGTGTGCTCTTCTAGGTCCCGTTCGATGCATGCGGCCTTGGTGACTAGTTCGTCGGTTGTGTTGGGCATGGATAACCGTAGATATGGCCTGATTGCGGGTTTTAGCAGTTCCACTAAAACGGGGATAAATGCGGCGGCCGATTCTGAAGGCTGTAGCCGTCGGAAAAGTTGCAATTTTCGTAGTAGGAAAATTTCAACATTTTCTTTGGGGGTTTGTTTGAGTCCATAAAGTTGGGCTGTTAAGGAAGCTCGAACTTCAGGTCCATCGAATTTCCTCAGAAATCGTTCCAAGAAGTCTGTCCATGATAAGGGCAGTGAGGTGTATGGTTTCCACCATTGGGCAGCTTTCCCTTGCAGGCAGTCAGTGAGGATCTTCAGTAACTCCCTCTCTGTGCATTTGGTTTGCCTGCGGTAATTTTCGCAGGCATCTAGGAATTCCTTCGGATCTTCAGAATCTTCTCCCCTGAACGGAAGTGGTGTCTCGACTTTGCGAGGGGCTGTCGTGTGTGCCAAAAGGGCTTGAAACTGTTCGGTAGTAAGAGTCATTGTGGTTGGGCGCCACTGGGTTTGTTCCACTCCCAGAAGTGGGTTTGATGGTGTAACCAGGGTTGCAGACGAAGTTGCATTTGATGCTGCTTCGTAAGATGCAGAGCTTTCTTGCAGGGATACGACGTTAGTTCCTAAATCTTCCATGGTAGCCATCGATGGAGCCTCTTGTCTTTTTGTGTTTCTCGTTGTTGGCATTCTGGGTTCGTCCAACTGTCCAGTTGAAATCGGGCCCCACGTTCTGGGAGCCAATTGAGATAACCTAGGCCCTGTTTGTGTACGGGCGCTGTGCTCAATTTGGCTAGCTCAGTAATCAAAGACAAGAGGCTGAAAATAATTGTTTATTACAAAAGAATAAAAGCAAAAAAAGTATGTACATAAATGAAAAAGGGTAAATAGATAAATGGAAAGTCGGGCGTCGCGGCGTCGTGGGCGGAAATGGCGTAGGCGACGGCAACGGCGGCGGCAGCGGCGATAGCGGCGGCAGCGGCGACGGCGATGGCGACGGCAGCGGCGACGGCGTTGGGAGCCGGTGCGATGAGGGCGCACGGCGTCAGAGGGTGGCGACGGTGGTGGACATATACCAGCGTGCCAGCGGCGACAACGGCGTGGGCGGCGGCGACGACGAAGGCGGTGGTAGCGGCAACGGCGAAGGCGGCAGGGCGTCGACGTTGGAAGACGGTGCGATAAGGGCGCACGGCGTCAGAGGTTGGCGACGGTGGTGGACATATACCAGCGTGCCAGCGGCGACAACGGCGTGTGCGGCGGCGACGACGAAGGCGGTGGTAGCGGCAACGGCGAAGGCGGCAGGGCGTTGTTGGAGGTGGCGGCGTCAGGCTGGGAGCAGGCAGCGACCGAGAACGTGGGCGACGGCGGCGGTTCCAAAGGAGAGCTGAGGCGGCTGGGAACGACCGGCAACGTGGGCGACGGTGGCGGTTCCAGCAGGGTGACGTGGTAGCTGGTGCAAGGATGTTGATCCAAGACGTTGATTTGCTCAAGCATACAAAGACGCCGATCCTGATTAAGCGTACGGAGACGTTAATCTGACCAAGCGTACAAAGACGTTGATGATGAGATGGATTTTGCCAGCGTTTTTATAGCCCGAAAATCGTATTCTGCTTTCCTATTGGCTGACGGGGAATGGTAGAAGTGGTGAAATTTGCCAAAATCCCCGTGTTTTTATTTTTCAGAAATAATTGTTCCAAATGTAATTTCTGATGTGTGTAGTGGTTATTATCGTTCTGCTGGTGCGACGGCGCATCGAATGATACCCAACAGCAGATACTTTGATTGAATGAGAACGGGTTTATCCCGCGGTCCGCGGATTAAAAGACGCGAGGTTTCCGATAGAGGCGTTTCATAGCGGAAACAATCGACTTAAAGCGGGGTTTACTATTAAAACGTAACATGTTTTTGCTAGTTTTAGATAACGGTAATTGCTTATTGCAATTAGAAAGCTTTTTAGAAGTAATTGTCGTTATTCATTATTTGGGAACTAAATTAGTTTGGCTGAACGAAGGGACGAAATTTGATACGCCTCCATGTGTGGTTGAACGAGGCGATACGGGGATTAGCGTGAAATATTTATGGTCAAGCGGCCCGTTTATGTAACGGACTTGGGAAGCATTTGAAAAGTAATAGCTAAGAATTGATACGTGAGAATTTCTATCTAAGGGTTGTTTTTATTTTTGGAAAGTTCGTTTGTAAAGCAAAAACCGTTGAGTTTGTTTGTGGTATTTAAGCCGACAGTCGGGACAGAATTATCGTAGAACATGTTAATTCGATTTGCATGACCGTTCTAACGGTCTTTTTTCTTTTTCGGCAGAACGATGGCATATGTTATATCGAGATCGTGTTAAATACACATTACATTCGACACGGGGCGGCGCATACTAACAAATGTAACAGTTCAGACGTGCTATTGCATAAGACTTCGGACGACGAGATGCGGGAAAAAGGTATGCACATTCATGAAGTTGGATACCATAAAGTATTGAAAAACCCTTTTTCTTTACGTTCAGAAATAATTGGGTGAATCCAGAAACGTCTATTTTTCTTCCTTCTGTTCCATCTTTGATAAAACAGCCAGAGTAACATTAGAAATTCTTCATTATTACGATCCATTCTGAACTAAGTTTATTTACAATTTGATGAATTTTTGTGATTTAATATAATAAGGTAACAGGATAAATCGCCCCCGTCTGTTTTTACCCTTAACAAGACCACTACACGCGTAGTAACACACACATGACACAGCCGTCTGACTTTGAAGTAATACCTAAAAAAGGCGATTCCGAGCAAATTGGCTATACACGTATAAAAGACACACAGAAAAAGAAAGTATTTAGACATAAAAAATACGAGGGTGGATCAAGTATAAACCGGAATTTGTTTTAAAAAATGTATTTTAGTGATACAGAGTGTATGTCGCACTTTTCTACATAATCTTCTGATTTTGATATACATTTATTCCATCGGGTTAGAAGTTTCTCGTTTCCCTCATCAAAGAGAGATGGAGGATATGCCTTATAAGCCAATAACTGTGCTCGAACTCTTCGACCTCAGTATCGCCTTCAAATCGTTGTCCTCCTAGTGCTGCTTGCAGTGGGCCAATGATGCGCCCTGTAGAGAGCGAGTTCTAGCGTTGTCCAATAAATTTCTTCAAGTTTTGTTTGTCTAAGCAGCTGTATGGGGCCGTGTGTTATCGTGAAGCCAAAGAACGTTCCGGATCGGACGGTCGTGTCTTTTTCGTCGATAAGCAAATTTTCTCAACCAAGAGTTGGCAGAAGTAAGTCGCATTAATTGTTCTTCACCCATAGAGAAAATCGAGAATCCCAGAAAACAGTGGCGAGCACTTTGCCAGCCGATAGGCGGCGTGTTTTTGCTTTGACAGGTGCAGACTTCTTTTTCTCAATTCCATATTCGTTTTGATTCAGGCGTATAATGATGAACCCAAGTTTCATCATATGTAACGATACGATACGGCTGAGGAATCCCTCTCCTCCTTCCTTGTATTGAGCCAAAAGTCGTTGACAAACTTCCATGCGAGTAATTTACTGTTACTGGTTAAGAAGGCGAGGAACCCACCTAGCAGAGTAACTCAAGTAATCGGAAATGATAGACTGGGTGTTCCTGTAACTTATTCCTACAGTGGAAGCGATTTCAGCAATCGTCAAACGCCGATCACTCTCGATAAGGTAGCGGCTCGAACGTTCTCGTGCGTTTTGCTGGTCCTTGGACGACATTGATGGTTTTTATTCTCCACCACTTCCCATCCTTTGGAAAACCTTTTGTATTAATTATAGACTTGGGACTTTGACAAAGTCTTCAGCCCAAATTGTGCACTAAGCCTTTTCAAAATTTTGGTAGGTTTTACGCCTTCCTTCGCAAGAAATCTGGTAATAATTCGTTGCTCAATGGACGAGTGTATCTCTTGTTCAAACATCGTGCTACCGGCTGAGTCAGCGACTCAGTGAGGAGAACTGGGCTGGGAATCCACGTCACACGTCTTCACCAATAACATTTAATGGCTACAGAACCAAGCCAAAAATAGGCAGGAAAGAAATTCCAGTTTATTTGATCCACCATCGTATATAACATTCATTTTCACAGCTAAATCGCGCTTTGCCTAGTGTCGTGCAATGTTTTTCCGTTTATATCGGTTTGAAGACTTTACCCTGAATTAAAATGTTATTTTGAATATTCCTAATTACGTAAAATGTTACTGATTTCAGATATGTTTCGCCCAAATTGTTTTCACAATTTGATTTTTGGTTTACAATTTTTAAATTACAGATTTGATAAGTTGCGAGTTGGCAAGTTGCATCTACCATGTGAAATTTGGTCATATGTATTTGGAGAAATCACCACGCTTGAGCTGCAATATTCAATGCTCAACATGATAAATCTCACTTACCTCCCTTGTTGTGTAAATGACTACTATTTCTATTACTGCATTTAACATTTTTAAGGCCTTTGTGTTTCAAATCTAGGGTTTATATGACAATTAACTTAGTTCGGTTATTTGATTTTAATGCGAACAAAAAATTGTATGCGGCTACGTTATACGTTTTAAAAAATTTCTCTGGTAAAAGTTAGTTTTCTATACTATGGTAAAAGTGTGCACTTTAATTAACTTTATGGTGGTTGTAAATTGTTGGACAACGATAAATATCAAGACCTATTTCAATTACTAAAGTCATATCAATGTTGTTCTTGCATATGTTAGTCAGATATTATGCTTATCTGTTACCAATTACCGTCATAAATTCCTTTTAATTAAATTTACATCGATTCATAGTGAATAATAAAGTTTCCTTAATTTATTTTAAAATTCAGTATACCGTAAATGCAATTATCTACTATTACTTGCCATTATCGTAATACTTTATTTTCTTTTAGTCTTCTCTTATTATTAGGAAGCAAGCAATTGCTTTAAGTAGTCGGGTAATCATTTCCATTAATATAAGTTATACCTATCCGGCCTATCCAACCATTACATGGTTGGTTGGGTTTATTTTTCTTTCGGTGTGTTAACACTCCACTGATTTTTGAATTAGGATAGGTCAGTGCAAAATCGATGAGTTTAAAATTAAAACAGTTTTGTTTTATGCATTATGTACACGCGCCCTCATTACGGCACCCCTTTTTATTTTACTCATAAACCCCACTTGTAAAATACTGCTGAAAAATGCTTATAACGCAGTTTTTTTACGCGATGAGGAATCCCTGTTTGGAAGTTATTCCTATTTTTACGTTTGCGGGTGGGACGAATATATTAACAAGTAGCTATTTTTATCCAAAAACCAGGAAAATTAGAACCACTTCCTCGAATTAATTTGTCAATTATGCGGTTGCAGTTATTATTCGGATTATCATTTGAGTCACATGTGGCTTTTGCTATCCTTAGTTGACGCCAAGTGACCTCCATAGGAATTAAAGAAAAATCCCGTTTTATTGTTTATGATAATTTTAACTATTTGATTGTGTTATTCCTTTTAATTTCATTTTCTATTGCACCACAACCTGTGATAATTCCTTTATTCTATAATAATTAAGCCTTAGTTATATCTTGCTTTAACGATTTACTATCTTTTTAGACCAAGTCATAATTTAAGTTTATTATTTTGACATTTATTTAAAACTGAAGAATTAATTATTTTGTTTATGGCTTCCTAAAAGTTGCAGAAATTAAACCCTGTATTGCTGGGTCATTGTAAACGTTTTAGGAATTACATATTTAGTTTTTCACGTTTGATGGGGATCTTACGATATTTTGTTGTAAATTCTCAAATACCGATTTCTAAATAATGATCATTTTAAATAAATTTGATAGAACATGCCAGACTGGAATTACTACGTTTTACATGAAATACGTAACTTGATGACATGTTCTATAACCTTGCAATCTACAGGGTGTATCTGAATTCAACTAACAGGCTATTAGGCTTAATAGAGAGTAAGCAGGGGAGCAAGTTTTATAATAAACCAAAAATCGGAAGGTAAAGACGCTTTGGCTATTAAAGACGTTTGAAAAAGCCTTAAAGTAGGCGACCTAGCGAGCTATTCCACTAGACCTAGACGAAACTGCCAGCAATATCTAGAAGAATTTACGTGTAAGGTGTGCTGTATAATAAGTAATAAGGTGAGAGCAAAATAGAAATTCAAACTACATGACCCAATTTCTTACCGCCGCATAGGCACATTTTGAACAGCTGACAGTTCTGTAAAATGATAAAGACCCAAAAATATCATCCATTATCTGGATTAACAAAATTAAATTTATTCATGTTTAATAATTATATTGGTTACAGCTTACAAATTACAGAATGTTACATGTAACAATAGTTTCTTTAGTCTTTGATCCATTTATGTTGGAATCTCATCATGGGTTCCGTCAGTGAAATAACTTGCTGATACAATAGGTTTGTTTTTGCAGATTCAGTTGCTTTGTGTTAAACCATCTAATGCCTAAGGAGCACAAACGCCTTCTAATGTACAGGTGGGAAAGCTACATTAAGCTGTGAAACACAGGATTGCAAATTGTGGGTTCACCATTTTGTACCTATCCATCCTTCGTCCGTTTACCCCCGTGAGGGTTTGATGATACTTGATACTATTACTTAGGTTTTGCTATCTATTTGTTGTCTTCGTGTGTCTCAGTCTTGTGCCAGGTGTACCGCTTCACATTAGTGTTTGTCCTGTTAATTCTTTAAGTCTGTCCGTGCAGCTCATCGGATATCTTCCTCTGGGTCTCCTGGTTTGTATTTTTCCTTCTACTACTAAGTTTTCAATTTCGCCTGTTCTTCTAGTTATATGTCCAAGGTAATTAAGGTATGCCTTATTGATTTGTTTTAGTAGTCTTTTATTTGTAGATCTTGTAATATGGATGTGTTAGTTCTATGCTCTGTCCATGACACCCTGAGGATAGTTCGAAAGCTTCGATTTTTTCTTCTGTCTTTTCTGGCCTGCCTCATCTTCCAATTTTCGGAAGCACAGGTGACTATTGGTAAGACCAGCCAGTGAGCATTTCCTTTACCAACACATGGGGGCGTATCAAATTTCGTCCCGTCCAACCGACTTATTCAGTTTCCAAATAACGAATAACGGCAATTACTTCTAAAAAGCTTTCTAATTGCAATAAGCAATTACCGTTATCTAAAACTAGCAAAAATATGTTACGTTTTCACATTAAACCCCGCTTCAAGTCGATTGTTTCCGCTATGAAACGCCGCTATGAGAAACCTCGCGGGCTTTTTAATCCGCGGACCGCGGGATAAACCCGTTCTCGTTCAATCAAAGTATCTGCTGTTGGGTATCATTCGATGCACCGTCGCACCAGCAAAACGATAATAACCACTACACACATCAGAAATTACATTTGGAACAATTATTTCTGAAAAATAAAAACACGAGGATTTTGGCAAATTTCACCACTTCTACCATCCCCCGTCAGCCAATAGGAAAGCAGAATACGATTTTCGGGCTATAAAAACGCTCCCAAAATCCATCTCATCATCAACGTCTTTGTATGCTTGGTCGGATTAACGTCTCCGTACGCCTGATCAGGATCAGCGTCTTTGTATGCTTGAGCAAATCAACGTCTTGCACGTTTGATCGAAATCAACATCTTGGATCGACATCCTTGCACCAGCAACCACGACACCCTGCTGGAACCGCCACCGTCGACCACGTCGCCGGTCGCCGCTCGTTACCAGCCACCACAGCTTTCCTCTGGAACCGCCGCCGTCGCCCATGTCGCCGGTCGCAGCTCGTTCCCAGCCGCCTCAGCTTTTCTCTGGAACCGCCGCCGTCGCCCACGTCCCCGGTCGCTGCCCGTTCCCAGCCTGACGCCGCCACCTTCAGCAAACTTCTTGGCCCCGGTTCCCCGCCGTAGCCACCTTCTGACGCCGTGCACCCTCATTGCACCGTCTCCCAACGTCGACGCCCTGCCGCCTTCGCCGTTGCCGCTACCCCGCCTTCACCGCCGCCGCCGTCCACGTCGTTGCTGCCGCTGGCACGCTGGTATATATCCATCCCCGTGGCCACCCTCTGACGCCGTGAACCCTCATTGCACCGTCTCCCAACGTCGACGCCCTGCCGCCTTCGTCGTTGCCGCTACCACCGCCTTCGCCGTCGTCGCCGTCCACGCCGTTGCTGCCGCTGGCACGCTGGTACATATCCACCACCGTCGCCTCTGACGCCGTGCGCCCTCATCGCACCGTCTCCCAACGTCGACGCCCCGCCACCTTCGCTGTCGCCGCCTTCGCCGTCGCCGTCGCCTACGCCGTTGCCGCCCACGACGCCGCGAAGCCTTATTTTCACATTTATCTATTTATCCTTTTTCATTTATGTACATACACTGCTTTTATTCTTTTGTAATAAACAATTATTTTCAGCCTCTTGTCTTTGATTACTGAGCTATCCAAATTGAGCACAGCGCCCGTACATAAACAGGGCCTAGGTTATCTCAAGTTCAATGAGTCAAACGCTTTTGTGTAACCCACGATGCTTAAGTATATCTTTATATTGTTCTCTAGCTTTCTCTATGGTCTGTCGGGTGTTGAGTATCTGCTCTCTTGTTCCCTTGTCTGGTATAAAACCTCTTTGTTCCTCTGAATGTCTTGAGTCTTTCATTTATTATGTGGAACATTACTGTACTTGCATGTGGGATTAGGGTTACTGTTCTGTAGTTGTTGCGTTCTGTTGGTGTTCCTTTTTTATGAATTAGTATAAAAATTGATTCACACCACTCCGTTGGCTATTCTCCCGTATCCTACATTTTGGAGCACAGGGCATGCGTGATTTCGATTCCGAGATCACCCATGGCTTTGAGTACTTCGGTTGTGATGCTATCCGTTCCTAACGCTTTCCTGTTTTTAAGAGTTTTTATGGCTTTTTCTACTTCAGATTTCAATATACTAGGTTATTTCTGTTGTGGTGGTGTAAGCTTTACTGGATTTGTAAAGATCTTTGCAGTGTTGCCACCATACTTCTGCTATCATTATTGCATCTGATATGACATTATCTTCTATATCTTTGATAATTTGTGTGCGAGGTTTCCATTCTCTAGCCAGATCTTTTACTTTATTTTATAATCATGAAATTCGTTGTGTTGGGCGTGGGGTTGTATTTCTTTGCCTATATTTTTGATGTGGTTGTTCTTGTCTTGTTTATTAAGTTCTTTTATTTTTTGTCTTTTATCGTCTTGTTGCACGTTTGAAAGGTATTACATGTCTTCCTTGTTCCATTAATTCCAGTATCTCATCAGATATCCAGTGGATCTTTTTGATGTTTGTTTCCTGTGTGCAGACTTCCGCTGTATTTATTATCCAGCTTTTTTTATTTGATCATAATGTGTTTGGGTCTTCGGACGTACACCGCCGCCAGAAAGTCTGAGATCACTAACATAAATTTCATGTTATGTGTGATAATTGCGTTAAAGAATTTAAAATGATGGGTTATTTGTTGAAATATTCACGTTAGACAGTAACATAAAGCAAGAAATAGAACAAAAATTAATCTTTTATAAAAGTATAATGATACAATCCTAAATTAACTTTTCATCGAAATGGCGAACTTTGGCTTTATACAGGCCTGGCAGATTCTGTGCATCCTTGCAATAAGTTTTTGAAGAGTTTCCGGTTGTATTGGATTCCAACAGGCTTGAATACTATCCCAAATATTATTTTACTGGTGATAAGGGAATTTCCTTATCATTCTGTCAATCTTCTCCCATAGTAATTATATCTGGCGACTGAGTCGGTCAGGGCATTATTTTCAAAACACTGGGTAGTTGATTACGTTGAATATAATTTGTAGAATATCCAGAAGTATGTTTTGGATCATTGTCTTGTTGGAATATAAATCCTCGTCCAATGATTCTGAATCCAGAAGGAACTGCATGATTTTGAAGTATCCCATGAAATCGTTCTTTGTTCAGTATTCCGTCGATTTTTATTAAATTTACAACTTTACCTCTTCCAAAGTAACTCCACACCATAATACTTCCCCCGCCATGTTTTACAAGGAAGGACACACTGAAGATTGTTAAGCTTCATTTGCTGATCTTCGAACGAATACCTTGCATTAGGATCCTAACTTCTCAAATTTAAATTTCTCATCCCACAAGATGGATTTCCATTGTCCAATAGACCAATCTTTATGGATATGTGCCCATTAAAGCCTTTTTTGTCGGTTTATTTCACAAAGTAATGGTTTTTGCTTGGCAACACAACCTCTAAGTTCAGCAACATTCAGTCGATTTTTGATAGTGCTTATGCTGATTGAATTTATGCGATTTTCGTTGATTTTTGGAGCAATAGCAGGCGCTGTAAGGAACCTATTTCGCTTGCTTGTTGTTACACTAACATGTACTTCCTGAATAGTGGTAGTTCGTAGCCTCCTACTTCGTTTTCTGCTATTGCAAATCCCTGTCTCTTTCTTTCGCTCAAGAGTTATAACAGTACCACCACATGAAACTGTAACTTTCTTTGCAATTTGGCGAAGCGAATAGCCTTCCTTTCTAAGAATACATATTTCAGCATGTTTTTTAATAGTTAATTCTTTTTTGAGTTTTGCCATTGTCACATTACACAAAATTTCTTTTGGGCAAACATTGGTTACGCTTCAAAATCCTCAATGCATACAAAAATAATAAAAATGGCATGAACTAGTGTAATTTCGGTTACTTGCTGGAATTGTCAAACTTATATATGCAATGTAAACGAATTCTAAAGACACAAGATATCAAGATAACTAGGGAGAAGTTATCAAAGATACTTTATCAAAACGTTTCCAGCTGTAGTAATTCAATAGGACTAAAGGAAATTACCAGCTTTCTTAAATATACAATCAAAATTTTGTGAAATTAACACTAGAACAATTAAGAAAGTCTATAATGCTTCTCCTATACAATAAACATAAATTTTATTCACCAAATTTTGATTTATGCTAAAAAGTCTGGGTGATCTCAGACTTTCTGGCGGCAGTGTATATGGCATTTGAGTTCTGTTTATGTGGTTTTAAAATTCATCTATATTGGGAGTTTGTATTCCATTACTGATGTCCGATTTTGTAGGAGTGCGTAGATTTAGCGACATAGAGCAAATAAATTAGAGGTTTATGATCTGATCTACATATAGTACTCGGTTTTGTTTTAACATTTTTTATTGACGTTCTTCATCTGTTTCTAAATAGAGCATAGTCTATTTGGTTTTGTGTTTTCCATTGAGGTTGTCCATGTTGTCAGACGTCTGGGATATGTTTAAATAGGATGTTTGATATCGCAAGATTGTTATTTATTGTTCTCCTGTTTCATTCCTGTTGCCGAGTCCATGTTTACCTATGAAGTTGTGCAAATGGTTCTCGTTTTCTGTGTTTCCAACCTCTGAATTGAACTCGTCCATCAAGATGAAGAT
The DNA here is from genome assembly GCA_963082815.1 of Melanotus villosus. Classification (NCBI taxonomy): domain Eukaryota; kingdom Metazoa; phylum Arthropoda; class Insecta; order Coleoptera; family Elateridae; genus Melanotus; species Melanotus villosus. The sequence continues at coordinate 66,378,628 of OY720420.1, forward strand.
GTCTTTTTTTGGTAGTTCTGCGATTAAGTCTTCAAATTTTCCGTACATTTCTTCAATTTCGTTCTCGGTGGTTTTGGTTGTTGGGTAATATACTTGTGTTATGTGGTAGTTTCTAGGTTTCGCATCGTATTATCCTGTCATTAATTGCGTTGTAGGAGCTAACGAATTGATTAGTCTTTTTATTGATTAAGAGGACGATACCATTGCTTCCAGTTTTTTCGGCTCCTGATATACATATACACAACGTTATTTGATGTTTCTTTCCAATGATAAATTCCACAAATTAGGTTGTTTAATCTTTCTATTTCTTGTTCGATTATATGTGAAGTTTTCCAGGTTGTACTAGACTTTGAACGTTCCATATTGATGAATTTTCTTAATTGAAGATTGTTTTGTCTTCCAATTGCAGCTTACACAAGGCGTTATAACACGTACAGTTATTATAGTTTCAAGAAATGGGAACTATAGAAAAATAATCTTACTTAAAATGAAAATATTAATGGTGTATGTAATAAACCAATAAGGAAACGACATTTTCGAATTATTTTGTAATGAAATAAAACTGATGCAAGTTAGCACCAACGCCATTGGTACCAGCTGATTGCTGCACTTGAGAAATTCAAGAAAACTTTCGTTGTGGAAACAGTATTTGGTTACGAATGATAGCTGACGTCAAACGTGCTTTGTAATATTGTATTGTGTAGGCCTTCCACTCCTATTCGGAGTATAAGCCGCTCTTTATTTGAGCTCTTCTAATCCGGTTTTTTGCGGTGGATTGGTCCGCATGTTCCAGGTTTCTTTCTTTCGATTCTTCATTTATAGATTATTGTTTGTTTTTGCTGTATTTTATTGTATTTTATATTGGTCAATTTTAATAAAATTCAAAATATGAAGTAAGTACATTCAACGATAACTCAAATTTGTTACAAAGTAAATTACAAAAGCAATCAAACAGAAATGTAATAGTTTAAAATTCACGCATCAAATAATGATTTATGTCGTAATTTATTATTATTATTAGCCTGTACAAATCCCTATGTAGGGCAAAGGCCTCTCCTTTTCTCTTATTCTTTTTTGTACAAGATAGAAAACAAATGTCGACATTTCGTGAACTTCAAAGGGATATACATTTTCTATTTGTTGCTGCAATCATTTTTTACTTATGTTGTTAAGCCATAAAGTTATATTCAACCTGATATCATTAACGTATGTTAGCTGTTATCTTTTCGTCGCGTACTTCTTTTTGGAACATTAAAATTTTATTTAGTTATGTTTTTGTTTAAAGCTATTATGAAAACTAAGGTCAGTTTCATCTGGTTATGGAAAGTAAAACAATTTTTTCCGTAATACTTATTTTTACGACAGACTCTGATATCGCCACGAGTTTCGTAGCTGCATTTTTTTAAGCATAATTAGCACAATCGCGGGACATTTCGACACCAACGAAACTCGCATTTTGCAATTATAATTGGTTTGATAACATTTTTTCTTGTTAACTGTAAATTAAAGAGAAATTGTTATGAAAAAACACTTAATTCGACGTCTTATCAAGAAACAAATTGTAAAAGTGATACACTTTATTAACTTTGTTGTTTATTTCAATCTATTATGCAAACAGAACTTGTTTGTTGTCTAACAATCCCATATTTGGTTATGTTATGGGACTGTCGCGCCTTTAAATGCAAATGAAGAAGCTCATCCCAGTTATGCAACGCAATAATGCAATTTATGCGTATGGAGGGACGTTAAACCAATAATTTTCATGTAGACATTCTTCATGCTTATAACTTATAACTAAATAAAATAGGCACCTTTCAAGTGTAGAAATTAACACGTCTACATATACAATTTCAAGGCAGCTTTCCAAGTCTTATTATCAGTCATCAATTAGTTGTAAAATAATTTAAAAGTATCGTAAAATTTATTGTAAGTTTTAACAGAAAAATTAGATTCATCTAACATAAACCTAATTTCTTGTCCATAAAATAAAAGGAAAGTCTGATCGAGCTTTATTTTACGATCATCCATTTTACTTGTTAATGGTGTCGTTGGGATTAATTTAGTCTAATATGATGGGATAAAACCATTACAACCAAAGCAAGCTCTCTCTTTATGCTTCTTGTTTTTACTAAATTAAACCCAAAAAGGTTGCTGAACTAACCTAAATTGATTTTTTGTTCAATTTTCTTTTAAGATCAGAGATGCGTACAATTTTATCACCCTTTTAAGTTTACTGTCTCGCGGAATCAAACCATATCTAAGAAATAATAAATTACAGGTTGAATTTGTAGCAACAATAACAATTTAATGTCAACTTGATGAAGTTTAAAGAATTAATTTAAAAGCGTAATAGTTATTAAATAAAAGTATTCGTTTCCTTAGCAAAAAATTAATAAAATAATTTTAAAAAACAGATTTTTGTGCAAGTTTGTAAATACATATATAATATACATTCATAAAACGATCCTTTTCAGGTTTGTCAGTTGAATACGAATCCGTAAATAGCGTATGACGTGTGATAAAGTCCACAATTCCCAATTGAAAAGGTTGTGGAAGTGTTGTATTTATATGACGTATAACAGTTTATTCATTCAGAGGTGACTAAAACCCTTACTGCAAGATAACAAGTGCGCCCACTCATCTCCCTTTTCGCGAATTCGTAGTTTCCTATAATTCTTATCCTTGATGACTGACGAGACAAACGCATGATGTCGTCAGCAGGAAGCTACTACGTCGCCTTAGCGTCTTTAGAATTATCACTTTGCGATATTATTTAGTAAAAACAATGACTCATCTTAAAAAATACGAGCTTTATATTTTTGTTGTTTGTAACGTCGATGTCTGAAACAATATTATTCGGAATGCATAACTGCCTTGACCCCTGACCTCTTCAGTTAGGCATTCATTAAGAAATTCCAGAAGCAAATATTTTGCGTTTTTTATTTATGTAATGTTTGTCAATATGTTTTTCAATTTCAGGCATGGAAGCTCTAGAAACCAGCATTAATTATTGGGAAGATGCTTTGGCTGCATATAGATCACATGAGAAAGGGGGACCTTTAGCAGTTTTAGGACCAGAAGAGGCAGCTTTTTGTAGAGACTTGCAGTTACTGTTAGAAGCTGCCATAGAATTACAAGAGCGTTCTGAATTATTATTTCTCGATGAGCGATCTGTACTTTTTCGACCTGGCAGTGGCGTTCAACATTCTGATCACGGTGCCGATGCTGATTTATCTGGAGCTGAAAGTTTTGCTTCTGCACAAGATCAGGTATAATTTTATAATTTTTTAAGATGCCATATAGTACTTTTTGAATAGTAACACAGAAATTTGCTAACGCCATCGTTCAATTTGTATTCTGAACACTAAAATGAACTTATTCCGAGTAAAAATAGGTTTTCTGTGCAAACGACCTGTTAATGATGTTTTAAATTGCTTTGGGTGCATTTAATCTATTTTTATTGCTCTAAGTGCTTAGGATAGGCAACACACGTTACACTTCAAACTGACCATGTGTGATGCTTGTCTGGTAAAACCGACTTTGGACGATTATCGGATTTGATCGGTTATTGGTTTTGGTCGGTTTTCAGTTTTAACCAGTTTTCAGTCTGAACCGGTTTTAAGCTTTAGCAGGTAACAGTTCTAACCGTTTGATTGATTGTCGGTTATAACCGTATTCGATCTTAAGTGTTTTATAATTCTTACTTTTTTTTTTAGTTTTAACCGGTTTTTAATACCGCATATTGTTATGTCGTGTAAATCGACCTAGTTTCGTTCGGCAGTCAAAAATTAATGGATATGCTGGGCGATTTGCGTAAAGACGCGTCCCTTAAAATCTCCAAATCAAATGTAACTCAGCATACATGTTTCCAGCTACTAGAAAAATTTGATCAAGTAGATATGTTCACAAATACTTCTTGTTTGCTTATTCATCAAAAGTGACATTTAGGAATTTCTAGTCATGAAAATAATTTTTCGTTAAGGTGATTTGTGTACAAAATTGTTATTTTTATTCTAATAATTAATTTTTTGTATTACAAAGTACAATTACAATCTGCTCTAAATTAACATTAAGTAATTGTTTTGATTGTTACAATGACGTGTATTGGGCATTTTCCTATGGCGATGCGCCAGGGTATACATACATTGTATGATTACTTAACTTACCTTTGAATATAAAAACCCAGGAAGGAGCATATATAAGACAAATTTTAGACCGCGATGGGTTTTGCATTATACGGATTGACGTTTCCGGTCGCCAGTGGCACCAACTAAACCATAGGTTAGATCAGAACTAAACTAATATAATCTATGACATTATCATACTATTTACATCGCTTATTATCTACGATTAGTTTATTTATGCACTATATTACACTTGGCACCCTGTATTACTCCGGAAGTGATGACCAGCAACATCGTAACGGAATAGGAATTGCGGTAGCCAAAGGATAAAATAAATATGTGACCAATTTTACACCGGTATCAGACCGATTAATGCTTATTCAGCTGCAAGGAACACCATATAACGTAAATATATTGCAAATATATGCCCCAACATCAGATAAGAAATACGATAATGAAGTTGAACAACTATACAATAAGGTTAATAATTTATTAAAGTCCTTGAAAAAAGATGAAATAACCATCATAATGGGGGATTTTAGTGCCAAAATAGGCAATGATAGACGTAGTGACTTAGTTGGAGATTATGGTCTAGGATACTCTAACGAAAGAGGTGATAGCCTCTATGAATTTTGCCAAAATAATAGCATGATTATAACCAATACACGGTTTAACGTAGGTACCCAAACGCAGGCCTTATACATGGACAACACCACATAACAAAGAAAATAACTTAGAACCTATAAGAAATCAAATAAATTATATACTGATTAACAGATGTTTCCGAAACGCTATTAAAAGTGTTAAATTATATCGTGGGGCTGACATCGGCTCAGACCATAATCCGTTGGTTGGCAATATTGAATTGAACCTTAAAGCTGTTAAAAGAAGACACAATGTAAGACAGACCTATTGACACAACGAAACTGCAACAGGATAACATTTAACTAACAGTAACAGATGATATTGATAATAAACAGTGGTGGCTCGTGAGTTTTTTTAGTGGGAGGGCACATCAAAACCGAGCTGGAAACATTATCTAAAAACACTTACCTCCCTACGACCCTACTTAAATAGAAAGTCCATCCTTCTGTTCTTCTTACTGCTGAATACATCAATAACTTTATTGTCGAATCGATTGTATAAACTTTTTTTCAATCGACAACACTGCCAATGCGTTGAGCCTGCTATTGGAATATGACTAGACTGGGCGACACCAAGCAATTAAGCATATCCGCCCCCCTGACATCTGAAGGACGTCAGGGACGTCTTTAGGGGAATGAAGCGAATGAGCGAAATAGTAGGACCTCTATTGGAATATGACTAGACTAGGCGAACCAAGCAGTTAAGCATATCCGCCCCCCTGACATCTGAAGGATGTCAGGGACGTCTTTAGGGGGATGAAGCGAGGGACGTACCTTCTTACCTTACTTACTCCTACCTTCTAACCTTACTTACTCCTCCTGCCGGCGCTGCTCCTCCCGGTTCTTCAGAACTCTCTCGGCGAACTCCCTGAGGCGGTCGTATATGTCTTCTGCCACTAGGTCCTGTGGGCGTGGTGGCCATCTGACTCCACGTTGTTCCACGAAGACCTGTAACAGACCCCTCTCCCTTTCTACCTCTTGTGTCGCGCAGTCTGTTAGGAGGTGCGCGCTCGTGTCCTCCGCTCCGCACTCGCATTCGCCCCTGTCCATCAAGTTGAAGGATCGCAGCTTCGCCCTGAAGTCGCCGTGCCCCGTCAGGAGCTGGGTGATCCAGAACGAGGGCTCGACCCATGACATCTGTAGCCTCTCTGCCACGCTGGGGAAGAATCCGTGCGTGATCCTTCCATCTCCCGACCTGTTCCACGAGGTTTCCCACTTCCTCAGGATATGTTCTCGGAGTTCGACGAGAGCCTGTTCGATCGTCTGCTCCCTGCCATCAAATTCAAACTCACCTATATTCACCGGGATCCTTCTTCGTATCTTCCTCCGGTACCATCTTTCTTCTGCCCTAAGTGCCAACGGCATCCGTTTTGCCAGAACTCCCAGCGCATCCGTGGACGCCGTTCTGTACGCCTTCGTTGATGCTAGAAGCATCGGGCGTTGGGTGGTGCCTAGCCCGTCCCTGAGCCTACTGTTCAGCTTGTCGAACCAGACCTCCGCTCCGTAAAGAGCGACGGGTTCGAGAACTCTCGTGTGGAGGATCTCTACGGTCTTGTGGTTTAGTCCCCATCTGGCTTTTACGACTCGCTTGAGGCTCATCCCTAGCCTCCGTCCCCTTTCTTTCAGTTCCCTCATATGAGGGATGATCGTCATTCCTTCCCCCCAGTATATCCCTAGGTGTCTTACCTCGTCCACCATACGAAGTCGGTGGTTCCCCATTCTTACCCTCGGTCGCCTTCCTCGATGAAATTTACCTTTAAGCATAAGACCTACCGATTTCTCTTCGGACAGGTGCAATTTATGAAGATTGCACCATTCCAACGTCCTTCCTAAGACTTCGCTGGCCCGGTCCTCTAGTTGGGCTCTGGAGTTGCCTTCCACGATGATCACTTCGTCGTCCGCGTACGCCACCTTCTTGCACCACGGTTCGTCTTCCTCGAGGTTTTCGTCGAATACGAGGTTCCAGAAGAACGGTCCCAGTATTGACCCCTGCGGGCAGCCCCTCTGGCAGTCCCTCACGACGCTATCCTCTCCTTCCCTGAGCTCGACTCTCCTGTTGGATAAATAATCTTTGATTACCTGATACAGATTCTTCGGGCACCTCCTCGCCCTGAGTACCCGGAGTACATCCGGCCACCAAAGGTTGTCGAAGGCCCCTTTGACGTCCAGGAATATCCCCAGCACGTATTTCTCTTCCGACGTCTCGACGATTCTTCTGCATTCCTCCAGCGCATCTATGGTGGATCGCCCTCTTCTGAAGCCGTATTGGTTCGGGTTGCTCTCCCCTTCCAGGCTGTCTTCTAGTCTCCTGTAAATTAGCTTTTCTAATATCTTACCCAACACCGATAGCAGACTGATCGGTCTGTACGATGAGGGACTTGACCTGTCCCTTTCGCTCCCTTTTAGGAGGAGCACCAGGTTGCCGATCTTCCAGTCGTCCGGAAAAGCTCCTAACCGCAGGCACTCGTTCCAGATTCGAAGCATCGTCTCCCCTATAACCGGCCACGCTTCACTTACCATTTCGTAGGCTATGCCGTCTGGACCCGGCGATTTTCCTTTGGGCAGGCCCCGCAGGACGCTTTCTGCCTCCTCCATCTCGAATTCGGCCGCGTCTTCGACGTCGGGGATTTCCCTTACCTCCGCCCTCACTCTTCGGTGTTCTTCCAAGTCCTCGTCGACGGGGTCGGTTTTGATCAACTCGTCTAGGAGGATGTTCATGGATCCTTCCCAATCCACCGCGCGTGTTCCTTCGCTGACCATCGCCATGTAGCCCTCCCTCTTCCTGAACTTACCACATGTTAGTTTGTAGACTATGCCGAACGGTTCCTCGTTCCCGGTTCGGCCTACGAACTCTCGCCAGCTGTCTTGCTTGGCCTTCTTGATCTTGTAGTGGTAGGTGTTCCTTCGTCTCAGGTACGTGCGTCTGAGTTCGGCCCGATGTTCGTCGTGTTCCTCCCTCTGGTACGCCCTTCGTGCCGCGTTTACTGCCTTCTTCTCCCTGGTTAGCTCCGCCGTCCACCAGGGGGTCCTCCTCGCCATCCTCTTGATCCTCGGAATTGCCTCTTCGGATGCCCTGTTGAAAGCCCCTGTAAGATTCCTTACCTGGTCTTCTAACTCTTCCCTGTCCGCTGCTTGCCTCTGTATCGGTTGGTCGAGTTGGTCTTGTAGAACCCTCCTAAAACTCACCCAATCCGCCCTTCGTATGGACGGCCTCTCCCGAGGCCGCCCTCCTTCGTCCTGTCGCTGCTCCGAGCGGATTTCATAGCGGATGACTCTGTGGTCGCTTTGAACACGCCCGTCTTCGACTCTCCATCCTGTCACCTGGAGCCCTCCTAGGCCTCTTCCCAGTGTCAGGTCGATCCATGATTCAGCTCTTCCGTTGGAGAACGTGCTCATTTGTCCTCCGTCGTTCAGCAACCAGAGTCCGTTTGCCTCTATGAACTCTTCCATTAACTCACCTCTATCGTTGGTCAGCCTATCTCCCCAAGTCCGACTTCTCGCGTTGGAATCCACCGCAATCAGCACGGATTTCCCTGCCAATGCCGTTATCACTCGCTGGACCGCCTCGAGATGCATCTCGATGTCGTCTCTGTACTGGAAGTACGCCGAGACCACGTAGAGATCGAGGTCCCTGATCCAGATCACTATGCAGTGGGATGTGCATAACCACCCGATTTGTACCACGTTGAGGAGCGGGTTTATTACGACGATTCCCGCTCCGATTCCTGCTCCTGGGTGGGCTTCCTTCTCCTGAAAAATCCTAAGATCTACCCCAAATCCCCATATCCTACCCTGTCCTTGGTACGGCTCTTGAATGGCGAGCACGTCCACTTTCTCCCTCACTGCCAGTTCTCTGACCTCCGCGGTTGCGACCTGTCCCTTACCCACATTTACCTGTAGGAACTTGAACACGCGTTCCTCATTACGACTAACCTGTTGTTGTCTTCTCGGTTGTCTATCCACTGTAGTCCGTTCGCTCGATCACGCGTCTCAGCAGTCTCCAGACGATCGGGCACTCTTCCCCGCTCATCTTGTGGTCGCTCGGCTTGCCGGCGACTCTGCACTGGGCGCAGGACATCCTTCCCTGGCAGTCCTTCGCCTTGTGGTCTTCCTCGCCGCACCTGTAACACTGGCTTTTCTTGGTCTTACAGTCCCTGGCGAAGTGCCCGAAGCACCCGCAGCCGAAACACCTGGGCAACGGAACGTAGTCCCGGATCCGGCTGACCCCCCAGGTCAGGTTCATCCTTCCTGTCTGGAGCAGGCTACGGTAGAGACGTGGCTCGACCTCTACCACCCAGTCGCGCCGTCTGCTCTTCCTGTCCCCTATGACCCTTACCGGCTTGAAGGCCTCGGCGAACTGCTCCTGGGTGCGGCCTTCTCTGCACACCCTGTTGACATCGTAGGCGGCCCTAGCGAGCTGCTCCGCGGTGTCCTCCTCGGCGCCGTACACCACCAGAAAGGGGTGCCGTCTCCTCTCCCTCTGAGCCCTCAGGCCCACGGTCTTCCACTGGGCGGACTCTTCCAACTTCTTGGCTTTCTCGATGTTCTGGACCTCTACTGCAACACCAGCCCTCATAAGCCTTACCTCCCTCACCTGTACACCCTCCTTCCGGATGTCGACGTTCTTCACGACGTCCTTCCTCATCTGCTCGCTGGTGATGGTCTCCGCAGCTCCTTCCTCCTGTCGTAGGATGACGACCGGGCGCTCTCGGCTCTTCGCCTGGAGCCTCTTCACGGCGTCCCTGTAAGATGTCTGTCTTACCGGCGTTACCTTCTGTTGTTGTTGCTTCTGCTGCTGCTGCTGCTGCTGTCGTTGCCTCTGCTGCTGCTGCTGCTGCGGCCCCCTTCCGCTGTCCTTGGGCCTCTCGACGGTCCTCGGCCTTGGCTCCTCTTCCCTCCTTGGCTGCTGCGGTCGCTGTTGCCGTCTCTCCTCCTGCTGTGCTGCCAGGAAGCCCTCGAGGTGCTGGTTCCGCAGCTCCGTGTCGACCACCAGGTCGACCATGGCGTCCATGGTCTGTAACAAGAGCAATGCCGCCTCCGGCGTTACCTTGATCGCCCTGCTCTCGAAGAGCTGGCTCATGCTCTGTCGGATCCTCCTCGCCTTCCGGACGGTTGGGTTGACCTCCGCTCCCTTCTCCCTCTTCTCCTCCTTCTGGGGCTGGTGCTGGGGTTCCCTCGCGGGTCTGGCTGCGGCCTCCGACTTCCTCACCAGGGGCTGCGACGGTTCCTTGGCTGCTACCACCGCTTCTTCGATCCTCCGCACCGCGAGCTCGACCGCCTTGGTTGTTCCTTCTGGGGACAGAACAACTACCTTACCTCGCTTACCCTGCTGCGCCGTTCTTCGCTCCTCGCTGCTGGGCTCCTCCACCGTTGCTGCTCCCGCTGGAGTCCTTGACTCGGCTGGGCGCTCTTCGCATCGCTCCAGCACCACCTTGACCTGCTTCTGCTTCTGCTCTTCGCCGCCTGGCGTCCTCCGGCTCCTGGATGGGCGCTCCTCCTGCTGCGTCGTCGTCCGCAGGAACCGAAGGAAAACAGCTTAAAAAAAAAGTGAGAGAGAGAAAAGAGTTAGAAAGAGAACACACCTGTGATGGCCCGAAAGTCACACCCTGTTATCCAACCAAATCTAATTACCCAGAATCTAATCAACTATGGAAGTTTCCGCTACGGAAACTTCCGCCACGTGGGTGGAGCCCAAGCGTGGCCTACTCTACTCTACGGTTACCCTTAATTAGCTAAATTACCCTTAATTGACTATACTGATGCTACTCTACTATTTAATTAACCAATGGACTAATGAAACTATTTAATTACTAAGCTTTGCAATCTAAGTTTACAATCTAAGTTTTACTACTAAGATTTGTTAAAATGCAGCAAAATGAATTTCCCAAAGTTAAGACCAATCTGAATCTAATTACAATTAACCAAAACTAGTTAAAAAAAGGCGCTAATTATAGTCTACTACTTGCGGTTTCACAATCGTTTAGTCACTTGACTGGAACTTTCCACTATCTCGCAACGCTCCTCAGGCACGTCTGCTCCGTTCAAGATCCAGCACCGGACTTCAATGCGTTGAGCCTGTCCTCTCATGTGTCAAATAAGTGACGTTTAGTTTAACGGCCGTTACCCTTAGTAACGGCCGCGAAATTGTATTTCGCGGCCGTTACTAAGGGTAACGGCCGTTAAAATATTTCGCGGCCGTTACTAAGGGTAAGGCCGCGAAATCGGATTTCGCGTCCTGTATTGCGTACGCGAAATGACCACTTCGCGTCCGGCTGCACAAAAATGTTTTTATAAGCTTTAAAGTCTTTCACATTCAGTTGTAGACATCGGCGTTGTACAAAAATAATGTCAACTATTTAATTCTCTTAGGATGTTTGTTTTACGTGCTGTCCAGGGTATTCGTAGCATTTTTCTGTAACAAGTCATCTCGAATGCTTCGATTCTTCTTCGGCATGCTGCGTTTAGGGTCCACGACTCTGAACCGTAGGTGGCTACCGGGAATGTCAGGGTTTGTACTAATTTTTTTTTCGTTTCCTTTCTAATGTGGTGGTCCTTCCTTTGTTAGGTTTGCAAGGGCATTCTTGGCCATACCCTATTCTTCTTTTTATTTCTCCTTCCGAGCCACCTTTATTGGAAATACTGGCTCCTAGATATATTAACTCATTTTTTCTTGTTACATCTTGAATCGTTGGAAATTGCAGAGGTAGGGTGTTTTATTTGTCTACAACCATTATGCAGCACTTTGACCGATTAAGCAAGGAGGAGGAGGAGGAAGAGGAGGAGGAGGAGGAGGAGGAGGAGGAGGAGGAGAAGGAGCAGGAGCAGGAGCAGGAGAAGGAGAAGGAGCAGGAGAAGGAGAAGGGGAAGAAGAAGAAGAAGGGTTGTGACGTCAACTTGCCCCGCCCAAAAACTGTAAGAATAGACTCGCGTTCGTGCGCAGTAGGTAATGAAAACCTTCTTTAGAAAGAGATGAAGTATAGTTCGATTGTGAATTTATCAACGGCGGGTTAACGTCACAATCCAAATCCTATATTACCGTCGAATTTAGGGAACTGAAACGTTTTCTTACAGTCTTTTTGGTTGATCCAATTGTTTCGTATGTTTTTAAGTAAATGCACAGTGTCATACATAAAATAAACAGGATGACTCATTTCTGGTAAGTATAAAGTACCTTCTTCGTTTGAGTTTTTACTCAGTAAGGACAACATGTTGTTGTCAGAAATAACACATAATAACACGCTAAAGCAGTAATTTTCAAGTAGAAAAATAATTTCTTTTGTTATATGTGACAATTCCTGTCCACTAAGCGTTTTTAGAGGATGCAAAGAAACAACTTGTTCTAAATTTGAAAACCCAGAAGAAATTAAAAATGCCAACACTGTCTTTACTTCTGTTACAGAATCTCGATTTTCCGCAAAACTAAATCAACACTTTCTTGTACATAAATTTCATCCAGTTGTAACACAACCCACTTATTTAAACCATGTAATTTTTCGGATAAGGTTTTTAAAAAATTTTTGTTCTCTTGTTAATCAGCAGGTGAAATATTTAGAGAAGCTGTTAGTCGCTGTAGGTATTTAGGATGAGGAAGTTCTAGCAATTTGTTTGAACGTATTGTTTCATATGTAGCATTTTCTTCATTGCAAAAAAAATAATAAAATCCGTTAAAATCATTTTTGGAGAATAATTCTTTTTTTCAAGAAAATTAAGGATAGTTGCTCGGAAATAAAATTTAATTGTCCAGGGCGTATTTCATCGCCGTCTTCAAAGAATTCACCCTGAATAACATCTAAATGTTTCTTTACATTTTCTAACGAGCTACTAGAACGAGGTTCAAATTCCTTTTTAATAAAAGTTTCTACTAATTTTTCTACTTTACTCCACTTATTTATTGTTAAGTCATCTTTTAAGATTAATCGTAATTCATCACAACTTATCACTCAATATCGCTAATAGCTTTAATTGTTGATCAAGTTTAAAATAAAATTCGCATGTCATAATTTCAAAATTTATTTTTTAAATGATTATGCTTTCTGACGATATTTGAACGTTCAAATCTACTTTATGATTTTCTTTAATATCAATTAAATGGTTGTCTATCTTCTTACATAAGCATTCAAAGTTTTCGATTAAATCTTCTGCGGCTGCTTTATTTAATGTCTCTTCGTTTTTCAATCTAATTCTTTGTTCAATTTCCTTAGCTCTATCTTCAGGGGTTTTCCTCTTCTGGGATACAAATTTAGATAAATATTTAGGTAAACTCTCAAAAATAGTCGGACAAGCATCAGGTTTATCGTATTTGAAAACTTGTTTTTGTCCGTTAGAATCAGTATACTCGTCGTTATATTATAAGGTCAAAATGCATTCAGGATTAAAATGTTTTATGCAAACAACAGGAACTGCAGGAATCCATACTTTTCTTGGTATATTTCTAACACATTGATCAAAGACTTTTGTTTCTTTTGGAAAGGTAAACACAGAAATATATTTATTATCGGAATATTATAACCGATAATTACTCTCACAGGCCGGAACACAACATTTACGTGGCATTTTTAAGTGCTACTAATAGAAGCACGTGAAAAAGCAATTGGGTATTTTCTCATTTTTCAAATTGTGTTTCAAACGTTAGATTATTGGTAGCATATCACCAAAACCTAATTAAAAAAAACAATGCAGCTTGAGTTTTTGAAGAAAAAAATTATTTAAGTTCAAAACTAAAAACTTCCCGAGTAAACGCCCGACAGCGCGATGAACGTCACGTTGTTGGACATGACGTCACCGGCCATATCTTTACACAGGTGTCCCACAGTTCGTATGGTTTATTTCGTGTTTCCTGTGGTATATATTCGCATTTTTGTAAAGTAATTCAGTCGTTTTTATTTACATTCAACACAAATGGGGAGTAAGCAAAATAAGTGGTGTTTTGTGCCAGCTTGCACAAGTACTTCTGTGAATACACCAGGAAAAAAATTTGTGACGGTGCCAAAGGATTGCGCACGCAGAAAAATGCGGTTTAAAGCTGCGAGACGTGATTTTCCAAAATCAAAATCCACATTTTATTGTTGCCAAAATCATTTCAATGTATAGCAGCAAAGATTGGAAGAAATTAATACTGCGGGTGAATGATAAGATGTCCTCGAAAGAAGTAAAAATTGAATCAAGGGCGCGCCTTTTAAGCTGAAAAACAACTGAACCGTATTTCTTCATATTTTACTGAAAATAATAATAAGGCACCCATTACCTGCAAATCACCAAAAATTCACCGAACTTAAATATTGCCAGTGGATGTAAAAGCGTTAAATAAGTAAAGGTAAATTAGTCTGGAGTTAAAACTAAATTAGGCAATTGCGTCTCTTTCAATTGTTTATGGAACTCCTTCGAAGCAGTAGGTTTAATAAATTTTAATTTTGTGGGGCTCATATTGCATAAAAAAAATTATTAATATTATTTAATAACCCCTCTGTAACCGCTCGATTATTTTAGTTAAAAACAGCTGTCCTTATTTGTTTATTTTTTACCGAAGATAATATTCAGGCGCCTATTACCTGTAAAGCCCCGAAAATCTCTCGAACTTAGTTAATATAAGTGGACACCAAGTCAAAATCTCCCGATTTAAAGCTACATATAGCCTCAAATTTAAAAAAAAAAAAAATTTTTTCAGTAACTTTTCACGTATTCCTCCAGTTTTCCAACAATTAGTGACGATTTCCATATGTTATAAGTAAACAATACACTAAAACAAGAATTAGGTACTCCTGCGTAGCCTAACTAACTTATAGGTAATATACCTACCAAACCAGTAACATTTCTTTTGTTTATTTCTGAATAAATACCGTTAAATAATAGTAAATTTAATAATTACATTATGTATATTCCAACAGTAACATAAAATACCGAAATAAGACACGGAGACGATCTTTCTTACGTTGAAACCACTTTAAAACAAGGTAGCAGACGCCATTTATATGGCCGGTGACGTCACGACAGTCATAGCCAATGAGATGCGTTTCGGAAGCGGATTTGAAATAGCCAATTTTAAGGAATTTTCTAAAACGATTTTTGCCAAAAAACTCTCAATAAACATGTTTTTAATATGTTTAGGCCGTTAGTGGCGTATGTTTCTGCGTAGAAACATAAATATAACGAAAATTGAAAGAAATGGAAAATACCCAATTGTAGTGCGACAAGTATTGCAATAGCCTCATGACGTCACCCACCCTTCCCCAGGGTTCTAGCCTCTTACTAGAGATAGCTGTGGATATACGCAAAAATATCTTTCAGTGTGGTGTTGCAAAATTGCTTTTGTGCAACAAATAACAAATTTATCTCAAAAACGACTTTGTTGAGCTAAAAATGCCAAGAGAACTTTTTTACGTAAAATTAATTTTTCTTTAATAATGCCACACAGGGTGTTTAAAAAAACGTGACCTTCATGTTTTTTCTTAATTAAAAATGTCCTTAATTCCCTCTAACTACGCTATTGAACAAATGAAAGCTTTCTTATTACTATCAAATTATGACTTTGGTAGACCCTAATTTACCCTGCAAAAATTAAAAATAAATCTCCAACAGTTTTCAAGTTATTCAAAAAAATCGATATTTTTAATTCAAATTTACAGGGCCGTAACTTTTTAATTTGACCCTTTAGGAAAAAAATTTATTCAAAAAATCTTCACTATTTTTCATGTAGTTAACGCAGTTAACGTACTTCCTAAACTTTCACGACCACCCTGTATAATCTATACATTTTCACTGTGCGCAATGCGCAATGTTATTAGTCAAGCTAAGCCATGTAAAACTGATATAATACGCTTAAACGAGTTACCATAGGACCATAGGTATTTCCACCGGTTCACCTTAATATTACAAGTTCAGTTTCTTGTTAAGTGTGAAATATTTTTAAGTTTAAAGAAGATTAGGCGCAGTGCAAACGTATAGACTATACATAATACATAGTATACATTCTTTTTTTAATACTGTTATTTTTACCTTTGAAATAGTTATTTGTATCACAAGGCTAGAAACTGTCACTTTGCAAGTACGAGTACTTGCAAAGCAGTTTCTAGGCGTGTGATACACAATACTTTTTCGGCCGATAAAAATACGTTAATTATAAAAAATCATTTTTTATTCAAATATTTGACGTTAGAATTGATTTTTCTAGGGAATTTATTTTTCTGGGCGTGACAATGGGCGTAGCAATGAGAGGGCGGAGTCAGTTCGGTTCAGCGCCACCAATCAAAAATCATAATTTTACTTTCTGGACTAGTCCGGCAAATAGCATTTTCCAGACGATTTATACGCATGAAAATTGAGTGTTTCTAGCCGGAGGGCGAAAAAAAAATTTTCAGGGCCCCAAAAAGTTTCTTGCACCCGGCCCTCTTTATAGAAAAGGCCGACCCTGCTGATACAAGTACCAAAACTGCAATTATAGTGATGGTGATTAGTTATTACTAAAAATATAATCATCAAAATCTTCGTGTAAATATATTTCAAAATTCAGTAACTTTTAAAAAGAAATTAAATGAATATATCAGCACAACTTAAAAATAAAACAAATTTAACAAAATCAGTTTAATTAGTTCAAAAATAATTAACTGAAAGGATTTTAATTAATCTATGAAATACCTAATATGGAACGGTGTGTTACATAGCTTCCCTTCACAGATGAGAGCACTTATAATTCTAATTACTCCTTCCTACAATAATTTACTGTTAAATTTCTATAAAGTAAATGCAGAACTAGAAAATTTAGTAAATCTTCATAACCTTTTAGGTGGCAGATCTCAGAGAATTTGAAGAATTTTCCGATTATTTTCCCGATCTTGAACAACTACCATTATATCAAACAGCTTTAATTCAACTAGAAGACAGCGGAATACCATGCCGTAGTTTGCGAACAGAAGTAGTAAAATGTGGTTCTGATGGGGAATATTTAGCAAAATTACACTGTTTACGCTTAGCCTTTCAATATATGTTACGAGATCAGATAACATATGCATGGTTTGTAGATGCAGGCCGTCAAATGTTAGCTGATCTTTTATTATATGCTGAAAAGGACCCAAAAGATTTTTTAATTGGATACGAGGAAATGCTTAAATATTTACAAGAGGCTGCTAATTGGCGGGAATTGGAAGAAGAATTAAGTTTGAAAGGTGTAAAAGCTTTAACATTTTATGATGTTGTATTGGACTATATTTTAATGGATGCTTTTGAAGATTTGGATTCCCCACCTTCTTCTGTAACAGCTGTAGTACAGAATCGATGGCTCTCCAATGGTTTTAAAGAAACTGCCTTAACAACGGCTGTGTGGTCTGTTCTTAAAGCTAAAAGACGGATGTTAAAGTTTCCTACAGGTTTTATGGCACATTTTTATTCATTATCAGAACAGTTATCGCCTCTTTTGGCTTGGGGGTTTTTAGGGCCTGATGAAGCACTTAAGGAAACTTGTATATATTTTAAAGAGCAAGTAATAGGTTTTTTAATTGATATATTTAATTTTCAAAAGTGTAAATTTACAACGGTCGAAGAATTAGCCAGCGATGTTCTATTTAATTTAAGGTACAGAGTTGAAAGTATTTGTCAACGACTGAGTGCTCAGGCATAGATTTGTATTATAATATTTTATGAGGCATTAGAAAACTTAGTTAACAAACGTAAGATAAGAACAAATCCGTTCTGTTGTAATTTAGACTTGTTTTTAGTGACATTTAACATTGTGTTATATCTAATTTGACTATACCCTTTTAAGAATTATTATTTTTAAGAAGTATTAGTACTATTATTTATAACTGTTGTGTCGAGCGTTCCTAGCTAAAGGACATTCCAACTGTAACCCCTAATAAGAAGACCATGTTTTTTTATAAGAGTGTCCCAATCGAATGGAAGTTATTTAAAGAAAATGTATAGCTCGCATTAAAATTTGCCAAAAAAACTTCTGATATTCTATGTGATGTTTTTCTTGTTTTAAACTATTATATGTGTATTATACATTTTATTAATAATGTCAGCTATTCATTTTGTAAATCAAATGCTGTAAGAACAACAGTTCTTCATTAAATGTAATGTACTACTTTTTTAATATAAAGTATGTGATATTAAAATAACATTTTGGTCACAAGGAAAGAGCAACTTTACAATTAATTTATAACCCCGATAACCAATTGTTGTTGAGATATTTGAAATATGCAGCAGTGTACCAATCTTATTTAGTAGGCTAATAACTACCTATATAAAAGATTGTTGGCAAGTTACAAACTGATAACTGTAGCACTAATATTGACTAATGACATGCATAAATCTAAATAGGCCACCATCAGCAAACCTGTATGAACCAGCCACTAAGCACAAAGCAGGTTTGTGACCTATTACGCTACCAAAGTTCTTTAAAATGCTAATTAAATTTATCTATACTTAGCAATTTTATCCAACCATTTAGGCTCTAACAGTAAGTTGGTAAGTGAGTTATACAAACTTTGTAGGACTTAAAAATAAGTATTAAGGCTGTCCGGTACATAGTTAATCAACATAAATCCGCTATGGGTGTTAGTTTAACATGGCTATGAAAAAATATACAAAACTCTTTAGTACATGTAACAAATATTTGTGTCACTTCAGTTTGATAAAATTAATTTCAGAAAATTACTGTGTAAGCATGGCTTCCGTTTACAAATGGTCATAAGCTCAAAATTAAATTTTAGTGTTATTTACGAACGAATCACCTCCAAAATTTTTATGAATCCATAAAATAGCACATCAAATCGTTTGATATGTGTGAGAATTGTTCGTGTCATTTACATATCTCAGATTTAATTTAATTATCTTGAGCAGATTATGACATAAAGATGGCAGACTTTCCTGCCTTAAGAGTTTCGACTTCGAAGTTAGTTTTTAACATTGTTAGCATTATTAGAGCAGGAATTGATATGAAACTAACGGAAGTTTATAAACTGTCAACATCCCAGTAGGTTATGATTTCAGAAACATATTTCGTAATTAGATTCAGAACACAAAACCAAATGTCAAGATTTGCAAAATGTCATTGTCTATGATTTAATCCTAGACCACAGTATAAAAACATAATCAGTATGGACAGCTGCTGTCGGCACCTTTGAAGTTCATAGCACAAGATTTTACTGACAGTTGGCGGAGTTTCACTATATTGCTTAGAGATGTCGCCGCTCACAAGAGCGGGAATTTTAAACAATTTCAAATATGCTGTAAAACTTTTTCTGTACAGACGCATATTTTGCTGGCGTTTTATAAGTAGAAGGTTTTAATAACAATAGGGGGTCATCTAAGAATTAAAGATAAGTAAATAAATAAATAAATCTGCCATATTGGGGTCTATTATTTCTTCGGGAAGATTTAATGTTGGTATGCTGTGGGGTACAAATCTGCGCACTTTGCTTCCACAACCTTTTCTAAACATTTCTTCTTCAAAATGCAACTGGCAAACTCTGTGCATTGAGGAGTACAAAGAGCTTTTAAAATATTCTGACAACCACATAATTTGACCCACTGTCTGCGCCTACAAAAATCAAGTCATTATTTCCTAAAATTCGTTAAATGCTCTTTTTTCTAGGTGTAGTGTTTGATTTACCTGTTAATTTCTTTAGGAAACCTGAACATACTAGCACCGGCTGCCATGGACGTTGTTTTACAAACTTTAACTGCGCAAATATTGGCTGGCTTTTGCGCGTTTTTTGAGGGACGGTTCCATAATATATTATAATTAGATAATTACAAACTAATTAAGTAAATATGAATTATAGTTCAAAATTAATAGTATATTATTATATGAGCGATTATGACAGCCATTATTCACGAAGATGATGTTTGAGCCCACGAGCCGTCAGGCGAGTGGCACAAATCATCTGAGCGAATAATGGCCATAATCGCGAATGTAATACGATACTTTTTCTACACCTATTAAACAAATATATTAGACTCAAATTAGTCAAATTTGATAACTTTGTAAACAAGCAATATGACAGCATACTTGGGCGTGTCACGCGAGTCGATTGTCAGCCGCAGAAGGAGTTGATCGCGGGCGATTTAAAATATGATTGGATTAGCGAAATATTTATGTATTTGTGATTGGCCGAAATCATAATTCACTACAGTGAATTATGAATCCATAATTCACTGCAGTGAATTATAGGTACTATTTTTCACAAAAAAAATGCTAATAATTGCAATATAATTAAATAGGTGTAGAAAAAGTTTGTTAAAGTTGTTAAATACCGCTACACGAAAACAGTAAATACACATATACGCGCACTATAATTTAAATTTAAAATTTCACCGCTTTAAAACACGGCAATACAATAAATACGTACTTATATAAACATACACAAAATAAATAAACACAGAACATAAATTAAAATTAAGAAATTGGGATAAATAACCTCAAACCTTCGGAGACTTGAAGTATGACACGTGACTAAAATAAAGTACTATCGTCACGCCACTAGCGGAGTATTGTGGTACTCCCGCCTACAAATCGACATAAAAACAGTATCCCCAATAGTCCCAAGCTGTCCATACTGATTATGTTTTTATACTGTGCCTAGACTTGTGTAATTTGTTTTTCAAAGCAACTGAGATGTCGACAGTTTATAGACACACGTTATAAAACAGCATAATTAACCAATCAGGCAATCATTTAACATAATGACACAACTAATCGACTCCAAAATCTTAATGAGACTACAAAACAACATAGCAAATCGTTCATAATGCGTGAGAATCATTTGTGTCACTTACCTTTGACATAATTATCCCTTTTCAAACAGCTTGAACTTCAATTCCGATTTTTATGTTTTTCAATAGGGAATATACCTACTCCATATTTCGTTTAGAGTTACAAAACCACATGTAGTCGAGTCAATAAAGCGGAAAAATCGTCAAAACTTCTAAACCCGCCAAAACAGAACCGATTTTGATGAATTTTTTTTTACATGTTTGTTATGCTAAATTATTCAAAATCAGAAACATTTCAGCTGGCGCTATCAATTATTTATATTGTTTAAATAATTTGAAAAAAAAATTTTTTTAACAATTTTTTTTTCGATGAAATTTTAACTAGAAGTGACTAATTTTGAAAATTTAGTATATTAAATAATTTTTGAATTAAAAAGTTTCAAATTTTCCATTGAAAAATGTTAATTATTCAATCATTCGGATGCAAGAATTGAATTCTAAACTTGAAATTTTTGAAAACACTTCGTATAATTTCAAAAATTATTTATTATACTAAATTTTCAAAATTAGTCACTTGTAGTTAAAATTCCATCGAAGAAAAAATTTTTTTAATAATTTTTTTTTTTTTTATGTTTAAACAATATAAATAGTTGATAGCGCCAGCTGGAATGTTTCTGATTTTGAATAATTTAATATAAGAAACAATTTAAAAAAAAATTCATCAAAATCGGTTCTGTTTTTGTGGGTATGTATGTATGTAATCGTTAACCTCTTATACCTTTCGGTGTTGAGGCTGGTGCGTTAGCGTATGTGGTCTTACGCATGAAATGCACAATCCGGCCCGCATGCGAGTCACGTGATTAGCGCGCCGTTTTTTGCCTACATACAGCACCATGTGTATAGTGTATATGTGTGTACGTATAGAACCTTGTTACTCTACCTCATAGGTCAGTATTCGGAGGAGAGCGTCGTTAATTAGGTGCCCAACGACGAATGGTCACCAGGGCTCGATACCGAACTCCGGGAATTCTTGCATCCAGCGAGATTCGAACCGGGGACTAGCGCAACTCTAGCCTGACGCACTTACCACTTGCGCCACCCTGGCAGTGTTTTTGTGGGTTTAGAAGTAAAAACCTTCATTGACTCGACTAATGGTAAAGTGATTACAATACCGATTTTTTATTCATGTCACCTAATTTTTGCGTATTTTTAAATAATTTAAGAATGGCGCGTGAAGCTCCTACACGTGCTTCACGTGAATGTTCGTATTATCTATTTAGTTGTATCTGCATGACAGCCTTTGCTTTTTCTTGGGAAACGTGCAGAATTTTATTGAGAACAGTTTAACGTGCGTGGCGAATATTTAGATTTTGAATTATTTAAAGAATTATGAAAAAGGATGTTTTGTTTACTTCCCAAGGCCGTCATTTACCCAGTTTTGTGCGCATGCGTCATAGCTCGTGTATAACTTCACACGACTTACACTTTTTAGATTTTTCAGATGTTGGTGCAACGGTAATTAGTCCTAATGGAGTAAGTATTTATACTAATTGTACGTATTGGTAACAAAGGAAACTTTTACCGTCAAATGTCAAACAATTGTCAAAACAAATTATTGTCTTAGGAAAGATGGCGAGTTCATCAAGGTAAGTTGTTTAAATTTTTTTTTAAATATAAGGTTTTTCATTTAAAATTTAAGTTTATACGTTACTTAAAATTATGAACCGATGTGTATATAACATGGGAACTTATTTGTTTTAAGATACGACGCAAATAAAGTATGTTGCAATTCACATCCAGATGCTCCACTTATCGAAGACTACAGAGCAGGAGACCAAATATGCTCAGAATGCGGTTTAGTAGTTGGAGATAGGTAACAAGAGAAGAATAATTTACAAATGTTTAAGTATTCTTAAATATTTATTTTTGTAGGGTCATCGATGTTGGCTCAGAATGGCGTACATTCAGTAACGAAAAATCAAATGTAGATCCATCTCGTGTTGGTGGACCTGAAAATCCTTTGTTAAATGGATCTGATTTAACAACAATGATTGGACCAGGACGAGGTAAATGTACTAAATTCATATTCTTTGAAAGTATTATTATGTATATGAATTTTGAATTGTAGGTGACGCTTCATTTGATGACTTTGGTATTGCCCGATATCAAAACAGACGCACTATGAGTAGTTCAGATCGTGCTTTGATTAATGCTTTTAAGGAAATAAATTCTATGGCAGATCGTATTAATCTTCCTAGAACCATCGTTGATAGAGCAAATAATTTGTTTAAACAAGTTCATGATGGCAGAAATTTGAAGGGTGAGTCTTGTTTACCGTTTTGTTTTTTGCAGGATATACAACGGCAGATTATCAATTAGGCAACATAGGTTAAAGCTTGGGGTTTAAAAAATTGGGAGTCGTTAAGGGATTAAGAGCTCGTATTTAATATTTGTGTTTGAAGAGAAAAAGGTATAAAATATTTTTATGAGTGATTACTTTTATATGACTATTATTCTGAATTACACAAAGAATTGCAAATATAAGTACTAGGAGCCCCCCCCCCCCCTAGCCCTTTCAAATAAAATATACCGGGTGTTTGACTTAAGGGGCGAACATAGGGAAATAGCATGGGAAATCATATATATGCAGATTCCTGCTCCCCGTTTGAGTTGATAGGATTGATAGTTTACTTGAATTTGTTGCTTGTTTAAGAAAGAAATAGCTTAAAAACTATAATAAATAAATTCACAAAAAACAGACTGGCCATGATAAATTTGAAGTAATAACTCGAAAACAAAAAGAAATCGCCCATTTCTGTTTCGACCATTGAATTAGTTCCAAAAAGTTGACCGAATAACGTGCAATCGGTTTTGCCGTATCTGTACAAATAACAAAGTTACCCATACATGTACGTCGAATTTTGGACACTCTGTACAAGAAGGCTTGTAAACATGTGCTACCTGAGTGAGGGATCAGAATTTGGCGGAATGTTTCCTGGAACGCCTGAAATACACGATTTAGTGTGTCTGTAGTTTACAGTCGTGTCGCACCTTCGATGGTTCGATGACTTCCTCTATCATAACTTGTAAACCATTGACCTGAGAATAATTTGTTTTATACAAAAGTTGTAGAAAATTTTATTCTCAACAACTTTGTATATAGCTATTTTTACTGTTAAATGCAACGGAAACGAGATATTTTTAAAGAATCCAATTTTGCCGACATTTTCCAAGGTGGCGGCGCCGGTGGCAACTTTTCATGTTTACAAATTTCAGGATTTCATTACGGCCCCAAAATAAACAAAATTGCCAAGTATAAACTTTCCCCGACCTTTTGCAAGGTAAAACTACCTATTGACTGGACTATTAGTATAGTATTGATTTTGTAGACGTCTTTATTATTGTCCTGTTGTTTGAGGTCAACAAAGAATAAATTAAGAGGGGTGTTTTTATCTCGGTGTTTAATGACAGTGATACCTTTACCTTAGGTCCTGAGTTGCGGTAGCTAGGTACCCCAGTCTAGTACGATCAGGAAAGTTAAGCTTCGTTGTCTCCGGTCAGTGCTGGAATGGGTGGCCCAATTGCTCCGTTAACACGGCACCTCTCTCCAATGAGGACCGGTCACTATGGGAGAATAGAAATAGACCAAAAAGTAGAAGATAAAAAAGATGCAGTTGAAATCTCCGAGTGGAGTTGGATGTAGGAGTAGCGACCCTATTCTGTAAAAACAAATTAACTAAGAATATTTCAACAAAAGTTGAAGAGGCCAAAGCCTATCTGGGGCTATAGCACCACAAAAAGAAGATATCTTTTAGTTGGTGTCCATATGATGCTGATGCTTCTACTATGCTTTTCGTACCAGTAGTGTAATGAGTGTTTTGTAATGGGACTATGTTGGCTACGAAGTTAATGAATATTGGAAGGGGTTGTTTAGACGTCGACGGATTTGTAAGGCCTTGGCATTGGATTTGACTGTTGATAATTGGTTAGCTAGGATGAGTGGGTTTGTTGAGGTTGCTACCGCTGTATTTGTTGTAAAGATTGTGGTGTTATTTGAGGTTGCGACTGGGAATACCGCTGCATTTGGGGTTGTGGTTGCGATAAAATCGGTATACTATTACTTAGTTGCACGTTTATATTATATGGCACAGGAAAGCATGAATTGGTTGTGTGAAATCAACTGTGAAATATATAACGTATGTTCATTAAAAAAAAAACTCTGGGGGGCTTTGAAAGTTTGTTTTAAGCACAGTCTAGTAATATAACCAGTCGTCTCACTTCGTGTCGGTACCTTTGATGTTCATGTCTCCGAAATGTGCAGTGCGCATTCGGCTGATCATGAATATTTTGGCGCGATTTTTAAATGAACGAATAACAAGCACCACTCAAACACATACAAGCACGTGGTTTATGGCTAACAACTGCAACCTGCACCGCAAACACGTTTTATTCTAACTGCGCATTAGGCTAAACTTTACACAGGCGCACTGGAATTCGGACCCACAAAATCCGGCGAGTGAGACGACTGGTTATATTACTAGACTGTGGTTTTAAGTATGTCTTAGACTGTATGCTACATATGAAAATCTTAAATTTGAGGTTAAGTGACACTTGAATGACAGCCGAAGAGCAATATGCAGGAATTAAATTACGCGGTAAGATTATTCGGAAGAGAATTTTCGGAAATTTAATGATGAATTGGGAATATCTCAGAACGTTACCCAAAATTGCATATACGGAGTAACATTTCTTGTAAAACAACCACGGTTAGTACGATTTCAACTAGTACATCCCTTCTTTCGTACTGTAAACAGCTGCTTATTCCGCAATTTCGCTTTCCGTATATCCATTATAAAACTTTCTTAAAAATGCATGCCCTAAGACTCGACATGCGTTAATTTTCCAGGAATTGCTGCTAATTTTTTTTAATGAACATACTTTATGTACGAGCCCCGTCCCATTTCAGTTGGCCCACCTTAGGATTTTTCACAAATTCGTCTTTAGAGAGCAAAAATACAAGTACTACATGAACTTCAAATTGTTTTATTCATTTGACAACATCTTTAACCACAACAAATGCCTATTCAGTAACCAAGACCGACAACTAACACAAAATGAGGACAAATAAAAAAATGTGAATAAATACGTAAAATTAACAGAAAATAATTTTAAGGTCTACCACTGGGTAATATCGCCTTTATTTTTTATAATATCCGAAATTCTTTGGGGCATAGTATTAACGAAGCCTTGGCAAAATTCTGCTGTAAACGAATCCCATATTTTCTGAAGCCTTTGCTTCAGTTGAGGGATTGTTCTAGCAGAATGTTTCCGAAGCACCTTTTTTATCTGGTGCCACAAAGAAACCCCTTCCAAAGGTGGTATACCGTAGTCTTCCATCTATTTTAAGGCTTTTTTGATTTGTAGCGTCCTGCTTTAACACAAAATCTTGTCCTGATGTTAAATATTCTTTTATGACCGGTGAAAGCGATTCTTCTAAAATGTACAGATACATACTTGTTTGTATCCACAGTTTCTCGAATAAAATGAACTTTTCCTATCCCCTTCGGCGACATGATGCCCCAAACCATAACCGATGCAGAAAATTTGACCTTTCTTTTGAGACAGTCGACCTGAAGCGCCTCGTGTATATGGAAATATCTCGGCCTCTACTGTCTCCAATACGCTCTTCGAATCGAGCCTTATCGGAGCGATAAGTCTTGCATGCCATTGCTGAGGTGCCCAAACCTTATGTTTTTTTGCCAATCTTACTGCATTTATCTTCTGCTTTGGCGTTAAAAGTAGCTTTTCTTTGGCCTTTGGCCACAATTGCCAATTTTAAGAACAGTTTTTTAGAAAAAAGTATTTTTGTTTCCATTTTATTTTCTTTAATCAAACAACTTACCTTGTAAGTGCCAACGTTATTTTTATACATGCGCATTATGGCTCTTATTAATTTTGTGTTGATTTTTCTTTTTATAAGGCTCTCCTCCATTGTTGATCTTGATACTCTTTCAAATGCCTTGGCTAAATCGAAAAACGCTTGATATATTTCAGTATTTGTATTCATTGTTCTTTCTGTCATCTGTTTAATTGGGACTATATGATCGTGTATACTTCTGCCTTTTCTGAAGCCGCTTTGAGACTGTACAAGTTGTGGTTCTAGTTCTCGTGTCAATTCTGTTTCCAGGATTCTCTTAAATACCTTCGATGCTGTACTCAACAGGGTAATCCCTGTATGAAATAACCAATTGTAAATACCTGAGGTCCTATATTGTTTTGCATTGTAGCGAAACTTCATAGGTTAAGGTAGTTTTAAATTTAAAGTGTTTATCGTCAGTGTAACTGGCACTACTCTGGCCTATCAGCCTCGCACTTGACACGCTCACTTTTATCACAGAATTCAGTTTGCATTTTTGCTCTGTGTAATTCAAATGAGGACTGATCTCAAGAAGTATGGTTGGTTGTATAATGTAATATTCTTAGATTCTTTTTGCTGTTGATGGCACAACTAATGTAGTCAGACTAGTAATGGGCACAATTTTGATAATCGAATAACCTAAACAATCGACTGATCATTCGGTGTAGCATTGATACGTTGATGTTGCGCAGAGCACATGAAAATAAATTCATCTTTCGGATTTGGTTTCGCTTTGAAAGATTCGTCCAGTAATTGTTATAAACTGCATTCAACCACAATACTTGTTTATTTAGTTACCAATCAATATGAGAAACGATGTTTATCTTATATTACATTTAGAAATGAAAACTAAACTATTTTCGAATAATCTATAAGAAAAGTAATATGGTGTGTGGTTGTCTTTGTCTGATATTTGTTTTGTTAGCGAGGCTGATCAGAACCAAAAAAAAAAAAATCAGAAAATCAGGATAATGTTTTCAGATAGGGATTTTAGTTAAGTATTTCTACATTAAACTTAATTTTCTTTCGTAGGTCGTTCAAATGATGCAATTGCATCTGCCTGTCTGTATATAGCATGCCGTCAAGAAGGTGTTCCTCGTACATTCAAAGAAATTTGTGCAGTAAGCAAGATCAGCAAAAAAGAAATTGGCAGATGCTTCAAATTAATATTGAAGGCTCTTGAAACATCAGTTGATCTTATTACAACTGGTGATTTTATGTCTCGATTCTGTTCTAATCTTGGATTGCCAAATATGGTTCAAAGGGCAGCTACGCATATTGCTAGAAAAGCGGTGGAACTTGATATAGTACCTGGTCGATCACCAATTTCTGTAGCTGCTGCTGCAATCTACATGGCATCACAGGTAATCATTACAATTGTTGATTTGATGTTTCTAACATAATTTAGCATATTATAAGGTTTTTGCCACTATGGTGCTTTGATACATCATTCAATGTTATTCAGATGTATGATACGAATTAAGGTTACCTTCCATGTAACTAGTTTTTAAATTTATTTTCTGATTAATTAATTTGTGCGAGTTTTTTTTTTTATTGATATAGTTTTGGTACTTAATATTTATCGGATAGTAACAAAACTGAAAAGTACACTTGTAAGTTTTTCTTATTTATGTATTTTGAAAATTTTGGATATAAGTACAGATGTAATTTTATAGATTTTAAAACATGTCACTAGCAACATGGTGGCCGAAGCTGCTTCATCTTGAAGCTTCAGAACAGACAAGCACTTGTATTAATCTACAATAATTTTAAATTTTTTGTTAGGCATCAGATGATAAACGAAGTCAAAAGGAAATTGGAGATATTGCTGGTGTAGCGGATGTAACAATTCGACAGTCGTATAAATTAATGTATCCACATGCTGCAAATCTTTTCCCAGAAGACTTCAAGTTTGCAACACCGATCGACCAATTACCGCAAATGTGAATTTACTTATTGTTCCAGAGTTTATTATTATTTATGATGTTAAATTTAGTTGGGAGTCTCGTTATTAGTAAATTAGATATGTTATGTCTTCGTGACAGATTTAAATGATCAAAGTATTACCTTTGGTGTAAAGTTGAAGTACATATTTAGTTATTACACCAATTTTATATTCGCAGATTTTTTTATTTTATATAAGTGGAAAGCACTAATAAGGAATATATTTTGATTAAAAACTACGAGTTTTTTGTTTAGTAAACATAGCTATTAACTAGGAGGTAAGGCTTCAAATATTTACACACAATAAAATAAAATGTTTTTTTAAAGGTTTTGTTTACATTTTTTGTCTGTTTTGGATACTATTAATTTACGATACAATTTAATAAGTTCCGGATCAAATTCTTCATCAGACTCTTCCACTTCTCGATCTATTTCTTGTGCTTGTGCATCAGATTCATCCATATTTCCGATAATCTTATTTATTTCTTCGACCGCTTCCATATCTATATCTTCTTCGTCTGAATCGGAAGTAACATCATTACCATCTTCATCTTCGCCTGTATAAACATTTGTTGTAAAGGGTATTTTTTTGCAACGTTAACTAATTACCTTCTATTCCACTACGGTCGACTTCACTACCCATTGATTCATCGTCGTCGTCAATTACAATAGTAGTACCCAACACAGTAATATCTGAACTATTATAATTTTTTCTTTTGACTGTATTTTGAGTTTGTGTTCCACCCGAAAATTTCTTCTTTTCTTCTTCATTTTTATTCTTTTCTTCGAGTAACAGTTTTTTAACCTGTATTGTGATATATTTATTCGCTATTTCGCGACATTGATCGATAAAACCGTTAGGTAGCCATCCATTTTTTAAATGAAAGTTTGTTTCTTTCGGAAGCCTAGCCAACATATCTTGAATTTCAGGTATATGTAAATCGCAGTACTAAAAATTTGGAAATATGAATTTCAATTTTACAAATTTATGAGTATTTACTTGATAAAACATTTGTCGAGCAGGTGGGAGGGTATCCGGTTTGAGAATGTAATGACTTTCATCTATCGGCGGCCTCGATTTTGTTTGCTCTGCAGAACAAGTTTTCAATGAAAATTTATCAGTAGTAATCGGACCAGCCCTATAATGCATTAAATTACTGGAATAACTTCTTTTTGCTTGAACTTTTACTTTTAGGCCACCTAGAAAAATTAATAACAAGTAATCATACTGATCTTTTGGAAATTCAATTTAACAAACCTGATTCACGTATTCTAAAATCAAACGTTTGATATACACGACAGTTTGGATCTATTCGTGGATCGTAACCGAATTTACACCACATAATTCTCCATGGACCGTTTGGAAAGTGGTAAGCTACACTAGGTAGAATAACTTTTAAGTGATCATTACGAATACTTGAACGATGAAGAAGAGCAGTTTTTGACCAAATTGGCCGTTCCTCAAAGAGCTACAAAATTACAATAGATTTATTACCATTTTCTGATTGTATGGGTTTTTAAGGTGGTTTAGGAAAGTCTGGGAAATGCCACTGGCAGTTGTCATGAAAGGTTGTGAAAAATAAACTCCATTATTAAATCGAAATATTCTAGGCAATAATAGTGTAAATAAACAATAATTTATAGGTTCAATTCTGAGAGGTTGACCCATACAACGATAAGAACACTCAAGTATAGGTGTGCGGAAATGTTGTATCAAAGTAAGTTCTAAACTTAAAATAAGTTAATATAATAGAATGGCTGAGCTTATTGAGCTGGTAAAAGAGCTTATGAAAGAGGTAAAAGATCTTAGAAAGGGGCAAAGGATTTACCAACAAGAAATTAATGAAGTAAAAAATGAAAATAAAGAGTTAAAAATCAGACTAGAAAATCTAGAAAACACTTTAGAGAAAATTGCTAAGGAAAACAGGAAGCTGAGCATTGTAATCAAAGGAGAAGACATCAAAGATAATATGGAAAAAATCAAAGTACAGAACTTTCTGGCAGATAAATAGGAGTGCATGTGACTGTTAGACAAATACAAAAATTGGAAGCGAATCAAAATAAAGATTCAGTTATCAAGATTAAAGTAGACAAATGGGAGCAAAAACTTAAAGGTACTAAATCTTATATCGAGGAAGCGCTAACAGAGAAAGAGGTAAAAATACAAGGAAAGAGTTAAAAACATTAATGGAGAATAGATGAAATGGAATATAAGGGATGAGCAGCTGGTTAATTGAAACAAAAACCAAATGGAATGTAGAAAAGGACAGAAAAAAGGTTTAATGACCAATGCGAAGAAACCGGTTATGCTGACTACATGGAATGTGCAAGGAACTAATATGGAAGGCGCTTTAATTAATCTAGGACGGGTGTTGCAAGAATACAATATAAACGCTGCAGCAATACAGGAAACAAAACAAAAAGGGACATTTCTAAAGGAAATAGCGTGATTATATTATGTCAATTGTGGAAACGACAATGGTATCGTTGGAGTTGTTTTTATGTTTGTGTATAATCAGCTGCTGGAATACATCACAGTAAATAATATTCTGTTGGATATTCAGTCAGGGTTTAGGGTAAAACATAGTTGCGAAACAGCAATTCAATGTGTGATTAGTAGCTGGAAGGAATATAGAGATAAAGGATTGACGGTAGTTGTTTTGTTTTTGGACTTGAAAAGAGCTTTCGAAACTGTGGATACAAAAAGATTAATGGGGAAATTGAGAGCTTATGATATTGATGGAGAAGCTTGGGAATGGTTAAACAATTACCTGGTAGGAAGGAAGCAAAGAGTAAAATGTGGTGAAGTGGTGTCTAGGGAAAGAGATGTAGCAGTGGGAGTTCCCCGGGGGAGTGTGTTGGGGCCTCTATTGTTTGCTCTTTATGTCAATGATTTGGGTGATGTTTTCAATTTGTGTAAATGTCATCTATTTGCTGATGATGCTGTTGTATTCTTAGAGGGAGAAGATATCATAGAAGTGATAGAGAGATTAAACAGTGAATTGGTAAGAATTAGTGATTGGTTTGCGGTGAATAAACTGAAAATAAATATTGCCAACACTAAGGCTATGTGTATTGCTAACAGTAGGGTTTATACAAGAATTAAAGATAGTGGAATTAGAATAAGGATTGATGGAATGGTAATTGAATTTTTAGATAAAATCAAGTAGGTACCTAGGAATAATGTTGGATTGGAAGTTGAATCTTAATGATCATGTTGATTATATATGTGGTAAAATTGGTAAAAGATTGGGAGTGCTAGCAAGGGTGAGTAAGTCGTTATCTATTTATACGAGACAAACAATCTATAATAGTATTATCTTGCCATATTTTTACAATTGTGGCACAGTTTTATATCTAGTAAATCAAGGAGGCAGTCATAGATTACAAATTTTGCAGAATCGTGGTATACGATTAATTCTGAGGTGTAATTGGTATACAAGATCAAACCAAATATAAATTAAAAAAAAAAAAAAAAAATGTTAAATAGGTTGGAATGGATGAATGTCAGAGAATTGTTACATTATCAAGTGTTAGTTTTTATTAATAAGATACTGAAGGGAGTAATGCCAGTATATCTTGATAAATATGTCGTGTTTTGTAGAGAAGTGCATAACTATTATACAAGAAGTAGAAATAAGTTATATGTACATAATGTGGTTACTAGTGGGGGATATAATTCCTTATTTGTTAAGGGGATGGTGATGTATAATGAAGTGGATGATGGCATTAAGCAGTCAACTAATGTAAATATGTTTAAGGCTAAAATAAGGGAATGGATAGTAACAGGGGTTAGGAAAGAAGGGGGTTTGAGCTGTTGTGATAGATGTTACCGATATATGTATGATGTTAGCTTAGCTAAATAAAGATATATTATTATTATTATTATGGTAAGAAAAATGTACAACCAAGCAGTAATTGACTTTCAATCTATCTCGGAGAAAATATGTTATACAGGGTCCTGCAACAGTGCGTCGGGCTTTCCTAGCGCCCTTACCGTGAGAGTAAAAAGTTTAAAACATAAAATTATTGGTTCGAAGAGGTCTACGTCGCGAAATTATTTTCAACAATACAGAGTGTCTCACTTTTGCGCTATAATAAAAACATATATATATATATATAATCTATGCCTCTTCTGCCGGGAACCAGCGTAGAGGATTCACTTTCTACTATATATAGTTGATAAGTTTTCTCCATTCTTTCTTGTGCTTCACGTATTCCATTGCTTCTTTCCATGTCCAACCATTTTTTCTTAGTATTTCTGTAACTGATGTATTCCATTCAGTCCCTGGTCTTCCCCTACCTCTTCTTCCACACATCTTGGCTTCCCATACCCTTTTAACTTGCCGGTAATCTACATAAGTGACCCCACCACCGTAGCACTGATTTTTCTACGCACTTTTGGACACTTTTAACTTTTAACTGGTCTCTGATGAAGTCGTTCCTCTTCCTATCTAATCTCGTGTATCCTGCAACGCGACGCAAATATTTCATCTCTACTGTCTGCAATTTATTAATTTTTTGTTTACTGACTGTCCAAGATTCACTGCTATAGAGCAGTATTGGCATATATACTGCTTTATATACTGATAGTTTGGTCTTTGACACTTCTTTCTTATTTATAAAACTCTTTAAGGAGTGGTAAACTTTGGCAGTGGCTGCTAATCTGCTGTTAATTTCGTGTTCATCTTTCCCAGTTTTATTAAAAACAACTCCTAAACACTAACACTTTGCTCTTATTTGTATTCAGCCTCATAATATCATCCATGAAGAGTATAAAAAGTAGAGGGCTGAGCACTCCTCCCTGTCTTACTCCTTTGTGTGTTGTGAAAGGCCTAGATGATGAGTTGAGCGTTCTTATAAATCGAAAATGGTTACAAATAGCCATAGGGATGTACATACAAAAAATGTTCTTTTTTAGTTTCTACATCATATCGTTGAAAAATATACAGGGTGTTCTATTTGAAAAAATTGAGAAAATTCAATTCAAAAAGTTCTAAATTGAAAAATCATGTTTTGCCACCCTGTATATTTTTTAGGAAGTGAAAATGATTCAAAGGCATCGCACAGGTGTTTCCTAACTGGTACTTACATAATTTTTTCTTAAAACCCGTAATTGTGACTGTAGTGATTTTGTTAATATGCATCTGCAGATGTCATTATTTGAACAAAAAATATCACTACATCCCAGTGGTTTGGAGATAGTCAATAATAATATGGGAGTGAAAAGAGTCTAGGAAGAGGCTTCAAAAAATCTTCTTTTATACACAACATTCCATTTAAAAAAAAGTCACTTGACCTTGTAGAATCGTCTTGGGCCACCCTTTATATTCGAAAATAATTTCCGGTTATAGACTTTTTTCTCTAGTTTATTTATGTTTTTTAATCAAATTTCTAGCTATCATAGAACTCGAGCTATCGAAGTCGGATGCACTATTGCCCCACCCTATAGATATGCAAATAGATAATGAAGTTATTAGAAATGAATCAGATGTAAAAATGCCAGAGAATAATAGTATTATCAAGCTTATAGAAAATCTGAAAAATAGTAAAAGCCCAGATAGAATAGTATAATAATTAGCGGAATTCTTGAACAAATGAATTACAGACCCAAATAATTACAATGATACAAGAGATATGGATAAAACAACAGATGCCTTACTGTGTCCCATATATAAAAAGGTGACGGGACAGAATGTCAAAATTACAGAGGAATAGCTGTATAAGATGCAACTTATAAGGTGATTAAACAGAAAGCAGAACTCGTCCTAGAAGATTAACAATGTGGCTTTTGACAGAATAGATCAGTAACTGATCAAATCTTTACGTTAAAGCAAATAATGAACCATTCATATGTCTACAATTTACCATTGCACATCATGTTTATTGATTTTAAGCAAGCTTACGATTTCATCAAAAGATGAAAGCTAACAGTAGTCTTGGAAAATTTAAGAATACCTAATAAATTAATAAGCCTGACAGAAATGACTTTACGAGGCACTAAATCTAAAATTTTGCTTGAAGGTAGAACATAAAAAAATTTGAAGTGAATCAAGGTTTGAGGCAATGTGCTCAGTATTGTTCAACCTGGTATTAGAAAAAGTTTTAAGGGAAAACTGGCCCCGCACTAGTGGGACCTTGTATCACCATAGACATCAATGTGTTGCTTATGCAAATGACCTCCCTATATTCACCCAAACTAATGAAAAACTATGGAAATTTACAAAATATTAGAGAAAAATGCAAAAATTTTTGATCTAATAATAAATGAAAACAAGACAAGGTACCTGGAAGTAACAAAATAGGGAGATCAGAGAAATGTAGGTACTATTACTGATACAATACGAAAATGATAAGGAATATAAATGTGAAGAAGTAACAGCTATTTAGGTGTAGACGTAGAGCTAACAAACACATATGTGGATCATTAAATGAAATGTTAAAAAGCAAACATATTAGAAGGTCAGCTAAGATAAGGATGTACGGTACAATTATTCAACCAACAGTTCTATACAGATGTGAAAATTGGATTTTAAATAAAAATATTGAAAATATGCTAGAAGTATTTGAATGTAAAATATTAAGGAAAATATATGGCAGAAAATGGAAGAGAAGAAGCAACAGAGAATTGATGGAACTATAAAAACAACCAACCATAACTATAAAAGCGAAGGTACAAAGATTGAGATGGCTAGGCCATGCATGCAGGTTAAATGATAAAACAAAGACGGATGAAGGTGCGGGTATTAAACAAAAGAGAAGTCGGCCAAGAAGAAAATGGATGATAGCGGTTGAAGGTCAGCTAAGATAAGGATGTACAGTACAATAATTATTCAACCAACAGTTCTATACAGATGTGAAAATTGGATTTTAAATAAAAATATTGAAAATATGCTAGAAGTATTTGAATGTAAAATATTAAGGAAAATATATGGCAGAAAAATGGAAGAGAAGAAGCAACAGAGAATTGATGGAACTATAAAAACAACCAACCATAACTATAAAAGCGAAGGTACAAAGATTGAGATGGCTAGGCCATGCATGCAGGTTAAATGATAAAACAATGACGGATGAAGGTGCGGGTATTAAACAAAAGAGAAGTCGGCCAAGAAGAAAATGGATGATAGCGGTTGAAGAAGACCTAAGAAAACTGGAAGTAGATCGGAATTGGAGAACGATAACTGCAGATCAAAAGAAATGGAGGAATATAGGAAAATCTAAGTAATGATCCCTAATAGTATGAAAAAATCTAAATGTAATCTACTTTCAAAGTTGACTGCTAATTTATCATGCGACTAAGGATCCATAAAAATGCTAAGTTATAAATATTTTAATATTCAATACAAACTTGTTTTATTTTTTGCATGGGTCCGTGCATAATTCCTCTTTTCTTAACAGCATTCAATGCTTCTTCATGGGGGCCAAGAGGAACCATAGTATCTTTAAGATTAAAATTAACAAATATAGAATTTGCTTTTCTTGTTGATCTTGTTCGACCAATAACATTTTTTGGTTCTTGTCTTTTCTTTTGAGAATCTTTTTTAAGTCTTTCTGCTACTTCTGGAATAACTTTTTCATAATACTTGTATCTTTCATAAAATAGTTTGTTTTCTTTTGAACTATTAAATTTAGCAAATATTGGTGGTGGGAAAAATAAAGGCATAGAAACAGATTCATTCGATCTAAAAATGCATAATATTAAATAGATACGAACCTATTGGAATATCTTTGTACTTACTCAAACCACTGAATATCTGGTAAACCATTAGGTATTATATCTTCATAGATATTACGACATGGCGTGTTAGTAGTTTCTTTTT
This sequence comes from Melanotus villosus, assembly GCA_963082815.1. Classification (NCBI taxonomy): domain Eukaryota; kingdom Metazoa; phylum Arthropoda; class Insecta; order Coleoptera; family Elateridae; genus Melanotus; species Melanotus villosus. The sequence goes on from OY720420.1 coordinate 66,414,785, forward strand.
TCTTTACTGGTACTAATGGTAAATACTGAAAATCACATAATCCTGTAAAACTATAAATTAGATTAAATATTATGATTTAACGTAAATACTTACGTGTAAACTTAAAAGTCATGGCGGTTACCCCAACTACCTGATAATGATAAGTAGTTGCATGTTTTGAATTTGATTCAACATGTTTGGAAGAAGAAGGTTCATTGTTATTTATCTTTGGCCGTCGTACGGTGATTTTTACTAAAATATTGGGGTTATAATCTTTATCACCCCAACATGGTTTGCAATATATATCATCTGGACGAAATCTCAATTCTAAACGTCTGCTATAATTTCCTACAGCCTAAACTTTTGGTTATATTACTGAACTTATTGGGATAGTTTCGCAACTTACCATTTCAATATTACGCATTCCTCCTAAAGTTTCAATCATTTTATCTACATTTTCTACTATTCCCGGATATTCTATGCAGAGTAACTTTCGAGAAATATCTGCCAGATAAGGGGGTTTATGTATTGTACTTTTATTTAATATTATGTACTTCGTATTTTTTTCAGATACAATATTTTTGTCAGAATCTTGCTCTGCTTCGGAAGACATACTTTAAGCACTTAACAAACCTCTTAGTCTAAAATTACAATTAATAATTGGTTTTGTGAAGAACTTTATTTCTTATATTTGTTTAAAGTTCGGCAAACAAAGTTAGGTTAGTTTATTTAAACCACAAAACATAAACCGATAAACCATAGACATAAACCCTCAAGAAATAAAAACCCCTAACAAATCATTACTGGGCCACATACAATGTGTCCACGGATAGGTGATACAAGAGGAAAAAGTTTTTTATTATTGATTTCTCAGAAAATTTTATTCTTGATAATAATTTTTGCTGTGTTTAATAGTCTTATTTCTCATGTTACTTTTCCTGCAGGTAATCATTTAAGACTTAAATTCGCAATTTTCCTTAGTTTCTGAAATTCTGTGTAGAAGTGGGAGGTTATACTTTTGAATAATTTTGATATTTCTGTTTCCTTTATTCTTGAAACTTTTAATTTAAAATAAAGTTTTCGAAATAAAATATCCGAATTTTGTATTTTTGAAGCGTCTACGAGCACAACAAAAGTCTTAAACTAACAAAAAACAATTATGTCTGAACAACTTCAAATGTTGCATACAAGCGTAATTTTGTGTTCTGAACAACTTTACTCTAAAATACAATTTTGCGATATTTGTTAAAATACTAAGACTTTACCTAAACCTCACCTTCGTTTTAACAGTGCTAACACAGATGCCTTGATTTAAAAAAATCGAAAGTCTGTTTAAAATGAATTTAAGAACAAGCAGGGATAGACTGCCAAACAGCGTATCGATACCTAAAAATTTTTGATCATTTATACCTCTTGTATCACCTATCCGTAGACACATTGTATATATGCTGCTTCACCCCGGCGAACTCGTGGCGCATTAAAACGAAAGTGGCGGAATATTTGAATGCACTGCAATGGCTATGCCTCGGGTTTTATTTATATTTTCAAGTATTACCACAGTCTAGTAATATTACTAGACTGTGGTATTACTACCAGTTTCAAAAAATGATATTGCTTATGAGATAATAATGAAATACTCAATATTATCTGATAAACTTGACGCCATTTTTAAAAACCGGTACAAATATACATTATATTGATTTAAAAAAATACCTATAAGATAATTATTAATATAAAACTTTTATTAAAAAAATATATGATTAAGTAGGTACGCATACAAAAATAAATATATAAATTTTGACTTTTTAATTTTCATTAGTTAAAACCGATCTGAAATATTAAAACAAAAAACATTTAAATATAAATTATTGCTGATTGATTACACTTAAAACAGAAAAGTTAAAACCAGAAATGGATTAAATTTAAAAAAGTCACATTTTATGGTTTTATACAAATGTACTGCCAAAACAAAAGATATACTAGAACAGGGGTCGCCAAACTTCTTCGACCGTCGACCCCTTCAAGAGCTTCTTGACTTTTTATCGACCCCCTCTATTATTTTACTATTGCGTAATTATATAGGACAAGTAAAAAAGAGTTTTTAGATTGTTTATTTTATAGTTACAGTGTTTGTTGTATATTGGCTTAACGTCAAAGAAGTTTAACTCACTTGTATGTCGATACGCAAAAATTAGACTGGGATCGAATACGTGTAAGTATAAGTAAATAAGCAACCGCGAACGTGTTGCAATCTCGCTCCTGCCGCGACGACGAGGCGGGAACCACCGACATCCGTTTATTCGTATCTAAATACGTGATTTTGGCCCACTTGATTGGTCTCCGTAACTATTTTCATGGCCTTGCTCCATCTCACAGGTCCTATTCATATCACTGTTTCCACGATTCACTCTTAATTTATTGCGTTGTCATTCAGGATGGAGATAATCCAAGTTAACCGAATTAGATATTAACTGTACAATGATTTCTTATATTTTTCTATCGACCCCCAATTGACCCCTGAGTCTGAATCGACCCCTAACAATGCCATAATGACCCCTGGGGGTCGATATCGACCACTTTGGCGACCCCTGTACTAGAAGATCAATAGAAACTTTGGAATGTACTGAAGAAAGATATTTGTAACTAAAAGTGGTAGATACAGAAAAATACCACTTAACGACGGAATTTACACCTTGAAAAAGAGTCGATTATACAGTGAGCACGTAAAGGTTGGAATAAATTCTATAAAATATTTATTGGGCAAGTAAGAAAATAATGCTCGGACACGGCGATTTTCTTTTTTAGATGCGCATTTTTTAGTATACGTATATTTTTTATTACGTCATCTCTGTTCGAGTTATGACGTCATCATCAGTTTTTTTAAATGGCAATTCTGAGTTTGTCTAGCCATCTGGCATTTTTTCTTTTGTCCATATCCACTGCAGTAATTCATGTATTTTGTTTAGAAGTTCTTCCCCTCCATTTTTGATTAGCTCTGCTGTCACTTCATCTTCTCCGGGTGACTTTTAGTTCCTTAGTTTGTTTATTTGCTTTTCTACTTCCTCTTTTGATGGTGGTACTATGTTTGGTTGTGGGCCGTGTGGTACAGATTGTCATTTTCCTCATCTACTTGTTCATCTTCTTCATTATCACTTTCATTTAGCACCTCTTCAAAATACTCTTCCCATCTTTCGAGTATTCCTTCTTCGTCCGCCACTAGTTCACCTTCTTTGTTTTGACATATGTTTGTTTTAGTTCGAAAGCCTTCTTTCTGTTCTTTCATTTTTTGGTAAAACTCTATTATGCTTTGATTTCTATAGTTTTGTTCTAGTTTTTCTATCCTCTCTTTATCTTGTGCTCTTTTCTTTCGTCTACATAGATTTTGTGCTTGTCTTCTCTTAATGTGATATTCTTCTATGTTCGCCCTAGTTACTCTCTGTAGCACTTTCTTTTGAGCTTCGTCTCGTTCTTTATGTGCTTCTCTACATTCATCGAGTACCAGTTGTTACGCTTTTTCACCAATGGTTTCCTTTGCTGCTGTGTGTATCGCTGTCAATATGTGGTTCCACATATCTTGTATATTCATATCGCCTGTGTTTTCATTTAGGAGTGTTGCGACTCTTTGTTGGTATTTAGTTTGTATCTTTCTGTATTTTGGTTTTTCGCTATCATACGCTCTCATTTTGTTATCATTTTTAATTCTCTTCTTTCTTGTTATCCTTTGTCTGTATTTTCCCTTGACTAGAAAATGGCCCGAGTCGCAATTTGCCCCTCGATTGCTTCTCACATCGATAATACTTGTTGCTTGTCTTTTATCTATTAGAACATGATCTATTTGATTACGGGTGTTGCCGTCGGGTGATACCCATGCCTCTTTGTGCGGAAAGCGTGTACTGGAGATTACCATGTTTCTTCCCATCGCAAAATCAATTAATCTTTTCCCGTTATCGTTACTTACATTATGCTTACTGTGATTGCCTATGGTTGGCCTGTATGCTAGTTCTTTACCGATTTTTGCGTTAAAATCTCCTAGAATTATTTTAACATCAAGTTTTTGGGCTGCTTCATATGTTCTCTCTAAACTCTCGTAGTAGTTGTCTTTAACTGTTACTTCTTTTTCTTCTGTGGGTGCGTGGCAGCTTATGAAAGTTGTGTTAAAAAACCTGCCACGCAGTTTTAATGTGCAGATTCTTTCATTTATTGCTTTGAAATCCAATACTAGGTGTCTAATCTTATTGTTGACTAGAAACCCTGTACCCAGCGTGTTATTTCTATTGCCGCTGTTAAATAGCGTAAAATCTTTAAAGTCTATTATCTCCTTTCCCCTCCATCGTACTTCTTGTAGCTCTATGACTTTATTTCTTACTAGTTCATTTCTAAGTTCTTGCATAGCTCCGACCCTATACAAGCTTCGTACATTCCATGTCCCTATTATCAAATCGTCTTTTCCTTTCCTTTGCCTGGGTTGTCTCTGTTGATCAGTTCGGTTTTGAATATATTGAGTTTCCGTAACAATGAGGTCTTCCGGGTACAGGGTTGTTAGCCCTGACCCAACCCTCCTCCTTTATCTGGGCTTGGGACCGGCAACAGCAGTTTGTGGGGCTACTCAATCCACCCCCATAACTGCTGCAGGCATTACTATTAGCCACCTCCACTGCCCTCTACTGCTGAGGTCACACCATCACCCACGTCACCGGAAGCCGCCAACTCATCACTTTCGACGCACTTCTCGTCAGATCAAGGCCCAGGTTCGCTATCGTCGCCGCTCCCCTGACGTCATGCGGCCTCGTCGCACCCTCCCCCATTGTCGACGTCCCGCCGCCTTCGTCTTTACTGCCACCTTCGCCGTTGCCGCCGCTAGCACGTTGGTCCAGGTTCACCACCCGCAACGCAGAGTTTTCACTGATAACTACTACTTTTCCAATTCACGATTGTGTACAGTTTTGTTTGTTTAGTAATAATTATTTTCACCCTCGTCTTTAATTACCGAGCTAGCCAATTTAAACACAGCGCCCGTCAACAAACAGGGCCTAGTTTGTGTCAAGCTTTATTGTTGAAATAAATGTAAACCAAACTTCAAACTTTTAAGCTAATCATGTTGTAAGGCTTTTGACTTCGTTTACTTTCAAGTTTCAAGCTTTTCAAATGTTAATCAAGCTCGAAGTCTTGTGCAAGTACCAAGCCTACATCAAATTCTAAATCCCGAGGTTTTACATCTACTGAGCCCCGAGTCTCTCTCAAACTATTAAAACAAAAGAATACTCAGACACAAAATTTTTTATTATCATACATAGCGCGAATACACATAAAATAAAAAAAAAACAGTCCCTTAGTGTAAACCTCATATAACAAAAAATATTTTTACAAAATATAAATTTACAGTAATGGAACCTAAAGTTTTACTTACTTTATAAATGTTATTAATTTTTTTTACTATTCCTTGTTCGTCTGCTACTTTGACTTTCCACCTAAAAACCAACATTTAATTAAACTTATGTACAATGTGATTTTTTTAAAACTCAATTGCAGCAGGCCGAATTCTGTCTTAATAACCTTAGAACTATTTGTATTAAGTCAGAACAACGAAATAAAAAAAGAAGGAAGGACCATAACACCAACAGTATGCAATTTAGATGGTGTATCAATATGGCGGATTTTAGAAGCTCATTGGCTGAGAACACTAAATACGCCAACTGTCAAAGACAAAAACGTAAACAAACAGTTAGGCTACCAATAAAAACTCGTGCCGGTTGGTGTTTCAATATGGCGTGTGTGACGTATTTCTGTTGCACTTGTAGTTATGCACCATAATACCTTAGTTTCCTTGCTTCTTTTTTTATTTCGTTGAGTCAGAATACGGCCCTGCTGCAATTGAGTTTTTAAAAAATCACATTGTATGTATGTGCGTATTGTCTGTAACCTCTGCTAGTGCGTTAATGTATGAGGTTCTACGGGTACAATGCAAGTTACGTGATTGATGCGCCGTTTTAATACCTACATACAGCACCATGTGTAATTAAACTTATACTAATTGTAAAAGACTTTAATATCTACTTAGTTTAGATTAATCTTATACATATTACCGTTAATTGTAACATATCGATTTAAAACTCTTTACCTGTTCTTCTATAATTTTTGGCAATTCTGACTTCAAACGAGCATGTTTTTCATTTTTGCGAGGTGACATTGTCACTGTCAATAAAAAGATTTATATAGAGTAATTATATAAATTTTATTTTTATTAACAAACATACCAGGTTGATCTGCAACTGAAAGTGTTCTTTTCCTCAATACGGGTCCCTTTTTGCTATCAATCAATGATCGTGTTTGGCTTACAATACTACTATCACTGTCCTGCAGATACATTAATAATAAAAACAAACATACTGACTTTTACCTTAAAAAAATAACCTTTGATCTTTGACGAGTTTTTCTCAATTTGGGTGGGGAACTTTTATCTTCGGAATGTATAAATGCCTCATCAGTTGATTTACTACGTTGCCTTGTACGTGATGCAATATTGGCTAAAAGTAAATAATTAATAATACGTAACAATCTTAAGCAGAATTATTACCATCGGATTCAATAATTACTCTTTTTACAGAACGTAATTTTTGCTTAGAAGGACCCGCTTCAGAAAGTGAATACACCGTAGATGTGTCAGATCTTGGAGAATTATTAGATATAGAGCTTCTAGTTCTTAATCGTGATCCTATAGGACTTTCTGGTACACTTGATGCTGGCGATTTGTTAATAGCCTTTTCTTCATCTGAATCGGGCTTTCCTAATAATTTTAAAACCACTAAAAATACGCATTTTTTTATAAATTGTAAATTTACCTTCAAATTCTGGTTTATCAAGTAGATGAATTGGATTAATTTTATCTATATTTGGACCTCTTTCATAATCTGAATCGTCAGAATCGCTATCTAAATGTTCTTGTAAATTTGCGATTTTTATATCTACATTTGTTGTACCCAAAGTCCTCTCGACCAAACTCGCTTGTTTCCGAGTCAATCTCCGAGCAGTGGAATATTCTTCCAGTTTAGTTTTAGTGGCAGAAATTATTACAATAGATTTAGATTTTCTTGCATTCAAGGGATGTTTCTGTTTTCTCATACTTTCAAGTTGAGTTGACTAAAAATGTGCAAATAATATTTAACTAGTCAAAATTCAATTGACAAACTCACCATTTCATCATCTTTGGTTTTAGTATTATTTGCTTCGTTTTTGATTTTTACTTCATCGCCACGGGATAAGTTTCCAATTACAGATTTAGCTTTTCGCTTTTGTAAAACCGGTGTTGCTTCAACTTCATGTTCTTCGACGTTCTTTTCAACGTCTGTACTGGCACTGCGAAGGCTTCGTTTTTTTGATGGAAGCTGCTTAATATCAACACTTGTACTGCGCTTTCTTCTACTCGGAAGTGCATGTGAAGTATTTGCCTCATCTACACTGCTACTTTGTTTTGATGTGGAGGGTTGGTCAAAGTTAGCTGTAGAAGTGCTCGCCTTTGAGGTTGATGGCTCATTAATAGAACTTATTCCTTGTGAAAAACTGAAACTAGCGCTTCTACGAGTAGATCTTCTTAAAGGCATATCAGGAGTGCTTGTTGCTTGCAGTGATGATAAACGTCTTGTACGTTTTCCTATAAATAAAGAATACATTTTAGTCATATACTTTTGGGGCTTAGTGCTGCAGCGAATTGTGAATGGTTTCACAATTACCTCACATACAAACCGTCAAAACATGAAGCCCGTTAGCTAAATTTAATTATGGACTATGCAACTGCTAAATTCAAAAAAACTTTACCTGGTGTTCTGCTTTTTGTAATATCGGGAATATCTGTTTGACTTAATGGATGCGAACTTCCCTTCGAAGAATAAAATTCTGATTTATCGAAAATATCTTTAATTCCCATGGAAGGACGTGGTGTGGAAGTTGGTCCAAAGTTAGCTGATTCATCCAAAATATCCCTACCATATGTAATATTCAAACTTTGTTCAGTGCCTGGAGTGTCATCTAAAATATCTGTTTTACTCAAAATATCTTTTTCCGAATATCTTTTCACTTCTGTTTGTTCTTCTACAACTACTGCAGGTTCAAATGAAGCAGAGCTTGATATCTGCTGGTTGTTTTCGGATTTGGTATTTTCATCATGTACTTCAGATGAAGAAATTTCTTGTTTCTCTGCCAAAGCCTGATCATCGAGTTTTATTGTTTCAGCATCTGAGTTATCAGCTTCATTATCAATTTCTTCTGTAATGGTAACTGATTCTTGTCCAATTTTCGCTGTATTTAAAGTATCTTCCACTACAATAACAGGTTCAGAAACCTCTTTTGAAATATGTGATTCCGTAGTAACTACTTCTACTTCTGAAATTTCTTCTGGAATATCATCAAACTGATTTGTTTCTTCTGTTATTTCATACACAGTATCAGCTAACAAATGAATCCCACTCATGTCTTCTTGATTATCTTTTGCAATATTCTCTATTTCTTCTAGAACATTCACTTGACTTTGGGTTATTGATCCGGAAACTTGTTTGGTTGATATATCAGTATTTTCTAAATTATCATCTAAAACTCCAGTTTGAAGTATTTCCTCCACTGACTCTATTTGAGGTTCTTCTGGAATAACTTCAAGTTGAGTATATGTAGTTACATCTTGTTCTGGTTCTGAAAAATTATCTTCATCTCCAACACTTTGCTCGTAATATTCACTTGTTTTACTTTGTCGTGAATCTGCATCATTATCATCCGAAGTACTATCTGGATCTGAAGAGCTCGATTCTGATCTAATATCTTCTCTCAGCTGTTCTTGTATTATTAAAGTTGATGCATTACTAGAAACGTCCACTTCCTCACTATGTGATTGTTCTTCATTATCTTCGTAATCATTTTCGGACTGTGAATTGTAACTACTCTCACTTGATTCTTCTGAATCTATTTCTTGTTCACTGTTATCACTACTGGTATTGAGTTCAATTATTTCAACACTGCCTTCATCTAGTTTGTTTTCTGTTTCAGTGGTATCTTTACTTTCAGCAGTATCAACATCAACATTACTTTCTTCCATAATAGCTTTGTTAAGTTCTGTAAATAAATTCAAATAATTATTTATATGGTATGTATGTTCTGATTATCTACACTTAATAATAGTCAAACTTCCTTACAATGAACTTGTATATCTGTACTGAATTTTTCTATATGCCGAACTTTTTAAAGAGCCTCTTATACTCTCCATAATGAAGTAAGCGGCCAGGCAGAAGTGCAGATGAAGCAAACTAAATAGACCACGTGCTCACCCAAAAAAGAAGGGAAGCATTCATGAAAGATGTATGATCATATAGAGGTGCAGATGCAGGCACTGACCACCATCTGGTAACAACAGAAATGAAACAAAAAATAATAAAATGTAAAAATGAAGAGACGAAACACAAAAAAATGAAAATAGAAAAATTGAATAACGACTGCGTGAGAGATACGCAATGGAAGGAACTAAAGAAATAGAAGAAAAGGAAAAAGTAACATAGATCAATAATGGGATAACATATACCCAAGTGTAACAACAAGCGCATAAAGAATAATAGGATTCATTCTGTATGTATGTGTTGCTGCGAGTAGACGTGTTTCCTTGACGCTCCGTCGCATCTAAATTTATGGTACTTATTCTTTACGTCTAAGCACACGACATCTTACAATAATAATAAAAGAGACAGTTGTCGCTTTACTCGCGAATGACGAATTTATCGACAAGCTTGTCGATAATGTTATTCAGTGCCTTGATCGTAAGCTTGAAGAACAAAAAGCCTACTACGAGAGTGCCATCGCCAAAGTCACCACTGACTGCAAGGTCCTGGAGGAGCGATTAGACCAGCAGGAGCAGTATTCCCGTCGTAATTGCATCCACGTGTTTGGGGTTCTGGAGGTGGCTAATGAAAACACCGAAGAAGTTGTGCGAAGGATCGTCAGACACACGGTGGTGGCGGTCTCGCTTGTTATATTAAAAATAATATCACGTATGCTGTAATAAACTCTGAGAATAACGCACATTTTGAACACTTTGGTTATCTTTTATATTAGACAAAAAACGAATTTCTCTTGGTATCTTCTATAGACCGAGTTGGAAAGACTTTAATGAGTTTTTTAATGCATTAGAGGAATCTACTGCATCCGTTTTACCTACTTGTGACGATTTGTTGTATGTAGATGACTTTAATATCGATTTTCTCACAAACAACATCCATTGTTTAAATTTTTTAGATTTTTTAGAAAAGTACGGCTTGAAGCAGTTAATAATCGAACCAACTAGAGTTACAAAGTCTTCATCTACACTTATTGACTTGATTTTTACATCTAATCCTAAAATCGTAAGTGACAGCGGTGTAAGAAGTATGCATGGTATATCGGATCATTCTTTAACATATTGTAACTTCTCTTATAATCATTCCAATACACAAACTACCTTCAAAATCTATAGAGACTTTAAGAATTTTAATTTCGAACTGTTTATGTCAGCTTTGGAGTCTCTACCATGGCACTTACTGTTTCGATTACCAGATATAGATTCCAAAGTTAAGTTCTGATAAAATTTTATATCTGTTCAACGAATTTGTACCTTTACGCACTGCCAGATTTACTAAGAAAAAAGCTCCCTGGTTGACGGATAATGTCAAGCTCCTGTAGACTGGAATTATTATAAAAATTTACGTAATTTTACCACTAGTGCAGTCAGAAGAGAAAAAAGAGCTTATTTCCAAAGAAGAATAATTTATGGAAAGCTCTTAAGTCCCTAGATGTGCAGTTTAAATCCAAAAAATGCGATATTCCTATTGAACTTTGCAACGCTGATGAGATTAATAATTTCTTTGTCGATGAGATACGCAGAAATAAGGTGCAACCCGATGATAACCTGAAATTTTTTTATCAAAATAATTTAAAAGACAGTAATACCAACTCTTTTAGTTTTACTCTTGCTACAGCTGATGATATTTTAAACTGTATTTCTAATATTTATTCAAATTCGGTAGGCTTAGACAATATTGGTATTTGGTATTAATATGATTAAAATCTGTTGTCCCTTTTTGATCAACTATTTACTCCATATAATCAACTGTTGTCTAGAAAGTGGTTATTTTCCTGCAGAGTGGAAAATAGCATACATAATTCCTCTTCCTAAAATTAGCTCACCAACTGATTACAAAGATATTCGTCCTATCAGCATTCTTCCTGCAATGTCCAAAATCTTAGAAAAAGTATTGGAAAAACAAATTCGTCAGTATCTTTCTACTTTCAACATTCTACCTCCAATTCAATCGGGTTTTCGTAGTGCTCATAGCTGCGCCACGGCCCTTTCTTGTACTATCGACGACATTCTTAGCGCATTAGATAAAGATTCAGCTCTAATTTTAATACTTTTAGATTACTCTAAGGCATTCGATATGATCGATCACGGGTTATTAATTGATAAACTACATTATTTTGGTTTTAGTAAATCTGCCATCAAACTTATAAGTAGCTTTCTTACAAATAGAACACAATATGTAAAAGTTAATAACACGATTTCTAATGAAAGAGCCGTGGAATCAGGCGTTCCCCAAGGTTCAATAGTGGGCCCATTGCTGTATATTATTTACACTTCAGATTTTATTGATAGTGTTCAAAACTGTAAGTGTCATTTCTATGCGGATGACACGCAACTGTATTTGCCTTTAAGCACTTCTAAAATTCAGGATGCTAATGATCTTATCAATACTGATCTTGCAAATCTCATTACTAGGTCTAAAAGTCATTATCTTTTAATTAATCCTTCAAAATCTGTTGCTATGCTATTTTGCAAATCGAAAGATAGGGAAAATATCTTACCTTTAATTAATGTTCATATACAAGGCACACCTGTATGTACCAATAAAAAATTGTTGCCATAATGTTGGCTTGACTTTTGATGTCAATTTAAGGTTTAACGGGCACATTAATAAATCTTATAATAATTTAAAAATTCTTTACAACAGACATCTTCTAACACGTAATAATAAAAGAACACTTTGTGACTCTCTTGTTTTATCTCATTTTAATTTTGCCGATTCAGTGTATGGGCCTTATTTAGATAATGTTAGTATTAAAAGAATCCAGCGTGTTCAAAATTCTTGCATACGTCTAGTGCATGGATTAGCCCTGGCAGAAATTATCGATATATCGATATTTAATGAAATATCGGATGACGATATTTAAAACATGAATATCGATGTATCGATAATATCGATATTTATCGATATTATCGATAATTTTCAATAACATCGATAATTTTCAATAATATCAATAATTTTCAATAATATCGATAATCGATTATTTTAATAATATTGATGACTTCGATAATTTCGGTTAAATCGGCAATATCGATATAGATAATATAATTAAATTCTTCTAAAAATATCTGACAGTTTTAATTAATTATAATATAAATAGATTTGAGAAATCAGGTTTGTTGTATTCTCAAGTTTTACGAAATATTCCCTTCTTCAGGTGTGTAACGTGAATTGATCATTCGTTAGCTTAACAAAAGCTTTGTGCAACCCGCACTTAATTGTGTTTATGCAACAGGTCAGCAAATGAAAACGAAATCGGTATTATCGATAATATCGGTATTATTGATATTATCGGTATTATCGATATTATCGGTATTATCGATATTATCGGTATTATTGATATTATCGATAAATCGATATTATCGATAACATTTTGGCAAATATTATCGATATTGAAATTTCAATATCGACAGGGCTAGTATAGATTACGAAAATTCGACCACGTTTCTGATAAATTGCATAATATTCACTGGTTAAATATGAAAAATCAAAAATTCATTGTCCAATCAGTCTGAATTTTCTATATTTGTTTTGTAGCCAATATTTGCCTCTGCTGCTTCTACTATGTTTGTTTTTATTGCTTCCCATTCTTTTCCGATGTCCTGTTCTGCCTGTATTTCTTGCATCAGTTTTTCTACTGATTTCATATATTGTATTTCTTGATCTTCTTTTATGATCTTTTCTACATCCCATTTGTTGTTTTTCTTTGCTAACTTATTTATGTTTGCTATGTTCTGTTTTATAACTGCACGGATTAAATAATGGTCTGAGTCACAATTTTCACAAGAAATTGAGGTAGATTCCCCCAGCAAAAAAGAGATAAATAAATTGAAAAACTACAAAGCTGCAGGAAGCGACCATATTCCCGCCGAACTGTTTAAAGCTAATACAGAAATAGCTGTAGAAGTATTTTATATTTTGTTTAAAAAAATATAGATCGAAGAAAAGATACCTGCAGATTTGTCCGAAGGAATCATAATAAAACTTCCAAAGAAAGGAGACATGGCAAAATGTGAAAATTGGAGACCAATAACTCTCCTAAACATAGCCAGCAAAGTTTTTACTAGAATAATACTGGAGAGACTTACGGTGGAAGTGAACATTTTAAGAGAAAACCAAGCAGGTTTCCGAAATTAGAGATCATGCCTCGATCAGATATATAATATATATATGTTAGCACTAAAGGCCATTAAGGCCTGTGGCTTGGTGAGTTATTTCTCTCCACTCCTTGCGGTTAAGAACTTTTTGCTGCCAGCCTTGTACGCCCAGTCGTCTCACATCCTCCATCACCTGATCGAACCATTTTATTCTTGGTCTCCCTCGGCGTCTGGTTTCGCATGACCTGATTCGCATCATTTGCTTTGGGACCCTTTTGTGTGGCATTCTGTATAGGTGCCCCATCCATCTTATTCGTTGCGATTTCACTACTCCTATTATGTCCACCCCTCCCAAACTATCCATTATTTCTTCATTCGTCCTCCTTCTCCACATTCCGTCTTGTTGTACTCCCCCCAGTATCCTTCTTGCTATTTTACGCTCCCACACACAGAGTTTGTTTTGGATTGCCTGCGTAATTACCCACGTTTCACAAGAATACACTACCGTTGGCCTAATCACTGTTTTATACAGCCGTAACTTGGCTTCCTTTGATAACACTTTGGACATCAAAACACTATGGAGGGCACTTGCACTTTTGTTTCCACTCTGTATTCTTGCTTGAATCTCTGTTTCCTGGCAGAAGTTGTTTGTAATTGTTGCTCCTAGATACACGAACTCCTTCACCTGATCAAAACAGTATTGTCTCGTCTCGGTTCCGATCCTCAAGCACTTATCCATCTGGTGGCTACCTCCTTCTCCCGTTACCATATACTTTGTTTTTTGTTCATTAATTATTAAGCCGGCTTTCCGTGCTGTTGCCTCCAGTTTTTGGAATACTTCTTGGAGTACTCGCTCTGACCTTGCTATAATAGTTACATCATCGGCAAAGGCAATGCATTGGCATTGTTTAGTGGTTATAACCCCTTGCTCCAGATTTGCACGCCTCATAATTCCTTCTAGCACCAAGTTAAATAGTGTAGTCGACAGTGGGTCGCCCTGACGTAATCCATTGTTAACTGTGAATTGCTCTGAGACCCTTCCCTGTATTCTTACGCTACTTGTTGTGTTTGTGAGCGTTAACTTAGTTATTCGGATTAACTTACTTGGGATTTCCAGTTCTTGCATTATTTTATAAAGTTGAGGTCGAGTCACTGCATCGTACGCCTGCTTGAAATCTATGAACAGGTAATACAGCGGTATTTGATATTCTTCTCCTAAGGCTTGTATCTGTTTTAAGGTATAAATTTGATCTATTGTGGACCTTCCGCACCTGAATCCTGCTTGGTACTCGCCTACTACCTTTTCCATGTATTTGTTAATTGCATTTTTTACCGTACTCGTTAATACTTTGTACGTTACGTCTAACAGCGATATACCTCTGTAATTTTCACAGCTCGTCTTATCACCTTTTTTAAAAATGGGTGTTATTATTGCCTCTGTCCATTTTCTTGGTATTTCTTCTTTCTGCCATATCTCGTTAATCATCTCGTGTACTGTTTGTATTACTGCCTGGCCACCATATTTTAAAAGCTCAGCCGGTATCTGGTCTTCTCCTGGCGCTTTATTATTTTTCATTTGTTTTATGATTTTTCCAATATCTTCTAGTGTGGGTACCTCCACTGAATCCTGTGGTCCGTCCATATTTATTTCCAGTTCCACTTCTTCCTGCTCATTTTCGTTCAGTAATTCCGAGAAATATTCGGCCCATCTATGTAGTATCCTATCGGCTTCTCCAATTAAATGTCCATCTTTATCTTTACAAAACGTTGTGTGTGCCTGATAGCCTTTTTTCTCCTTCGAGGTGAGTTGGTAGAATGATCTTGTTGCTTTTTTACTGTATGACTGTTCTATTTCCTGTATTTTCCTTTCATACAAATCTCTTTTCTTCCTTCTACACAATCGCTTTGCTTTCTTCGTCTTCTCTCTATATTCTTCAGCATTTCCCTCTGTATCTCGCTGCAGCAGTTTTTGCCTTGCTCTTCGCTTTTCTTCCACAGCATTCCAGCATTCTTCGTCCATCCAGTCCTTGCCCTTTGCTATTGCTTCTTCCACTAAAGTATTTTTTGCAGCTTTTAGGAGTGCTTGTGCAGTCTGTTCCCATCTTGCGTTTAACTCCATTTCGTTGTTTACTATTTTTAAATGCTCTTCCACCTCTTTTGTGTATTTTTCCCTAATCTTCTCATCTTGCAAATCCTCGTATTTTAATCTGTTATTCCTTTTCTTTTGTGTTATTTTCCTTCCGTTGTTATATGCTACTTTCTCTTGTACTTTTATTTTTACTACGAAGTGGTCCGAGTCCACGTTGGCTCCTCTACATGCTTTGACATCCTTGATCAGGTTCCGATACTTGTTTTCAATCAGTACGTGGTCTATTTGGTTAACAATTTCTCTGCCTGGTGCTTTCCAGGTACCTTTGTGGATCTCCTTGTGTTGAAAGCACGTGCTGCTGATTGTCATCCCCCTTCCGGTTGCAAAGTCTATTAGATGCTCTCCATTATTGTTCGTTGTCTCGTGCTTGCTGTATTTCCCAATTGTTGGTAAATACCTACCCTCCCTCCCAATTTTTGCGTTTGCATCGCCTACAATTATTTTTATATCGTATTTCGGGATTTTGTCAAGCTCTTTCTCAAGTTTTTCATAGAATCTATTTTTTTCATCATCTTCTTTTTCCTCAGTTGGGGCATGCATGTTCAAAAAACTTATCTTCCGTTGCTTCCCTCTTATTCTTAGATAGCACATTCTATCACTGATGGACTTGAACTCTTGTACTAGTGGTTTTATTTTTTTGTTCACAATGAACCCTGTACCTAACAAGCGATTGTTGCTCCCACTATTGAAGAAGGTATACTCCCCATAATCCCCGATCCATTCCCCTTTTTGCTTAGTTTCTTGCAGTGCCAGTATGTCGATGTTGTACGCGTCTAATTCTTTTAATAACTGTTTGATTTTTCCACTTTCATAGGTACCTCTTACATTCCATGTAGCTGCTATTATTAGATTGTGTCTTGTTTTCGTCTTTATTGTTTTCTTTTCATTAGCCGTTGTCGTTGCGATTGTCCTCCTAGTAGATCCGTCCTTCTTTGCCTTCATTGCTATCCGTTTTTTGGCATATTGTTGCTTGCCATACTTAGTTCCAACTCTTCCGCCCTGTCATTCCAGGCGTACTCTCTATTATCCACCCTTAATTTCCTGTATCCAACCTTTGTTTTCTTTCCCTCATCGCGATATTCTTTAGCTTTCTTCCTTATCTGGTATTGCACTGCTCTCTCTTCTTTCGTTAGGTCATTTTCTATGTAAATCCTTCTGTTTCCTAACTTCTTCTTATTTTCCATTATTTTTATTTTGTCACCCAGGGATTTTAGTTTAACAATTATTATATCTTTGCCTGTGTTTTTTCCTATTTTATACGTGGTGCTTATGTTCGCTTCAACTCCTACCTCCTCTTGAAGGAACGAGCTTACTTTTTCTTGTAGTTTATCCTCTTCTATTCTTAATCCTTTTATAACTATGTTTTTCTTCCTGTTTGCTTTTTCTTGTGCCCCTAATCTATTTTCCAAGTCTTCTATTTTCTCCGATAATTGTTTCTTCTCTTTTTCCCATATGGCTTCTCTTTGAATCATCTCTTCCTTCATTTTCCTAATTTCCTCATTATTTTTCTTCAATTCGTTGGTTATTGCTAACTCCATTCTTGCTTCTTTCTCTTCCAGCTTCTTGATGTCCTCGTTGCCTTTTCTGAACCCGTTGCTTACCACCACTGTTAAACCCTCTATCAGCTTCTTTAGCTCTTCCATTTTGTCTGCATCTGCTGCTTGGTTCCCCGTTTCTCCTTCTTTTTTCTGTTCGTACCCTTTACTTTTTTCCTGATCCTCCCTCTTTTCTTGGTTTGTAGCTGATCTCGTTACTACTTTGCTTTTCTTAAAAATATCCTCCTGTGGAGGGCTGTTTTCCTCCATCGTCCCTCTTTTCCTCTTAGATAGTTCCTCTACGGTTTCCAAGCTGTTTCTTCTTCTTACGTTTACTTCCTGGCTCATTTATTTCCCGCTTATTACGCCCCTGTCTAAGTTCTTTCCGCAACCTTGCCGTGTATGTTGTGTTGCCTACCTCTTCTTGTTCAACTGCCTTGTTTTATTTACCGCTCTCTCTTATCTTCCTTATCACTGTTTTAGGTTATAAAAGTTACTCCTTTTTATTCTTCTGACCTGATTAATTTGCCTTGCCGTTTTCTTTTCTACTCTTTCCTTGTCCGTCCTCCTATCGCTTGTTCCTTTTTGGGCACGATTTAATGGCTGGAAACGCTCCTAATTTGGAAATCACTTCGCAGCACAAATCACACCCCACTCAATTCTTTGCAACCACCTCAGTCAAATCCAGATATATAATATATTCTCAAAACCATCATAGAAGAAACATATGAAATGAATAAGAACGTTGTAATACCATTCATTGATTTCGAAAAGGCCTTCGACAATATAAATAGAGAAAAAAATGTGGGAAATATTGATGCAATATGGAATACCTTGAAAATACATCACACTAATTAAGGCCCTGTGCAAGAATAGAGCATGAAGGTGAACTTACAAACAAAATTAAAATTAATAATGGAGTTAAACAGGGGTGTATTTTATCACCAATGTTATTTCTTATTTTTAATAGTAATGGACTGGATAATGAAACAAGTAATTGACAACAGAACAGGTATAAACTGGGACACATTCAACAAATTAGAAGATCTAGAATTCGCAGAAGACGTCTGCCTAATTACACTCACAAAGCGTCAGATGCAAGAAAAACTAAATAGATTAACAAGAGTAGCTAGTAAAGTAGGCCTGAAAATTAACCCAAAAAAGGCAAAACTTATGATACGAACAGCAAACTGAGATCAGCCAATAATAGTACAACGAAAAGAAGTGGAAGAAATCACAGAATTTTGTTACTTAGAAAGTAAACGGAGATAATAAAATAGATATCGAAAAGAGATTAGACCAAGCGAGAATGGCCTTTAACACACTGAGGAAAGTATGGGCATCAACAAAATTTACTAAAAAGACAAAAATAAGATTATTCAAGACAAATGTGATGAGTGTGCTATTTATACGGAGTCGAAACGTGGATAGAAAGTAAAGAAAATGTGAAAATTACAAACCTTTATAAACAAATGCCTCAGATATATACTTGGAATCTTTTGGCCAGAAAGAATAACAAATGAAGAGTTATGGCAGAAAACTGAAATGAAAAAATAGAAACAGTGATAAAACAACATAAATGGCAATGGATAGGCGGGATAGGCCCCACTTTAAGAAAGCCACAAACAAATCTAACAAGGCAAGCATTAGAATATAGAACCCTTGGGAAACCTAAAGAAACATGGAAACGCAATCTAAACAAAGAACTACAGAAACAAAAAGTAGTATGGAATGAAATTAAAGTAAGGGCGAGAAATAGAAAACGATTGAAAGAAACTACAGAAGAAGTAACAGCCACGGACTAACAGGAAATTGATAAAGGCAAAATGAAGAAAGGAGAAAGAATTCAAGGTGCATGGGTTTAGCTAACCATCATCATTTGAACAGCTTCAGAAACGCCTCAAAAGGCGCCTCTTGCTCCATAGGGAGCTATGAGAAGAAGAAGAATATAGTGTAGCATTAATATGAAAATTTAATTTGGAACATCATTCGCCATTCAGAAGAATATTTTGAACATCAAAGTTGAGGTTAATTCTGCTGAAACCAGAAGAAGTGACAGAAACTTGTGTTCTATGTCAAATATATTGTATATGAATCTGTATCTGTAACCTCTTTTACCTTTCGGTGTCGAGGCTGATGTGTTAGCGTATGTGGTCTTTATGGGTGCGTATATTACATATACTAAACTTAATTTGGTATTTTAAAATATAATTAAAAAATAGGGGTGCCCCAGGATTCATTGAGACCCTGTATATGTACACATAAAAATTAAAATTAGGTAAAGTTAGTATACTGCTATATACAAATCTACCGATTCTGTACCCTATATGCAATTAGCTGATGACCTAATGATGTTACATGTAACGAAGTTTTATAAAATCCACTGTAACATTTTGTTTTATAGAAGTTTGACTATATTACGGTTGTGACATGGATACAAATTAATAAACTTACCACTACTGTCTGCTTTTTCACTGCTTTCATTGATAGCAATCACATCTGAAAGAACATCACATTCATCTGCAAAAACTTTGTCATCGTTTGTGGTGTAACCTGTATCCATTTCGAGAATATTTCCACTATTTTCAACATATATACCTTGATTTAAATCTAGATCATCAGTCAATTCAAATACGTTCATTTCAGGATCGATAGATCTGTAATTATCGTTAGATAAATCATCGTATATATTTACTGCCTCAATACTGGCTTCTTTGTTATCTGCCTCAATATTGCCTTCTTTGTTATCATCATTTACTGTTTCTATATTTTCAGTACTTGTAATTAATTTTTCTGATTCCTGTTCTTCTAAGATATCTTTATCATCTTTTTGTTTAAATTCGTAGCTTATAGGAGTGCTTGCTTGGAAAGTTGAAGAAACTACCTCTTTATTTTCGTCAGTCTCTGGTGTACCAGAATCGGCAACTGAATTTTCAGTAACATTCACAGAAGAAACATCCATCAACGAACTTCCAGCTTCGTAAATTTCCTCCAAAATGTCTTCTTTTAAAACGTACTGTGATTGTTCATGTTGATGTTGTGACGAGTGCTCAGATATTTCTGTATCTTTACTTTTAACAAACGAATCTTTATATTCTTCAGTGGTGCTTACTATAGACTGTGTATTATCAAGAGAACTACATTCATAAATAATTTCACTTTTTGAATAAGAAATCTCCAATTGGGAAACATTTTGCGCTAGTAAAGGTGATTCTGTCATTTGCAACTTTCTTGCAGCTGGAGAATCTGCTAATTTTGAAAATGCGTTTGATTCAAGGACTTGCCTACTAAGAGATCTACGACCTCTTAATCTAGATTTAATAGGGCTTTCTATATTGGAGAAAGACGAGGGAGAATCTGCTGGTCCAGATGGTTGTTGTGAGGCTTCTCCTGAATGTTTTTCTGCCCTGTCTTTTAATAATAAATCTAGATTTTTGTCCACCGATTCAAGCTGTTGGATTTCTGCTTGAAGAGATTTTCTAAGTCTTGGACTTGAACGAATTCCTGCTTCTGGTAAAGTACCTGAAAAGAATAGAAATCAATAGCAAGCATTTTATAATATTACTGATGAGTAAAAATTAATTTTACCTTTATAACTTCTTCGAGATCTCGGTGTTTTAGGAGAAGCTGGTACACTTTCCATGTTTTTATTTTTATCAAAATCATCGGCACTTGAAATTTCAGAAGCTTGTGTTGTTTTTGCAGATGCTGAATCTTCCATTTTACCTGTAATAAATTATACATATATGGTGCATTTCTAAAATCATGACTAAGCCATGGTTTCATTAAAGAAAAGATACAAAAACAAGTTATTTAGAACTACTGTATTTATTCTGAATATGGCCTTTTGTATTGTAAGTTTTTATCCGGGCAATCGTATTTACTTAAATCTTTTTTTACCGTGGTGCTCTCTACGATTATCTCACATACAATCACAGATTCTTTTCCCTTCTTAGATTGAGGGGTTAACTAAGGAGAGAAGCTTTTGTATGGCAGACAATCTGAATCAATTTTAACTACCATTGTTGTGTATAAAATTATTAAAGCAGTAAGATTGTACTCTAAAATAACTAGTAAAAAAGGTAATTACTACAAAAGTAATCTGAGTATAAGCCCACAAAAACATTATATTTTTATTTTCAAATTAAAAATTTTCCTCACTTTTAAACTCACTTCGAGCACATGCAGAATAAAATATGTATTTAAGTAATAACTAATCGCATATCATTATTGAAGGCTGCTGGATTATGATGATCCAGAATTCGACTATTTTCTGCAAGAAGAAGATAGCGACAAGGAAAGTGATTATGTGTCAGCTGATGAAGACGAGAATTATGAAATTTCTGGTTATAGTTTGGATGAAAGTGATTATGGAATTAATGCACTGCGAAAGGTTTGTATGTAGCCAAAGATAGCACTGAATGGTCAAAACATCCAAAAAATATAAGAGTTAGGAGATCTCCAACAAATATATTGAATATTCCTCCTGGTCTAATGGCCTACAGTTCTGAAATTTCTAGCATCAGAGATGCATCAGAGATGCATTTTTGTTGCTTATTACGCCAGAAATCATAGATATTATTGTAACCGAGACAATTCGTAACGCTACTGACTTCTATGACCGATGGAATGCTGCCAATCCTTCGAAATCAAGAACATTTGTTCCAACAAGTAATACTGAAATTGGCCTATATTGGACTTTTACTTACAATTAGTGCTCTCAAAAGTAGTAAGGAATCTGTTGAGATGTTATGCTGTAGCGACCATGCCTACTGTAGGGCTATCATTCCAGCTACTATGTCTCGTAATTGCTACAACGAACTCATGCGATTTCTTCATTTTGATAATTTCCAAACCAGGGAAGAAAGAACAGAAAATGATAAATTGGCTCCGATTGCAGAGATATTTGATATATTTGTTGCAAAATGTATAATAAGCTACAAACCAGGTGCTCATATATGCGTGGATGAACAACTTGTTCCCTTTAGAGGTAAAGCTCCATTCCGTGTGTATATGAAGAGCAAACCTGCCAAATACGGGATCAAGATTTAGATCGTAGCAGACTGCGATTCTGCATACATAATAAATATGCAGGTGTATGTGGGTAAGGCTTTGAATGCAATTAGGTAAAATTGTCTGAGTATGAATTGTGTGCATATTTTTTTTAGGAAAGAAGGATAACCGACCAGAAAAGAACCAAGGAGAGAGAGTCGTACTAGACTTAGTATACCACTTACCAGCAGAGCATGGAATAACCACTGATAATTTTTTAACGCGTCTACAATTATCTGATAACATTGGCTGAAGGAAATGACCCTTTGTGGTACTCTTAGGAAAAATAAAACGTTTATACCAAAAGAGTTGTTTCCTATGCCACGTAAACCTATACAGTCTTCTATGTTTGCGTTCCGAAACAATCTTACTCTGGTATCGTACGTGCCCAAAAAAAAATAGATCAGTAATATTGCTATCCAGCCAACACACTGATGATAAGGTTGGAGGAGAAAATGAAGACTACAAGCCTGAAATTATATTGTTATACTCATACAATAAAACCAAAGGAGTTGTTAATGTAGGTGATCAGCTTGCTCAACAATATTCAACACAAAGGAAGACCAACAGATGGCCCATGGCCATATTTTATTATATGCTGGATATAGTTTCCATCAATGCATTCAAGGTATGGATGTTCGCCAATCCCGATTGGGAAGGGAATGATAATTATGCACAAAGAAAATTTCTGCTCCAGTTGGGAAAGGACCTAGTAAAAAAAAAACATAATTCGCCGTTGCAACAACACCAAGTAAAAGAGCATATGGTAAAAGTTGTGCCAAAAGTACAAAGTAACCAACCCTCTATGAGCACAACAGCATCTGCAACAAAAGTACAAGACAACTCTGCGACCGAAAAAAGTGAACTCTCTGCAAAAAGTTGTTTGTACTGAACATTCTACAAAAAAAAATTGATTTGTCAAAATTGTAATGATAAATAAACGTCAATTTGTTAATAAATTACTGTTTTCGATATTTTTGCTAAATAAAGTTTTCTTTCGATAGTATTGGTCTTACTAGATGTCAATAAGGGTCAAGTTAGTGTTCTCACAATAAAGAAAAATGGCTATTTTAAATTGTTTTAGGCCTTAAAACAACTGGGGTACAAGTGCACTCCACCTGGTAGCTATCGTAAAAAAAATAGGTCACTAAGGTTAATAACTATAAAGGGTTTTATATGACTTAGGGCGGGTTGCACAAACGTGATTTAACAGCTTGGTTAAATTAATCATTCGTTAAAGTGAACAAAATCTAATCAAAATTGGAATGCATATGGCAAATAATACATTAGTAAACAAAAAATGATGCTCTTTTGTCAACTTTGATCATTCGTTAATTTAACAAAAGCTTTGTGCAACCGGCCCTTTGTTAGTTAAAGGAAAAAGAACCTTCATTAAGAAGAAGAACATGTAAAAATAATATTTTTTTGTTTTTGAAACATTTTTGAAGGCATTTTCGGACATTAAAAAAATATAATTGGAATTTCTTAAGCAAAATGGGCCACAAAAAATAAACCAGGCAATTGTATCTTCACTTGTAACATATTTTCTGGAATTTAATCTTAGGAATATACTAAAAAAAACAAAAAAGTGCTTACTTTTAATGGCCTCCTTAGTATCTGATGATTTCGTTTCAGAATCTATTAATGACAAACGTCCTCTAGTCATAATCACATTTACAGATTCTTTCGGCACCTGTTGATTTAAAACTTTACTTTCATCACTTTCAATATTAATGTTTACTTGACTTGTTTCTTTAGAATCTACAGTGCAATTAGATGACACATCAGGTGTGTAAAATACCTCCTCAGTTGATGGCGAAGTTGTTTCAGAGTTTGCTTCTAATTTCGATTGTTGAGATGCACTTGTATTTGCAAATTCTTTTATTTCTTTTTGAACACCCTCCAAAGGTGAGTGAATAAGTGCTTTATCTCGAATAATCTCATAAGTTGGTTCACTGGAATTACTTGTCAAGGAACATTCAGATGGTGTTCGGGAAATATCAAATCGTACAGCTGGCCTTGGTGTTCGAGGGAGAGCTTTTCTAGGCGTCAATCCCAAACTTGATCTCTTTAAAAACATTTATCGTTTTAAATTTTCTCATAAAAACAAAAACAGAATTTCACTTACTTTTGGTGATGCAACAGTAATAACATTAACTGATTTATCATGAACATTAGAAATCAATTTTTTATTACAAGAAACGGTATTATCAGGAGTTGAAGAATCTATAGCTAACTCGGGAGATTCTGAATTACGGACTAAACTCCGAATCTAAAATATTAAAATAAAACAAGCATTGTCATATTAAATATGTATCGATACAAACCTTAAGAATACTTTGCGGTGTTCCCACACTGAATTGTTCACCAGAAGTTCGCAAGGATGCAGATCTTTTGGGTGTTTTTCTTTTAACAATAGGCGTATCTAATTTAACACTAAGATTACTGCTAGTTATTTCCTCATTAATTGTTTCAACTCTTATAGACTTTTGCGTTTCAGGTGAAGTCACTGGTGCACGAGGCGAAGGTTTAAATCTTTTCGGAGGTGATGGGCCATCATCGTCTTGCTCAAGGTATAATTTTGTCATTTTTGGGTATATCATTGGAGTTGTGGTCCTAAAAAATAAAATTATTGAAGATTGTAAATAATATTTCTATGAGTATAAAGCAACAGGGTAAACCAAACATTTTCAAATTATAAGGTGTGGAATTGCCAGTGCTAGTGCCAGTTCAAACCACATCATTTATTTATTTTCGGTGCCAAGACGGACTTTTTATTCATTTTTTAACTTATCCATACAAATGTCCTAAAACCATTAATTCTCTATGAAAATGGCGAAATAAAGTATAAGAAATCAGCTATGAAGTGGAAACAGTCACTTTATACAAAAATTACTTTTGAAGGCATTGGGAGGGATGCTTGGAATATTAATGACTATATTACATACAATAATGAAGCAAAATACGCAATACTCGACATGAAAGTGCTGAACTTTTAATGGATCATACTTATAACAGACACCTTCTATACACGAACCTAGAAAATACCAAAGAATTAAGGAAGCCAGAGACAGCAGACTTATATCAAACCAGAATGAATGAGGCACTACAAAGACGGGAAAGGATAGAGACCAAGGAAGAACAAACTTGGAACATCAAAAGAAAATGGAAAGCACTAAAGACAACAGTATTAGAACAAGCTGAACTGACAGGCAAAAAAGAGAACTCACTGGTGGAACGATGAAGTCAAAGGCAAAGTTAGAAACAAAAAAAGAGTAAAAGGGAAAGTGACAGATTGATCTACGTAACTAAAAGAAACGAAGCCAAAGTAGCCATCAGAAGAGCAAAACAAAATTCGTGGGAAGAGTTCAGAAGGGAACTCGAAACCAAAGTTAACGAGGACAATGGATGAGCTTTCTGGAAAACAATCAAAGGAATAAGAGGAAAAATGGAAGGCAAGTATGTAGCATAAGGAATGGTAAGGGTAACATAGAAACAGAAGAAGGAAGAATCTTGGAAATATGGAAAAAACACTTCAACCACAAATTCAAGGAAGACAACACAAGAAGAAGAAGAAGAAGAAGAGGAGCAGTCTCAGAAGAGGAAGCCATAAAATAAATTAAAACAGGAAAGGTAGCCGGTAGAGACGGCATATCCCCTGAAATGATCAGTATGGAGGATAAAGAATTAGAACATAGATAACGGTTTGTCAACTAGTCTGGAGAGGTCAGAAGATATCTGGGAAGAAAACATCATAGTGCCAATACACAAGAAAGGTGATACGAATGGATGCAATAACTATAGAGCAATTTGCCTATCGTTGGTAGTGCAGAAGATATATTCAAGAATCCTGGAAAAAAGATTAAAAGAGGGGATAGAGGAGAAATAAGTAGAAGAAGAAGCTGCATATAGGCCATATAGACAAACATAAGACCACATATATGTACTGAGAACGACAATAAGAAAAAGGATCGAAAGAGGGAAATCATTATACTTGGCATTTATTGACACACAAGCGGCGTTTGACACCATACCTAAGCAAAGTGCCTGGAGGGCATTAACAGAGTTACAAGTAAGGAACCAGCTCCAACAAGCTATAGAATGGACTATATGAAGGAGCAAAGGGTCTAGACGCAGAAAAATGCGCTCTTTTAAATGGTGGTATCAAAAGAGAGTATTGCCATTTAAAAAAACTGATGATGACGTCATAACTCGAACAAGGATGACGTAATAAAAAATATACGTATACCAAAAAATGCGTATCTAAAAACGAAAATTGACGTGTCCGAGTATTATTTTCTTACTTGCCCAATAAAGATTTTATCAAATATGTTCCAACCTTTACGTGCTCACTGTGACAGAAAACAGGGATTTATGATACACAATACAATAAAATTATAGAAGCATATTAAATGAGAGGACATGTGTAGTGAGAATAAGAAGTAAATTGATAAATTGAAAATATGCGCACCCACAGAAGTGGCTGAGGAAGAGGAAAAAGAGGCGTTTTACATATAACTGCAACAGACAATTATTGAGAAAATTCCAAAGTATGATAAAAATTATTTTAGGTAATTTTAATGTCCGAACCAGGAAGGAGGAGTCTGTACAAGAAGTAGCGGGAAAACATACAATAAAGCGGGTGCATCACATGACTAAACTACAGCTGTCCAGCCGCTTGTATGACACACAACGCGTTTTAGCGGTATCTTTTGCATTGATGTTCGATGTTTTTGCTAGGTAAATTTCAATATTTGATTATGTTTGGCCATAATTACAGCATAGTAAAACGTACAAATATCAAACAGTTTAAGGAGCATTTATAAACTATTTTGAGAGTTCTGTAATTTTCAGAATAACCTAGGAAAGTAAGTTTGTACAAGTTTCGCATTTGTTATCCTTTACTGTACAGACAGTTTCTGAATTTGTCGTTATTAAAATAGGTAAATAATGTTAACAACATTTGTGAAATTACCATAACTTTATTGCTTACAGATTCATAGTAGCTTACCAAACAAAAATTACTTTATTATTAATGTTTCGCTCTATATAAAAAATAATTATGTAAATGTTCAAAGACAATCATTAATTTATTAAAGAAGTTATGTTAACGGGCTATTTATTATTTTATGTAAATGCAAAACATATAAATATTTTAAGGATTCTTTTGAAATCGATATATTTCTGAATCACCTGAAAAAAGGTAGAAACTTTGCATTAAAATGAATAAATGGCATCTTATTGTTAATAACAATAACGCACCCCACAGAAAATGAACTTTGAAAGTTAACAAAATCAAATAATTAATTTAATATTTTGCAGAAAAACTTGCGTTATCTTTAACAGCTTTTACTTATCTTAACATAATTATGGAAATTTTACAAGTTTTTTACATATAACCTGGCAATATTTTTAGTTTTCCAGAGCTTTTCTTTAACTGTTTTTTATGGGGAATATCGTGTTCCCTCTTCGCATTCATGACAACATTTTCAATTACGTTCATATCAATTAACCACGCGGGAAATTTTAAATAACTGGCAATTTCGAAATTACGTAGGCTAATCTGATTAAAAACATCTTAAATTGGTTTGATATTGTAATACTTCCTTTCTAATATTGCCTAAGTCGTATATAGACACACAAACATCGATAACAATTAAAATTTGGTAAAATTAGTATACCGCTGCATATAAATTTGCCCGTTGGTTGTCATACAAGCGATCAGCTGATGGCCTGGTGACGTCACATGCACCCGCTCTATTCGCTTAACCACTTAAACCATTTAAAATTTTGAGGTTAGGTTAGGTTACTAAAAATTTGCACAAATGAAATTCGTTTTATTAGCCCTGGAGCACTCGCGCCTGTTATTGTCGCTCCATAACTCGCGCGTGAGCGTTTTCCTCACATGTGCGTTTTAAGTTTTAACCTTATAATGACCTGTTGTAGAAGGCCTTTAGACCTGTAGTGTATAAGCATTAATAAATTAAGACAATATGATCAAAAACAGCATCAGTTATCCGATTTTATTATTGATAAATTACAAAAAAAAATAACAAAATATATAAGTTCGGCCGACGCGAGAACTCGCATAATGAGAGTTTTGCTCACGTTTCTGCACATCTCTGTCACACAGACGCTGCAATGTGGTCATTATAACAGCTAATGACAAACTACCCTAATTATTCTAGAGATGAAACATATAAAGTCAGCTAGAGGGAGCGCCAAAGCCATAGCAACGAGAGTTTAAAAAATTGCGGCAATTTTCGAAAAATGTGAGAGAAATGCCCATAGCGCGAGTGCTCCAGGGTTAAGTATCAATAAAAGTATTTCAATTATCACTTACAATACCACAAGTGGTCAAAGAATTGTCGATTATTTTTTTGCTGTAACATCACGAATGTTCCTTGTGCTTGCATATGAATACCAAGAGTGCGCAGCACGAGTGGTATTCACAATCACAAGGAACATGAGTGATTTTACAGCAAAAATAATCTACAATTCTTTGGCCACGAATGGTATTTGAGGGACTATTCAACGAAAAAAAAATCATTTCCATCGAATCATTTTTCATAAATTAGTCCACATTCAAGTTTGTTTACATGAAAATTGTTCTCTGTGGAATATAACTAGCAATAAACTGTTTTCAAAAAACTGTCGCTTCGTGTCACTAGTGACAATTTTTTCTAGTAGAAATTGTCAATACAATTTGTTTTGATTGGCTCAAAAACGTTAAATCTTGCATTTTGATTGGTCAATTTTTGACAGATGACATATGAGTAACAGTCATGCAAATTAGTTCAAACCGCATCTCAATATCTTAACACTTTCAGTGCCACCGGCAACTTACGTGGCCGCGCGGCTATATGAGCCTGTGCCAGCGGCCACGTACGTGGCCAGTTGTAGGGATACACTAAATACTCAGGTTTTTGCTGGCATTGATAGTGAGTGAATGTTTTTCGTGTCGGTGTGGCAGAAGAATGTTTTAGAGTGAATTTTATCGGGTTGGTTTTAAGTTGCGCGCTATATTTATTTGGAAAGAGCTGGTCAAAGCGAGAAAATAGTGTACCTATGTTGTATAGCAACCCTTATGTAAATTTGTGATTGTAAATAGATAATTTTGGACATAGTTTCATTTCTAAGTTGTGATTATTTGTCTGAATGAGATAATAAGTGACAAAGCAGTTTGTTGAATATACAGTAAAGATAAAAATTTGACTGTAGGAGCCTAGGAGCCGCCGACTCCGATCGGTGCCATGCTTGGTTCTGGCGGCCAGTATCCCCAGTCAAAGTGGCAGTGAAAGTGTTAAGTAACAAAAAAGTTATGGTAAATAAAAGAAATTAGGAGATTTTGTTTTTTTTTTAAATTTTAAACAAGTGGGCCACGACAAGTAAAATTTGAAAATGGATTCTTAATGAGCTCTCGAACCTGCACCTTTTTGCTAATTTAACCATCTCTCTATATCTTCAACAAAAGTTACCCATGTTGTCCCTACGAAATCCGGGCATCCGGTATATCGTCGCAATCCGGTAACTTTTCGTAGAAGCGATAACAAATTGCTCCAGTGTGAGATTCGTAATTGAATTCAATGTAAAATACCTGACAGCAATAATATTGTGTGTTGCCAGTTGCTTTTATTGCTTGTTGCTCCAGTGTGAGAGCCGCCTCAAATCCCCGTTTTGTTTTTAAATTGAATTGTGAGCTTCAAGCACGTCATATATCACCTCGGGACGAAGAATCAAATAAAGAAGACAGAAATGATTACTATTAGTTTTAGCTCAAATTACCGATTGTGACATTGACCAGTGTTACTTGAAAAAATAACAAAGTTTGGAAGTACCGACTATTTATCGATAAATAGTTTCTCAAACTATTTCATTTTATCTGATTGTGTTGTATTTTTAAAAATGCCCAAAAGAAAGGCAAACACTTAATCGTTAAACAGAAGAATTGAAATTATTAAGTGAGGTGAAAAAATGAACTTGACACCTAAACAACTTACGAACAATCCATCTTACCAAGCCAAGAACTATTTGTGTTTACACTCTAAATGTAATGAAGCATTGAACACCGCAACTTATTTAGTTAACTAAATTATTTATGTTATTGGATTAGATTTCTAGTCATTCTACTGTTAATTTGATTATATGTTGTGTTGGACATTAATGCCCTTTGGATTTGAATAAATAAAGTATGAAAGAAGGACAAGCAAGGATTGCAGCAACAATTCTCATTTAATAAATTGTACCTACTTCAAATACGAAAACAACAAAAAATACTTAACCACTTACTTTGTCTGTGTTCGTAAAGCCTTTGGAGTATTTACAAATGGTATTTGCTCACATGAAATACTCACAGGAACATGTGACTTATCTTTGACTGTGCTTATATTTATTACTGGACTTGTCCATATTTCTTTTGCTTTTATTAATCCAGCATGAATCATAGTAGATTTATATTTAACTTGTTCATTTGTATTATGTACAAATACTGAGAAAGGTTCTGGTCGTTTAACTAAAATTTGATAGGTACTTTAAAACTAAATAAAACTGAAAGAGTTACACCAAACCTTCTTTCCATAATGTATCCTTTTCATTACAGCACAAGTTCATCAATGATTTGCTAATTTCTGGAAGAGCGCCTGTTAAACCATTCAAAATTAATTCTCTAAAATTGGCGTTTTCTTGTCCGTGAAGTCCTTTATTTTCCATTTTTACCGCATTAAATGTGGTGTTTGTTTCAACAGCATCCATGTAACGTGAATTTTGAATGTAATACATTACTTTAAGATCTTTTAATTGTGGATGATCAATGTCTTCTAAATATTTCATAAATGCTGCTTCTTCAATTTGTGTTAATGGTAAATGTAGTATCGACGAGATTTTATTTTTCTGATCATATTCTAACAAAAATATTAAGAAACGTTAATGACACAAAATCATAAATTTGGACATTAAAAATGAAAACATACCTTGATAGAAATGACGCAGTAATTCTGCTTCATTATCTATATTTCTACTACGTCTTTGAAAATGAAAAGCTTCATCCAACATATTATTGGCTACATATAGACTTAATACTGTACATAAATCTTGTACTTCTGTAACAGCAGGATGTTTAACCTACAATTATTAATTTAAAAGATTTTATAACCTTCTAATAAACAAAAGTATATTAACCTGTAAATATAATAAAGCAAAATTATGTTGTTCTTGGGAAAGAAGTGCCTTTAAAGCTATTCGATGATGCCACATTTTTAAATCTTTGTTGCAAACCAAGGGGTCAAGTAACTGCTCCATCGCTGTCTGTGAATTTTGTAAATAATTAATTTTCTAGAATTTACGTTATAAAAATACCTACCGCAAAATCTCCATGATCTAACTGCCAAAATGCTTGAGTGATTTTAATAACACTAGGACTTAAACGGAATACTGCTGGAAATTTTATTAGGTGCGTTATCGTTGATTTATATCTAAAAATTTTATTAGTACAGTAACATAATTTTATTGTTTAAAATAAATTTACCTGCTCTGATCTAAAGTCATCGCTAAATCCAAAAATACATAAATTGTAACGCAATGTATATACGATATGTCTACATTTTCAATTAGGTATGTTCGCATAAGTGCTTGTAAAGAAGGTGGAGGATATAAACCACTACCACCATCATTTTCCCATTGCCTAAATTTATAATAATTATTGAACTCAGTTCCTTTTTTCTGCATTATAAAACTTACTTTTGTAATTTATGACCACCACATTCCAAATCAACGAGATTGTCGATAAATAAAAGACTACCGCTAGTGGAAAATTGTTCTGCATTAAGAGTTTGTAAAGATGTTCTCCTGCAAATAATCATTGTAATTATATTTTATTGATTGTTAATATTAATTAAATATAAAGATCTATGCATAAAAACAGAAACAATGGTATAAGTTTGCTTTGTAACAAACTCACACAGGTTCAAATTTTGACATTTAAATCTTGTTAATAAGGCTTTGATTAGAATGGTACCTGACTGGGAAACACAACATAGGCACTACTTCAGCCTGCAATTAAAATATAGACAAAACAGCGCAGTCGGAATATTTTCTTATCCCATTTTAAAGAAGAAATGACAATTTATTATAATTAATTTGCATTAAATGTGCATTTTATATAACTTTTTTTTTACTTAGTGTTTTCATGTGAGAAAGTAATGAACATAAGAGCGAAGAAATAGTGAAATTGACAGGAGAGCCAGGGGATTATGAACAAGAAAACGAAAATAAAGAGAAAGGGAGGTAGATCCACTGACAAAGAACAGATGAACACTCCCAAGAAAGAAAAATAAGAATAGTTCCTAAAGACTGTAATCCTTCTAATAGTCCTAAACTTAGGCCAATCGAAGAGTATTGGTCTATTATGAAAGGGATTTTGAAAAAGAAACGTGGAGAAGTAAATTCAGTGGTTGAGCTGCAAACTGGTCATGAAGTACAATAGTCCAAGAGCCAGCAACGGATTTCTTACAGTATTTTTAACAAGCGTGTAACTGTTATGGAAGGTTCCTTTGAATATACTGAGAAGGGAACCCGAAGTCTGGCAGGCCTGCGGTGGTGGTTTTAGCCCCCTTGCGTCCTTGAAGGGTGGAAAAAAAAGAATAAAAAAAAAGTATAATAACAAGTCTGGCGCTTTGCTATGTTAAAGGTAATTATCTCTTATGTAAGTAAAAAAATATCACATACAATATTTTTTGCACAAACGGAGATTTTATTTAAATTTTTGGATTTATAATAAAATTTTTTTAATGACATTTTTAAAAATGTCAAATTGACGCATTCACGGCAAGAGTGATTTTATAAATATCACAAAAATACCGTACTTACAATTCAATTTTTATAAAATCACTCTTGCCGTGAATGTGTCAATTTGACATTTTGAAAAATGTCATTAAAAAAATTTAATTATAAATCCAAAAATTTAAATAAAATCTCCGTTTGTGCAAAAAATATTGTATGTAATATTTTTTTACTTACATAAGAGATAATTACCTTTAACATAGCAAAGCGCCAGACTTGTTATTATACTTTTTTTTTATTCTTTTTTTTCCACCCTTCAAGGACGCAAGGGGGCTAAAACCACCACCGCAGGCCTGCCAGACTTCGGGTTCCCTTCTCAGTATATTCAAAGGAACCTTCCATAACAGTTACACGCTTGTTAAAAATACTGTAAGCAAACCCGTTGCTGGCTCTTGGTCTACAAGGACGTCCAAACCCTAATGAACCGTATACAACCTAAAATTCGTTCTATGGCATATACTTGTCAGACAAAATCAAATGAGTATTATTTACATGTACAATGTGATTTTTTAAAAACTCAATTGCAGCAGGCCGTATTCTGACTTAATACAGACAGTTCTAAGGTTATTAAGACAGAATACGGCCTGCTGCAATTGAGTTTTTAAAAAATCACATTGTATTAAATATCAAATAAAGTATACATAATTCTTTGTTGTTCGAATCATAATTTCTTTTTAAAATATAATTTAAAATGCCAATCTTTTGACGTGTTCATGTTCAACCTTTAAATATTAACAAAATAGATAAAGAAACAACAAAACAAAGATGGAATATTGAGAACTTAGAAATTTCAAATATAAAAAGAAACTATCAAAAAGAACCGGCAATAAAGATAAAACAAGGAAAAAGAGATGAGAATATAAACAAAAGAAGGATAAGAACAAAAAACATAATTACAAATACGGCTACAGAGAAAATAGGAATCAAATTCAGAAATAAGTCTACAGAATGGTTTAATGACGAATGTAGGATGATGATAATGAGGAAGAAAAAAGCATGGCTAAAATCAATATCAACAGATACTGAAGAAGTATTAGAATAAGAATAATACAAGGAGAGAAAAATAATGCAAGAAGAATCATAAGAAGAACAAAAAGAGAATACGTATATGAACGGAGATATAGATAAACACGATGGACAAAATGAAATAACATATTGTAACGAGATGCATCAGCAATCAGGGAGAGCACGTGCAAGATCGTATGCGTCATCCGCCAATAGAAGTTTCTGGGGTTACAGCGAGTGATCGAGGTGAACATCGAACTTACTGGATTGAAAGCCCGCATTGGCATAAATAGGCGCGTTCCCTGAGCAAGCGGTAGTCTATCAACAACATGCCTACCAGTGCGAATACGTAATGCTCGAAAATATAAATAAACTATATAAACTGTATAAATAAATTAGTTAGTGTTTCGGATTAATATTAGTGTTATGTTTTTAGTGTTTAAGTTGTTACATTGTTAAAATGCACAGCACAAAAGTACAGATTGGAAGAGAAAGAACAGAACCATTTAACACCAACATAGGAATGAGACAAGGAGATGCACTGTCAGCACTTATATTTAGCTTAGCACTCAACTCAGTAATTCAGCAAATTAATGGAACAGGGAACATAATAACGTAACAGATCCTACTATTAGCATATGCTGATAATATCACGTTAATCAGCAGGAATATCAAGTCGCTCCAAAAACACTATCTAGAGTTAGAAAGAGAAATTTAAAAAATATGATTAATGAACAGAAAACAAAAATGATGTACATAGAAAGAAAGAAAAGAGAGAAAAATCGAATAAGATAGGAGATCACACAATCAATGTAGTTGAAGAATTTAATTAGTGATGCCGCCGGATCCGGTTCCGGTATCCGGCGGATCCGGCCCAATATTCGGATATCCGGTTTGGCCGGATATTGTCCCGGATCCGGCCGGAACTGAATTTTTTTTCTTCTAAATACTGAAAAATTAGATAGTAACGTTACTTTCTTTAATAACATAAATAAAAAATATTTATTTAAGAGCAGTTTATAGTATATATAGGTATACCTACTTTAGAACAGTTTAATTTTTTTTAAAATTTTATTACATATACAGGGTGATCCAAATTCGACCCTCACCATGGGGATCTCCCTTATGAGCAGAGTTAGAGGGAATATTTAAATTCGGCAAAGTTGCTATTTTTTGTTCTCTTTAAGAATCCGCCGGAAAAATTGACTTGCGACAATTGACAATCGAAATATTTTGAAAAATCGAAAAAAGTGGGATTTAGTTTTTTGCTTGTGGCGCTCTTATTTTAATTTATAATTAAAAACTAAAAACACATTTTGATAGCCATTTTTTCTCCTCTATCTGATGGTCTGGTTATAATTTTATTGGCACGTTTCGTCTCTTGCAGGCCATCATCAACTTTCTTATTTCTTATGGGGGCCATTTTGTTTTTTTACAAATTCAGATGCTCACTTTTTCTCTGATTACAACGATATATGATATGTAGGGAAAATATTCTAAATTTAGTGCTTAATTCTCAAAAAAAGCGCATGTAACTTAAAATCATGTGTGCCATGCATTGTTTAAAAACAATGGAGCATGTAGTTAGGTCGCTTTTGTTTAGTTGTGTAAGTGTTACAGTCTATGCTAGCACAAGTTACAACACAAAACAACAACATGAAATACGGTACGTGAATGGGGAAAGCTGTACTTGTAGGTTATAAGTTGAATAAAATATTTCGGGATATCGGGGAACCCCGGGAATACGAAATATTTACGCGAAGATCTAAAAGATATGTCGCGGTAAACTATAGGCATATAAAGAAAGAGAGATCAGCAAAACCAGTTAAAAGTCAGAACTTTAAACTAATTGAACATAAAGCATGCAGTAACAAATTGTATGCATTGAATTATTTGCAGTTAGGATCCGGGTCCGGTTCCGGTATCCGGCCAAAATTTGCAAAGTCGGTTCCGGTATCCGGCTTATTCAAAAAGTTGATCCGGCGGCATCACTAAATTTAATTACCTTGCGACATTAATAACATCGGATGGAAACATAAAATAGAGTGCTAAACTCCGTACGAAAATTAATATGTAGCATTTAAACTCCTAAATAGATCGACAAAACTCCGAAATTTACAATACGATAATAAAACCGACTGTGACCTACAACTTTGAAACATGGTGCATAACAAACAACAAAGAAGAAAAAAAGATTTAATTTTTGAAAGAAGGGTTTTGAGAAGGATATTTGGACCATCACAGATTGAAGAGAACTGATGAAGAAAAGGCATACGATAGTATACAGAGAAAAGAGTTGTACAAAATACTACGGAACTGAACATACCGCAAAAACTAATTGCACTAATTAAGATGACGTTAACAGGCACAAGATACAAGGTAAAGATAGGGAATTTAATGACGGATGAATTTGCAGTAACTAGAGGTTTGCGGCAGAGTGACCTTCTCTCTATGCTGTTATTTAACTTGGTTTTACAGAAAAGGTATTTCAAGATAGTAGAGTACAAACATCAACGGTAATTTATAAAAAGAGGCACCAGTGTATTGCATACGCAGACGATATTGTCATTATAGCAAGAACAAAGGACGAAGCAGTAGGAACAGTAGGAAAATTGGATGCAGCAGCACTTAGGATAGGTTTGTAAATTAATAGTACCAAAACAAAATACATGGAAATGGGGACAAAGCAAAGAAGAGGAAGAGAAGAAAAGTTGGTAATAGAAAAATACGAAGAGAAGAATCATTTAGGAAGCATTATACATGATGCAGGTCGTAACGAAGAAGAAATAAGAGAGAGGCTGAAGAAAGGTAGTGTGAATGCTTTTAAATAATTCGTAGTCATTTATGGTATGCAACATGTCTTGATTTTCAAAATTGTAATATTTTAAATAATAAGACTTCTTGACAGGAGACTTGTTTATGATCCAAGAGGTAAACAGCACAGCATTTATGTCTGAAAACCAATAACCACATGGGTCTTAATTTTTATGGCTGTTATTTTTAGATATTGTTCACGGTGATATAACACAGTGCCCCTGTTATAAATTCGTAACTAATTTACTGAGTGCTGAATTTACTTAGAACAGTGAGCTTATGAACGACAAACGAATCCTTCAGAAGAACAGTGTTGTACGCGTATTGCACAGTACAATTGAACGACTCGCTCGTGAACAACCTATCATTACACGGAACAGTATTAGTTGGTTAGTTTCAGTGCATTTGCCCATCAACAGTTATACGTAGTCAACTACTGTTGAGCACGAAGCTTGCATACTTCAATAGAGTTCTCAATAACTTTTTAGAATTGAATAAATATTTTTCAATTCTTGTATTCAATATTCCCATCATCAGAGCTTTTACAAGTTGGATTTTTTTTCATTTAAACATTAAATTACCTTTGATTATAATACTGAATTAAATCGTCAACGGGATATGGAGCACTGATACGACTAAATTCATCTGTTCGTGGATAACTTGATAGTGGGCATTCTGGTAACAGGCCAACATTTAGTAACCACTGCAGCACTTCTAAATGCACAGAAACCATTTGCAATGACTGGCACTGCTGTTTAATCATATCTGCAAAAGCACCCTGATAATAATTTTCCATTTTAATTAAATTTACGATTTACTACCTAGATTTATCATAAATCGTCCATATTTCTGAATCACAAATTTAAACAATGTGGCAAGATTTTTTAGTTGTCTTGCACAGTTGCTCAAAAGGTTATGCGTGTTTGCATCTAGCCTTAATCCTGAATAATCAAAAAGGGGCATAGCTGAAATATAAAAATATAGCGTCAAATATAAATTACATCTATAATTCAGTAGTTACTTACATAATTTATCTGCATTCTGTTTTAAGACTTGTGCTCTTTGCCAACCCCATGTTAAAAGAAAATGTAAGGTGCACCCTGCTGCTGAATGACTACCAGTGCCCCAAGCTACAGCACATCTACATAACCATCCAAGTAGTTGTTGTTCTAGAGCAATATTTAACAAAAATTCTCGTTGATACTCCTAAAAAATCCATTTTCAAAATATTTATTTTCTATAACACCGAAATACTTACGATAGATGAAGATACTTTTCCAAGTATATCAATAAATAACGGTGACAGTCCTAAGTTAACAGATGAATTAAAAAGTTCTATAGGTTTAAAAAGTGTTAATGGTCCGCCAAATTCTAATTGAGACAGTAAAGCCCTTTGACTGCCTTGGTTATTAAAAATTGAAACATCACATTTTCTTAATGCACACAATTCTAAAAGTACAATAGTTGAATAAATGAGTAATGTTAAAGAATTACAAACTTACGGAAGGCTAACGAGGAAGGATAATAATGTTCTTCTAACTTCTGTGAACCAGAAAATTGACTTATGGAATTCACATCTAAACGAACGTCCAAAAAAGGGACACGTTCGGGATTAACTGCGTGTAGCAAATCGCTCAAACAAACACGAGTCATGTACCTTTCAAATTCTTCCGATCTTGGTGAACCTATATTGGAATAACATCAAATGTAAAATACAATTTCAGATATAATGTTAAATATTGAAAAGTAAAACTAATTATGAGCAATAAATTCTACTTCATTATTCTAACATATTCGTCTGGGAGGAAGATCATAATAGATAACTCCCCGCCGGTTCCAAGCCCGGTAAAAGGAGGGGAATTGGGTAGGGTTAACCACCCTATCATGTGAAAACCCATTGTTACGAAAAGCGAACTACATCCTCGGATAAGAAGGATGAAACGATGACAACAAAGGCGACGAACAATGGATATGAGATTGACAACTTGTAATGTTTTAAGCTTATATCGATCCGAGCATTACAAGAAGTAATCTGCAACTCGACGCAGTAGCTCTGCAAGAAATAAGACAGCCAGGCAAAGACACACTAGAAATGAAAACTCACACTCTTTTCTATAGTGTACCCAATCATCCAACGCATGAATTAGGAACTGGCTTTCTCGTGCACAACAATACAAAGAAACATATTATCAATTTCAAGGCAATAAATGATGCCCCAATCTAAGAAAAAGAAGAACAATCAGTGTTATGATGACCTAGGAAAAGCATACCAAGATTGCAGCAGACATGATATACGCATCATCCTAGGAGACCTAAACGCTAAAGTAGGCACTGAAGAAATCTATCCTCCCACCATCGGCAAATAGTTTGCATGAGACTAGTAATGATAACAAACTTAGACTAATAGACCTCGCTTCTTCCAAATATGAGGAACATATTTCCACATAAAAGCAATCATAAGATGACATGAACATCCCCTGATGGCAAAATGTACAATCAAATATACCATACACTTACTGACTCCCAGCATGTCACCAGTCTGCTGGATGTGCGGAGTATGAGAGGTGCTGATTGCTCTACAGACTACTATTTAGTCCGTGTGAAACTTCTACAACGGCTTGCACAAAATTACAGTGAAAAAGGGGAAAAGAGGCAACTTTGGAATAAGGGAAAACATGGAAATTAACAGAAAAATGTATGAAAGCATCTTCAGTGATAAATTTTAGGAAGATCAAAACAGCTGCTTTTATCAAGAATGTAGAGATGCAGTGCAACAGAGAAAAACTGCCAGAGATAAAATAATACAGTTTAGAACACGAGTAAATATAGTAAGATACAAACAAGCGTGAAAAACCGCCAATAAAAACTGTAGAAGAAACAAGAAAGAATTTCAGAAGGAAAAGATAGAGGATATAGAAAGATTCCGCCAAGAGCAAGATATTAGAAATATTTAGAAGACAGTGCACGAGTCGAGGAAAGGATTACAACCAGTATCCAACATTTGTAGGAACAAGAAAGGGCAACTGACCTGTGATAAAGACGAAATAATAAAGGTACAGTCTGTTCAATAAGAACATACACAACATAACTATACCAAATACTTGGAAATATCAAGTAGACTATGCAAAAATAGGAATATTGCTTATTTGTCAACGACGCAGTAAAAACAGTAGAGAAGATATTTCATTGTTGCGGGTGTAACCACGTTTGTTAGTAATGAGCGCTGTTTTTAGTAAACGTTTTGAAGCCGTTTTCTTGTGTTGGCATGACAAAAGGCCGAAAATGTCTTTGGAAGCTGCTGCCAATTATCTTAAAAAATCAAAGTCGTTTGTCAGAAAGTGGGCAAACTACATACATAATAATGTAGATGATCTTCCAAACCATGGAAAAGCTAGAAAGGCCTCTTCTGAATATGATATCAAACATCGCAGTACTTTATTAAAACCACTTCTCACCGACATTCAAGTAAAAAACCGAATACAGTGGGCGCGAGAAAATTTGAATAGAGATTGGTGTGATATAATATTCACAGATGAGGCTTCATTTTGGTTATCTACATCTGTGTTACATCTATTAAACGTGTGTGGTGTGTGAAGGACAAAAAAGTTATCCAGCGCACTGTGAAACATCCTGAAAAGGTCCATGTTTGGGGATGTTTCAGTAAAAAAGGTTTTAGACAATTATTCATTTTTACCCAAAACCTAGATGCGAAATTTATGAAGAAAATTTACCAGTATGCATTAATACCATCTGTAGAAAAGTGGTTTGGAAGAAGAAATCGAGATTGGCTATTACAAGAGAACAACGACTCGAAACACAGAAGTCAACTTTGTTCTGTGTGGAAGGAAGAAAACGGTGTGCAAACCTTAGGCTGGTTCTCTCAATCGCCAGACACAAACCCAATAGAAAAGTTTGGGCAATAATTAAGATGAAGTTGAAGGGTGCAAAAATAAAAAAACCAGATACATCTAGTTCGTAAGATAAAGAAGTTATGGAAAGATTTACCAGTGACATATGCAGAAACGTTAGTAGCAGGTATGCCCCGAAGATGCCAAGCTGTCAATAAAATAATGATTCCGAAAAATTAAATAGTTTTTCTCATATCTTATGTTTCTTCTTCTTCGGTTGGCTTTCCGTCCCATGAAGGGATATAGCCTGCATTTGGTTGCCTTCACGATAGGAGTGAGGATAAAGTTTAGTATCTTATGTTTAGTAACAATTATTCCGTGCACATTCTTATTGAACCGACTGTATAGCACTTTGAATCTCTACTAAATGGAACAGGCAATAACAAAGAAGCCCAGACAGAAAGTGAAAGTGAACAGGAAAGACTCTCCTAAGATATAGACTCGAGAGAAGAGCCGGACAATCAAGAAGTTCAGCTACCTACCCTCGTCCTAAGAAGTTGAAGAAACTATTAACAAACTGAATTGCAATAAGATTCTAGGAATCGACGATATCAGGAAAGGGGGCGAAAAGTTACACTCAGCTATCCTAAAATTAATACAGACAAAGAAATGCCAAATGAATGGAAGGTGGGAATCATCTGTCCCATCCACAAAAAGGGTGATAAAGTAAACTGCGAAAACTATAGAGGTATCTGTTTGCTTCCAACAACATGTAAAGTACTAACACATATAATTCATAAACTACTCAACCCATTGGCAGAAGAAATCATTGGCAAATATCAAGCTGGCTTTAGAAGGAGATCGACAAATCATTAAATATTCACAATACACATAATTCTGGAAAAATGATGAGAATTTAATGTCGACATATACCAACCTTATGTCAACTATAAACAGGTATAAGATAGTTTAACCCAAAATAAAATATGGGATACAACGAAAAAATGTAAGATACCAGACAAACTAATACGCTTAATGAAAGTAACCGTTACTGGAGCACAATGTGTGTGCCGAGTAGGAAGCAAGACATCCAAAAAATTCAAAATAAAAAATGGCATCGAACAAGGGGATGTACTCTCACCCCTACTAGGAGCGCGCAATTATTGGCCTACGAAGATCAAGTAGTGATATTGGGATGAAAGAAAAAAGACATCACAGAAATGTATACAAGCTTAGATGAGGGAGGACAACAAATGGAACTGCTAGTAAGTGAGAGAAAAAACTAAATACATGACGACTAGTAAGGCAGACTTACAAAAATAATCCCTCGAGATAATACACAAAGAATTTGAAGAGGTCAATAAGTTTAAGTACTTTGGTACACATACTACTAGCAAGAACGATATCAACAAAGAAATAGGTATATGAATAATGGCAGGCAACAGGACAATGTTTTCCATAGACTCATTGTTATCATCTAAACTTCAGTCTCGCTCCAGTAAAATACAGTTACATAAGACGTTAATTAGACTATACTGTATTCAAGTTAAAGATGGAGTGGATGTAAACAAATACATGCGCTGTTCACGTGATTGAAAGAAGCAGGATAGTATTAAGGAAATTCGTAAAGATTTGCATACAAACCAGTATAGCAAAAAAATATTTAAAAAATCAAATTTGAAATGATGTTAATAATTAGACATTTGGTAAGGAATAACATTTTATTCGATGATAAAGTTAGGTACAATAAATAAAAAATAAAATGAAAATAAAATAATTTTAAGCCGGACATGGACGGATATCAATTCCCGGGTGCAGTGGTGAGGGTTCAGCCAATCGCATTAGCCAAAATGCAGCACACGTGCTGATCACGCGCCTATCATTGTTTACATCCACTTCATCTTTAACTTGAATGAAGTATAGTAGTATGCTATGGGTGTGAGTCAAGGACCCTAAACAAAAATAGTGAAGAACTGTTAAATAGATTTGAACGAAAAAATTCTGCTGAAAATATATGGTGAAGACCTAGAAGGATGGAGGGAGATTAAGAAGGAATTTTGAAGTGAAGCAGTTATACGGAAACCAAGATATAGTAGGATGGGTGAAAAAGCAACATATTAGTTGGCTGGGACATGTGTGGCGTATGCCCGAAGACAGCCCTGCGAAAAAGTCGCTAACACACGCATCGGAGGTACAGCAATCATCAGTAGAAAGACTTCGAGGATGATGGCTAGATAATATATCTGCAGATCTTAAGAAAATAAGAAGACAGAGATGGCAGAACTTGTATCAGTGGAGGGGTGTAGCGAAGGAGGCCGAGACCCTACATGGGTTGTAGTGCAGAAGAGAGAATTCTAACGTATCACGTGGTCTAAAGAGAGTTTGTAAAATTTAACTTAATAAATATTTCAATCTCGATTGTTTAACAGGTTATAAATAAAACATTAGTAATACAGTCACAAAAGTTCCAAAATATTATTTAAACAGATTAAAGTTATAGTACTAACAATAAAAGGTAAATAGATATTATTTTTGAGT
This sequence comes from Melanotus villosus, assembly GCA_963082815.1. Taxonomy (NCBI): domain Eukaryota; kingdom Metazoa; phylum Arthropoda; class Insecta; order Coleoptera; family Elateridae; genus Melanotus; species Melanotus villosus. The sequence goes on from OY720420.1 coordinate 66,458,006, forward strand.
GTTAAATTTGTATTTGGGGGCATCAGGTTTCGTTGCTTTTACAAATAAAGTTCGAATAAAGTATTTTTGTTTCTTCGTTAATACATACAATGTGATTTTTTTAAAACTCAATTGCAGCAGGCCGTATTCTGACTTAATACAGACAGTTCTAAGGTTATTAAGACAGAATACGGCCTGCTGCAATTGAGTTTATAAAAAATCACATTGTATATTCCCCTTATTGAAATCAGTTATCTTTATTCTACATCAAATGGTATCCATTTAAACACGATGCATTTTTTTTTTGGCTACATGGTATATGAAACTTTTAAAGAATTTTTATTAATTTTGAAAATTCTATAAATAAAAAGCACTTCCTCGAAGAAGTGTAATTCCTGAAACATATACTTACTAGGCATTTGTTCTTTATACCACTGATTAAGATCAAAAAGGCTCATAAAAGTAGAAGGTTCAGTATTAGAATCGGATTTCCATTCACTCCATATAATAGAACACAAAGTGAGCATCTCTTCTTGACCTTCATGAAAAGAATCCTTTGTTATAGCTTTATTTATAGCTTGTATTCTTAAACAACGAGCACCTTGCTGTACATTTTTAGTTTTTATTTCTTTTTCTCCAAGCAGCATTAAATCTGTTTGAAAACGTACAGCACAAGATGTTAAATCCTGTAATGATAAAAAAAATTTATTACACCTTGTTCAAAAAGAGAAGTCGCACATCAAAACACAATCACATGAAAGTAGTTTTGGGGCTGTTTGTCTGTTACATTTCAGTGTGTAAGTAATAATAGCTTCTTTTTCTTTTGTATGGCAAGCAAGTAACAAAGACAAAATTACCTCTATTTTGTAGTAAATAGAATTCACCCTATATCAAAGGTACAAAAAAAATCTTTTGCATACCTGATAAAGAATTCCATATCCTTCGTGCCATTCTTTGGAATCATAGTTTAATGAATATAGTACTGCAACAGGAAGACCTGTTTCATATGGTTCAGTATTACTGTAAACAGCCCAAACATAACAAAAAGCTCTAGGATCATCACAAGGTTCCTACAAAACAACATAATATAATATTTAAATACAACTTTAAGTTCTGTTGTACCTGTATAGCAAAATGTGAAACTGGTATATTCTCTTCATAAATTGGTGATGTATACACAAGCTGTAAGTTTATTAAATTCCATAACTGCCACGCACCAAAGTTATAGCCAACAAGCAGAGAACCTAGTTGTGGACAATAATGTAAAGCACTGACCAGAACTTCTATTTTATTTACATATACACGGTCCTCCCCTTTAGGACCTTTTAAGACAAAATGTTGTGTAGCACTATTTGTAGCTGAAATTTCAATTTAATAATAACTTTATTTACACTATTTTACTTTATATAACACACCACAACGTTGTATAAATGTTAAAATTTGTTGCTTACCATTTAAATGAATACATAGATGTTCACTATTCTTTATGGCAACTTGCTTATGCAATTCCAGTGAATAAATATCCCCCAAAAATATGGTTTTAATTTGACAAGAACTAATTTCATCTCGTATATCACCGAGGCCTACTCCACTAAGAGCTACAATAATTAAAATGTATTATTTTCCGTTAAACATAAACAAAAGCAAATGTTTACCTTCTTCACACGTTTGTCGACATATATCTAATAAAAAAACATTTCCATCTGTAGTTCCTACTGATAAAATACCATCAAATGCACGTAATGGGCCTGGTAGGGGGCACACATCATAACTTGCATCTATCACATGCAAACTTGTAACCTAAGAAAGCCATTAAGACAAAAATAAGAATTGGAATTACTCAACTTCAGTCAATAAAAATTCATTTTACACAAACTTACCTTATTATTAATTTGAATAGAACGTAAAACTCTTGATCCTGTAACGTCAAAAATACATATCATTCCACCTGTAAGGTCACATTCCAAACCGATAACTAATAGGGGTAGTTTGCCTACAGGTCGTCGCAGTTCATCAACACACACAACTCTGGTTGAAGAATCTCCAACAACCGATCCAAAGGTCCATGCAGCAACTTTGGTGCCAGTTTTAGAATTAAACAGCGTAAACCGTGGGCCATTTGAGGCCCATGCGTATTTTGTATCAAAAAGTATGCCTCCTATGGTTTCATAACCTAACAAAAAACCTTTAGCGCCCGGTGTTTTTTAAGCATAAATACAGATTACTTACAAGTTTTAGGCTTATTTTCTTTTTCGGTGTCATCTAAGTACTCCGTAGTTAAAACTGGTAAAGGTGTAACTTGCAAAATAGAATACGGTTTAGACATTTTTCTGTACCAGTAACTGTTAGGTTAGACTGGCTGAATTAGACTTTTGCACTTATTTGAATATTATAGCATTAACTGTTGATTTCATAACTTTAATTTCTTAGTCCATGTAAGAATTAAACATATTGTAATTGCTTAATTTGTGCGTAGTTATAATAAAATTAAAACTTTATCACAACAAATCCTTCACGTAACTGCATAGATGACAAAAATTTAAAACTGAATTATCAGTGCTGTCAATTGAAATCGAAATATCCCTAAGTTAAATCACCGGGCTGAAGTTATATGCGTTTTAAAGGTTTTTCGAATTTGTAAACCATTATTTAGTTAATGGATTTGTTTAATTAGCATTCGTAGATGTTTATTATGTTAAATAGTTGAGGAAAACGTTAAGGAAATCATGGGAAAAGCGAAATGTGATGATGAGATCGTCGCTTGGCGGGCAAAACCTCCTCTATAGTTCTTTTGGCCAATCAAGTATTTCACGTCATCAATAAATTTTATGGCACCGCATCTTATAATATAGACTAAAATGTCTACATTGTCTACATAAAGTTTCAAATGATTTACAAATTATATAACAAAAATTTCCTGATGAAAAAGGTTCGCATTTTCGTTTTCTATCGCGATTTTAGCGATACTATAAATTAAGGCGGCACTGAGATGGCGCGGGTTCGATTCCCAGGGTCACATATACACCAAAATACCCGGTCGCTTCCCTCGGAAGGTAATGGCAAACCACCGAGGTGTATTCAAGGCCGGCTGAATTAATATTGCATATAAGGCCTGCCCACTTCATTTAGCCAAGACGCAATTAGAAAGGACGATAGCGCCCAGGGGATAGCGCCATTTGAGGTGAACTATACATTTCTCCTTTAAAAAATGTATAGTTCACCGCAAATGGCGCCATCGTCCTTTTTAATTGCGTCTTGGCTAAATGAAGTGGGCGGCCCTTTTATGCAATATTAATTCAGCGGGCCTTGGTGTATTCTGCCTAGTAAAGTCGTCTCTGGAGTAGAAGCACAAGCACTTCCGTGGTTCGGAGACCACCCCTCCCTATGTCTGTAGGCTACTTGACACGCACTTTGTACAGGCATATGGAGAGAAGATCGGCAACGCCCTGTATGAATTAAAATAAAGAGAGGAGTAGGAAAAGAAGGAAACGAATAAACCAGCAAACGTTTATTGATTTCTTTATTGTTTACACAAATTTAGAGACCTTTTGGTCGGTATTCTGATCTCATATTTAAATTTAACGTCATGTTTAATTACCATGGCAATATCGCGTATAAAGCTATATCGTTTTATGTTTATGCTAAACACGACTTTAGTTAGAGATAACTTTATAAATATGTATAAGATCAGAATACGGCCCCCTTGTGATTAAACACGGCTGCCTAATTTTAGAAAACTACAACTAGTATATTATATACCAAGGTAGAGAAGATATTTTTCTCAGCCGAGCAGTATTGCTTCCCGAGTGAAAAAGTTGTGAGTTTTATATTCTAAAAGGGACACAACATATTTCAATACCGCCAGGTTAACAACGTGAAAAACACTAAAACCTACGGCGGGAAATTCAACCTGTCTTCAATCAATTTGGATCACGCTGTATATGCAACTTCAGCTCGGTTAATTGTCTGCCCTGTAGCGCGAAAATATACAATTTAAAAATGAAGAGGATAACCATGGAGATAAATTTGTTTGAAGGTTTGATGTGACATATTCACTATCTATGTGTCCTTAAAAGTGTTCGGAAATTAATATTATAATGGCAGGTTTACCTAAATTGCCGGGATATAACTTTGTGGATCCTACGGTAAATTAATTAATACATTTTAAATTGTAATGTACAAACAAATTGTTAAACTAATATATAATTTTGTACCAAAGGTTGTTTTTACTGAAAACTTTACTTTAGATGTTGTTATAACTTTTACAGTTATCAAGGTTTCACATATCACATACCTTTGATTTGTGCAATGGATATAAAATGCCTAAAATTGGTATGCCCGGACCAGGAGGTCGAGAACTGGATATTAATTCGGTGGCTCATATTCAATCAAATGACCCTGTTCGTTATGATCCATCCCTTACTTATGGTCGTACAAGAGCAGCTGCCCTTCCACAATTTCTTCCTCATTATGTTCTTTACGATCAGAAATGTTTAACATTTAAAGCATTTTTTAAACAAACTGTTGTTGAATCGCCTTTAGAATATTATCGAGTCAGACAAGTAAATATTATATATTTTCTGGAAGATGATACTATTACTGTGATGGAACCACGTATAAAGGTATATATTTTAAATAAATAGCTTTAATGAAGCATTTCTTTAACGTAATTACAAATTTTTAGAATAGCGGATTAGAGCAAGGTAGAATTGTTCGTAGAGGTAAGATACCAAAGACAGAAATGGGTGATTACTGGCACTGGAAAGATTTGGCTGTCGGTAAAGATATTGCATTGTATGGTATTGTATATCATACGGTTGACTGCGATACCTTTACTAGAGTAAGATTTATATTATTATATTGCTTTAGATATACAGAGTGAATTCTAAATGGCGGATAGTATTTGCACCATGCGATTTTGCGTTAAAACTGTACAAAAAATTGTATAACTGTTTGGGCCAACACATGTAGTTTTTGAAGAATTGTTAATTATAATTTTGTAAATTTAGTAATACTGTGTGGTCAGTCATATTACGTTACCTGCGATATCACCCATAGCAACCCGCTTGATTTAATACAGATTGTCTGAAATCCAATCTAAACATACAAAAATTAATGAGTGCAACAAGGAAGACATAAACAATATGGGTAGCACAACAAAGATAGAATGAAATCATGGCTAGGTAAATTTTTAAATTAAAGATCTCTCGCCAATAACAAGCAAGCAAGCAAAAACATCTGTCATAGATATTGTTTGTTATTGGCGAGAGATCTTTAGTTTAAAAATTTACCTAGCCATGATTTCATTCTATCTTTGTTGTGCTACCCATATTGTTTATGTCTTCCTTGTTGCACTCATTAATTTTTGTATGTTTAGATTGGATTTCGGACAATCTGTATAATTGTATTGTACATCGTTGCGACATTGCAAAAATTTCAAACTTCGGATGGAAATTCTAACTAAACCAAGGGTATGATGAGTACAATTACAGATTAGTTATTTCTTTTGTTGATTAAACTACAGCTAAAAATCATTATTTCTTAAAACTATATAGGATAAGCAAACTAGAATACGACTTAAAGCCGCCAATAACTCCTCATCTAAGAAGTTAACATTGAATTGGTATGACTTTATTGCTTTGTTTTTGATGCAGAATCACGTGGTGTGGATATTATCCCCCATTTAGGATTCACCCTGTATAACAAATCATGGCGCTTTTATTTTAAAAAATACAAACTGTTCATCTTGTATAGTTCATATATTTATCAGTTTCTGCTACGTTAAAAAGAATATTTTGAGTTTTACTAAATGTTATGAGATGAGCCATTACACTAGACAGGCCAACAACATCTATAGAACTTATAATAGGCTCGAACAGACTGATAGAGGACCAAAAATGTACAATCATTTACCAGACAAATTGAAAGTTATTCAAAATCTTAGTAGTACTTTCAAAAGGGCCATAAAGAAATTTTTAATAAATAAATGTTTTTTTTCCTTGGTAGAATTAATACTATGAATGCAACAATGTGTAGGAGTAGTATATTGTGGTATATTTTGTATTTTAACTGACAATTTCGATGCTACGTGTAGTCTGTGGATGTATTTCTCTTTCTCTTTTATCCTCTTATACCTTTACAGCGTTGAGGGGGCTGGACACACCGAGCCGTGGAGCGGTCACCGATCCAAGTTGTGGCCAAGCACACCCTTGTTTAACTCCCAATATTTCAGTTTTAAATATATAAATAAAAATTATATTTATAAAAAAATTTAACTTTGAAATACTTCTAAAATTTATAGGAATATATGAAAAGCCAGGGATTAATTATGGGTGACACAGAAGAAATGCCTCCCGATCCATACACTCAACAAAGGCAAATGCAATTTCAAGTGCATGAAACCCAAACGCCTTCTGCTGATGATAAACTTCGTCGATTTCTTGAATATGATGGAAAAGTGCTTAAGTATATGTCGAGCAGTTTACAACGTCCTATGTTTTTCATATAATTTAACTTCCTAATGTAGATTTGATGCAATATGGGACACAAGAGGTGAAGAATTTGGAGAACTACGACCTTATCAAGTACTTTACTTTCTAGCAGATGATACTATTTCTGTAAAAGAAGTTATCGATAAAAACAGTGGCCGTGATCCATTTCCTTTAATGTTAAGAAAAATAAAACTTCCGAAGGTTGAAAATTATTCAAATTTTAATTAAGAAAAAAATACCGTTTCATTTTTTTGTTAGGTTTATACAGATCGACCTGTAACTTATCCTTCAATTTACATGGAACTATCTGATGCAGAAGTAACCGAATATTATCAACCAAAAGATTTGCTAGTTGGAGAAACTATATATGTGCTGGGACGACCAATACTTTTGGTGGATTGTGATAAATTTACGCGTAATTATTTTAGAAGCGCCTTATGTATAGGACAAAAACCTGCCATTGAATATAAAGAAAAACCAAAACCAACACCTCCTAAACCGATGCCACCACATGACGGTCTTGGAACTTTGGAAGATTCTCTACAAAATACAAGAACATTCGTACTGCAACCTCCAAGGAAGGATGTAATTCGACAACTACTGAATGCTAATAAATATTTACGATATGTAATGAAATTTGATGTTGTTCATCCGGAAGATGAAATTCGAAGATTTGTACTGAGATATTCATTGTCAGATGGATCCTGTTATATTTATGAACCGCCAATTCGAAATTCAGGAGTTATGGGTAAATTTTAAATAAAATAAGTACTTAAAATACTCGACAATAACTCAATTGCAGGTGGCAAATATTTACGAAATTCTTTGATATCAAAGCCTGGATCGGACCCATTAAATCCTGAATATTATACTCCTGCCGATTTTTGTATTGGAGCAATAATAATAGTACACGAACAACGTTTTATAATAATCGATGCCGATTTGTACGTGTATCGATACATGCAAGCAAATCCCGATAAATTTCCACCAGCAGTCATGGAAAATATGCGTAATTACATGTTCAATAAAGGTTTCCTCAATGATGATATCGAAACTCAACTGGACACCGAAATCCAAGAGCAAAAGAAAGCTCAACGAGATGCGATTGGTATATAAATATAAAAAAATAATCGTAATCTTTACATAGTATTTTATTGCAGGTAAAGAATTAGAAGTGACTAAAACAGAAATGGAAAAATGTATGAAAGCATTAAACGTGGGTGGAGGCGGAGATCCTGAATATGAAAGGAGAAAGAGGGCACAAGTGGTGCAGCAATACGAAGACTCTTTGAAACAGACTTATGTTGTACCAGAACATGGAATTCAACCTGTTAATTTAGAATGCCCATACCCCATCTTTATTGGGAAAAAACCTGAACTTATATGCAGAGAAGAAGATAGTAATGTTTAATTTATTTTATCTTTTAAAATTCCTCTACAAACATTTTTTAACTAACAACTATAAATTTCTAACGTTCTAGAACTGCCGTCAATATTAGTAAAAAGGGGAAATTATTTTATCGTTTCTTATTTTTTAGTCGGTCCTAATGCTTTCACACCAAAGCATATAGATACTCCAGAAGAAATTCAACAGAAATACTATGCCAATATTTTGAAGAAACAACATGAAATTTGTGAACCAGAAAAACCCATAATATGTGATAAACCGGAACTTTTGACTAGACTGCCACCTGAAGAAAAAATACCGGAACCTTTCCAGCCAATAATGGTTAGCAATATAGAACATCCAGCAACTGCATGCAGAGTGAAAAATGTCAAATTTGCCGAAGGAGATGAAAAATGTATGAGAGATAGATATGATCTTTGTGACCTAAAACGAGATAAGATTCCCTGTGACTGCACCCCATACCAAAAGAAATAAAACATAATTGTAACCCAGTCATTTATTTACAATTAAAAAATATATACACATTATAAAAACAAATAATATACATCAAAAGTATTTAATATACATTTATCGTTTTGAAAAATGTCTATTCATATCATTTCCTGATCGTTGAATGTTATTAATATTAGCTTTAATTCTGCTTTCCACACTACTACTATTTGCAGATTTTAATAACTCTTTTTGTATAAACTCCGGATCATAATTCTTTTGCTCTTGATCTTCTTTCAAATTGCTTTCGCGGTAACGCTTAACATTTTTAACCCTTTCCAAGTCTCTCCAAGCTGCATTTTCCATCATTTCTCTTCTTCTCTTCTCTTTTTCCTCTTCAGTAAGTTTTGTTTGCTTGCGAAAATTGGCAACCTTATTTTCTTGTGCTTTAAGTTCTTCACGTTTGCTATCAATATTTTTACTTTCGTGCTTCTTCATTGTGGGTAATTTGGTCCCGTCTGCTCTAACCAGGCCCCAAGCTTTATGTCTTCTCTTAACGTTTCCATCAGAATCTTCCGAAGCACTTGAGGCTGATTTATAATTATTTATTTTGGTTTTGGAATCACTGTCACTGTCACTTGAATCATTAGACTTCTTATTTTTGTCGGTATGATTTCTCTTTTGTTTTTTATTTACTACCTTTTCTTCACTACTTCTCGTAAGTCTTTTTGATTTCACATTTTCTTTTGAATAGATCTTACGCTTATCTCTGTAATTACTTCTATCTTGATCTTTGTTATATTTATATGATTTGTATTTTGATGCATCATCATTATTCCGAGTATATTTTTCACTTCTGTAAGTCCTTTCGTCACTTATGCTGCGAGCTCGATCTTTTCGATCATTTTTGTCATCATACTTTCTAGTTCTCCTATATTTTTCGGCTTCATTACTCGCACTCCTTGATCTTGATCTTCTTTTTCTATTTTTACTACTATTCTTGCTGTTCTTTTCTCTTTCATTACTTGTTGACCTTGCTCTTGTAGTTTTGTGCTTTTTATATTCATTTCTCTCAACGCTGGGACTTCGATTCTTCTTGGACGATTTCTTTTTATCACTTGTTGGGTATGCCTTCCTTGCTCTTTGCTCTGAATTTTTTTTGTTTTTTTGACGTTTTCGCTTCTCTTCGTCCTCATTGCTACTACTGCTACTACTACTACTATCAGTGCTGCTACTACTACTGCTGCTGCTGCTTCTTTGTCGATTCTTTCTATGTTTTTGTTTAGATTTTTTACTACTTTTGTCATTCTCACTATCATCGCTACTGGCTGCGCTCGAATCACCTATTTTACCTTGTAAAATATCACGGATATCATCGTCTGACAATTTACTTTTCAATTGGTTGTATTTATGCATTAAAATAGTGTCTAAACCACTATCCTTCTTAGACATTTTGGCTGACTTCGGATTACATTCTAAACCTACTGTTTTTTTTTTTAGAATTTTCAATTTTTTTGCCAATTTTACATCTAAATCAGAATCAGTTTCAGAATTAACTTTGGATTTCTTCTTCTTTTTCTTCTTATTGCTTTTCTGCATTTTTAATGCTTTTTGAAGCTTTTTTATTTGAATGGGATTATTTAAAAATTGTCTTCTGTTTTCTTCTTCGCGTTTTTTTATGGCAATCAAAGGATCTTCTTGAAGTTTAGCAGCTAAATCAACCTAGATAATTAAATATAATATGAATGTTTGTTGGTTTTATTATTAAGTAAGTATTTTCATATGTAGGGAACAGAGTGATTACTACATGAATGCAAAATGTTACAAACTGAACTAAAGGCATATTGGTGAGGTAATACGCTGTTTACAAACACTAGCGTCTAGGAACAAGGGTGAGTGAAACATTTTTATGGTAAAGCAACCACAATACTGATAAATAACCAATTAGTGTTGGACTGGGAAGATGTGAAGTTTTCAATTTAACCAATTTTGTTGTTATTCTTCTTCAAAATTTCCATTTAACAGGATAATACAAAATAATATATTCGGTGGAGCTGTATACTTGCTAGATGGTGGGTTTATATCGTAGGGGGTTTGCTTAACCATAAATGTTTTTATAAAGTATTGGGGTAATAAACGTGCATGATGGAAATGTGGTCGATCCTTCAAAGGGACATTCCCGTGCAAAGCCTATGGATACATAAGCATATTTCATCCATTCAGCACTAGTAACGTGGAATAGCATAAATTGCGAGTGAATACATTAGTGCTTTGGCAAGTCAAGTTTAAGCGTTTTGTATTAATAAATTTACCTGATCGGCAGCTTGTAATTTATAGTCTCTAATCGATGGTGGGATACATTCATGTTCAACATGATTCTTAGGTGGTTGAACTCCTAGTTGTTGTTGTTTTTCTTCGGCATTTAACTGTTCCAACGTTTTATCAACCGACCTTCCTAAAAGGTATTCTTCTCTTTCTACATTGGAGTGGGGCCCCTAATACAAATAGTTTGAAGTTTGAAACGGATTGTATAAATATATCACAATAATTTACCTTGTACATCCATTCGAGCTTCACTTCTTCCTGGCTTTGTGAAAACATCTTGAAAGTCCTTTGCTTGAAATTTACAGCAGTTAATTTCCTTTTTATAAAGGACAATTTTCGTATGTATTTCTTGATACAGCACTTCTTGAACACATTTACGAAAGAGAAACAAACATTAAAAAATTAAAATAATATGGTTATGTTACAGTTGCACAGCTAGAAATCAAATTACGCATGCGTTAATGTGTACAGTGGCGTAACGAGCAATTTTAGTTTGGGGATTAAATATTGGCAGGGTATTTACTGATTGACATGCATTTTTGAGTATTTAGAATTAAAGTATGAATGTGGAAGTTTGACCTCTAAGTTAGTGAATGTGTTTTGGAAACTCCGGTATATAAAAGCCCAAATTGGGCCAAATCGAGATTTTTAAAACGCAAAAGTTAGATGAATAGAGGAAGCAGGCTGCCCTGCAAAGCTGGAGGGAGTGAAAAGTAGAACAAACAACAGAACAGTGAGTAAAATCGATATAAATAAGATACATTTTGAGGTGAAAAGAAAGGCATCAAGGTTGAAAGCTGTAAGCAAAGAACCTCGCCAAAATTGTGAGGATAGGCAACACACTATACGCCGCAGTTCGCAAGTGAACTGATACCAGGAGGTGAAAGAGCTATTTGAAACAAACAAGGACGGGTTAGTCTTAGGAGGTGAAAATCCGGGACCACCACTAATCCGCTGTGTAAGAGCCATAAGAACTTAAGACAAAAGTTAAAAAGGGATCAGAAAATCCAGATAACAAGGTAATGAGGAAAATAGAAGATATGTTCGAGGTTATAAGCGGAGAACTGGTAACAATAAATGAAAACGAAGAGATGAAGCAAGAAAACGCTAAGTTAAAGAATCAAGTAATGACACAAGAACGTAAAATTGAATGGCTAGAACGTGAAATCAGAAGGGAAAACATGGTAATCAGAGGAGTGGAGGATAAAGAAAAAGAAAATGGGGAAGAAACAAAGCTCGCGGCGATAACAGTAATGCAAAAACTAGGAATACAGATTAGTAAGGAGGACGTTGATGAAGTGAGATGAATTGGAGGTTACAAAGTGGATAGACAAAGACCCATACTAGCACAACTAGTTTCCGAAAACAAAAAATTGGAAATACTTAGCAACACCAGCAAGCTGAAGGGGGCCAACATTTGGGTAGATGAGGATTATACTAAAGAAACGATGGATGAAAGAAAAAAGCTGATTCCAGTTATGAAAGAGGCCAGAAAAAGAGGACAGAGAGCCTACCTAAAACATAACAAACTGATTATAGATAATAAAGTATATGAACCAAAGGACGAAGGAGAAGAAAATCTAGGAAGAGATAAAGAAAACAAGCAGATGGCGAGCAGCAGCAGTAGCAAAAGAACTGTAAGTGAGAGATCACCAAATAACGAGCTGGGGGAACAGCTAAGGAAAATAACACGGACAGCAAAAAACTGATAAACACAGACACAACAAAAAACATTAGTAACGACGACCTTGGCAAAGATATTGGACTTGAATCGGTAAAACAAAACAAGCAAAATAAACGAAAGAGTAAGATATGGAAGATAGGGACATGGAACATAAGAAGCATAACAGGAAAAGAATATGAGCTTGATGAAGAATTTAACAAGGCAAAATTGGACATACTAGGAGTAACAGAGACCAAAAGGAAAGGGAAGGGAGAGGAAAGACTACATAGTGGAAATATATTAATATACGCGGGAGTAGAACCAAACCAGAGACCAAGAAAGGGACTGGGTTGCATAGTAAAAAAAGAAATTTATAAATACCTTAAAAACTGGATAGCTATCACCGAAAGAATACTCAAGATTGAAATACAATTACAAAAATCAACCAAAACAACTATAGTAATAGCATACAGTCCGGGAGAAGATGAAAGAGCGAAACTAAAAGAACAGTTTTGGGAGCAACCATCAGAGTCAGTAGAAAACATAACTGGAAGAATAATCATAGTGGGAGACCTAAACGAAAGAATAGGAGAAAAGGATGAAGAAACAGGAGAGACAATAGGATCACACGGAGAGGAAACAAGAAACAATAACGGAAGAAGATTAATTGATTTTTGCCTAATTAACAATTTAGTAGTAACAAACTCGTTCTTCGAACATAAGGACATACACAAGTATACCAGAGAAGTAGTGAACAGAAAGGAGAAATCGATCATTGATTATGTAATAATAAATAAGAAATACAGAAATGAACTACAAGACACAAGAGTAAGAAGAGGAGCTGAGCTGTATACCGATCACTACCTAGTCGTAACAAAAATTAAAATAGAAATGGAGACAAAAGATGACAAAAATGCAACGAAAACGGACATACTGAAGAAGATAAAAATAAGAACGTACAAGCTTAGAGAAGAAGAAATAGCAAATAAATATACAGAGGAGACAGAAAAAGAAATGCGAAAAATAAGTGGTAAGGTAAAAAATTACAAACTAGAAGAACATTGGATGCAATTTAAAGAAAATATAGTAAACATAGCCTAAATAACTTGTGGAGAAACAATCAGAGACAAAAACAAAAAGAAAACGCACTGGTGGAATGAAGAAATAAAAGCAGAAACAAAGATAAAGAAAACCAAATGGGAAAAATATCTAAGGTACAAAACCAACGAACACTATGCAGAATATAAAGAACAGAGAACAAGAGTCAAGGAATTGGTGAAGAGTGCGAAACAAAAATCTTGAGAGGAATTCGGCGTGAAAATGGAAAAGGACAGTGTAGGCAACCAGAAATTGTTCTATAAAATTCTGAAAACACTAAGAAAGGGTAAAGAAATCAAATGCCAGTACATTACATTTAAGGAAGGTAAAACTTTATCGGAAAAGACAGACATAATGAAGCGCTGGAGAGAGTATTTCGAGGAACTGCTAAACGCTGAACAAACAGACAAAACGGGATAAAGCAGAGGAAAATATAGAAATGGCAGAAGAAGACAATGGACAAGAAGAATTCGGAACAGAAGGAGTAATAAAAGCCATAAAAATGCTCAAGAGAGGCAAAGCTGCAGGACATGATGGCATAACCTCGGAAATGCTGAAACTACTACAATAATGGAATCGAGACGCTAACAAAATTGCCGAACAAAATTTCGGAGGAGTGCATAATACCAATAGAGTGGGAGCTGGGAATAATATTACCCATACACAAGAAAGGCAAAAAACGCGACTGCAACAATTACAGAGGGATAACATTATTAAGCAACGTAGCTAAAGTATATGAGAGACTACTAGACCAGCGGTTCTCAAACTTTTTTTTTCGCGTACCACTCGTTGGTACAACTACTCAGTCACGTACCTACAACTAACACTCACTCTAAAACTTTAGGTAGAGTGAGTGTTAGTTGTAGGTACGGGACTGAGTCTAAACTCTACTAAACTGCGGCTCGCGTACCACCGTAAGAAGCTCTGCGTACCACCAGTGGTACGCGTACCACAGTTTGAGAACCGCTGTACTAGACAATAGACTGAAAGCAAAAATAGAGACACACATGGAGGAGTCGCAAAGTGGATTCAGAAAGGGGATGGGAATCCAGGATCACATATTTACGATAAAGCAATTGATAGAAAAGCACTATAACAAAGATATATACGTAGCGTTCATCGACAGTATACCGCGGAAAATACTCTGGGATAGCCTAAAGAGACGAGGAATTGGGAACAGATTGAGGAAAAATATAGCCAGCCTGTACAAAAACACTCGGAACTATGTTAGGACAAACAACTCACAATCGGAAGAATTTGTGACTAAAGAAGGAGTGAGACAGGGAGGAGTCCTGAGCCCGACACATTATACTAGATGGCGTAGTAAAAGAAGTTAAAAAGGACACATCAAGAAGTTACATGTAGGATATAGATATTTGGAAGTGCGTTTGTAGATGACTTGATGATATGTGCCAAAAGCGCAAGGGAATTACAAGAAAATTTATAAATATGGAACAGATCACTCAAAACACGCAACCTAAAGATAAATATAGATAAGACGAAAATAATGGTAATTGGAAAGAACGATATACAAACAAAGATACAACTTAATGATAAAGAGATAGAACAAACAGACAGTTTCAAATATCTGGGGGTCACAATACAGAAAAATGGGAAAAACGAAGTCGAAATAAATAATAGAATAGAGAGTGCCACAAAAGTGTACTACGCCTTAGGCAATAACTTCATCAGGAAAAAAGAAGTAAATAAAAAGACAAAACTAACAGTATATAACATGATTTTTAAACCAATTTTAACGTTCGGATGTGAAAGCTGGACGCTTACTAAACAACAAGAGAGCAAAATCCAAGCAATTGAAATGAAGTTTCTGAGGGGAGTTTGGAGTTATGGGAGTAACGAAAAGAGACAGATTAAGAAATGAAGATATACGGAAAACATTGGAAGTAGAGGCAATAAAGAACACCATAGAAAGACAACAATTGAGATGGTTTGGACACCTACATAGAATGGAAAACAACAGGCAAAACAAAAAGATATGGCAAACCAAAACAAACTTAAAGAGACCAAGAGGAAGGCCAAGGAGAAGATGGGACGAGGCGATAGCGGAAATCCTGAAGAAGAGAAACCAAAACTGGCAGGAGGCAAAAGCACTAGCACAAAATAAAAGGGAATGGGCAAAGTTTGTACATAACTAGAAAATTAGTAATCACAGGATTGGTGTAAATGGTTCGGTTTACGCGGTATAGTGAAGTGCACAGAAACGATGTTAATTTGTTTTAAATTTAGGCTGAATTATTATTAGAGTGTGTTGATTTGGGATAATAACTTAGTTTATTTAGATATAGTTAAATAGAGTTTAAACGATTGTCATATACAGGGTGGTCCAAATTGGACACTTTTGATAGGAAACACCAATTTCTAGAGGAGCTAGAAAAAAACTAACCTACATGTTACGAGCTCGATTTTTGCGAGAAAGTGAATGCCGAAAACCGCACATCGACATCTTGAACTGTTTAGAAGATATAGGGTGGTTTTCAATTTTGTGCATTTTTGACCCACCCCCGTAACTTATTTATTTATGAATATTTTTTGTTTCTGTAAAAACATTCTTAAGGCACTTTTTTTAAAGGAATCCAATGGTGTCCCAAGTTTTTTTGTAAAAAGAATGGTTTTGAAGCTATGACATAAACTTGTATTTTTTCTTATTGCTGTTTCTAAAATAGTATAAGATGAATTTTGTTAATCTGGAGTGCCATGTTGAACAATAAAACGAAATAAACTTACAGCTGTTATAAAATAAATGTTTAAAAAGGAAAGTAGCAAGTATTTTATATATTTAGAAAAAGAATATGCAAAAATATATAGGGTAGTCCATAAGAAAAAATACAAGTTTATGTCATATCTTCAAAACCATTATTTTTACAAAAAAACTTGGAACACCATTTGATTCCTTTAAAAAAAGTGTCTTAAGAATGTTTTTACAGAAACAAAAAATATTCATAAATAAATAAGTTACGGGGGTGGGTCAAAAATGCACAAAATTGAAAACCACCCTATATCTCCTAAACAGTTCAAGATATCGATGTGCGGTTTTCGGCATTCACTTTCTCACAAAAATCGAGCTCGTAACATGTAGGTTAGTTTTTTTCTAGCTCCTCTAGAAATTGGTGTTTCCTATCAAAAGTGTCCAATTTGGACCACCTTGTACAGTGTGTCCCAGGGTAGATGTTACAATAGGTGTGATGGACAAAACATTTTTGAATTTTATTTTAAGATTGTGGAATTAAGCCCTGCTTGGTTTGAAGAGAATTTTAAGAATATTTTCAGTTTTTTAAAAACAAGCCGGCCTTGACATTGAAGCGAAAACTATTTTCTTTTCAGGTAAAGTACCCTTTTTTTCATGATACGGCAAAATTTTACTAAGAAAAGTTGTTCATAATATATATATTTAAAACAAGATTTTTAAAATACGTAAGTTGCTGTTTTATAAATTATCGTTAATACTAGTTGGATCTAATATCTAAAATAATTAGAAAATCATTGAGAAGTTCCACTCGTTGGAACACCCAATGTAATTTAAATATAATAATAAATATAAATATATCACTAAATCTTAGAGTTAACTGAATTGGTTGCTTCCCTACTTTGCGGCTTAATGTCCCTACGTCCTAATGTTTCTGCGTCCTAAATTCTCGCGGCCAAGTTTACTGCGTCATTTTGTCCCTATGGCGTAGTGTCCCTGCGTCCAAGCAAACGGCCGCGGTTAAACCGCCGCGCCGAAGTGGCCGCGGTTAAATGTCCTAGACCGGCCTGGTAACGCAACAAGATATGCATTTTTGCATGCTTGAACAGAATGTATCCATTGCCCGAATATTTTTGAAAAGCTTTTAAGGCAGTGAAATTGAAAAGGTACAATTTTAGTTTTGAAAAACATTACTACACATAAATTTAAAAAAATTGCGTAGCGTAATTAGGTAGGTAATTACCTAATTACAACATTTCAGTTCAGTTCATATATTAGACTTGAAATTAAGTTTTTGATTTTATCTGGAAGTAATTATTATTTAAACAAAGAAGCAAAGCGTAGTAACAAATATTAGTAAATATTTGTAATCTTTTTATACATGCTTTACGCAATGTAACGAGTATTGTTAAATTATGATTTATTGCGTACTGAATATTAATTAATATTCATTCCTCTTGTCCTCTTGCAACTAAGGATTTCCGTTTTAGGTGGAAAA
Organism: Melanotus villosus; assembly: GCA_963082815.1. NCBI lineage: Eukaryota > Metazoa > Arthropoda > Insecta > Coleoptera > Elateridae > Melanotus > Melanotus villosus. The sequence goes on from OY720420.1 coordinate 66,475,601, forward strand.
TAATTACGGAAGGTGAAAATTAATGCTATTTATAATTAATGTTTCTTTACAACAGCTAGGATAGAATAACATAAAAGAAGAGCAAAAATTGTATTCAAACCCTTCGCTAGGCTCTTCTACTACTTGTGCATACATATTTAAAGCAAACTGCACGGTTATTAAATAATAGTAAATAAAATATTAGTAACGATTAGCTGTAATTTAATTTTAAAGAGTGCATTTAATCCTCTTTTGATCGTTAAATCTACAAATACGCTGAAAATTAGTAGCTGTCTTCCAGAAAAGAAATAGAAACAATTTGATTTTTCACATACTGCGAAACTGGGACTAACATGATTAGAGATTAATTTTTTGTACAGATAATTGATTGTGGTTTGGAAAATTTGATATTTAAAAAAATTGTCTTTGCATTTTTCATGTTTGGAGTTCTCAACTACAGTATTTTTCATCTAGCATTTGGGTTGTGACGTTAACTTGCTCCGCCCAAAAACTGTATGGGTAGAAGGGTAGACAGTAGACACGCGTTCGTGCGCAGTAGGTAATGAAAACCTAGTTTAGAAATAGATGAAGTATAGTTGGATTGTGAATTTATAAAGCGCGTTGACCCAAATCCTAGGTGAAAAATACTGTAATTATAATTATAGTAAGCGCTCGATTATGTTAAAACCTTGTTGAGTTCTAACTTTTTTTAATCTAAAATTAGTTGCAGCAAAAAATTTACTGTAATTTGTGACTTGATTGTTTTTCAAGTTTTTAAAACCCTTAAGTACGCAAAGTAAACCTGTTAAACGAACCCGAATCAGAATCTGAGAATATTTTTATCCTAAATTTAAATAATTGCTATCACAGGAAAAAGAACATGTGTTTGCTGCTATGTTAAAATTAAAATAGATTACAATTTACAATTTAAATCTCGAATTTTCGGCACCGGATGTGGTTTGTAAATAAAAACAGATTTTCCTAGGGTGCGTAATTGAAACATAAAATTACAAATCTTAATATTAAGTGGCTGTCATATAGGAAAACGATGATTAAAAAAAATTAAAAAAATCCTCTTCTTCTTCTTCTACCCACTTCTGTATGGGCTTTCACTTGCTCCTTCTGCGGTATATCTTCATTGCACCATTTCTTTCGCAACCTTCCGGTGCTTCTTCTACCTCTCGGTGATCTCTCATGCCTTTTTTACTGTTCTGTTGTCTTCAATTCTACTAATAAGCGTATTCCATTCGTTTTGCTCTTTGCTATCCAATAATTTATATTGTCTATAGCTCTATAGTGTATGCTTTTCTCAGATCTTCGCTTCTCTCTTTATCATACAGGTTTTCTTGGGATATTTCTAACAACCTTCATTTCTGCTACTTCTAATATTTGTCTTGTTTTACTGTATCCGGCCTCGTTCCCTCTGTGTATGTAGATGTTGTACCTCTATTTTAGATTTTACCTCTTTCCCTATTCCGGGTGGAGAGTTTCAAAACGGAAAAGAGTAAAATTACCTTCGAAACTATGTTTAGTGTACACTGTTGCTCCCCATTCATGGAGTAAAAAGTCAGGAAAATGCACTTCCCAACCAAACCCGTGCCAAAGGATAGAAAATGCGAGCTTCGGAAGTATATTAGAAACAATTCGAAGACTTCCACGGTCAGTGTCAGTATTAACAAAACGTCTTCCGGATTGGGACCGTGTCATTTTGAGACAAAAAACTCAACGTTTCGCCCACTTTTATAAGGGGCTTCTTCAGGAGGAAAGGTAGCACTAAAAGAGCACGGTAACTCAACGTGTCAACCACGCCAGAGGTGAAACTCTTTTAGCAGAAAGGTAACGGTAACTCAACTTGTCAATCAAGCCAGAGGCGAAACCCTTCTGAAGAGAAACAGAGGGAGCAGCGACTTTATGCCGGCTGTACCCGGCCAAGCGTATCCGACTGTGACGACGATTGGTCAAGGGTGGAGGGGGCGGAACCAGTAATGATGGCGGACTTCCAAATATCGGATAGATAATAACCAGTGTCACGATTCAAGTTATTAGGGGTCTTGATGATTTCAATGGCCTCAGGGATTTTCCCGTTGAAAAAATTGGGGGCATTGGCAATGATCGAAGATTTTTCAAACAATATTTTATGACCAGTGTCGTGATGATGTTCAGCAACGGCTGAATGTGAAAAAAGACCTGATTTCAAGCAACGTTTGTGTTCACAGATACGTGTGCGCGCTGAGCGACCAGTTTCTCCAATGTACACTAAACCACAAGAACAGGGGATGCTATAGATGCCTCTTGATGACAGGGGTTGAGGCTTATCTTTTATTGAAGGGAGTATCTGTGACACTTTTGGAGGGGGTTTGAAGATGGTTTTGATGTTATGTTTTCTGAGAATCCTACCTATGCGATCCGTAACTTGGCGAATGTAGGGTAAGAAAGCTGTAGCCTGGGGTGTACAGGTATTTTGAGGATTTTTAGGGTTTGCGGGGTGTAGTTGTTTTTGGACGACCTTTCTAACATCGCTTTTGTTATACCCATTCTTGCTGAGATTTTCTTGAATATGGGCTAACTCGACCCATCTATCGTAACCCCACTTCTAAAATCGAACGCGAAGTTGCTACACTTATCAAATCATCTGACCTCCCTCAGGATATTCAACGCCGCCTAATCCCTCGCGAATCTAAACCGCCAAGGTTGTATGGTCTTCCTAAAATTCACAAATAGCAGGTTCCTCTCCGTCCCATTGTTAATACTATAAATTCTCCCACGTACAACCTGGCCAAATATCTCGCCGGTATTCTTAAGGCATATACAGGGAAATCTTCTTCACATATATATCTTTTGTAGAGTGGTGTCGATAGACTTATACTACGCATAAAAATACAAGAATTCATTCGGGAAATTTCATTTATAGGTCTTTATAGATTTCTTGAATTAGTTATAAAATTAATAGAATAACCGGTTAACATTACACAAAACCCCAAAATAAATAAGTTAAAGTTTGACATGATAACAATAATTTAAGTAGTGTCTAATTCTAATCTCTATATCGTAAATCCAAAGGATCAAATCATTTTAGTCTTTTAACACTGGATACATTAAGTAATGCTCTGGCAAGAGTATTAGGATGATCTTGGAGGCGAGTTTGATATTTAATAGTTTTTCTGACATCTTTCACTGTTTCTCCTTGAAGATCATGGTGTATTACTAAGTTTGGAACAAATCGAGGTGCATTATTAATTGACAATAGATCTTAAAACCTTTGATTGAAATCTTTGAAGTATCGCCATTTTTGGTTCGCGGGCGGAGCCTCACAGTTGCACCCCGTAGGTCCAGATTGGCTCCAGAATTGTTTTATAGAGCAACACTTTATTTTCTAACGACATTTGAGATTTACGGCCTATTAGCCAGTACATTTTGGAAAATTGAAGGCCAAGTTGTTTACGTTTGATTAGGATGTGTGCCTGCAAGTAAGCCGCCGATCCAAACGGATTCCTAGATATTTCACTACCTCCTTTTGAGGCACGACACAGTTATTTAATTGGACTGGTGGGGTTTGGTGGGCAGATATTTTTTTTTAGTACAGATTTGGATTCGTTAACTTTTATGCGCCAATATCTGAGACAGTTTTGAATTATACAGGGTGTCTCTAAACCTACTGCCATAAATTTACCAGCCGATTCCTGACGCAAAAATAAGTCGAAAATGTCTGTTAAGTTAGATTGATTTAGATTATTTACCTTTGAGTAGCTGGATCGGCTAGGTTGATCCGCTGGTTCGATTTTGTATTTTTCCCTGCCTACTTCCAGTTATGTGGGCAGAGAACGCTTTTTTTGCCTTGATTAGCCGTAATCAAACACAGATTTTAATATCTAATTTAATTACACTTTATACAATTACAAGTAGGATCGTGCGGTTTTTCTAGTTTAATTTTGCACGGAGTTAACTAGCACGCTCCTTATAGCAGGGGAGGCTGACGATAACTGATTACTTAAGGGCGCTTGCCGGTTTCAGACCGGTAAGGCGGCTTAAGGGAGAGCTAGTTACTTCCGTTCGCGCTAAAATACAAACACAAGAAAAAATAAAAATAAGAAAAGGCCAGGCGGCGTTAACATTGCCGGCCGCCTTGAAATCTAATGATTTCAATGGGGCAAAATATAGATATACACAAATATAATGAAAGCATTGTTCAAAACTTAACTAGAACGTCTGTGAAAATACAGTCAATAACAGAAATGTCGTTTACACATAACGCACCCTTAGCGAAAACAAGTCACTTCGCGCACTGTTTACGTTTGCGGGAGCACGCATAACTTAGATACACCTCTCTTTAGGAGATTGCCATTCGATACTCGCAAGGTAGCAGATCGCACAACTCCGTCAGGGGCGGAATGGACTTCAACGACCCGGCCCAAAAGCCACTGAAGGGGTGGCAAATTGTCCTCCCTTATCAAGGCTAGGGAATCCAGTTTTAGTAGCTGAGGCAGGTGTTTGTACCATTTAGTTCTTCTCTGCAGCTCCGGCACTACCTCCAAACTCCAACGCCTCCAAAAATGTTGCACCAGTTTTTGTATCCGTTGATACAAGGCCAGTTTGGTTTCGCTGACAGACACCAGGTCAGCCTCGGGAAGAGCACCCAATGCTCGGGAGATGATGAAATGACCAGCAGTAAGAGGATTAGGATCAGTAGGATCATTTGATAGTGGAGACAAAGGGCGAGAGTTCAAGGCTGCTTCTATCTGCACAAGCAGTGTATAAAAATCCTCGTAATTGAGGGAAGTATTACCTATTACTTTCTTTAGATGTTTTTTGACACATTTCACACCACTTTCCCAAATTCCTCCTTGATGAGGATTTTTTGGGATAATAAATTCCCATTTTATACCTTTATTTGTTAAAAAATTCGAAACTTCCGCGTTGGTGTTTGAGGAATTTAAAAATTTATATAGTTCACTTAGTTCCTTTGAAGCACCTTTAAAATTAGTCGCATTGTCTGAAGTAATAGAAATAGGTAGACCTCTGCGGCCAATAAAACGTTTCAATGCCGACAGGAAGGCATTGGTAGTCAAATCAGTGACTAATTCTAGATGAATTGCTTTGGTAACTAAACAAACAAAAAGACATATATATGATTTTATGCGTTTAGACCCACGCAGTTTGCGGTCTTTAATTAGCACAGGACCAGCATAGTCAAGGCCTATGTGGAAAAACACAGGGGTTCCTAACTGTAGACGCTTGGACGGTAAATCGCCCATAAATGGGTTGTAAGAAGTGGGTTCAGCGCGAAAACACCTTACGCAATTGTGTACTATTTTTCTAGCAAGACTTCTAGCCGAAATGGGCCAATAATGTTCGCGGATCCCTGCTAGCAGTTGCTGAGCTCCACAGTGGAGTAATTGACGATGGAAGTGCTCAAAGATTAATGTGGTTAATAAGTGATCCTTTGGCAGGATTATTGGGTATTTCTTGTCAAACGAGAAATCTGAATTACGAATACGACCTCCTACTCTTAATAGGTTGTCTTGGTCCAGAAAAGGATTAAGGGGTAGAAGGTTAGACGAGATTTTTAAAGTTTTATTTGATTTTAACCGCTGGATTTCGGGAGAAAATACTTCAGCTTGACAAAGCATTAATAATAGATTTAAAGAATTTTGTAATTCGGAAGTCCGCAGATTATCCGAAACGCGAGCATTTTTAGCAAGCCTACAATTTTTAGAGAAACGAAGTATCCATGCTACAATTCGTTTTAATTTAGTTAGGGAAGAAAATCTTCGGAATATGTTTAAGGCTTGAAGGCTTAGAAGGTTACAATTAACGAGAACGTTTGATTTTAATTCAAAAGTGGCGTCTGCGTTTGGCTTAATACTAGGTTGCTCGGGCCATTCGTAAGAAGGCAAGGCTAGGAAGGGTGGACCATTCCACCAAAGGGAGTTATTAATTAATTCGTTTACAGATAAACCTCTGGAAACATAATCGGCAGGGTTTTGTTTTGATCTTATATACAACCAGTCCTTTGTGTCAGAATTCTCCTGAATAAAGGCTATTCGGTTAGAAACAAAAACCTTGAATTTATTGGGTACAGATTTTATCCAATTTAAGGTGATCATTGAATCTGACCAAAGCGACGTTTTGTGAAAGGTGACAGATAGAGAAGATTTAACCTTTTGAACTAATTGTGCTAAAAGAACAGCAGCGCATAATTCAAGTCTAGGTATGGTAATTCCGTGTAGTGGAGCTACTCGAGATTTAGAGCATAACAGATGAGTAGAAAAGTTCTCATAATTATCGATACATCTGATATACACGCAGCATCCGTATGCCACGGAGCTGCTATCACTGAAACCGTGGAGTTCCATGATGACAGAATTGGAAGAAATTACACAGCGGGGGATTTCGATTGTATTTAGCGAAGGTAGTTCCGCCTTAAAGGTGTCCCATTCTGAGTTTAAATCTTGTGGGATACTTTCGTCCCAAGATATTTTCAGCTTCCAGAGTTTCTGGATTATAAGTTTTCCTGTAATAATTACTGGGGATAGCAAACCCAAGGGATCGAATAGCTGTGCCACTATGGACAGAATGCGGCGCTTAGAGTTACAAGAAGAAGCAGGTTTCAAGCTAATATCGTATTGAATTGTATCAGCTAAGGAATTCCAAGAAATTCCCAAAGTTTTGGCATTCTCGCGTTCACACAGCGGCATAGTAAAAAGGGAAGAATCGTGTGAGTTCTCGCGTACTAGCACCGTAGGATCGTTGGACAGAAATTTGCGAATTGGTAGGCCAGCGCTTAATAGTATCGACGTTAATTCCTGTTGAATTTCCTTTACTTCTTGGACCGTGTCCGCACCGGTAAGCAAATCATCCATATAGAAACTGGATTTTATAATGGCAGAAGTTCGCGGATAATCTAGGCAATTTAGCGTTGCGAGATGCTGCAAGCATTTAGTTGCTAGATAGCTGGCACTAGCTGTACCATAGGTTATAGTTTGTAACTCGTAGGTGTCAATCTCTTTATCAGGGTGATCTCGCCAAAGAATTCTTTGAAATTTTCTTTCAGGTGGGTTTATTAGGATTTGACGATACATTTTTTCGATGTCGCCTGTTAGAGCAATTTTGTAACGCCGAAACCTCAGGATTATAGAAAATAAATCGTCCTGCACCACCGGACCCACTAATTGAGTATCATTAATTGACAGATTAGAAGAAGATTTAGCACTGCCATCAAATACCACGCGGAGTTTCGTTGTTAAGGAGTTTGATTTGATAACGGCGTGGTGGGGCAAATAGAAAGCGGGTACATCAGAAATATTAATCTGTGCATCCACAGCGTTAATAGCAATGTTTTTGAGCTCAGATTCGTGTGACAGAGATTCTAATTTGGACATGTGCCCTAAGGATCGGTATTCATCAATAAATTTGGAATATTCGTGGTACAACTCGGGATTTTTGTGCAACCGTCGTTCCAACAGTATGAATCGCTTAAGCGCTTGGCCCCTGGACTCCCCTAATTTGGTTAATTTCGAGTTAAAAGGGATAGATACCACAAAACGGCCAATATCGTTACGCCGAATACTTCTAGAAAAATGCTCTTCGCAGATCCTTTCTGCGCGAGATAATTTGGAATGTGGATTACATGGTTGTATGTCTTCTATTTTCCAAAAATTCTGAAGGGAACTCTCTAACGGTTCGGTCACATTGCCGATATATTGATCTAGGATTAAATTAGAGCATACTACATTAGTTGGGTGTTGATCGGATTTGTAGTTCCCAGAAACTACCCAACCTAGCAGGGTTTTTTGAAGCACGGGTTTGCCTTTTCCTAATGAAATTTGACCCACACAAAGCAAGTTATAAAAATTACTAGCGCCAATCAATAGATCGACTGGAAGCGCTTGGTTAAAGTTAATGTCAGAAAGCTTTATATTTGTTGGAATGTTTAAGTGAGATTTATCGAAAGAACGTAGCGGTAAGTTCGCTGCAATTTTCGGAATAGTTAAACAAAATAAAGTAGTTCCAAAGTCATTCTGCATGGATGATATACGTATATTAACAGAATAGTTTGATTGAGAGTGGCAGGAATTTATACCCAAAATCTGAACGTTGGTTTTTTTTGTTTTTAAATTTAATTTGTTAGCAAACTCTTCAGTGATAAAGTTTGAGTGGCTACCACTGTCCAAAATGACCCTAGCGTGGTACCATTTATTATCAGTGCCTCTTATATTTACGCCAGCTGTTGGAAGTAAGACGTCGTTATTTTTAAAGCAAGATAAGGTAGTTTGGGGTGGGACCCCCGTGGTAGAATTTTCTGAGATTACTTGATTTCTAGGCGCAGAAGAGCTAGCAATTGGCTGCGGCTTTGCTTCGTTACTAACAGGTTCCAGATGTAGTAGAGTACTGTGTCGTTTGTTACAAAACTTACAGTTATGCTTAGAATTGCATGCCATTTGATAAGGATGCCTTAAACAGTTTTTACACAGCTTTAATTCAGTTGCCTTATCAAGTCTTTGTTTGCTGGAGAGCGAAAGAAATTTAGGACATTGCGTAATAAAATGTTCAAGTTTACAGTTTGGACATGCGGGTTTTTCGGTAGCGACAACGAAAGCTTGTTTATAGCTAGAATTAAACTTAGAAGAATTGTTCTTAATGTTATTCGTTTTATAGTTATTACTGGGATTAGTGCTTATCTCTTCCAATATCGCGCAATGTTGTTTTAGAAATTCATTGATTTCGGATAGAGTGGGTATATCACGCGGCTTGTACTCAGTAAATTTGGTTTTGGTATGAGAATCAAGTTTGGACATTAAAATGTAATAAATAAACGAAGAACATTGTTCTATAGGTATATCAAAATTTTCCAACGCTCTAATATGCGTTAAATAATTGTCGAATAACTTTCTAAGTTCTACAGAATTTCTCTTATTGACAGTATTTAGATCCATGATACCTTTTATGTGATTTAGTATAATTAGTTTAGGATTGTTATATCGTTCACATAATAAGTCAAATGCGATTTTGTAATTACCATTGGATGGTTGTATATTTATTATTGTTTGAGAAGCAATTCCGCTCAAACTGGCCTGTAAATACATAAATTTTTCCACGTTTGTTAAATTTTGATTATTGTGCACTAGTGACGTGAAAATTTCGTAATACGATGTGAATTCGGTGTAATTTCCACTAAAAGTTGGTAATGAAATTCGTGGTAATTTTGCATAAGATCTGTTTGAGGCATTTATCGAATTATCGAGGGAATTTGCGGAATCATTAGAATTAGATCTTGATTCATTAGTTTTAATATTATTTAATAAAATTGTTGCTCGTGAACTACTGCGCATACACCTATCGTAGAATTCTGTGGCTGATAATGCGTCGTTGACTTCGGTAGATAAAACAGAAAACTGAATGCAAAATTCCTCATACCTTTCTGACCATTGTTTTACGTCAGGAAGGCGTAATTGTAATTCCGTAAGAACGGCATTGTCTGTAGAACAGTCTGGAATAGCAGACATAAAATTTTCAAAGTTGACTAATTTGTCTACCAATGCTTGTTTATTTGCCTCAAGCGTTTTCAATTCTTTGCTTTTAGACATCTTTTAAATAATAAGTTTTCAGCTTAGGTGCAAAAGAACAAGGAAATATATAAATTAATAACTTAATTAAGCAATTGTTTCAAACAAGTAATTAACAAGTTACGACAGATAACTAAAACGTGGTGTGAAACTGCCGTAAAACCGATGTTTATAGTAAAAACATTAAAATGAATAATAAAAACTCATAGAAACAGCCTTACGGATTAAATAAAGGAATTCGGAAGAAAATGAAAGAACCTAACCTGATGTCAAATGCGATGGCACCAGCGGTCCCGGAAGCGAAGATGGCTGCTTATCCTTTTCCGCTGCGGTTGTGACGTCACGTACCAAGCTTGTGACGTATGACGCCTAGGGGATGTTTTGTCAAAATGGCACTCACCACGTTGTGCAGGAATAGTGAAATCTTGAATTATCCGGCGTTTCCACGGATATCCGAATCGAAGGACCATATGTTAAGTTAGATTGATTTAGATTATTTACCTTTGAGTAGCTGGATCGGCTAGGTTGATCCGCTGGTTCGATTTTGTATTTTTCCCTGCCTACTTCCAGTTATGTGGGCAGAGAACGCTTTTTTTGCCTTGATTAGCCGTAATCAAACACAGATTTTAATATCTAATTTAATTACACTTTATACAATTACAAGTAGGATCGTGCGGTTTTTCTAGTTTAATTTTGCACGGAGTTAACTAGCACGCTCCTTATAGCAGGGGAGGCTGACGATAACTGATTACTTAAGGGCGCTTGCCGGTTTCAGACCGGTAAGGCGGCTTAAGGGAGAGCTAGTTACTTCCGTTCGCGCTAAAATACAAACACAAGAAAAAATAAAAATAAGAAAAGGCCAGGCGGCGTTAACAATGTCTATAAAACTTTTGTCCTAAACCGCACCATGTGGAAGCTGCAAGTCTTTGAAAATTGTGTTGAAAAAACGGAAAACAATTGCATTTTAAAAACGGTTTGAGATAAAAAATCGAAATTTTGCTGGCGGTCTAACCTATTGAAGGTATAAACTTTCTACTATTATCAAAACAAAAGAAAGTATTCTTGCAGATGTTTCTGTCGTGTGTGCCTAATATAACATGCTTTTTATTGATTTGAATTTAAAATCACACTCACTGCATTTTACACACGGACAAACAGAAAACCTGAATTTTATAGGAAACTGTTAGTCCAGGCGAGTTGAAACAAGAGTACCTTTTTTGTTAACTAGGCAGCAGGGAATACATATCTGTAAACTAAAATGAAAAAAAAAACAAAAGGTCAAGAAAAACGGGTTACAAGAAAAAGGTGACAACCCCCATTCGTGCCGCCCCTGGTTAATTTACAAAAAAAAAATAGTAGGAAGTTTATACTTTCAATAGGTTAGACCGCCTGCAAAATTTCGATTTTTTATCTCAAACCGTTTTTAAAATGCAATTGTTTTCCGTTTTTTCAGCACCATTTTCAAAGACTGGTAGCTTCCACATGGAGCGGTTTAGGACAAAAGTTTTATAAACATTTTCGGCTTATTTTTGCGTCAGGAATCGGCTGATAAATTTATGGCAGTGGGTTTAGAGACACCCTGTATTTAGATGTGCCTGCAGGTTGTAGGAGGCTATTCGTGGATCTCTAGATGATGCCAGTATTGATGTATCATCCTATCATCAGAAAAAGTTGCGATCGAAGTTAGTTTGGTAGACCTCGATGTTAGGATGCTGCGCCCTTTTATACTTTTTCGTCGACGGCGCACAATGGGGGTGGGTGGTCTTTGGCAGTACGTAAGTTCCCTACTCCCCACTGTGTTTCGGTTCCCAATTATTTTCAGTGACTGGTAGGGACCCGCTAAGCACCCTATTCGGATTTGACCGCCAGACCGTCCGCGCTTTTGTCGAATGCCTTAACCACTCGGCCACTCCGGTTATACTGTTGCTTACTTTTTGTATATTTTTAGAGATAAGATTTTTTAAAGTTTTTTGTGCCTTTTTATGCTTATTTCTGCAAGTTGGTAAGCCTTGTTAAGCACCACTTTTTTGTATACTTAAAAGTCCACACTCTTTCTGTCTGGTTTTTAGATTATTTCACAAAATTGCACGAACAGTGCAGTAGATCTGTATCGGTCACCTAGGTATTGTAATATTGCTTTATATTTATTCCGAGAACTTCATACTTTTTTTTAATCGCCTAACTTTGAAACTAAAAATATCAAACTGATTTTCCACTCGTTAAGAAAAAAGTGAGCTAATAACGTGTAACTTGTTTCTCTGTTTCGACATTAGAATGACATTATTCTACCACGCATTTTGATGCTAGAATGAGCTTCATTCTTAAACGATTTTTGGTGATATTTTGTTTTCAGAAATTGGTGATACTGTATTAAATAATACACAAAATACCTAGGCAACAATTCATTACTAGGCAACAGAAACATCAAACGTCAAACTACTGTCACTGTCAAGCAAAAATCGCTGTTACCAACCTAACTATTTTACCAACATTTTCAAAATTGTCAAGTATTTTTATAAAAAGAAACATAAATAAATAAAGTAAACGGAGGCCGAAACAGAGTAGTATAAAATACTCGTTACAGAAGGCACTTCGTCCGTTCGGCTACTCGCCGCTACGCGGCCTGTTTCCAAATTTCGAACTCCTTTCTTTTTTGTGTGTGTCTTTTATGCGTGTATAGCCAATCTGCTCGGAATTACTTCAAGTCAGACGGCTGTGTCATGTGTGTGTTACTACGTGTGTAGGGGTCTTATTACTCTATCTCATAGACAAGACTTCTGAGTAGAGCACAGTTAATTAAGCCCAACTGTGAATAGTCTCACCAGGCCTAGTACCGATCCCAGAGGCCGTGAGCGAAAAGGTTGCCTTCTTCAACTTGTGTTTTAATATACTATTGTAACGAGACGCGCCAGCTGTCAGGCAGGACGTGATACATTTCGCGCGTCTGCGTTAGCTGTTCGAGACTATTCCATGACTCATCGTTCTAGAGCGATCCAAACTGCACAGGAAGGCGGCAGCAGGGATATATAAGGCGCGATTTATTGGGAAGCTACAGTCTACGTTACCCTATTCTAGTTTCGATTGTATTTTAAAAATATTATTTTCCGCGGACGTCGACATTCAAGGACTTCGAGATTTTTTCAGAATGTGTTTTAGGAAATAAAGTTCATCCACAAAAACATTAACATAGAGTTCCCAAATCCTAAGAAAACGTTTTTTTTTTTAATTAGTGACTTTACATTTTCTACAATTTCAAATCAAGCATGAGAAATCAAAAGTAATTTATTATTGTAATCTGCTGACTTCAGAAGTAACAAATTTAATAAATTTATTTTAATATGAACTAAAAAAAAGTAACATTAAATAGGGAACAACGATCCTTGAATGGTATTTGTTTACAACAGATTTTTAAAAAAATTCTTAAAGAATACTTAATTTGTTTATGTTTTATAAAGAAATCCATTCCTCCCACTTACTTTTTATATTCGTTATTTTATTAATTTAAGTGTTTTTGGCAAGTGAACGAAATCAAGGCTAAAACGGTAGATTTTTTGATGAAACGTTAACAATGCGTAGCCTTTCCTAATTCTCATTATTAAAAAAAGTGTAACTAATTGTGCAAGAGCACGCAAAATCTAGTCCCACTTTCAATCTGAATTCCTGTTTCTCAAAACTTCGAATGCAACAAATACGACACGGGGGACTTGCAAAGCAAGGCTAACAAGTGATGGAGGCGTTAGACCGACATCAAGAGCAGTATGGTCCATACTGTTAGAACCGGTCGTCTCTTGCAACTGATTTCATTTCGTCAATATTATTAAATAAATAATTTGATTAGAAAGTAATACGAACATAATTTCAGTGAATCTTTAATGAAATTTAACTGTGCCAAGGAAATTGTCGCCGTAGAAAGTAACGCAGAAGAGAAATTTTAACTTTTAAAGAAGGTGAAATTAAACTGTTAAACTGTGAATAAACCTGTGAATTATTAAATAGTATATTTAAAATATAATGCGAACAATTAAACGTTGTTCAAATAAATAAAGAAAAATCAAAAATGTGGTGGACTTTATTAATTTTTGCGGGCGTATTTTCGTCAGGATTAGCACAAGGGTAAGTCAACAAATTTTTGAATAAGTTCAAGGTTTTTTAATTTGAGTTTAGAAGCCTTGAAATAACGTGCAATTCAATTTGCAAAACTTTCTTGAATAAATGTCTAAAATCAAAGTTTTTCACCTTTTCGTCGATGACATCACGTTTCCTGATTTAGATTTTATTAGCAATAATTTACTGAACGGAAAACCAGTTAATCGTTATATAATTATATAATATGTAACATTATACTATTACTATTATAATAATACCGCGGAAATTAGATTAAAATTAACTTAAATCTATATTCAAATTCCGGCTGCACGCACAACCCAGTTAAATCCACGCACCAATCGATGAATCGACCACAAATAAGGAAATGTTGATCTTATGACGTATTTAAAACCGCGTCGTCAAATGCAAATACTTATTTACACTGAAGTAAAATGACATCACAATGAATCAGTTTGTAAATGTTTTCAGAAACGATTAATTTTACTTTTATGTGATAATTAAATCTGGCTTTTTTGAAGGAGGCGTTAAATTCGCCAAAAATGCTATCTAATTAATTCTAATAATAACGCTTATTAAATTGTATTGTTTACAAAATGAAACTGTAGAAATTATCTCTAAATCGTGCATAAATAAATTAAAACGAGAATTTATAATGCTTTGCACCGAAGCAAGAGTGCGATCACCTTTGGAGATTCTCGTCTGATCTACCATTGAAATCTCCGCGAGCACCTTGTTTCTGTATTTCCTTATTTGTACATTGTTAAAGTGAAATTTTACTGAAATTGTGGACCATATAAGTACTGTTCTTATTGAGTTATAAAAAGAACGCTTATGAACTGTTAAAATGCGTGGGAAAAATGTTAAAAGTGAATATTATTTATATAGCCTGCATTGTAAATGAAACAAAATAAACTAATGTTATAAAGTGCTTATTTAAAAAATAAAAGTTGAGCATTCTGAAGACAAATCACATCCCCTGCTTCTTTATTTATGATTAACAACTCCAGTCATGGGTGTCATGTCAGAGAAAAGAAATACAGCATACAGCCATTTCTGAATAAATAAACAAGCAAATATTAGTGTTATTAACAAAATGGCCCGATTTTTATTTTTTATTAAAAAAAAAACAAAAAAACTGTATGATTACAAATTACAACTCAAAAGTAAAATTTTTGAATTTAAGTTTAAATTTAGATTCAAGTGCGTGCTTCAGATATCGATTAAATCCCGTGCAATATAGGAGTGTTAAATATTTTCGAACTTTTATAATCAAATCAAATCATCAATAGATTTCGGAATGTAAATTTAGAATTTTTTAAATAAATAATTTACAAAATAACTACTTATATTGTTCAAGTTTTCAGTATATCTACATTTGCATAATCTTTGTTAAAATTAATCTTTCATGCACAATTTACAGGTGGTTTCACTATTTAATCATTTTAGTGAAAAGAATGTTTAATATTATTGCAAAGTTTCAAGTGCTTTATTAAAGAAAAATTCGGAATGCCATTTATTTAACAATAATTTATTGCTAAATAGTAATTTCCAATATTCCAATTAATATTTAATACTATAAAACATTTAAATTTCCTTAATAATAAAACACCCCAACACCGTAAGTAAGTAATAATAAAACAAAACGCATATTATTGTAAAAATTATTCAAAATTTAGCTTTAAACGCTCTTAGTATAAAATACAATTAAGCGTCTAACTGCTTCTCTAGTTTTTAGAATGTCTGTATTCAACACAGTATCATCCTCATTATATTAATTAAGCAAGTCGCTTCCTTCTACAATTAAAAACAATAAAAATGAACAATACAGTTAAATATACTTATATAGAAACCTTACGTGTATGCTACAAAAACAATAAGAAATTAACATTCTACTCAGGTTTTCCTAGCATTATAGTTATATGAATAATTCTTTTCTGTGTAATACTTAACTTGTATGACTAAACCTGTTGCTTAGCAGTCTGTGTGGATAATATTGTTGAAAGTTCAATCATGCCTGATGTGGTAATCCACATAATTTTTCGAAATGTGAATTTCAAAATCAAACCTAGAGGCGTATCAAATATTTTAGAAACTTGAAATGTACAACTTTATAATGCTGCTATGCTATGTATAGGTATAGGTATTTAGTTCGATATGAAACTGTTTCTTAAACTTAAAAGTCTTTATACTGAATACTTTATTTATTTCAAGTTAATAATATGCTTTTTAAAAATCCTTAGTTAACATTATAATAGGTAATGCAAAAGAGGGGGTTGTATTTTTTCAAAGGGTAAAGCGATGTATTGATAATTTTTTTTATCTTAGTGATGATACTAAAAATGTCGAATATTGATAATTGATTGGCATTTGATATGCTACATACAATGTGATTTTTTAAAAACTCAATTGCAGCAGGCCGTATTCTGTCTTAATAACCTTAGAACTGTCTGTCTGTATTAAGTCATAATACGGCCTGCTGCAATTGAGTTTTTAAAAAATCATATTCTATTAATACATTGATATCAAAGTGTTGAAAAAAGATACATAGCTTAATTTATACCAAAAAGCCACTGTTGAATGTTGTAATTCTTTTAAGCAGAATTATAAAGTTTACACTTAGTGTTGTAAAATAAAGCAACTGAAATTATTTTTCATATACATACATATAAATTTAAGTATAATGCTATAATGAGCGAGATACAGGAAACAATCATATTTTGGCAGCAATTTATTATTGGATTATTGCAATAGTAAAATATCAGACATCTTGAGATACTTTAAGTCAATATTAATACATCAATGTTTCACTATAATGATAATGAAGGTGAGAATGTGGAGAACAAAAACAAATTTTACGAGGAGTCAACGAAATCATAATAATAGGCGACCTCAAAGGACCAGTAGGTAAGAGCAACAGAGACATAGAAGAATATCTGGGAAAGCAAGAGGAGGAAACATTAAACTTAAATGGGAAAAGAATTGTTGGAAATATGCCAATCCAACGATCTAGTAGTGGCGAACACTAAATTTACATATAGCGACAAAAACACATTTACGTAAAAAGACCACAATAAAGGTATAAAATCAATAATCGATTATTTTCTAGTACAAAGGGGACTATAGAGAGCTGTAAAGGACGCGAGAGCAAGTAAAGACGGCAGTACAAATAAGATTAAACAACCATAAACTAAAAATACCAGAGATATCAGAAAAATATAGGAGACTACTCGAAAATAAAGTATAAAAGGGAGACCAAGGGGTGGCAATCGATGAAAGAATATCTTGAAAAACACATACTTGAAGCAGCAGCAGAAACTTGTGGTACAACGAAAGTAAGTATAATAAATACATGAAGAAAACACCATGGTGGACAGAAGAAATCAGGCAAATAGTAAAGGAAAAGAAAACTAAATGGACAAAATACCTCCGGACAAGAAGATACAAAGACTACGAGGAATACAAAAGTATCAGAACAGTGATCAAAGAAAGAATCAAGGGGGTCAAGGAAAATGCATGGATAAAGTTTGGTAATACCATGAAAGATGCGTATGCAGAAAAATCAAAACCTATTCTACGGACCTAATCAAACAGATGAGAGAGAAAAAGCAAGTACATACTATTAAAGAATATTAAGGATGAACTAGGGAATGAGCTAAATGAAGAGGATTAAATAATGGAAAGGTGGAGAAGATACTTTGTAAAACTCTTAAACGGAGAAGAAATAAAAAATGACAATACTATTGAAAGAGAACCAAGAAATGCAGAAAATGTAAGTGTAACACCAGCGACGACGAGCAAAGAGTTAGACAACGCAATAGCAAAACTGAAACTGAGAAAAGCTGCCGGACAAGATAAACTAACACCATAAATGATCAAGTACACAGGAGAACGGGCTAAAAAAGAATTGCTGAATGTTATAAACATGTACTTTAAAGAAGTATAGACACCCTTAGATTAACAAATAAGAATAATAGTACCTCTCCACAAAAAAGGAGACGTAAGAGAATGTGGAAAGTTTAGAGACATCTCGCTCTTGAGTATATCTGGAAAAATATAACATAACGCTAGAATCATAGAAGAAAACTAAGAGAAAAGGTAGAAACAATTCTGGAAGAAGCCCAATGTGGATTTAGAAAGAAAAGAAGTACCCAAGGCGTAATATTCACCCTGTGACAGATAAACGAAAAAGCAATAGAAGCAGACAAACAAGTACACATATGTTACATAGACCTGGTAAAGGCGTTCGATAAAGTAAAAAGGGAAGATGTTTGGAGGTGTCTGGAAAGAAGTGGGTAGAAGCAATCGAGAGTCTGTATCAATGCTGTAGAAGTTATATAAGGTATAACAATCAAGCGTCGGAAATGTTGGAGATTAACACAGGGCTAAGACAAGGATGTGTGTTGAGTCCCTTGGTTTTTGCGGTAGTGCTGAATTAAATAACTAAGGAATGCAAGAAGTCAACAAGATTGTACACAGTGGGTTACTGGAAAATGAAAAACGCGCCAATAACAGAACTAGCCTTTGCCGACGATCTGGTAATACTTGGCTCGAGTGAACATCTGAACATGATCTACTCTACAGCATAATGTTACAGTGTACACCACGGACTTACAAAAGATGAGTATGCAAATCAAGAAAGAAAAAACAAAACTGTGGTTATAAATACAAATCAAACGAGACAACATTAGTACAAATACTGGGGGATATAAATACCTAAACAAACAAAGGCTGAAATTTACAAGAAAGTTGCAGTACCGATACTCACATACTCAAGCGAGTCGTGGACAACTACAGACAAAGCAAGCTAATAAGTAATAAGTATGGAAATGCGATACTTGAGAAATTGAAACTGGACCGAATCAGAAACAAAGTGCACAGACAAAACTGCAAGGTGGAACCGCTACGACATAAAATACAACAAAACCAACTAACATGGCTAGGCCACACAATAAGAATTCAGTACGAGACTGCTCAAGAGAGCTTACGAAGCTAGAATAGGAAAAAACAAGGAAGGCCGAGAAAATAATGGCGTGAAGTAGTGAAAAAAGTAGTGCAAGCCAGGGAAGAAATTTGGAACAACGTGAACCAGGTAGCAATGGACAGAAAACAATGGAAAGAAGTAGAGAAAAAAAAGCCCGAGATACTTTAGCCTCATACGTCTACACCGAAAGGTACAAAAGGCGCCTGGATTAAGATAAGATAAGAATTAATAACTAATTAATTGAATATATCCATAAGCAATATACACTGAAAGCCAAAAAAAGTGGCCAACCTTTAGTACATGCAGCTTACAGTCGATTTTCTTAGAAGTGTGAATTTAAAACGCGCTTCTTAATTTTTGTCAAATTTTGTTGAAATGAGTGGCATAAAGGTGTGCTATAAACAAATAATGCCTATAACTAGTGCTGATGCCGCACGCATCGTTGCTCTTATACATTGAAATATATGGGGTGGTCACTTTTTTTGGCTTGCAGTGTATTACTTCGTAAATAACAATATTAAAGTATAAAAAAATTTGATATCGCATTCACTTTCAAAAAGCACCAATATGAACACCCAAAGATATCAGTGTGTATTTCTTTAATGTTAACATATAACATTTCTCAAAAAGACTTAATTACTCGTGGTGCTTTTACGTTAATTGTTTCATATTAATTGGTTATGTCAAAAGGAAACTTACTAAAACCAAATTCATGTATTAAGTAGGTATACAATGTGATTTTTTAAAAACTCAGTTGCAGCAGGCCGTATTCTGACTTAATACAGACAGTTCTAAGGTTATTAAGACAGAATACGGCCTGCTGCAATTGAGTTTTTAAAAAATCACATTGTATTTTTAATTATTTGTGCAACGTTTTTAAAACGTTTATTTCAAACTGCAGTTCGTGGTGTAAATTATTTATTAACAAATTTAAACAATGTAACAATTAACACTAATATTAACCCGAAACACTAACCAATTTATTTATATGGTTTGTTTATTTATATTCACTTATCCGCGCACATTTATATTAACCGAGTACTTGATTACGAGGGTAGCTCGCTGGTAGTAGACTTTGGTACCACTCAATTTGTGCTCGTCGGATCGCGTTATTCCAGAATCATCATTCGGGAAAGTTCTCAAAGGCTCGCGAGGATGAGTAATCAAACAATAGCAAGGCGATGATGCAATCGGCGAATAATCTGGAACAGCTGACGCATACGGGTGAAATTCACATTCCGGCTGACAGCTGGCGCATCTCGTTACAATAGGTACTCTTTATGGTCTGTACTTTCAAAACGTCCAAGAATAAATTCTACTCTTATTTACACACCTGGGTGATTTGAAATTTTTGTTAAGAGTATCGATAATCTGAAAATATTGACATATTGAAAGTAAAAACTAGGTACTATGTAAAACATACGCAGGCTGCAGAGTTTTTAAAATGATATTATATTATTTGGTATCATTTCAGTAGCTAAAAGTACGTTAAAGAATCCTTAGAAAATACATGATAAATCATAATATGTTAAATATAACTAACATATCGATATTTTGGAGATATTCATATTTTCGATATGTGAACATTTTTGATATGATTACTATATCTTCTTCTATTATATTAGGCACGCTGCATGTTTTTCTTCGCCCATCTATGTGGTCTTCCTGTGTTTCGGCATCCTTGTGGCATAAAATCTTTTGTTATTTTGATTAGCCTTTCGTTGCTTCTTCTACTAACACATTCGTCCCAGTATTTTCTTATCTGTTTTACAAACTTTACAACATCGGTCACTTGGCAAGCTTCTCTCACTTCCTGGTTTCTTATTCTACCCAGCCGTGTCTTTGCTATAATCGCTCTAAGATTCTTCATCTCAGTTGTCATTAGTAATTGTTTTGCCTTTGACGTGTTGGTTCTTGTCTCGGCTCCATAAGTAATAATCGGCCTAACAATTGTCTTGTAAATTTGGACTTTGCTATTTGTTCTTCCAGATTACGTCCCTTAGCCATTAATCCATTACCTGCTCTATTGGTTCATTCACGACAACCAATTTGTAGCAGATTGACTCCATGGCTTTTGTCCTATCTGTTGAGCTCATCATCTTGTATTGTCTCGATGTTAAATGGAAGCGATGGAGTAGGGTCTGCAGGTTATCTTCTGTAATGGCAAGAAATATCGCGTCATCGGCATAGCAGACTATTCGAACTTGGTTGGAGCCCATGTTATATTCTTCTAGGTTGGTTATACTCTGTATAATTTCATCCATTATCAGATTGAACAGTATGGGGTTCAACGAGTCGCCTTGACTAATACCAGTAGCGGTAGGACGTAGAAATTTCTTGTTGTATGATTTTTGTTTGTAATAGTGATCACATCTTGCAGTCTAATTCGATCGAACGCCTTCTTTAGATCTACAAGGCATAAGAAGGCTGGCAAGTTGTATTCAATCGTTTTCTCCGCAATTTGCCTTGCAATGAACATCGCGTCTATCGTGGACCGATTTTTGCGGAAACCTCGTTGTTCTTCACTCAATTTCGTGTATGGTTCTATTTTATCTACGATAATTTTGGACAGAAGTTTTAGGGACGCGTCCAGGAGAGATATATACTTTGGTAATTGCTCGGGGCTGTTCTTTTACCCTTTTTTGGAAATTGGAATCGTTAAGCTGCTTTGCCATTCCTTTGGCACTTTCGCTTCTTTGAGAATAATACTATACAGCTTCAGTGGTTGTTGTAGGTGTTGTCCTCCATATTTTAACAATTCATTACTTTAAGAGATCTTATTGCCTTCTCTACATCTTCTACGATGACTTCCGCTTCGTTTCCGTTCTCTATATTTCTGATGTCACAGTTTATATAATGTTCTTGTTTTCTATACAATTCTCTGAAGTATCTACTCTATTCTTCATTGTCAATTTTGTTTATTTTTACTGTCTCTGCTACTTCTGCCTTTCTGTTTCGTAACATCTTCCATATTTTTTTGCGATACGTATAGACAGCTTTCCATATTTTTGGTGAACGCTTCCCAATATGATTCTTTTAATCGTCATATCCTGGAGTTAGCATCATTCCTTATATGGATATAGTTTTGCCAGTTTTCTGGAGTGTTATTCGCTCGGTATTGTAAGAAAGCTATTTTCTTCTTTTACTTTGGGGTTGTACCAGGGCATTTTATACATACACATATAGTGGTTTTTATTTTTGTCCACGCCACTTCAACATCGTCTTCGTTCATAATGGGGTTATGTTCAATTTTTTTTTTGTATGATCGAGATAATTGGTCCCCATGAACTTGCATTATCCTTCACTAGCTTTCATTCATACTTTTAAGCTAGTGCTTAACTAACAAGTTGAATTACAAGCGGACCCATAATTATTGTTGACTATTAAGGATACAACAATTTAAATAACACTTAACAAATTAATGAGATGAAAGATATACATTTATTTACTTTTACTGGACTGATATATAATTTTTGGGCCTTGTCTTTAACAAAGAAATAAATAAAGGCAAATTTATTTCCCATGAAAACTAAAATTTCATTTTATAAACACAAAGCTTAGAAAGCCTTGGTTTCAGTTCCTTAAATGTATTTTTTATGCCATTGTTTAAAGCTTCTGTAAATTATTATTTAAACCTTTGTAAGATTTGATTATATAATTACAGATTCGTACTTAAATAGGAAATGTTTCGTTAAGTTCATGTTAGGGAAAGCAGAATAAATTAGGTAATTCGTAGATTTCTTAGAAAAAGTTCACATAACTCTTTAAAAAACGAGATACAACTTAAGGAACTGTTTTTATTTTTAGCTTCACATCCATGAAAAAAATATGTGTAACTGTAACAATTTCTTCTGTAGGTAACTATTTTTTGACTCATACATATTTTAATAACTTCAGCAAGGTTTTGTACTGCAATTCTGAAATGAGAAGCAGTTCCGTTTACCTTGACTAAAATAAATTTATAATTAAAAATTTCTGTCTTCAAAGTACCTACTTATTAGAATTCACCTGTTATTGAATTTAATTAATGGTTATTAAAACGAATGCATCTAAATATCATTCGTATAAAAATAAAAGCTAAAAGTTGCATCATAAAAATGAATGACGTAACAGTGCTTTTTCCTTAAATGAAGTCTTAACAAAGAGCAAGTTCTAGATTCACAGATAAATAATAAAACTTTCACTATTTGTATACATTTCATTCTTAACAATAAGTGAGAATTCAGGAATGAATTTCTAAACTTAAACACAAGAAATGCATTAAGCATTACCGAATAATTTATAACAACAATTAACATCATTTAAACAAAAGAAATAGTTATAATTAACCTTGAATTTAACTATGATGTTGAGTAATCGATATGGTAAAAATAAAACAGATCAGAGAAGAATGTAGATTCCTGTATATTAAAAAGATGACGTTCATGACTCCTACAGTATTTTTACATTCCTTGAACTGAAATACCATAACAAAGAAAAGCATTTTCTGTCAACGTTGTTTACGTACGCAATATGCAAATGAAAACATTTATTTGGTACAATAGTAATTCAACAGAAAAAATGTATATAAGCCTACATTATTGTTTGTTTAATTCCGTGGTCAAAAGTCCCACGTTACAAAGTGAAAGTATTATAAAACTTATATTAAAAAAAGTCATTAAAATGAAACAGTGTAAATTTTAAATTAGTTCAATGGACTTAACGATATCAATCTATAAAATGTGATGGTACAAGGTTTCACGAAGATATAAATATTAATGAGCAAATTATTAAGGATGTCTCGTTAATTTTATTAAAAAATTCTAAAGCCAAATATTTATGTGTAGGTTTTACAAGGTGATCGGGCCAAGAGTGGTCCGCCCAAACAGCGAATATCATGCCTCTATCAGCATCCAGGCAACACCTGTACCAACCACCGTTGATGTCACACTTTTAGGAATATCATATACTGGGAAACCTTTCAAGGCACAGCAAATCCTTACTGTACGACCTTATACTACTGAAATCGCTAGTTTAAAGGTAAAAATAAACTTTTCTGAAATATTTTATAAATAACAAATTATGAATAAATTAAAAGAAAACAAATGAAAATTTATAATTCCTTAAACAAAGCTAAGATTTTAAATTCAATCAGATAGAAACATACATATTTATAATTATTTTATCTTAAGAATTTCGCATATGAGGTATGTGCCGCGAGTAATATCTGTTGGCGTGTAACTATGATGAAAAGATATAAGAAGTGCAATTTTTTTCTGAATTACAAGTTAGAACATATTATTTGAATATATAAGCCATTCTTCAATCCAGCACTGGAAAAAAAGGTTGATCAGTGTTATTAATCCATTATTTTGTAGTTTTAGATTTTCAAATGAACCATTTCCACTGCAAATTGTTTGTTCATGAGCTCAAACCAGGTCCGAAAACTGGAGGCTGTGACATTATTTTTCAATCAAACTTTCACTTAGTTTCGTAATTTGCAAACAAATGTTACGTAGATTTCTTGAGGTTCTTTCTGATGGTTTTCTTCAGTTTTTTTGTTTGTCCTTAACACTCACTGTTATTTGTGGTTCAAGATAATCGACAAGAAGAGCATTCTAATAACCCCAGAATAAAGTTAATATAATTTTATTTAAAAAAGATTGTACTTTTTAGTCTTAATAGCATCATTGTCAAAGAAACCTGGTCCTCTTGGAACTTTTCAAGAGATTTTCGCAAATATGTCTCTTTTCTACTGTCGCTACTATTAGTTTTCTATACTATGCTATTAGCTTCAGTATGTGTCGTTTTTTGCAAATTATTGCCTTGGTGGTGAAAAGGATAGCACATTGGCCTTGTAAGTCAAAGAGGAAATAATAAATAAAACACAGGAAGCGCTGATAACAATAAGAAGAGATTTGGAAGAAAACAATAAAAAATGGAACAAATAGCCAGCGAGAAATTAAAAAAGGTACTGAGAAAATCAGAAAATTAAAGGAAGAAATGATAAAGAAAGAGACCAAATAGGAACAAGAAAAGAAGCAACTACAACTGGAAGGGGACAAGGATAACCGAAAAAAGAATATACTGATAAAAGGGCTAACAACAGGCAATAAAACACTGAATGAGACAGTATCCAACTTCTTGCGGAGTGAATTTGCCTTCGAACTGAAATTTCAAGCTATTTACCAAGTAGGAAAAGACGTAGAAAACAAAATAACAAAAGTAGAGCTAACCAAATATGAAGAAAAGAGTGAAATTATGAAAAACGAAAGAAAAATTAGGTAACCAAAATCATATTTATATGTATAAAGAACGACTTAACAAAACAAGGGAAGTACAAAATAGATAGAGGTCCAACAAACTATGTAGTTGCAGATATAACGGATACAATAAGGGCAATCCAGTCAAGAACACGAAATATGGATAATGAAAACAAAAATATATCCAAAACTATTCCGAAACGAAACATAAAAACGATGTTGGAAGCAGAAAGAATAGAAGACATAGCAAGGCAATTAAAAAAGTATAAAGTAGGTATGGCAGCAGTCCAAGAAGTAAGGTGGGTTGGGAAGGGAGAAGCGAAAAAGGAAAATTACAACTTCCTTTACAGTGATTAAGAAAAACAACAGGCAAATGGAGTGATTTTTTTCATTTCAAAGGCAGACAAGGAGAATATAATACAGTTCCAGCCTATAAATGGAAGAATGGCAGTATTAAAATTGAAAACAGGAAAATCATACCTAAATTTTATCAATGTAAATGCACCCACTGAAACCGGGGAAATAGAAAGAAAAGAAGAATTCTATGAAGAGCTGGAGAAGACATGTGAAGGACTGCCAAAAAATGAGGAAATCGATATTTTAACGCTCAGGTGGGAAAGGAAGACTACTTGATTAAAGTAAGCGGTAAACAGTCAGCCCACGAAATAAATAAACCAATATGTTATCACCATAAAATTCCAAAGCTCATAATAAGACTAATCCAGATGACCTCAAAGGCGACAGAAATAGCAGTCAAAGTAAAAAACTGCGAAATCAGTAAATTCCGGATAAACAAAGGGGTAAAGCAAGGTAACCCACTGGCATCAACAATCTTTAATTTGGTGTTGGAAAATATCATAAGAAAAGTAAATGTGAACGGTAAAATTTTTAACTATGAAACTCGGATTTGATAGTAATAGGAACAACAACAATATGACAGTTAATCACAGTAAAGGGGGCTGAAAAAACGGTTTCAAAATTAACGAAAGGAAAGCAAAATTTATGAAACTGGGTAAGGCAGCAGCAACAGAAGGGGATGCATGGAAAGTAGGAAATTACGCATTTGAGATTGTAAAATCTACCTAAGAACAATAATAGCAACAGCCAAGCAAGATAGGGTAAAGGAACGAATACAAAAAGCAAATAAGACGTATTACATACGTGAATAAAAGCCTCTGAAAGAGCAAAAAATTAACAAATGCAACCAAAGTTAAAATATATAAAACGTTGATGAAATCAGTCACAACCTACGCGATGGAAACATGAACTTTAACAAAAAAAGAAGAGGAGGAAATGACAAGGCATGAATGGAAAATTTTAAGAACGATGTTCGAACCAGTTAGAACTGACGAAACGGAATACATAATAAGAAGAAATAGTGAAATAGAGGAAGAAATAAAAGGTGAAGATATAGTACGTTTTGTAAAGGTTCAAAGGCTGAAATGGCTTCACATAATGAGAGGCCAGAAAACCGTCATGATAAGATTAACATCGGAATGAGTACTGAAAAATACAAGAAAAAGGCCGACCAAAGAACAGATGATGGGCTTAAGTAGTGAGAGACGTAAAAGTGTTAAGAATTACAAATTTGAGGGCAATATGGAAAAATAGGAAAGAATGGTGCAACATTACCGAGGAGGCCAAATCAGATGAGGATATAACGAAAAGGGCATAGAGGGCTGATCCACCTCAGACATGGATTGGAACCTTCAGAAGAAGGGGTTTGAGTTTAATCCCATCAGTGAGATTTTGCAAAAAAAAACATGATAAACATTCACAGATTTCGCAATCTTTGCAATCATCGGATACATTGGAAATGATAATGTATAAAACATATAAATCGTGCATCAATTCTCCAGCAAACTCCAGGCCCAACGATATTCGCTATATTATATTGCATTGTCACCGGACTTATACACGTGTGCAAAATTGAAAAGCTCTAGCTTAATTAGAACTAGTAGAAATTTTGAAAGTATGATTGTTTCGACGGCTCGAGTTACGCGGTCCATGGTCGACGTTGGAATGTCGCATGCATTCACTATTAGTCGGCCGGTATCCTCAACCGCGATCCCCACCTACTCCAACTCCGCAGCGGATACCGCGACACTTTTCGTGTCGCCGAAACTGCTAAAATTCTCGTACCATTTCCAATGTAAAAACAGCCAAAGGTATGCTATTTTTATGGGATAAAACATCTGGATTTGACAAAATTCTTGTGTAGTCGAGCCATGTTGTGGCACCTACATATAAGCTTAGACCTGGCCCAATATATAAATAAAACCATTCGTTTCTTTCATATCAATTTTCCTGAATGCCATATACCATTAGTCATAAACATTGGTTTCACTCTTTGTATAGTGCTGGCATCAACTGTCATAAACACATACACTTTTTCAACCTAAGTACGATCAATCCTAAAATTCCTATCACTAGTCTTTGTCAACGTTTACTGCCCACGTTGAAAGATTTACGAGTACAAAAGATAAATGCTGACAACAAACATCACCTAACTAAATTTCTTATTTTAAATTTTAAAAACCGATAGCATTACTCATGGTATATACCTCGTATTTAACTGCTCTTAAGTATATTTTTTTGTGGTTTTTTATTGGATATTTTAAATATTTTTTACAAGCTTGTTAACATAAAAGAAATGAAAACTAAAAGTTCAAACCTTGTTAATCCATGTAGTACAGTTTTAATGAATTACTTACTCTTACTTACTTAATCCTAATGCCTCTTTACCCTGTCGCGTGTGTCATATATTCGCCTTGTTCTTTCTTCGCTCATCTGCTTTACATGACTGAACCATCTCATTTGTCCTTCTTCTATAATTCTCTGTTTTTATCGGCTACACCATCAGTTTTCCCTGCATGTTGTATTTCTTAATTACTCTATCCATGATTGTTTTGTCCTTTATTTTCCTTGGGAATCTCACTTCAGCATTCAGCACTGTTTATTTTGTTTCGCTGATTTTCCGTTGTTGTCCTGATCCATATGTTATTATAGGTGAGGCTACCTTTTTGTATACTACCTATATGTACTCTTGTTCCTGTTGGGTTTCTTTATTTTCTAGGAAGTTTTCTTGATACTGTTAAAAAACCTTCTTTCTTTTATTTCCTCGTCTATTCTTCCATCTTGTGTGATGACCGAGCCTAAATATTTAAATCTATTAACTTGTTCCAACTTTTCTTCTCCCAGCCTTATTGTGTGTTTTATTTCTTCTCTGCTTATTACCGTTGTTTTTGTTTTGCTACTGGTAATTTTTATCTTTATATTTGATTGGATTGAAATAATTGTAATTTTATTCACTTGAATACATAAACGAAGAATACATTACTTGACACATAATTGTTATTTTTTTATTTACATAGTTACTGAATTTATCATTGTTTTTTAACACTCTCCCTCCATGATATATTTCTAGCAAGAGGAAATTTAAAATAACTGTGACATCTAACTTATTCAAGTCTTAAAACTTGAACACAACATTAAATACATCACTGAACCTATCAATATTCTACACTTATGTTCAATTTCTGCATTCTCTGATTTTTTTCGCTTCAGAGAGTTTACTTCCATAGGGGTAACTGTAGGTTTACAACTTTGCATGTTAAACTTTAACAAAATGTTTTTCAAATATGCAGTCTGATTAATTGAAATTTGACCCTGGGATTTTCATCCCTAAAAACTGGGCCCATAACCTGATGAATAAGGTCAATTGGATTGCAATAATTGTAATTTTATTCACTTGAATACATAAACGAAGACTACATGTCTTTCTAGATTTTTGCTTAATGTTTTGTCGTCATTTCATCCTTTTCGCTATTATTACCATGTCGTCGGCATAACATATGTCTAATATGTTTGTATTTTTCAATTTCCTACTTCATAGAATTTTACCTCCTTTCTTGTCTTTGTCTTTTTCATTGCTTCGTCCAAAACTAATGAAAACAGTATTGGGCTCGGTATACACTCTTACCTCACCCTTTAGCATCCTTTAGTTATTTCGAACACTGTCAATTCCTCGTGTCGTATTTTTACATAGTTTTTTATTTTGAGAAAAGCTCTGTACGCTTTTCACTCCTCTTTTCTTCAGCGCTTTCCAAATATCTTCCCGGTTTACCCTATTGTGTATGCTTCCTGCTTTTCTGATTATTTTTTCGCTTATTTGTCGCAATATAATATTCTTTTTCTTGTACTCCTCTGTTTAGTTTAAATCTGTATTGGTTATCCTCTAAAGTTCCTTCTATTTGTGTCCTTATTCTTTTTTTTTTAATTCTGATTCCACTAGACTTTTGGCAATCATTTACGTCTCCTTTTTTAAAAATTGGTGTTACTATCCCCGTTTTCTAATCCTCTGGTGGTTGTCCTGTTCTGGTTAATTTATTACTGATAAATTCCCTTGCTTCATTTGTTGTTGCTTTTAGCATTTATGCAGTGATTCGATCGTGTGCCGGCACTTTACCTGCCTTTGTCTTAAAGATTCCTTCTTTTGTAAAATCGCCTTCTTGGTTTTGTTCTTGTTCTTGCTTTTCCTTTTTGTCTGAAAATTTACTTCCTTTTCTTTTTAGTAACCTTTCTATTATCTCTTCCTCTTTTGCTAGGATTTCTCCATTTTCATCCTTTTTCCGTTTCCGATACATATACTTTAATGAATTAGTAAGTTCTTGATCAATCATGTTTTTAAATAGATAAATGTGTAGATTTTAACAACATATAAAGAAATCAAAGTTTCTTTTAATTGCTTTTTTTATAGGGAAGGATATAGTGAACACCCTGTGTTCGCCATTTAAATAAAATGTTTTAAAGAATGTTAATGTAGGACTATTTGGTATTAATTTACGTAATTACAATTATTATAGATTGGCGATATCGAACCAGGAGATTACAGATTATCAGCAGTTGGTAATGGAGGTGTACAATTCCAAACGACAACACCTTTGGAGTACGTCAAGAAAAGTTACTCAGTTTTTATACAAACAGATAAAGCCGTTTATAAACCAGGACATAAAATTTTATTTAGGGCGATCGTATTAAATTCGCAATTAAAACCTGCTGCTGAAACCAGGGATGAACCACTTTATATTCATATTTCTGTAAGTATGGCAAAATACAAACAAATTTCAACATTTTTAAAATATTCTAAATATTTTTCTTCCACAACCTCTTTACTAAAGTGTTTGTTTTTCGATTTTCGTTTATGCACACATACACAAGTGACTGATCAGATAATCTTTCAAAATCAAATTTTTTAGCACAGTAGATGTGTAATTGTGGTTTATACTTTCACTTTTTTACATAATGCTATTACTAGGATGGCGCAGGAAATAAAGTCAAAGAGTGGAAAAACATTATTGCAACCAAAGGAGTTTTCACGGGTGAATTGCAACTAAGCAAAAGTCTTGTACTGGGTAAATGGAACATATCCGTTACTGTTCATGGCCAAACATTTAATAAAACACTTGAAGTTGCCGAGTACGTTTTACCGAAATTTTTGATTAATATTCAAGCACCAAAACATATGATTTTTAAGGAAAATATTTTAATAATCCATATACAATCGCTGTAAGTAAAAGTTATTAATGTTTTATAATTTCATTCTAAAATATCTACTTAATCACAGATATAATTATGGCAAAAAAGTTAAAGGAGATGCAACAGTTGCCGTTTATCCCACGATTAATTCTGGAGTAATTCAGCCACTTTATCAAAATCCTGTACATAAAGTGATTCCAATAGATGGTTCTGTTACTGTTGAATTTGATATTGCAAACGAGCTCAGATTAACAGGTGAATATGAGAGAACGGTTATGATTGATGTGACTATTGAAGAAGCCTTAACAAAACGACGACAGAATAACAGTATGGAGGTTCATTTACATAAGTATGACTACAAAATGGACATTGTTAAAACTGCAGATTATTACAAACCAGGATTAAAATATACAGCTTATGTAAGTTACTTTGTCTAATATTACAGTTTCATTTAGGAGCCTTTTTTCAGATTAAAGTATCAAATTATGATGATACACCCATAAAAGCAGACAGAAATACGGTAACAGTTAGGCATGGGTATTCCCGAATAAATGAAGTGTATGAAGAGAAACAACATCAACTAGATGGTAACGGTATTATCAAACTAGAAGTATATCCACCAATGAACTCAACAAATGAGACAGCTCTTAGAATTGAGGTAAATTTATTTTTAGCATGCATAGTAAGATACTCAACTTGATATATTTTTTAGGCAGAATATATGGATTTGAAAGAAAGAATGCCACCCGTTCCAGCAGCTGTTTCACCCAGCAACACTTTCTTACAAGTTAGTCTTGCAGTCGACGGTAAACCTATTGTAAATCGAGATGTTGATGTAATTGTTAACTGCACTGAACCCATGAAATATATCAATTATCAAGTATTAGGAAGAGGCGATGTAATACATGCATATAGTTTTAATGTTGATAACAAAAAGGTATATTCTTATGCATTTATGACGTTAATTACAGTTTTAATTTTCTTTTTAATTCCCTCTTAGGAGTTCAAATTCCACTTCACTGTAACACATGCCATGGTGCCAATGGCACATTTATTGGTAAATTACATAAAAAATGATGGACAAGTAGTAGCAGATTCACTCGATATTGAAGTTGATGGTTTAGTTCAAAACTTTGTAAGGATCATTAATTTATAAATATAGTTGATATTAAATTAATATATTATCAATTTTCAGATTGATATACATTTAAATACTGTAGAAAGTCAACCTGAACGAGATGTAGATCTTTCTATAACTGCACAATCTAATTCATATATAGGCCTGTTAGCTGTCGATCAAAATGTGGGACACCTTCGATCAGGCTACGATTTAACACACAAACAAGTAGCTGACGAATTAATGAGTTATGACGTGGCAGATTACTCGCCATACTCCACAATAATGAAGGATACTAATTCACACTTTTTCTGGAAACCTGGGGGTAGTAATACTCATGATATTTTCCATGTAAGTTAATTTAGGTATAAAATATTTTAATGTTTTTGTTGGTGTTTTTTTTTTATAGGATTCTGGAGCAGTTGTGATAACAAATGCCTTCGTATCTAAACACAGGCCTTCATGTAAGTTGTAAATTTTTTGAATATAATTATCTAATTCAAAATTTAATAACAGTGGAGGACATTTACCTGCGTCCTGTGTCATACGGCAGCAGCACAGTTAAACCTGACAGAGGTGTAGGATTAGCGTTTCATACTATAACTCGACCACCACTGGCTGGGCCTTATGCCTTTAGTAGAATTCCTAGGCCAGTTTGGGATAAACCACGGGTGTATTTAACACAAGATATAGCTGACACATGGCTTTTTAGCAACTTTTCATTGAAGTAAGTTTAAGATATATTTATTCTTGAAATGTCGTTGAAACAATTATTATATTATGGGATACATCCGAATACTCAATTTGTAAAATTTTAGTGTTGAAGGTAAAACACTAGTTGGCAAGAAAATTCCAAGCACATTAACCACATGGGTTATCACAGGATTTTCACTTGATCCTCTCCATGGTTTGGGATTACTAACTTCACCAAAAAAATTAAAAGTGTCCAAAACATTTGTCGTTACAATGGATTTACCAAATTCAATACAACGAGGGGAGACTTTAGCTGTACCCATAGTTGTTTATAACAATTTAGACAAAGACATCACCGCTGATGTGACTATACATAATCAGGAACAAAAATTCAAATTTGCAGATGTTACTAATGATGCAAACACCACCAAAAGTAAGAATGCAAATATTAAAATTTGTACATTTTATTCGGCTTATATTTTTTTATAGAAATAGAATTATACCGGAGAAAAAAAGTCATTGTAAAACGCAATAGTGGAGCATCTGTATCATTTATGATTACACCAAATAAATTAGGACCTATAGAAATTAAAGCCAGTGCAGGCAGCCAAGGTGTAGGTCAAGATGTCGTTTCTAAGAATCTTTTAGTTGTGGTAAGATTATG
This sequence comes from Melanotus villosus, assembly GCA_963082815.1. NCBI lineage: Eukaryota > Metazoa > Arthropoda > Insecta > Coleoptera > Elateridae > Melanotus > Melanotus villosus. Next base: position 66,508,485 of record OY720420.1, read on the forward strand.
TCTATTTATTGTTATTATTAGCCCACACATCCCTACATGGGGCAAAAGCCTATCATTTTTTTTCTGCACACAAAGTTAAGTCATCTTTAATTTAATTTTCCCGCTCGGTATTTTAATTCAGATAATGTGGCTAGCAATATGATCAAACCGCTGGTATGAAAGTGGTCTCAAAACGAGAAGGACATGTACGCCATCAGCAATCTGCGCGGCGGGAAAATTCCAGTGGGGGGCCGAACGAAACAAATACAGCAAACTCTACAAACGCCAATGCAAACAACAAAGAGTCTCACCTTCTATAACAATTTGGACTCGCCAGAACGCTTTCTGGTCTACGGCGCATGATGACGTACATGTCCTTCTCGTTTTAATTCCAGTCTACCACAAGTTGTACACTTATTTACTCAATTCCAAAAGCTGAGTGCAACTCGTAACCATAAAATGCCAAGCGAGTGTCGTAGGTGTTACGAATAGAACTTACATCACTAGCTTTTTTAGCCTAATGTTAGCCCACTAACATACACTGGCCCCCTAATTTATATACAGTGATGGACAGCTAATTAGATACTTGAAATATTTTGTGATTTTTTTCTGATTGTATGACTATATCAAATAAGGTAAAAATAATGTAAAATTTCACTTTTTTCCGAAAAAATAAGATGTAATAGAGTAATAATCCAAACACTTAGTTTACTTACTTTTAAATAGCGGGCAGAAATAAGCAAAACAATATAATGTACGTCTTAAAAACAGGGCGACTATAATTTAAAAAAAAAACAAAAAAGAAAAGATCGGCAAGACTAGACATGCAAGAGCTTCAGGACACAGAAACAACGAAAGAATATTAAAAGTTTTTCGGGCAGAAATACGGTGCTAAAAATCCAAAGGAAACTACAGCCGAGAATAAAGGAGCAAATCAGCAAGTGCATAAGGGAGGCAGCCAAGGAAACAATAAAAGGAAAGCAAACTGCCAAAAGCAGAAGCAGCTGGTTCAACGAAAATTGCAAAAAACAACTAAAAAAGGAAGTACCAGGAACAAAGAAGGGTGACATAACAGACATGCAGAGCGGCAAAGAGAGAATGGCAAGAGAAAAATATTGAAACAAGGTACAAAAACACGGAAATTAGGAACTTCTATCAAGAGGTTAAAAGAAATAAAAAAAGATTCCAAGAAAAAACAATCTATAGCAAGGGCAAAGAAGGAAAATTGGTGGCAGGAGAGAAGGAAGTAGCTGAAAGATGGAGAGAACATTTTAAAGAAGTGCTAACAGAAGTAATGTAAGGAAAGGAAAAAGATGAGGATAAGGAATGAGAAAATGTACAACAAGGAGATGAAGGAAACGAAGAGATAAGAGGACCGTCAAAAGAAGAAATAATAACGATCATAGATAGATTAAAAAACAATAAAAGCCCAGGAGGTTACAGCAATGTATCGGCAGTATATTACGAGCGGCGTGGAACATAGAAACAATACTCGAAGCATGGAAAACAGCATTAATAACACCTATTTACAAAAAACGGGACACTACACAGTGTACCAATTATATTGCTAGATACTGTGTACAAAATATTAACGACAATAATAAAAACAAAAAATAGAGAATTATGCCGAAAAGTCATTGGGCGAATATGAATGCGGTTTCTGCAGAGGCAGATTGGTAACGGATCAATTTTTTATTTTAAAACAAGGAATAACAGGTTGCTGGGGAAGCGGTACGGTAGTGAATATTGGTGTAGCGCATTGCTCTGCTAAGTTAAGCATCGGTACCCACGGTCAGAACTTGGACGGGTGACTCAAACCAGGCTTAGCTTACTACGACTCGGTGTGTCCTCCTCTACAAGCTATAGGCCTTAATGGCCTGGTAAAGATGAATTGTAATTGTAATAATAGGCTGCTACGAATACAAAGTTCCAAGGTGTGCTATTTTCATAGACTTTAAACAAGCCACTGATGCCATAGACAGAAAGAAAATGTAAAAAGCAACGCAGGAATTGGGATACCGGAAATGCTGACATGTATAGCAAAAATGACAGCCACAGACACAAAAAACAGAATAAAGGTAAATGGCGTTATATCAAGGGATTGTATGGTTAAAAAAGGGTGAGGCAGAGACACCTCTTATCATCACTACTATTTAACATAGCTTTGGAGAAAATAATGAGAGATAGCAAAATCAACACAACAGGAATCATATTTAACAGGAACCATCAATGTATAGTCTTCGCGGATGACGTTAGACTTATAGCCAGAACGAAGGAAGAACTAAACAGAACTGTAGCAAATTTAGAGAAAGCCACAGAAAAAATAGGGCTGCGGATAAACCAAGAAAAGACTAAGTTCATGCCAGTAGAAATAGGTATGCCGGTAGCACAGTTAGACAGACAAGTAGAACTAAGATTAAAAAAGGGCAGAGTGATGTGCATACAAAAAATAAACAGTTTTCTTTGGGAACTCTAATAACCAACAAATGTGAAATGTGAGGAGAACAAAGAGATAAATGCATGAGAGGCAGCGCCGATTTAAGGCACTGCCGGGCCCTAAGCGGCAATGGGGAGTCTGGCGGGCGCAACCCCTTGTAAATGGGGGGGGGGGTCTGGGGGCTCCAGGGTTATTGGATCAAAAATAAAACAAATGTGCTAGAAGTTGTGCAAAAAATACGAGGGTGGAGTGATAAGTCTGGTAAAAATGAAAGAAGGAATAATTTTTTTGGCCAAAAACAATTTATTTTTCAACGTAGTCGTCTTTTAGGTCGATACACTTAGTCCAACGGTTTTCCAATTTTAACTTATAGTGTAGTGTAACCAGAGGCGTAACCAAGGGGGGGGGGCAGGACCTCCTCAAGATCAAAGTTATTAATCAAAATTTCATTTAAAAAAAATCGATAATTGTAGGTATCGGCATTACAAAAGCCACCCAATATGGTGAATTTGAAAACCAAACAGTGGACTGGGCCCCCTACAAACTACGTTTCTGATTACGCTACTGAGTGTAACTTATTAACTTATTACGGCGCGGAGTTGCCGCGGTGTCGCGAAAAATTTTGTTCAATGAATTTAGGGCCCCAGTGAGCTCCCGGGCCCTAGGCGGCCGCCTAGTCCGCCTAATGGTTAAATCGGCACTGATGAGAGGTGAAAAGGTGACAAGTGCGTACGCAGGGGCTCTTAACGAAATTTTAATATCGAAAGACGTATCAGTTGGCACAAAAGTGAGAGTATACAGAACGGTAGTGCGACCTACGGTGACATATGCGTATGAGACGTGGACACTGACCAAGTCGGTAGGTACAACAAAGACTTGAAGTGTAGATGTGTAGGTAAGGCAGATTCTCAAGAGAATTTACGGGGGAAAATATGGTAGGAGGGATAGGAAAGGAGAACGGAGAACTAATATCATATAATACATATAAAGGCCCAAATATTGAGGTGGTTAGGGCACATGGGACGACAGAATGACAAAAATTATGATGAGGAGAGTGCTGGAAGGGACGCAGAAGACCAAGGTAGACCAAGGAAAAATTGGAGAATTAAAGCCAGGGACAGGAAGACGTGGAAGGAGATCATAAAGCGATGGGCCTAAGGCCTGTGGAAGCTTAAATATATGAGTATGTCATTTTAGCGTACCTAATTAGTGTTGTTCAAATATGGGAAGAAGACGTAACTGCAAAAAAGGCTATAATAATAAGTTTTTTGCGTGGAGAACAGCCAAAACAAATAGAAATAGCGAAAATAATCAGTGTTCGCCGTGCAATAGTATCAAAAATTGAAAAAGCAACAACAGGCCCCGAAAGTGTTTGTAGCAACAAACTGCAAAGGGTTAAGGTAAACTTCAGTAAAATCTAATACTGTAATAGAGCAAAAAAGAACGCGTAATCCCGTCAAAAGACATTCAAAATGAGCAATTTTCTCGAGGTATAAAAATTATACAACCCACCGATAAGCAATTTTTAAATTAAAAAAATGATGCAACAGAGATTAGATTGGGTAAAACATAATAGAGAATCAGATTTCAACAATGGAAAAAAGTAAGTTAACGGGAAACTAAAATTTTGAACACTTGGATATAAATTTCTTCAGTATAGAAGTATCGACCAACGTTACTCTTCATCATCAACATCTTTAGTCATGAAGCCATTATCGAATTAAGCGATGGTTCACCAAAGATTATGATTTGAGGAGGTATTTCATTACTCCAATTTATGTTATGAATGGCATAATAAGCAGCTCCAAATATAAAAACGTTTGAGAGCAATGCCTTATACCAATCATTAAACAATGGTCACACAATTCTTACATATTTATGCAAGATGGCGTACCTTGCCATAGGCCAAAGGAAATCTTAGTTTTTTTTAAAGCAAAGAAAATTAAAGTACTTGATTGGCCTGGAAATGGTCCAGACTGCAACCCAATTGAAAATATATGGGCATTTTTACCAAGAAAGATTCACGAAACTAAAATAAATAACAAACAAGAGCTTATGAGGTTTGGCAGAAAAATAAATCGAGATTATCCCCTTCGAAGTAGTTCCCTTGGGCAGCTATACACCGATGGAAGCGCTTTTTTCCATTGTTCGTAGTAGTCCTGGAAGGCTTCTGCTGGAATGCTTTTCAACTTGTCGGTGACGCTCTTCTGGATATCATCCAAAGTATCAAAATACTTACCGCCCTTTCAAATGGTTTTCAGCCGGGGGAATAAAAAGAAGTCATAGGGACTGAGATCCAGGGGGAACCACAGAAGTGCTTTTTTCTACCAAAAATTCGTTGATGGAGACTGCCGTGTGACATAGGGCTTTGTCGTGGTGGTTGCCTGGACGCACACGTGCCACCCCTTTCCTGAGCCTTTCAAGGACTCTCCGCTAAAAATCGACGGTCTGGCATCATAAGAGTCCCCACTCTTTCTACATTGTCGCCCGTTTTTTGAAGTTAAAGGTCTTCCCGTACGAAGTTCATCTTCCACTTCTCAGCCCTCTAAAAAGACCTTGTGCCATCTGAACACTTGTGTCCTGGATAGAGAATGTTCTCCATAAGCCCTTTGTAACTTTTCATAATTTGAACGACAGTTGCAACGTGTGTAGGGCTGTGCTGTAGTACAACGGTATCGTATCGTTTCGCAGTACGGACCTGCCGTAAAATCTGCATTGTTATTGTTAATTATTAAATTTATTATTAATAATTGTAAATTTACCATGGACTGGAAATATAAAGGTTTTTGGGACGAATTTATAGAATTATATAGAGAATATAGTTGCTGGTGGGATGTGAAGTCGAAAGTGTTTAATGTTTCATTATCCATTCTTAAATAATTTTTGAAATCAACAGGTTTATTTAATTTAATTCATATGAAAGTAGGTATTTCTTCTTAATAACCAGTTCTTGTACCACTTTTCTTTTCTTTTTTTCTCCTCAATATTATCACACAGCAGCACTAACGCAAGTATTACCGCTTTTTTTTTGTTAGAATGATAGTATTATTATTAGCCTGTACAAATCCCTATATAGAGCAAAGGCCTCCCTCTTTTCTCTTACTGCTTGCACCTCTTCAAATCTACTCACTTATTTATTAGTGAGAGGGGTTTGGTCTACTCTCCCATAGTGATCAGTCCTCGTGGGAGAGAGGTGCCGTGTTAACGGGGCAACCGGGCCACCCATCCCAGCACTAACCAGAGACAACGACGCTTAACTCTTCTGATTGTAGTAGTACCTACCTACTGCAACTCGGGACCTTAGCATGATAGTATACGCTCTCTAAAATAAATTCAGCAATAAGTTGTACTATCTGTCGAACTGCAGGTATTTACGTTTGTAGGAAAAATAGCGAACGACATGTCTACACGATTTTATTCCGAACTTGTAGTACTTACGACGTATTATATAACCGATTGTATCATCTGTGGACCGTTTGCCGGTCTATTTTCGTAACGCACCTTACAATCACAACTTCACTTCAGATGCTCTCAACAATCGCGTGGCAACTGTAACAAGTTCAAATTTTTACCGAGCCTATATCAGGGGTTATTCTAACTGCCGTGTGAAAGGGGACGAAGCAGCGTTGTCGGTTCGTACATAGTGTTGCCAGCCTCACTATTTTTCTGCCAAACTTCGTATATTGCAGTAAAAAGAATATGCAAGAATAATGGCGAAGTACATAACTTCATAATTAAGGCAATTACCTATGCCACAAAGAATACCGCCATTATTGAAACAGAAGACGGTCACACAAATTATTAGTACTTAGTTTAAAGAGTAAGTTTATCGAAAAGGTTTAGTTTTACTTAAGAAATATTTAAAAAAACGTAATTTTATTTGAAAATATTAAAGTTTCTAATTCATTGTCAAACGTTGACCTACATATTTTGAAATTTTTAATAATTTTTTGTAAATTTCAGGCCGAAGGTGAAACCCAATACTACACCAAAACTCTTTTAATTGATTTACGTAAAAGCCAGTCTTATAAAGGTAACGTTTCATTTGAACTACCGAAAAATGTCGTTCCTGGTTCTGAAAGCATCGAAGTATCAGTATTGGGCGATTTACTATGGTCATCTGTAATAAATTTGGATAATTTAATAAGAATTCCAACAGGCTGTGGAGAACAAAACCTTGTCCATTTTGTACCAAATTTAATAGTTTTAAATTATTTACTGAATACTCGTCAACTTACTCCAACAATACTTGAAGACGCTGTTAGTAATTTAGAGACGGCATATCAACAACAGTTAACATATAAACGTCCTGATGGATCGTTTAGTGCTTTTGGCAAAAGAGACACCAATAGCAGTGTTTGGTAAGAAATTATTAAAATAAATTGATTGCCTTTAATAATGGTTAATGTTTTTCTTTATTATTAGGATAACTGCTTATGTGGCACTTGCATTGAAACAAGCAAAACCTTTTATTTATGTTGACGATAATATTATTAGCCAAGCTTTGGAATGGTTGGAGAATAATCAAGCTGTTAATGGCAGCTTTATAGAAACTGGTACTATTATACATCAGGAAATACAAAATAATGACAAAAATTTAGCTCTAACTGCTTTCACAATAATGGCTTTTATCGAAAATCAGGTAAAAAAAATCGGAACCTACTGATTAAAAACAGCTAATTATTTTATTAACAGAAAACAAATCCCCTACACGCAAATACAATCGACAAAGGTTTGGATTATATTGCTCGATATATACAACAAACAGAAAATGTATACACAATTGCAATATGTACTTACACCCTCCATCTCGCAAATCACCCATCTAAACAAGTTACACTGAATTTATTGGATTCAAAATCTAAATCTGAAAATAACACTAAGTGGTGGACCGAACCAATTTCTAAGAATGAAGAGAAGAATCCATGGAATCGTTTGCCGAAATCACTCGATATTGAAGCGACATCTTACGCTTTATTAGCACTTTTAGAAGAAAATCTGTTAGATGATGCTTTACCAGTAGTAAATTGGTTAATACAACAACAAAATAGTCTTGGAGGTTTCACCTCATCACAAGATACTGTTATTGGAATGTTTGCTTTATTTAAAGTTGTATCAAAATTAAGCATAAATACCAATGTTGAAATAGAATATAAATATAAACAAGGAGGTGATCGTTTCCGTATACATCAGGACAACGCCATGATCGAACAAAAAGTGAAGGTAAATATGGCATTTTCTATATCAATCTGAACTTAGAAATTTAAAATTAATGTGAATGTTTCAGATCAATAATGAAGCTAGACAAATAAATGTCACGGCCCAAGGACAAGGTATTGCAATTTTCAGAGTATCTTATAAGTACAATACGAATGTCACTGGTCCATGGCCCCTGTTCACTTTAGATCCGCAAGTGGATAAAAATACAAATCAACATCATTTGCAGTTGTCTATATGCACAGCGTAAGTGTAAATATTTATGGCACTTCGTGCAATTTTTATCAAGTATTTTGCAGATTTGTGACCAGAAATCTAACGGCAAAACCTTTGAGTAACATGGCGGTAATGGAAGTAAGCTTACCGTCTGGCTTTACAGCCGATATTGACTCCTTACCTAGTTTGGAGGTATCACAAAATGTTCAAAAGGTAGAAACAAAAAATGGAGACACAACAATTGTTTTATATTTTAACAATCTTACCCTAACTGAATACTGTCCTACTGTATCAGCTTTTAGAACTCATAAAGTGGCAAAACAAAAGCCTGTTCCTGTTGTTGTTTATGACTACTACGATAGCTGTAAGTATATGTAAATTTAAGGTGTTCCTTTTTTTGCAAGTCTACCAAGTTAGAGATATATTTAAGTAAGAACAACACATCAGCTGACGTCTGTATGCGCAGTAAAAATCTAATAATTTCTGTAAAGCCTACCTTGAACAAGATCAGGTTTGTTCTGAAAAGAACAGTTTTTTTTGCAGAAACACTGAACCACTGGTAATCAAAATACAAAAATACAAATCAAAGCACAATCCAAAACTCCACTGGTAACTAAGAATCGCACTGTACTAACGACCGCCACTGAATAACGCGTCTGCCCCCAGAAACTTGGAAATGGAATAGTCCGACCGAAATTCGCGCTATGCGCCGATCACGTGATATGTTATTCTTATTTCATTTTAAGTCTACAATCCTTTTATTTTGATCTGAAATATGATTATGAAAATAAAAAGCATATAAGGTTGAATTACTCTGTTAAGATTCGATATAATGAAAAGTATGAAAAACTCAAACTAATTTTTACGGAAACATCATCAAATTAAAAATAGCAAGATGTCCATAAAAAGTATTCCCGAGTCCCTGATGGAGCATAGGGCCTCGACAAATTGCTTCCATTCCTGCCTCGATTGTTTTTTCTGCTTCTTTTTTTATTCTTCTCCAGGTTGTGCTTCGTTTGCCTCTCCTGCGGCTTCCTTATGGATTCCATAGTAACACAGTTTTGGCAATGTTATTGTCTCCACTTCATAGTATATGCCCTATTCGCCTCCATTTTCTTCTTTTAATTTGAATGCTTATTTCTTCTTGACTGGTACATTGCCACAGAGATTCATTGCATACGTAGTCCAACCACTTAATTTTGGTTATAATTCTTGTATTTTATTTATATTAGCCCTTGTTAGGATCCATGTTTCTTAAGCTGTATAAGAGTACCGCTTTCACATTTGTGTTACATATACGTATTTTTAAAGTTTTGTGTTACCTGGGTTGAGTTCCAAATTTGTGACTTTACCAATTCTGGCTTTAATGTTGAGCTTTGTTCCACCGTCCGTCCAAATTACACTACCTAGGTAAGTAAAGTTGCTAACATCTTTGATTGACTCTCCTTTGACCTGAAATGGTGTTGTATTGTTTGTTTGTACTCTTATGTAGAGCTTTGCAAGCAATTTTTTCACTAAAAACTTTTTCGTTCTTTTCTGCACATTTCATACGATATAATTACCCATCTATGTGAAATAGTGTTGAAAATATCCCGATGCTGAAATTTATACTGCGCATTTCTCGTACGCTTTGTTTAAACAATTTATGTTGCATTTGTTAACAATAATTTCAAGATAATTTTGGCAGCATCGGAATCTAGAAAGCATAAGCTTTCCAACGGTTTAATAATCATTGAGATATTCTAAAAAATAACCTTATAAATGCAATGTAAACGTAAAATTATTCAATTTTCATAATTTAAAAAAAATTCGAAAAATATTTGTTTGGGATTTTTGCAATCGCGGACAGATTGGCGTCCTCCAGATTTTGATCTGTAAGGTCATTCCGGGCAAGATACATAATTTTTTAAACTATATCATGATCGAATTTACGGCCCCCGATTCATGACATCCTGACTATTCGGTTTGGTCTTTGTTAAGACTCGTTAGTCTAAGCAAAATGAGTGAATAAGTAAGTCATTCAAGAACGAATGACTTGGGATGAATGAATCGATTGACCAAAAAGAATCGAACTTTCCATCTCTACTCTCATGCCTTTAATTTTTGATATGTTAATTTTAAGCCAATTTTTTTACAACATTTTGTGATATTTTGTTGATCAACGAGACACATGTCATCTGCATAGTCCAGATCGTCGATTCTTTTTTGCATATTCCACACTATTCCTTCTTGCTTGTTGATAGCTTGATGCATAACCCAGTCCAAAGCAAGGTTGAAATGGAGCAGAGACAGTGGACAACCTTGCTTAACCCCGTATCATTTTTATATTGTCGCTCAACCTTCCCTGATGCATTACTTTGGAACAGGATTCTTCATAGAGTTGCCTAATAATAGTTATTTGTATACTTTCACCTCACAATGTTTCTATGGAAACAACATAAATAAAACGCGTTTCGCGGCCGTCACCCGTAGTAACGCAATACAGACCGCGAAATCGGATCTCGCGTCCTGTATTGCGTACGCGAAATGACCTCTTCGCGTCCGGCTGCACAAAAAACATATTATTTTAGGTGGTATGCCTTTCAAAGCAAGTATTTGCCATAGAGCTTAATTATTGTGCCGCACACTCTCATAAAATCTACAAAAATTATATACCACCAGTTCGAGCAAATTGAGAGATCACTTTTCTTTGGTAGTTTAAATATTTTAAGGAGGGTAGGTAATAAACCTGCTACTTCCAGTTGTTTTATGTTACATTGCTTATATTCTTTTCGTGTTAGTGGCCCAGTGTCATGGCAATTGTTATCTTTGAGGTAGTCATTTGCTTTGTTAATTACTGGTCCCTTTATTTCTTGTTTTCTGAAGCAGTTGGGAATAGTATATTACATAACGAGGTGGAAAGCAGTTCATTCCTGTCGAGAGATAATTATAGTTAACCGAGACACGAAGCGTCGAGGTTCACTATATCTCGAGACAGTAATGAAACTTTTCACCAAGGTTTGTATCTACAATACTATTTTATTTTCAACCATACATAAGCAAGTTTTCATTTTCCGTAACAACAGTAACCAAGACGCCAAACATGACGTTTGTTTAATTAGCATCATAATTTGTGCATTAATTTGTGTCAGTTTATGTTTCTACAGGGATTACATATTTCAATTAATAATAATAATAATAAAGGCACTACACTCCTAGTGGAGTTTAGCTGCTTCTCTGTTGAAGCCTTTACAATCCTTTCTGTCTCGTGCTTGTGTTTGTGACTTTATCTTTTCCAGTTTTGCTACAACTTCTTTCCATTCCTTCCTGCTTCCTACTTTTTCTTTCCATTTTGTTATTCCCAAGCTTTTTAGATTTTCTTCCTTCCATCTGATTTTTGGCCTGCCTCTTCCTCTTCTATTTATTGCATTCCACTCCATTATCGCTCTTATTTTGCTGTTAGGTCTCGCTCTCCATACACGTCCTAGCCATTTAATTATTTTCGCTTTAAATACATGATATCATGTCATCTCCGTTTAATTATTTTTCTATTTCATGGTTCATTCTTCTTCTTATTTCATTCATTCCAATTTTTACTGGTCGTAGTATTATTCTAACTATTTTTCTTTCCATTACATTTAGAATGTCTTGTTCTTTTATTCTTAGATTCATGGTCTCTGCAGCATATATCACTACGGGTCTCATTATGGTTTTATAAATTTTCATCTTTGTTTTTATTTTGATTGACGCACTGCATAGTAGTTTTTTGTTTGCGTAATACGCTCTGTTTGCTGCTTGAATTTCCATGTTGTTTTCTCTGCTGTTTGTTAATGTAATTCCTAGATACTTGAACCTGGTTACTTCCTCAAATTCATATCTTCCTATTTTTATTTTACCTCTTGTGTCATGTCTTCCAATCCTCATTATTTTTGTTTATGTTTATTTGCAATCCCATTATTTTGCCTTCAGTTTCTATTTCATTTAGTATTTTTGCCATTATTGTTCTTTGTTTTGATATTATTACTAGGTCGTCCGCGTACGCGATTAGTTGTGCATCTCTTGTTCTCAATGTACCTTTTGTGCCTACCTTCCTTAATACGAATTCCAATGCTAGGCTAAACAGCGTGGCAGACAGTGTGTCACCCTGTCTAACTCCCTTGTTAATCTGGAATGTTTTTGTTTTTCTATTTTCTGTTTGTACGTTGGCGCTTGTCCTATTTAATGTCATTTGTACTAGTCTTCTCAGTTTACATGGTATTTTAAATTTCTCTAAGGCTGTCATTAATTTGCTCCTTTTTATTGAATCGAACGCCTATCTAAAATCGATTAATAAGATTTCTATTTCATTGTTATGTTCGTATGTTTTTTCAATTATTTATTTTACCATGTGTATCGCGTCAATTGTTGATCTTCCTTGTACGAAACCACATTGATATTCTCCTATTATGTTTTGGCATATTTCCCTAGCCTTCTTTGGATTATTGATGTTAGGATTTTGTATGTATTATTTACTAGTGTTATTCCTCTATAATTTTTACATAGTGCTTGATCTCCTTTCTTATGAATTGTTATTATTAAGGTGCGGATTTCTAGCAATAATCCTTTTTGTTATAAACGGTAGCAACCTGAAAATACCTTTATATGAGCACAAATCACAGTAAATGCAACGATATTTTGCAAACTTTTTTATGCTTTTTTTGCTTATTTCAAGATATTACGCTTATAGGTAATTTATATGCTTTTTTTCTGCTTATTTTATAATTATTAGGTTTTCCCGGGGTTTCTTTATGTTAATTTAAATAAAGCATTCAGATTGAAGAAGCTTTTCTTTCTTCAAAAATATTTTAACTGATAAAAGAAGAAATTTTACGGTTGACAATTTAGAAAATCATTTAATTATTAATTGTTATCGTAAGAAAGATTAAAATTATACCTAATTCAGAATAATTAACAGTTTAGTTACACAGATAATTAGTAGTTTTTTTGTTTATAATAAATACTCGGTAAATAATAGGTATTATGCTCGGTATTATGTACTTCTAAATGTTTTGTTTAACTTTTTTAAATAAAGGCATATTTTTTATGCTTATAATAAGGTTTTCGTACTATTTTTAAGCTTATTTCTTTGTTTTTTAAAGCTTTTTTAAGGGCTTCTTTCTAATTTTTTTGTGCTTATAAATCCGCACTCTAGTTATTATAGTTCAATTTTCTCACTCTTTAGCTTTAGGCATTTTGTCATAAGACCATATTGTCTTAATCAACTTGTAGGTACATATATCTCTTCATGCAGTTGTTCTCCTTCATATTTTATCATTTCCATATTTATGTTGTACTCACCAGGAGTTTTTCCATTTTTACCGTTCCCGATTATTTCTTTTACTTCCTCTAGTGTTGGTTCGTCTACGTTTTCTTCGTCTTCTTTTTTTATTTCTGTGTATTTTTATTCTTTCATCTGTTAATAATTCCTTGAAATGTTCTTCCCATATTAGTGTTCCTTCTTCTTTGCTCTCTGCTATTTTCCCGTTTTTGTTTCTTAAACCTTTTATTGTTTTCTTCACTGGTTTCTTTATCTCTTTTACTTTTTGATAGAACTTTCCTTAGTTGCATTTTGCCTTTTCTTTTTCTATCTATTCCATTTTATTTTGCAAGATATATTCTTTGCTTTTTTATAATAATGTTACTTTCTTTCCTTTTTGTATCATAGTTTGACTTATCGTCTTGATTTTTTGTTTGCACCCATCTTTCCCTCTACTTTTATGCTACATTCTTTGTTCCACCATTCATTCCTTCTTCTTTCGTTAGTTATTCCTACTTGTGCTGTCGCAGCGCTTCTCATTTCTTTATTTTCTGCCATTTTTTATTGACATCTGTTTCCACTAATGGCGCTTTTTTATTTTCAATTTGTGTTTCCAGGCATTTTTGTCTTTGTTCCAGTCCGTTTAGTTTTTCTATATTCCACCTGCTTTTATGTTTTGGTTTGTCGTTTTTTATAATTTTTTGCTTCATTGCTGCTGTGACCATAAAATGGTCGGAGTCAGCATTTGCCCCTCGATACGATCTTACGTTTTTGTCATTTCTTTTTCTCTTTTTTTGTTTATTAAAAAATGATCTATTTGATTTTCATATTTTTGTCCCGGTGACATCCATGTAATTTTACGTAATCTTTTCTGCTTATTATTTAATTACTGCTAATAATAATTCTACTGTAGCAATTAATTCGTGTAAGTAGTTTAATAGAGAGTTATTAGTTTGTTTTTTTTGAATATATACAGACAGATCAATAAAAAAACCAATTAGGGTAGGCTGTGAAATTGAATTATTTTGAATTGGTACTTTAGCCACATCCACAGAATGACATTTCTGACATGAATTTAAGGTTATAAACTTTGTTTACAATAAAAATGTCAAATTACAAACGTTATAAAATGTCATTCTGTGGATGTGGCTAAAGTACCAATTCAAAATAATTCAATTTCACAGCCTACACTAATTGGTTTTTTTATTGATCTGTCTGTACTTAAATTACAGTAAGACTTTTACTTTCTACCCAGGTGGGAAGTAACAGTCAGTATATGTCAATTTTTCAACTTACAAAACAACAAAACAGTTAGCAATAACGTCATTACATATATGGTTGATGGAAATAAAATTTTTTGCAACCACATTTTTTTAATGATTCTTCTGTAAACTGAGCCTGTATTCCCTGCTGATTGTTGCTATTTGTTTGTTCTAATATTGGGCTTTTCTCTTTGGATCGAATTCGCTTTTTCCTTTCTTTATCTCCTTCTTGTTCTTTACTGGGTTGCGCTATTTTCTTGCCATCAATTATAAGGAAATCATATTTTATTATCGTGTGTTTACCCTGTTGGCTAGCTTCCTTCATAAGTGGATACAGTTTCTACAACTTCTTTTGGAAAGTCCTCATTAATGTATATGTTGGTGTCTTTAGCGGCTTGCAAAATTTTCGTGCAGTAAGTTGTGAAAGGCACTTTAATTAGCAAAGATGCCCATAATTATGATAAATTATTAGAGCAAGGATAGTTATGCACTTTAAGATGCATAAATAAGCATGCACTTATGCACGAAACATATGTAAAATATGCACTTTGATATGCGGTAAATATTAAATTTATTATTATTATTTAAATATAAATAAAACTAAACAATTTATATTCTGTTCACTGATCTCGCGAACACTAGATCTATGTTGGCATGCACTGAACAATTGGTACCTATTGGCACAGAAAATTTGCTCTGTAATGTTGTTATTTCTGGTTACTATTTGATTGGAGGGAAATTTGAAATCTGACATTTAAACGATTTAAACAAATTAATTAATTATAAAAAAAAATTCATGCAATGTAACCTAAATGTTGAACCATGAATTTTACCGAAAGAGGGCAGAAGGCAATTTATCTATGTTATGATTGTTACGAAGAATTAAAAACTGCATACGGACACATGACAGCATAACTCAACATTTCAGGGAACTAAAAAATATCGCACTAAATTTTAAAAACGTGCTGTCAATTCAATAACAAAAAAATTCACCAGATATTTCAATTTAGTGCTTTTCATAGTAGTGAATAGATAGTACATAATTTAATTTAAACATTTTTACAATTAAAATTTGTTTTAAATTTTCAAATAAAAATCCTGGCCTTCTCTCCTTTAAAATGTAAAACAAACCATCCACTTTCTAAAGGGTAATGCATTTCAAGATTTCCAAATGAGATACCTAAATTAGTAATTATTGTAATTAATGGATTCTTGGAATTTATTTTCAAAGATTTTACTAAGCCTAATCCTCTTACCTGTTTACAAGCAACTTGTTCTAAGTAAAAACAAGGAATTCAAATCCTCTTATAACTTTCTTTTTGAGCAACTTGTTCTAGGTAAAAATGAGAAATATTTTGTGAATCATAATTCAAAAATGCTAACTAACTGTTCGTTAATAAGAGGAATTTCTGCAAGTCCGATACTTGGCCCTTCACAATCCACAAAATATATAAATAAAACCATGTAATATGTCATATATGCCTATTCTTGTTAAATATGCACTTGCCGAAAATATGCGTTTATACATGCAACATGCAAATGCATAAGTATCCTTGCTCTATAAATTATATATAAAATTCTATTTTACAGCTCGTCGAGCTCGTATATTTTACAAAACAAGGAGAACAACCTTATGTGATATATGTGATGATGACGATTGTGGAAACAGATGTACATCAGCTGATCCAAGGCAAGAAGAAAGTAGAGAACCAGGTGGATCGGCCATCATAACAAGTGGCTGGATATGTTTTGTTACTGTAATATTAGCTTTAGTACTTCAATATTAGGTCCTCAAAAAATATTTTTAACTTCTGTAATATTATTTTTTCTCTAACATCTATGACCAATGCCTGTTTTTTACTTATTTATTTAAAAACATCGCTTTAGTTGTTACTGCTTTTATCAGTCATGGTTGGGAAATGTACAACACTGTTGTAGTTGTAGTTTTCACAACTTAAATTAGCGAGCCACAGATATAAATTGGTTACATTTTTTGACTAATGTACTGATGCATCTATAGCTTGCCGATTTATGAAATGAAGATTGTACTTCGTTATATTATGTGATACATTCCAGTAACCGGCATGCTGGACACTAATGGTGAATCGGTAAAGTCTGGGGGTTTTGTCATATTAAAATATATCATATTTGGCCACTTAAAAAACAGATCTTAGTTATGGTTGTGTTACTATGTTATCGATACTATTACATACATGTTTAGTTCTTGTATAACATTTTTGTTAGTTAGGCAAATGTAATTGTGTTGATATACTTACTTGCATTTTTTAAATAACTACAGTTACCACATGAATTGGATTAAAAGCACAATATATGCCATTGTTACGTAGTCAAACATTTCAGGGAAAGTCTTAGAATAATTAGAAATCAATTTATTGAATCTACAAAATTATAAACAAATAGTTGTAAGAACATTTAATGACTGACTAATAACAGCTATTAATGTTAAGATTAACTAAAAATACATTACATGGTTCATAAAGCTACTTTTAAATAACTGTCCAGTCTTGTCAAATCAAAAGGAGTTAACTTAAAGATCACTAAGGGCTTACATTTGAATATATCACAACATTTTCAATTCGGTAAACCCTTAATGATGGTTATCAAATACCTCTTTTATGTTAAATTCTTATTCTATACAAAAATCTTAGAGAAAAACTGTGCCACGTAACAAGTACTAAAATGTGATATTAATTGTTACTTTATAACATAATGTTCTATTTAAATATGTACATTTTATAACATTAAAGACAAGACTAGTAAATTATGTATATTTATTTCTAATTTCCTTTACCTAATAAATGCAAGGAAAACTTATTAAAGGAACAGGTGATGTAATATGCGACCCAAGTTAATCAAATGTCTTATAATCAAAATATTGTAAAGGATCTAAATACGTGGAAATAAAAAATAGAAAATTGTAACATTCCTATAAAAGAAAATTTAGTACCAATAAAAAAATAACTAATAATTTACATTCTATAAACAAATAAAAGACACAGGTCTTATTCAGTTTGTGTTTCTGTTTTTTCAGCTTGAACATTTTTTGAACCATTTCTACCTATCATTTTTAGGAGTTTATTTTTTAATCTAACAATTAATTTTTCTGTGCTTTGCTGTTTAAGAACCAGTCTTTTAGTAGTAATATTATGTAAAGGACCGAAAGCAAGTGCAACTACTGTACAAGCTAAACATATCACATTGTAAGGCATACTAAAGTCAGGTGTTGGTAAAGTAATAACCATGACCTCTGTACGAACTTGTACAAGATAACCACTGCGAGAAGCATTGAAACTATCTGCAATTGTCAATCCATCTTGTGGTAAACCGGTGTAATTACGTGCCAAGGGTAACATGGATGAAATAATTGTAGAACCAATATAAAAACCATGACTAGCATCTGGTGGATATTCCGTCCACTTAAGAAAAACGTGTTCCAAATCAATTGAAATTGATGTTGTTGATTTAGATGGCAATCGAAGAACTAATTCTAAATAATATGCACGTTTTCTTAATTTTCCTGGAATGTATCTTTGGACAAGCGGTTTAAGAGCTTTACCATTGCACTGAATTTTTAATGTGTGCAAATAAATTGGTACATACCACGGTACAGTTTGTAAGACTACGACATCTAATGTACTCCAATGGTTGTTATAAACTTTAATTACTATACCACCTCGTTCTTGTCCATACCCTGTTAAATATTGATTTGCGTGTAAAGGAGGAGGAGAATTTAATAAAACATTTTGTTTTCCGGTGTACACAGCAGATAAACTTAAAGGTTCTGCCGATAATACATACTTTGCATATGTGTTTTCATGACCACCACGAATTGATGTTATGTATGTAGTTGGTTCAGGAGAGAGCTCAAAGGGAGCACTAATATTACTTGTTGTATCTACATATACTGTACTTGATTTTGCTAAAGGGCAAGGCCCTAAGATACCTTGACCAAATAAACGTCGCAAAGACCAATTACGAGTGCCTAGAATTGCATAATCGTAAACTAATGCTATCGATTGTTGTATCTCTAACGATCTGAGCTGACAATCGGCATCTCTACAAATAGGACGTAAATGAAGTGCAAGTGAATGATAACGAGAATTATGTATATATCCAGAATTTAAAAGAGAGGCAAGTCCTTTCTTTGATTCACACGGTAATAATTTCTTCCAAGGTGTTAAGTTTTCTGTACATACTATTTCTCTGGGTAATGACGAATATCTAAGGTAAGATGAATTAACAAACTGTTCGTTAATAACACCACTTGGTCGAAATGAATACTCAGGGCTAATACTGTTAGGTGTATTGATAAAGTTTAAGGAAGCACATATTAAACCTGAAAGCGAACTTGCAAGTTCTTTCCAATTTTTGTCAACATCTTTGGTATTTGATTTAAACCATGCCCACAATTCTGCACCCGGGGCTGCATTCGTGATTGGATAACCCCATGTTTCATAACGCCATAGACCTGTTGTTAAACTCAAGTGAAGTTCTTGAACATTGTGTCTTTCAATTATTTCTCCTAATGCTCTCGGAAAGAGGTGTGTATGATGAACTATACAAAAATTAAAGAATAATAAACAATACATCGTTTAAATAATAATAAACTTACATTTTTCAGTATCCAAATCTGTATCCCATTTTGTCGAAAAGTGTAAATGGGCGTAAAGCTGTTCACTGTACAATGGTTTTAAAAACAATTCTTCTGTAAAGCTATCCGATATACAGTACACAAGTGAAAGTAAACTTAAAATTTCACACAATATCACTAATACTTTCATCGTTATTAACTAGAGGTTTGTACTTAACATATATTTTATAATTTTAACTTATATTTTTATAAGTTTTAAGAACTTTCGTTTGAAGAGCAGAACCATAACCTTACATTATTTAAGGTGTGTTCAGCAAAAGATAACAAGTGCGTTCCACAGAACACTTAAAAAAAGTGCGTTCTAAAATTCAATCCGTGTACCTATTGATAGGGTTCAGTATTAGCCATTGAGGATTTATGCAGTGTTGTAACAGGTACTTCTTTTTTGGTACCTAGGTAAAGGTACAGGTACACAGAGAAAAAATTACCTAGTTACAGGTACAGGTATACTTTTACAAAAATACCTAGGTAAAAATACAGTTACCGTAAAAATGTACCTAAATATTGTAGGTACAGGTTTAGGTACAACCGCACAAATAATTTTTTTGATCGATTGTTAAAATTTAAATATAAAAAATACTACCATTTTTTAAATAAAATAAAATTTTTTCTTAAACATACCTACATCATGCACATCATTTATATTATTTATTTTTCTTGAAGAACAATAGAGTTTCAAGAGCCTCATCATAAAGCCTATTTCGTTTGGAAGTTAAAATTAAATTTGTCCTCCTGTACTAAACAGTCTTTCAATAGGAGCTGATGAGAGTATGATTGTATTATTTATTATTTAAAAATTCTTAAAATGATTTCATAATTAAATAGGGATTTTAAATTTTTTGACTCATCTTCAAAATACTTCACTATATTTTGCTAATATCAATGGCATCATCATTATCTTTCACTTTACCGTTAAATACGCTACACAAAATACCCAAATGACGCCAATAAAATTCGAACTATATGAATATATTGATATTCTCTTTATATCCACAATTATTGTTTAAATTTTTTTACGTAGTTTTACAGAGAAAATAGAATTTACGTTGTACCTACCTTAAGTTTTTATGTTTTTTAGGTACAAGGTAACTCTAAAAAATACCTAGGTATAGGTAAAGGTAATTCTAAAAATATGGACCTTTTAGTATACGAAGGTACAAGAGAAGTACCTAGGTACTTGTACCTAGGTACATTTACCTAGGTACGTCTCAACACTGGATTTATGTTTTGTGATTAGTGATTAGATTGATTCGATGGTATTAGTATTTTACGGGTGATTTTAATTTTAAAGCAAAGGAACTTTTATTTGGTTGTGGGTCTGTGTGTGGGATTGGAAACCTCAGAGTTTATTCCTTATTCTGAGTTGAAGAACTTATGATACCAATTTCAACACATCGAATTCTATGGTCATTTAACATTACTCCGAATACTGAGGGCTTCCACCTCTGATAGGTGTTTTTACCAATACAAGTAGGTATTGCATTGGTATGAGAGTTATATCTATTCGATAAGTGGTCAAGTCACAATCTGAGAGCTTTGGTTTGTAATGTAATCATGCTAATTGCCAAATTATTAGTTCTTCTTATTCATTTAGTTGCCTATTGTGCATCTGCCACATTTAGAAGATCAGCATAGGTATTTAGATTGAAGGCTAGGACCAAGGACCTTGTTCGTAGAAGTAGCCTGTAAGTTCTCAGTCCATGGGCGCCCGCAGGATTTTTTTCTCAGGGCGCCAAAAAATTGTATTTGAAGAATTTTTTGCAATTAACGAGTTGAAAAGTGTATGTTTTGAAGCACAAAATATGCAGTTATACTAAATTTTAACTCCCCCCCTGCGGGCGCCTATGTCTCATCAGTCCTTAGATTTCAAGACTCTTGCCCCCAAACCAGTCATAGTATTCTCATTGAAAACATTAAAGAGTTGCAGAAACTCGTATCATTAACTGCATGTATGTTTGCAAAAATCTTTGTAAAAAAAAATTATTTACCTATCATTCAGATATGGATGTAGTGGCAAAGGATGAAAGGAGCACAACGCTATTTAGTTATGCAGTTATGCTAATATTGCTAATGTCCCAAATAGGCAATGTCACAATAGAAGCAGCCCGAGATAATTAAAAAAAGAAGAGGAATTTCCACTATTTCATCTACAGTTGAGATCTTTAATTAGATTCATTAATTGTAGAAGTCAATTAAAAAATGTATAGTTCACCGCAAATGGCGCCACCGTTGTTTCTAATTTCGTCTTGGCTAAATGAAGTGGTAAGGCCTTATATGCAATATTAATTCAGCGGGCCTTGTGGAGAAATGTATAGTTCACCTCAAATGCCAACGCCACCGTTGTTTCTAAATGCGTGTTGGCTAAATGAAGTGGTAAGGCAAATTTTAATGATCCTAATAGATAGGCTCAGCCGAAAGAGAACAGCCCTCGTATGTGGAAGAAGCGTTACATCTTAGCGAAAATCTCATGAAACCTTTCCCAAGAAGACAACTTGACAATAGTAAACACGTTTTCAATTACAGACTGTCTCCTGCTCGGCAAATGGTCGAATGCACTTTTGGAATTTTAGTTGCCAAGTTTAGGTTAGGCCCTTCACACCTTGTTGGCATGGGGTGGGCCTGGCGTAATCCAGGATTGATCCACGAGGATCTGCTCCATGTCAATTGATGATGATGATGATGATGAGTTTAGAGTTTTTGGAGCTGGGCTTATTCGTGAATGTTTGTTGTACAACGACAATACATAGGTACATAATCAATTTCCTCTTCTACTGCAATGCAGTGTCGAGGCTCATTCACACTTGCTGGTGTGCAGTGGAGGTGATGGGTCCATTTTGGACTTGCATCACACTCCAACCAGCTTTCATCCACAACACGTTAATACATCTTAAACCTAAGCCTTAACTAATGAATTCGACCCAAATCGGCTCCATAATACTATGGCCACTACTCGCCGGCTAGCTAGCAGGCATTTACTTACCTGACTGAGCTACCCAGACTGCCGCTGTACAATGACAATGCAATACTTGATTATACATACAAACAACAAATGATAATAAAAAAACATATCTATATTTTGATAATGTAATATTTAACATTAATAATTAATTATACGCTGTTTTTGCACGTCATAGCAATTCCGTAGTATCTCGGTTTGAATATGACGACAATGTTTGATCTTTTGATCATACAATGATCCATTGTCTCTAACTAAACAAATTAATTTATCTATTTCTTCGACTGTCCATCCCCTCCATGTAATAATACTAATAAATATAAATTATAGAATCAACTGGTAATTTTTTGCAATAATTTTACTGCTAGAACCCGATGAACGTGTATGCCGTGTTTTATAAATGACGGAAAACTTATCAACTGTTCATCGATCACCGACCAAAATTTCGAACAAGTCCTAAAGTTCGAACCCCTCATTACAGTACGATGGGATGTATTTAAATATATTGGCGTAAAAAGTTGGTCGATTGCAGACGGTCGACACGGTAGGGAAACTGTTGAGACCTTGGTATAAGGTGTTTCATGTGTGGCATTCTGAAATGCAAAAAGCAGCACATTAGGTTACTGGGACTGAATCCAATCAAAAACAAGGGCTGGTTCTGGACCAAATTAGGTAAAGATTTTACCTTCTTCTTCCGCTTATAGCCGAAGCTTAGGGCAATGGCCTGTTATTTAACTAATTAGTATGAGTTCTATGAACCCTCTTTGCACGTATGCTGGGCAGGAGGTTAACTTTACTCATCGAACGAGGAGAAAAAGATAGGCTTACAATGGTACGAGCTTGAGGTGCCTGCTTCAGGAATCTAACTAGATGCCTACAAGACAGACTGAGGCCTTTTACATGTAGCAATCTGCTCCTCTAAGATTTTACCAAAGTACCTACTTAAATCGCTTTGAAATTTTCGTTATAATTACAACCAGTGGCGGCTCGTCTATAGGGGCCTTAGGAGCCGGCCCCACCTACATTTGTATAACTAACCCAATAATTGTAGTTTAAAAAAATATGTTTCTTGTACCTAATTATTATTTTTGATCTATTTCCAACACGTTTTATTGCAATAGCAATATTGTATAATGCGACTTAGTACGGTCTTTGAGGCCAGCCGTGTATTTTGCATGTGTTTGCTTACCGGGCGCAAAGCTTATCTTGGGGTCCGTTTAGTCTGGCCCGTCATTGCGTTTGTACTTAAATAGCGCGCGATTCTTTCATTGCCTTATTATTTTTTCCTCGTTGTTGATCTGTTTTATTGTTTTTAGTGTGTTTAATTATTGTTGTCGTTTTTTGTTACAATTTATTTTAAAGTTTAAATTTTTATTACGTCCATAAACGATACATTTTAACTATGAACAAAATCAATAGTTTATCGGAAAAACGTTTCTCGTTATTAAGTCTAGAAGAATAAAAAAATTAAATTGTTTTTGTCCCCTGGCCCCATCTGTTTCTATTGTCACCAGCCGCCACTGATTACAACTAATTCATAAAAAAAATAAAAATCAAATAAGAACAAAATATATCTCATACCAGTCTTCAATACATAAAAATGTATACCAGATGGGTTTCAAAAATGCTTAGAAACTAACACAAGATGAGTTTTTGGAACGATACAACAGGGAAGGTGAAGTATTTTTTAGACTGTATCACAAAACCAAAAGACTTGAAACAGTTTTTTGGGATAGGAAAGGAGTTCTCCTGATTAATTTCTCCCTTGTGGAGAAACCATCAATGTCGATTGGTATTTTCTAACAACAGGTTACAGCGATCTATACCGAAGTGTGGGTAAAGCTAGCTCAACAGAGGAATGTGTTTACTTCATAATAAAGGTTGACTGCATATTGCTGAAAGAATCCAATTATTGTTATAGAAGTTAAAATGAAAATCTCTTTATCTTATAATCCAGATCTAATACCATCCGTCTTGCATCTCTATACAATTTGGATCTATTTTTAAATGAAAGAAAAGAAGTCATACACGTTGTCCCCTGAAATTTTGAATACGGGCATTTGAATGCATTACTTGGCGCTTAGTTACTACGCTCGTTTTTTGCATAGCTGAGTCAAATATTTGAATTCATTAAGCAACGAAGGACAAAATCAGAAAATCACAGTGCCTACAAACACATTACATTACTCATATTCAAAATTTCAGGGGACAACGTGTAGATTTATGTATAAATTGACTATGACATTATTTTTTAACCATCCTTTATGAACAAAAAATATTTCCCAAATTTTATTAAGTTGGTTTCCCAGTTTTAATTCCCACACAAATGTCAATTTCATCCGTCATAGTTATATTTCATAAACACATAAAAATATGTTTTAAATTAGTTATGAGTAGACACAACCGTGAGTCAAATTCAGAATACAGATCAAAACAAAGACTTTTCTGTTGTTCATGTTTTACTAAGAAGAGATCGTCAAATCCTTCTCCACTATTCGAATATTCAGACGGGAATGAACCATACGATTATGTTGTAGAAAAACTTGCTATTAGAAAGGTACCTTTAAGTTTATTTGCAACAGCAGAAGATTTAGAAGGGCAAAGTGTAACTTCTGCAACGACTCAACCAGGTATAAGTAAAAGAACAGAAAAACGAGTACCAACTACTGGCCCATTAGCTGCATCCAAGTCATCTGTAACATTTTCATCATATTATAAGATGGTACCAGCGGTAGATGCAGATCATATTTCACGCAGTACCTTAACTCGACCAGAAACTTTATTTGCAACAATATCTGGAGGACCAGAAGAAGAATTGGCATGTATCAGTGGAAAACGACATCAAAAGGGCCCAACCATATTATCAGATGATGATGAATCACTACTGGTCTCACACATTTTAAACAAGCATTCTTCATTATATACTCTCGATAGTAAAGAACAGATTCCAAAAGATCCAGACCATTTTTCAAAGCATAAAACAGTTGTACCAGAAAGTGTTAAACATGTTATTAGTAGGCAACAACCTTCACATAAAAATAAGGTAAGTATTGCTATTACTAAACAGCATTTCAATTCTAGTCAGTTAAGCAAAAAAAAATATACCTACTAACATTAAGATATTTTTATACTAATAACTTATTTAATGCACAAATTTTCATAACACCAGTTTCTATTTGAAGTGTACCCACCTACTTTCTAGATTCAAGTAGAGGTACACAAGAGCTCTACAAGTAAAGTTTCCCCATCATCCAAAAAGACTAGTATGCCACCTGATATTCAGCAAACAATTAATGCTCTCGGATTTGCACAAAAACACCATATACCAGGAATTCCCCCAAAAAATCAAAAAAGTTTACCACCACAAAGTCCTATCACCGATGATTCTGCTGAGAAAGAACTCCGTAATGTGCTTGGTACACTTAAAAATTATAACATTTAGAAATTTTACTTATAATTAACCTCAGTTTTATTATTTTGTAGTAGTAACTGATAATATTCAAGAATCACCATTATATGCAACGAGTGCTCATATGCTTGAAACGAATAATAGGATGTTTGAAGGAAAAAAAGGATACTTAAGCAATAAACAAAGATCTGAACATGATGAACTATTATCAGCGGTGAAAAATTAATATGTAAAATATAGTGAGTTTCTTGATCATTTGCATTTGTAGGTAACATTCGATTCACGATTTGTGAAAAATGCAGCTGCCCAACAAAATGCCAAAAGTGTTTTGGTGGCAACAAACAAACCATATGATGAGTTACCTTTTGTAAGGAATTCAGCAGGCCCGCTATATTGTTCAGATCATATGGATAAATGTACTATGGCAACATCGGTTAAAAGCACCAATGAAGTTCAACTTTCACCAGGAGATGAGATGGTGAATACGTTAAATAATTCTGATCATTGCACTGAAATTAGTCAGTTAAAAGGACAAAATTTAAAATGGAAAATTATTATTAAACATCACTCAGGTAAATATTTACTTGACGTAAATTTTGTTTTTGTTAGTACCTGTTTGAAGATCGGCTAATTAATCAATTAATATTAGTAGGTACTTAAACGGGGAACAATTAAATGATACTTTAGTTTAGTTTAGCCTTTTATTGTTACTAACACAAAGAACGTTGTTAACACGTGCAAAAACCGCAGAAGAGGCTTGGAATAATCTCAGCAAAGCATATGAAGACAGAGGTCTTACTAGGCGGCTTGGGTTGCTAAAGAATCTGTTGAGAATAGAGCTTGCGAACTTTGAGAGCATGGAAGACTACATTACAGAAATTATGTCGTTATCACAGAAATTAGCAGATATCAGCAGTCCGATTGAAGATGAGTTCATTGGAGTAATTATGCTGGCAGGGCTACCGAGTCACTACGACCCTATGGTAATGGCCTTAGAAGGATCTGGTGCTGCGATAACAAGTGATTTAGTGAAGAACAAATTACTTCAGGAAGATATCAGGCGAGACAGTGACAAAGGAAAACAGTCAAGGGATGCAGCATTCGCAATCAAATACAGGTGTAAACAGAAAGAAAGTGGGGCATCACATATTAACAGAAAAATTGGAAATGCTTTAATTGTAATGAAATTGGACACAAGAAGTTTAACTGTCCAAAACTCAAAGGGCAGGACAAAATCAATGTCGTGGCATCAGAAACAAGCAAGAAAAATGACTGGTCACTGCTTACCACACTTCCAGCAACAGTTGGTGATCACGAATGGTGTGTAGATTCAGGGGCTACAACGCATATGACCATAGCGACTGGTTGCAGAACTTCACGGAAACGAGCAACAAGGAAATCACAGTGGCGAATGATGCGAAGTTGTACAGTACCGGAACTGGTGATGTGTTGGTGAACTTGAAACCGGGGCCTGAACCACGAACTATATCGGGAGTTATGCATGTACCAAAATTCAAATACAACAATTAGTGGGGTAAACGGTTAGCTATTGAACTAAATTCTGATGATTCATAATTCTGATAGAGTCCTAGGTAGCATTAATTAAATAATCCCTTAGCTAAGGCAAGGGTGTCCAATTTTTTTAATGCAAGGGTTGAATGTGGTAGGCGGAATAGGCATGAACGACGTTGCTCTGAAAATAAAGATTTAATTAAACTGTGTTTCATTTACCTAGTGTAATTACAGTTTTCTTAAGGTTTATTTGAAGACCCCATTTTCTATATTCATCATTTTTTTCAGCATGTATGAGACGTCATCTTTATCTTCCGCGAATAGAACTTGATCGTCAACAAAGGGCAAGAAAGACAGCTTGTCGTCGTATATGCTTATCCCCATTTTTCCACACTTACTTCTCCATTCTTTAAGTACTTTATTCAAGTAAATTTTAAATAGTGTTGGAGCTATACAACACCCTTGTCGTAGTCCCTTGCTGACTTCAAATTCGGTAGATAGAATCTTTCCAACCTTAATGTAGCTAGTATTCTAGATATAAAGGTGCTTTATGGCTTGTATGTATTTATGTTTTATATTCTGATCTTTCGTTGCTTGCCATAGTTTTGATAGTGGAACGCTGACATATGCAATATGTTAGTCAATATACACCAGATAAGTTTCAAGATTGTGAGCTAATAGTCTGTCTGTTACTTGCCGTATGATGAAGATATTATCAATGTAGGATCCACCTGCACGGAAGCCACTTTGATCCTCTTCCTCTTCCATATCTCCCTCTAGTCTTTTTTTGTAAGATCTTACCATAAATTCTTCCTATTGAGCTTAAGACACTTAACCCCCGATAATTAGCGCAATCGTCTTTACTTCTTTTTTTGAACACATTGGTAATGATCCCCTTCTTGAAGTCACCTGGTGTTTCATTCCTGAACAAACAATAGTTATAAAGTTTTGAAAGTAGTTCAAATATAATAGTTGGAGCAGCCTTTATCAATTCCGCATCTACCCCTCCTGGTCCTGGTGCTTTACATTTTTTTCAAGTTTATTCGTTTGTTCTTAACTTCATCTGGCGTTATGTCTTCTATATCGTCGTTACTGGGGTTTAAATTAATAAAGCTATCTTTGAATTCTATTCTATTTTCTGTTAGCACTGTTTCATAATATTGTTTCCACTGTTTATCAGGTGTAAAGTATTATTTCTTTCATTAGTTCTAAAATTGCGTACCTACTAATTTCCACGCTTCTCTGGATCTAGTATTACCAATATATGTTTGCTGGTTTCTTCACACTTTCTGTCCCATGCTTCGATTTTTTGTTTGATTATATGTTTCTTAACTTCCCTCTTAGTCTAGCATAGTATTTACAGTCTTCGGTGTTCTGAGTTGTCAACCACTTATCGAACGCATGGTTTCGTTTAATTCACTTAACCTTTTCCCTAATCTGAATTTGTATAGAAACAGAACTGATGAATCTTGCAAGAGATGCAACTGGTATTTGGGAAAAGAATCTTTTGTATCTATTTTTTTCTCTGCTTCATTTTCAGATTGTAACTTATGAAATGGAAAATACAATTTAGCTCCAGGTAGATAATGATCAGATTCGCTCATTGCTCCTCTGTATACTCGGGTGCCTTCTACTTTAATAATGTTATTTTGTTTTCCTATTACATAATACTCAGTTCAGACAGATTGTGCAGTTTAAAGATAAAAGTTAAATATAAGAATAATAATAAATGCCCATGCCCCGTCTGAAGGAAAAGATGAAGAGGAGAAGAATGCTTACTATGAGGAGGTGGCAAAATTATACCAAGAACTACCAAATAGCGATATCAAAATGGCCATAGGCGATTTTAATGCTCAACTAGGAACGGAGCAGATATACAAGCCGGTTATAGGAAGTTATAGCAAACATTCAGATAGCAATGACAATAGTAGAAAGCTAATCAAGTTTGCCCTAGAAAGAAACTTAAATATTGCATCGACGTACTTCCAACACAAAGAAATCCACAAGGGTATATGGGCGTCACCAGACGGTGGAGTACCTAGTTAATCAAATAGACCATATGCTTGTTGAATCGAAAGAATTGCTAATGGTGAAAGATGTGAGGAGTTACAGGGGCGCGTGTGCTAACTCTGAATTTTCTGGTCAAAGTGAGAATAAGTGTATCAAGACCGAAGAGAGTTGGGAAGAGAAAGAAGAATAGGCGGAGATATAAAAGATTCAGCGGGGAAATGGAATAGATCACCCGACACTACAAACACAAATTAGGGTTAGAGCTAGAGAAATTGGAGGGTGCTTCAAATATAGAAGATGGATGGAATGGATTAGAGAATGCAATACTAAAATCATCTGAAGTGTTGTGTCACAAGCGGCAGGCAAAATGATTTGAGAATGAGTGCAGAGAGGCAATTTTAAGAAGGAACCAAGTTAGAATAGTAATGCTAACAAGCAATACAACAAAAATAAGGGCGAAATATGAAGAAGCTAGAAGAGAAGCAAAGCAAATCTGCCGAAGTAAAAAAGGCTATGGATACAGCAAAAGTTAAAAACAATTGAAGAAAATTTTGCCAACAAGGAAATAAGAAAGAAACTTCTATCAGGAGGTGAAGAAGAAGAAAGGAGGTCTCAAGAGAATGCCGTTGTTCTGTAACGACAAGGATGGAAATTTAGTTGGCGGAACCACAGAGAAATTAGAGCAATGAAATACTGAATGAAGACAGTGAGAATGAGGTAGAAGAGGAATCAAAATTGGCGATTATCAGTGCGGCTTTTGGAAGAACAGATTGGTGAGTGATAAAATTTTCACTATAAAGCAGCTAATCCTGATATTTATTGACTCTATGGAGGAATTAAGAGGAATAACATGTTTAATGCGCTAGAAGAACTTGGAGTCGCTTCTAAATTGATACGATTGGTCAAAATTACGCTGAAAGGGCCCAAGAGCAAAGTGCAAGTAGATGGGAATTTGTCAGAAGCTTTGGAAGTCAATCGCGGTTTGAGACAGGGGGATCCCCTCTCGCCGATTTTGTTCAATCTAATTCTGGAGAAAGTGATACGAGATAGCAAAATTTATACTAAAGGTCTGATATATCGCCATAGCCACCAAGCAGTAGCATACGCGGATGACCTAGTCATAATTACAAGATCTAAGGCAGAAATGAAGGATGTGTTAATCAGGTTGCAAAAGACTGCTGGAGAATATGGGGCTACAATTTAACGAGGGCAAAACTAAATTTATGAAAGTGAGAGGCTTGACAAAGATAGTAGAGTGACTTGCAAGTTAAAACTGCTGGGAGTGTTGATTACAAATGACGGAGGGGACAGTCTAGAAGTTAATGCGCAGATAGCTAAAGGCAGTAAAAGTGCGGGAGCGTTTTTTGCGGCTATTTATAGAAAATTATTTATCAAGATGTGCAAAAGTGAGACTATATAAAACTGTCGTCCGGCCGGTAGTGTTATACGGAAGCGAGATGTGGGCAATGAATAAAAGTAATCAGCAGAAGTTACACATATGGGAAAGGAAGATTCTAAGGCGGATTTTTAAGGGCAAAAGGGTGAATGACCAGTGGTTGAGGAGATCGAATGCTAAAGTGATGGAGCTTTATAGGGATCCAAGCTTATCCCAAGAAATCAGGGCCCAAAGAATCAGGTGGTTGGGGCATGTGAAAAGACTGGAGAACGGTAGGGCTACAAAACAAGTGTTACAGCATGGAGTGGAGGGTAAAAGGTGGAGAGGAAGGTCGAAGAATAAATGGTTGGAATCGGTGAAAGCGGACTTGAAAACACTTAACATTAAAAATTGGATGCAGAAGGTCTTGGACCGGAAAGTGTGGAAAGCCATAACTCAACAAGCCTTGGACCTCTAGCCCTGTAGGGTTTTTATATCTTATACACTACATAATCAATTATAGATTTTAGTTTCCGTGTATGTTGTAGGTACCCAACTAAATTTATGTATTTTTTTATGCTTGAAAAATCCAGAATTCTATTAATCTCTCTCCATTGTTATTAACTACTTCCTCCACAAAATTACTCACTATACTATTATTTTTCTGCCTGCCAACCCTTCCATTAAAATCACCCAGCCCTTTTTGGTTCTTTATTTTATCCAAAAGTATTGTCAATTTCTCGTAACATTTTTTTCAAAGTCTGTAACCCCATCAATAGGAGAGTAGGCGGCTATAATAATAACATCGTACCCTTTAATCTTCATTTCAACTTGCAGGAGATACTCATTTATACAGTCCCATTTTTTAATGCTAGATTTTTGTTTTTTATTTATTGCGATGAATATGCCCTTTTTAGCTCTGCGGTCTTTGTCAACGCCGCTATATACCTGAATGTAACTACATATATAGTTCTTCTATCCCATTCCCTTTCTCTTTTGTCTCTGACAAAACGACTAGTTATGTCTAACTTAGATCGTTCCAATTGTTTAACAATTTTAGGTATTCCAGGTTCCGTAATTCATACACCGTTTCCGTAATTGATAATTGGTTCTAATTCTTCAGTATTAGCAATAATTAAAATTGACGGTTCATGAGATAAATTTGAATGATACTGGTTGGTTAAATTAGGGAGCTAAGAGCATAAATAAAAACTATTTGTACATTGTACAAGTTTAGAGTGGTTGTATTACCTTTGCAATATTCCCAACAAAAGTAATTGTTTCTTAATATTGCACTACATAATCGTAAAAGATATTTAAATATAAAACTATTTCAGATAAGAATAAACAAGAAGGGCAAAATACTCCAACCACAACTGATTCAGATAGTGAGTCAGATGATGAAACTTATACCCATGATAGAAGTTCGTCTCGGTAGCGTAGATATAATGATTTTATGTAACATTAACAGAATAAAATTTTAAGACTTTTAACAAATTTTTAATAATCCTACATGGTTTTTTAACAAGCACATGTAATTTATCTAACTTATCAGATATATAGGTATATAAGTTGAAAAATACATGAAGATGCTTAATCTAAACTTGAACGTTTCTTATATTTTTGTAGTTCAGCAGAACGTTTTCTTTCATTGCCTCTTTCTTTTTTCTCATGGTGTTCTTCTTTTTTATCTCTCGTTTCTCTCTTCTCATTCTTTTTTTCTCTTTTACTTACTAATTGTTCTTCTGTTTGAGGCCTTTTTTGTGTTACACTTGCTTTATTAGAATCAATTTTACTATCTTTCTGTCTTGGTAACTGTGTTTCATCATCACTATAATATGCTTGTTGATCAATGTAATCCATAATATTAATAATGTCTCTTTGAAAACGTGGTTTTTTAGTCAATGTCGGTGTAATATTTAATAATCCTTCAATTTCTTTACTTGTCTCATGCTTATATGTCTGAGATTCTAATTCAATTTCATTTTGAACACTTTCAAGAGTGGCTCGGTCTTTTTCAAAAGATGTTTTTGTTTTTTTATGCGTTAATTTTGGAATAGTAGGTATATTAATTGGCTGTGGATGTGAGATTGAAATACTTCTAAATCTATATGTTGAAGAATGTTGTTGTAATTGAGACCGAGCTATGAGTTCTCGAGGCGCTGTAAATTGTGTTGATAAAATAAGTTTATTGTCTTCATCCTCGTTGAATATAAAAAAAGTGTCAGGAACAGCCGGTAAGCATGTTTTTAAGAGATGGATTAAGAAGAATACTATTATTATAATCATTATGGTACCACACGACACAACCAGCCACAATCGTTTATATCTTCCCTCTAAATAATTAATTAATTTTTTATGTTGTAGGCTGCATTAAATAAAATAAAAATCTAAAACAAACCATCACAAATTCGTACATCTTCATCATTAGCAGCAGCACCACCACAGTTAATATTTTCATCACATAGAAGTTCTCTGCTGATGCATACAGAAAAATTAGAAATGATACAAGGAACTTCCCTCAAATTATCACATCGTTCATATTGACTCAATCCTTAAAAATTAATTAATATAGTTTTTTTTTAATATAATTTTTTGTTACATATACTCCTTGCAGATGTTGCAGTCAATTTAACAGTTTCAAACAAACTTTTGCTTACTATTTTTATGGAAACATTTTCAGAACCCGTGATTATACTGTACACAGGGGTAGCAAAATAGCCGAATTGTAACTTATTGACTTCGTTACAAACATTAATTTCCTGTTTCATATTTGGTTCGTCAATCTAAAATAAAATTACTAAAGAAAACGTATTTAAATATATCATTCAAGTGTGATACATATATATTGCTGTTAGAATCTTGGCAAGCATTTTTCAGACCTTCTGTATGATCGGGAAATTCAACTACGAGTATTAAGTAAACTGCGTTATTTCCACCAACTGTGTAGAAAGTTATTTCACAGTTTGGATACAAATCATTATCCGATATTATTATAACAACAGAATCAGAAACTCCCATTCCAAATGTTAAATATATATTAGTATGTAAATCATCTATACATGTTGTACTCATATCTAAAGAATGCATTTTCTAAATCATGTAGATTTAATACTAAATCAGTTGTACCCGTCATTAATTCTATTTGACTGTTAGCACCAAATTCATCTGCTTTTACACCAGAAATGTAGGTTACAAAGTATATGAAGAATATTTTCATGTTACAAACTAAATTATATTTTTATAGCAACATTTAATATATAGAATTATCGACTGAAGTTATGACTTGACATATGTAAATAAAATTGTGCCTACTTAGTTTTTATAGTATCCAATCAAACACAAACAGATGGATGCAATGGTGTAGGAAATTGCAAGGTTGCTGCAAAACCTTAAGTTCCGTGCCACTGCGACGTTTGAATCCATAAAGATTCCTTTTGGAAGTAGAAGTTCCTTGAGTCCAGCAAAACTTTGGTTGGGTAGTGCCAATTACTATAGCAATCTTCTTCTTCTTCGGGTGCCATCTTCTAACGAAGGTCGGCTATCATCGTGGCAATCCTGACTCTGTTAACTGCCGCTCTAAACAATTCGACTGAGCTGCATCTATACCACTCTCTAAGGTTCTTCAACCAAGAGACTCGTCTTCTCCCTACATTTCTCCTTCCACAAATCTTTCCCTGCATGATTGTATGGAGTAACGAATACTTTTCTCCTCTTATGACATGCGCAAGGTATTTTAGTTTTCTTCTTTTTATGGTGTTGATAACTTCTACCTGTTTGTTCATACGATTGAGTACTTCTACGTTGGTGACTCTGTCCGTCCAAGGTATGCGTCTGTAAGTCCACATTTCAAAAGCCTCGACTCTCCTCTCATCTGTCTTCTTTATTGTCCAGGCTTCTATTCCATAAAGTAGTGTTGAGAAAACACAGCATCTTGCCATTCTCATTCTAAGCGAAAGATTTAAATTCTTGCTAGTTAGCATTTTTTTCATTTTCATAAAGGCATTTCTGGCTATTTAAATGCGAGTTCTTATTTCTAAAGTTTGATCTCCTGAATAAGTAAGCCATGTGCCTAAATATTTGTACTTATATTATTAATGGTGAGATCGGCTTGTATGTTCTACTTCTTGGTGAAGATCATGAATCTGGTCTTTTGTAAATTTATTTTTAAGCCGTATTCTTCACTCACGTTGTTCACTCTTTCCGCCATTATTTGTAGGTCTTCGATGTTGTCCGCAATGATCACCGTGTCATCGGCGTAGCGTAAGTTATTCACTGGTTGTCCATTTATAATATAGCAATCAATCTTGCCCAATTAACAAGCAAACATAAATATCCCATGTAGTTTGTTAAATTCTGAACAAGTTCCGTTTATTATTTTACATATTTACATGCCCTTTTTCGGAGGTGAGTCCCTTTTTCGGATGTGAGTTAAAACATAAGTCCCTTGATAACATAAATATTATTTAATTTGTGTATTAAATTCTTTGTTTTTCTTTCAAGTGAGATTTAGGTTTGTGGGTGCCAGGTATTTGGTACCTATGTGTTGAAAATATTGCCAAATTCAGAGGGCTTCTATCTATAACTGAAAAACCGACTCTAAACTTCACACACCTTTAATTATTACTGTGGGCATTAATAGTACATACCTACTTTACTAAATTTTGTCGGAATTTAGAGGGCTTCCATTTTTAGTCAGGATTTTTATTATGTCAGATATATTGCAACAAAGACGAATATTAAAATATTAACCAAAGCTTGAATTGCATTCAAGTTCAAATTCACTAGTACACGAGTGTTGATATGACGTCATTCAATCAGGTCATTCCCCTGACCCCTGACAAAGGCACGTGGCAAAGTTGCATCTCTTAAAGAATGCAAGTTAGTCACGTATGTAGTGCATCGTACTCATCTAATCTGATACGCGCCACGCGCTAGGGATAAGACATGTAATTCGAGAGAAGGGAGTCGATTTACTGTATAAAAGCGGAACGGAGTCATATGAACGAGATTTTATACTCCACCATCAAGCATACAGTACCACGGTAAATCGACACCCTTCAAGATGTGAATACATGTAAGATTGTTTAATATTAACTTAACTTTAATTTGTGTAAAGTTCACTCTATGGACTTAGCCGTTTAAATGTAATTCTGGACATAGTAGTTTTAAATGTGATTGGGACTTAGCATAATTTTGTATATCTTTAAAAGGTAATCAGAACTTAGAGTAATTTATATTTGTTCACTTCGAAGCTGGACTTGTAATAACTTATATCAATGTACTTTGAACTGGGACTTGGAAACATTTATATTGTTTTGTAAAGCGTATAGAAAATACATGATTGTTAGTTGAATTGGACTTTGAATTAAAACCTCTCGCACAGCTACTCATCCGACTCATCTCTGCGAGTTAGGTGTTTGGTGTGCCGTTTAATACCTACATACTGCACCATGTTCACCATCCTTCCTTACAGTGCATTTTATCCCATCATGAAGTTGCTGGATCATTTTTAGGAGTTTATGTGGACACCCCATTTTGTTTGGTACCTACAATCCATTGTGCTTTTTGGGGGACCCGATCAAAGGTCGTCTCCAGGTCTACAAAACACATCTAAACAAGTGGCGGCTCGTGAATTTTTAGGGGTAAGAGCTGCAGAAAAAATAACTCTAAATTAATGAGCAAATCTTACTATAATTTTATTTAGGTAATTCTACAATGATAAACAAAACACACAGCGTACGTGTATTATTAAGAAAAGTATATGTACATAATTATGTAGTAATTCTGTAATTGTATAGCAACTTGTTTGCTAAATAAACGTCTATACTATTATTATTATTATTACCACTACGTAAACACAGCATGCGTAACTGTTCGAAACAAATCGTTCTCTCTAACCAGCGGCAAATGACTAATTGAGCGCCAGTTTAGGCCGCTTCAATGCCACCTAAATTTTAAAGCTTTAAACTATAATCTACTCAATTTCCGCTCGGAAGCTTTGAATTCATGTATTATGATGTGCACAGTCTATTCGGAAGCGATTTAATTAATGTCTAAGAATAGCTAGTTAATCGCTATACCAAGTACGATTGTTACCGTAGCATATACTCGAGTTTTCCCGAAAATATAATGTAATGCTGTTTAAACGTTCACGTTTACGTATTATTTAAAACAGCATTACATTGTATTTTCAACTTTAGACATTAATTAAATAGCTTCCGAAAAGACCACGTACATCATAATACATGAATTCAAAGCTTTCGGACGGAATACACCGAACAACGTGCGCAAATAGGGTAGATTATGGTTTAACGCATTCAGAATATTCAGATTTAATATTTAACTGATATCATAGCCCCCCATACACTAGCGGTTAAATCGGACAGATTTCATCGCAAAGATTGCATCCACGGTTCAGGCTCGCCAAGGACGCCAAGTACTAAAACTGTGATTACTCACTAACGATACATACCGATTCACATACTAAATCGCCCAACTTAATGTGTGAGTTCAAAACCGTATGTTAGTGGTAGAAAAATTTCGACATCTTGGAACCGTTTTGATTCGGCTCGTGGTCTTTTAAGAATTCTAAAACTTTTGGTGTGATCCGTGTTGTTTTTGGACTTTTGTTTAACGGATCTATATTCAATGCTTAGGTTTTTTGGCATTGTTTCTATAATAAAACAGTAAATAAGTATTAAGTAATAAAGGCTTCAAATAACATTTAATAAAAATTCAGAAAAAAACAGTAGTAAGGAAAAATAAATTTTAATAGATATTCAAATAGTCCTCCGTTTTGAGCTAAGCAATACCTTAGTCCTTAGTCTGTTGTAGAAACTATTTCTTGCGTTAGCCAACTTCTTGTCAGTAATTAACGCGCATTCAGCAACTATTGCTTCTCTCAAAAAATTAATATCTGGGTGGCGTCTTTTGTAAATTTTGCTTTTAAGGTGTCCCCACAGGAAGAAGTCGCAAGGTGCTAAATCAGGAGATCTTGCTGGCCAATTTATAGCACCACCTCTACCAATCCAATGATTTGGAAATGAATCATTTAAAAAATTTTAACATCTAAACCAAAATGCGCGGGACAGCCGTCTTGTTGGAACTAAATCTTCTGATTTTCTATTGCAACTTCTTCCAATGCAGGTCCTACCTTCGTTACCTACTAAAAGATCTAAATACGTTTCTGAATTTAAGTTTCCTTCAATTAACAAATGGGCCGATAATATTAGGTATTAGATATTAAAAATCCCAGCCCACATATTAATTTTTTGAGGATACTGGGTTCTGGTCGAAATATTAACCTTAGGGTTTTCCTGCGCCCAATATCGTGTGTTTTGAACATTTGGTTCATTATTTAGGGTAAAAGTACACTCGTTGGTAAAGCATATCGACAATAGAAAGCGGCGATAATTGTTTGCGTTTCATAACAAAACACACTCCTATTTTCTTCGTCAACAGCAAAAATCTCTTGATGGCATTGTGGTTTGATATTTATATATCTTCAATATCTTCCATACCCGCGACTTATATAAACCAACTTCAAGAGAAATTTGCCTCAAACTGTATGTTGGGTGTGCATTTACCATCGCCAAAAGGCCAAAACACGCTCGTTTGTGCGGTCCATTTGTCGATTTCCTGTGATATGATTGTTATTTTAGAACATTTTATTTTTTCAATAAAAATTGTTATTACTCACCACCCCTACTTTCCGATTCTTCCGAAATATTTGCACATCTTTCAAAGTGTTGTACATATTTTTGAATAGTACAGTACCTTACCCCTAAAATCTCACGAGCCGCCACTGCTTTACACACCCTGCAAAAACTTTCTCCAGCTTAAAGAATCTTCCACTGTTGGCTAAAGAGATGGAAGCATTATTAATACTTGTGGCTATCTTTTCCTTTGGTTTCTGAAGTTATAAAACTAAAAATTCTTTATATTTCATAATATTTTGCAATTAGTTTTTAAAAATGTTTTTTTCCGTTCTATTAAATCATCAAAATTGTCTGTTAACTACTATCCTTCAAATGAGATTTTTTACTGCTCAGATACAATTTACTAATTTTATAAGCACGTGCATCTGAAATTGTATTAAATTAATTACTAGAAAATAATTAAATTGGTTTAAATTAGCGGGCTACACCAGCACCTCCTTTTGACAATCCCCTCTACTAAAAATTCGCCAACAGCGAACAACTGATGCCAGTGTGGTTTCGCCTGCCCTTTGGTGTGTTTTGTAATGGCTTCGCACAATGGTGTTAATTGTGATTAATTTAAACTTGTGTAGTATTTTACGGAGACTGTATTATATGGAAAAAATCGATATTTGATCGTGTTACGCATTGTAAATCGTAAATAGGTAGGAGAAATTGATAAACTGTATTGAGGTTAATTAAATAATTTTTTTATTTTAAGAACTTCCTCCATAAAAGATCTTTAAAAGATTAGGTGATTGAGACTGTCTGACAATATTAATAATGAAGTGTTTGAAATTTAACCGTTTTGTTGCGAGCTTATTGAACATTAAATTATTGTTCCTTTTGTCCTTCCAGAACCACCCCCCACAACCAAGTTGGCCTTTTTGACTTTGGATGATTTCATGTGTTTTCCAGAGCTGATTGACAAGTGCTAAAGACTTAAATCATATTATGGCTGCAGCTGTTCAAAAGAATGGCATGAAGCCCCTTCCGAATGGTAATAGTTTAATTGTGACCCACGACGTTCAAGAAATTCAAGGTATCACAGAGTTAACTCCGTATTCAGCCGTCGAACAATGCAAAGAAGGTTATGCTCAAGTGGGACAGTGTTTAGATAATTATTCTAAAGTAGAAGGATACGAACAAAAGTATGAACCTTCCGAAGCTGCCGAAGCGGAAAATGAACCTGAAATCGATATAGTAATCAACAACGTAGTTTGTAGTTTTAGTGTCCGATGCCATTTAAATCTGCGTGAGATTGCTTTAAGCGGTATGAATGTAGAATACAGACGTGAAAATGGAATGATTACGATGAAACTGAGAAGACCTTATACAACAGCAAGTATTTGGTCATCGGGTAAAGTGACTTGCACAGGTGCTACTAGCGAGGATCAAGCTAAAATTGCAGCCCGTAGATTTGCACGTTGCCTTCAAAAATTAGGGTTTAATGTGCGCTTCAATAATTATAGAGTTGTTAACGTTCTTGGGACATGTTCGATGCCTTTCGCTATTAGAATTAATTCTTTTTCGGAGAGACATAAAGAAGCAGAGTAAGTATTTGCTTAATACAAAATAAATTTAGTTATTAAGATAAGGGATGTTTGTTTAAATTATTTTGTCTGGTTTTATACAAAGAAAATATTTAATTTTTCTATTTTTTTCGTGATTGCGTGTAATTTAATTTATGTTAATATTTTCAGTTATGAGCCTGAATTGCATCCTGGTGTGACATATAAATTGAAAATTCCCAAAGCTACTCTAAAAATTTTTTCAACGGGCAGTGTCACTGTAACGGGTAAGTTTATTTGTTTATGACCATTATGCATGAATAATAAGCTGCGCTTCATGTAAATGGAACAAAGAAACTATCAATTATTATAGCTAAAAATAGTATGGAAATTATAATATGCTTAAAATCAAAATGTTAAATTTGTAACAAAACAAACAGTTTTTGATAAATAATCAGACAAGTATTAAATAACTTCAAGCAATTAATTTGTGCCATTATGGTGTTTTTATCATTGCATGATAATAAATTACATAGTGCTACTTTTGTTCATTATCAGAAATATTTAGTTTTTTAATATAACAAATCATTTAGATTTTAATTAATTTAACATTAAATTATTGTAAATCACATATAAGTATCTTAAAATGCTTCTACAATCCTAGATTTTTGTTGTTAAACAAAGCAAGGATTTAAAAGCAGTTTAAAATTGGGGACTGACTATTTAGTTAAGACAAAAAAGTTATTCCTGCTAAAGCCTTCTAAGCTCTTAAAGAATGTATGTAATGACTGTAATGAGTATAGACAAGTTCAGGTAATATGCCTAAAACCCCTATTGTGGTAATTTTTCTCAATAAATGCATTCTTAAGTATAAATACCAGTTTCCAAACACTGTTTGAAAGTCTTTATTTTGATGCCCTTTTCCTATAAATGCCATTGTTAAGCCTAGATCCCTTGTATTGTTTATTCTGTAGTAAAATTGCTTTAAAGACAGCTTAACCTCCAGTTGAAGGTTAACTTCTTGTAAGGAACAAATAAAAGTTTAACTTTGACACATGCAATTTGTCTTTTTAGGGTTTTGCTGCAGGAAATTGGAATTATTTTTGCGCTTAATTTACAATTTCTCCTATTGCCCTGTTCAGTTGAAAATTATATCTGCAAAGGTGGAAAGACTATTTTCCAATTTTAAAAGTATATTTCCAGAAGGAAATTAAATATATAGTAAATTGTAATTCCAATTAATTAATGAGAGCAAAATAAGTTGAAGTGCTTGAACTTTCAGCTTTTGACAATGAGTTTCTTTTTAAGTTCGTATAATTTTCTGTTTGCAAAATGTTCAATCTTCTGTTTTAATATTTATTATTATTCATTTTGGGTGTGGTCTTCACCCACTGCACTAAAGCTCTAGGGTTATTGTGCCCCAAGAAGCAATTTATTTTATCAGACCTATATCACTAAATGAGTTAAGAATACTGTTGATGGGTGCAAGCGCCATTTCATTGTGTGTTTGAATCTTTAGGCTTTGAGAGCTGTTAACAGAACGTCCTCCAAGTTGAAACCTTGTCATTTTTGAAAGGGCTTTTTCAGGAGGAAAAGGGGAGCACTAAAAGAATACGTTCTGTTAACACTGACACTGACCGTGGAAGTCTTCGAATTCGAGAACTGGACATTCACATAGGACGTGTAGTGCTGTTTCTTCTTCTTCGCACAGCCTGCAAGTTGGACATTAACAATATGCATTATGTTAAGATGTTTCCTAAGGTTACAGTGTCCTGTTAATAGTCCATCTTATACACCTGGGTTGTTTTCTGTTTATTTTTAGTTAGCATTGCCTGTGTCTCTGTATTTGCTCTCAGTGGGTCCCTGATGATCCCTTTTTCGGTTAGGTAAGGAACCCCCACATATAGGTTCAGAACCTATTAGCTTTTACTCAGAGGCTGATTTCTCTAGTTCAGTGGTTCCTAACCTGGGGGTAATTACCCCCTAAGGGGTAAAATGGAATTTTCTGAGGGGTAAAGACAAGGATTGTATCATCGTTCAGTCACAAATCAAAATTACTAACAAAATCATCTTTATCAAATCTAAATTTTATTACCTAAAATACGAATACAAGCCTGCGCCGCTAGATGGTGCGTCTATCGGCTCGCTCGTTGTTCGTTTGAGTCAGTCAAGTTGTCAAGTCAGTCGTTCGCCCGCCACCCACTGACCGATTCGTGCATGTGTGGTTGAAGTCGCCGATTTCGCTAACTTCTGTACATATTTTGAGAAATGCTCATTCACAGATGAAATAACTCTCCACTTGTCATCAGTAGTACATTCTATCAGCGAATATTTTCCTGATTTGGAAAATCGCCAAGTAAATGCTTGGGTGTTAAGACCCTTTTCAGTGGATGAAGGAATATTTCCAGATACTGAAATTGAAGCCAAAGCACAATTCTTTTGACTTCGCGAAGACAACACACTGAAAATAGATTTCGAAAAGACACAACTAGCAACATTTTGGCGAAAGATTGGTGGCGAGTATCCATTATTATCGGAAAAAGCCTTGATCCCATTCGCCACAACTTACAGGTGTGGAAGTGGATTTTCGACAATGGTGACAATGAAAACAAAAGCAAGGAACCGATTGAACTTGGAGCACCAGTTACGATGTGCATTGGCCGAAACTGCACCGAATATTAAACAAATTCTTAGAACTAAGCAATATCAACCGTCTCATTGACTTACATTTACTTCTTGATTTAATAAAACATTGCTAAAAAACAGGTGTTTTCTTTGTTTGAATGATTACAATTAATTAAAAATATTATTTATTTTTTGTAATTTAAAGGAAAAAAATGCAATAGCTAATTTGTTTTTTAAACTGGGGGTATTTGCAAATCACAAACTAGTACTAATGGAAATAAGAGAAGAGATACATAAAGAGGAAACAACAAAAAATTATATAAAAATAAAAGTAGATAAGTTAAAGGATGTGGAAACCAGGAAAAGATATAGGGAGGAATTAGAAGCAAGACTCGAAGAAAAAGCAAAAGAAGCGGAAGGATATGACATCGAAACACTATGGAAAAGCTTCAAAGAAATAGTAACCAAAACTGCAAAAGAAGTTTGTGGCACAAGAAAAATAAATGGGAAAAGGAAAAGCAGTAGATGGTGGAATGAAGAAGTAAAAACCAAAATAAAAGAAAAGAAGAAAGCATGGAAGAAGTTTATTTCAACGGGAAAAATTGAGGATAAAAGGGATTACAAACAAAAAAGAGATGAAGCTAAACATGAAGTAAAAAAGGCAAAAACAAAATGCTGGGAGGATCTTGGAAAAGAGATAGAGACTCAACACCAAACAAATAAAAATAAATTCTGGAAAATAATTAAAAGTTTAAAAAATAATAATAATATGCAAATATGGAATATAGAAGACAATAACAAAGTACTCAGAACAGAAACAAAAGAGATAGTAGAAGTATGGTGCAAATACTACGAAGAAAAATTTAAGGATAAGAGGAGTCGAGATACGGATGGAGAGGCAGAGATAAATACAGAAAGTAAAACAGAGAAGGCAATGACACAAGAAGAAGTAGCAGAAGTGATAAAATCTATAAAAACAGGAAAAGCAACAGGCAGCGACGAAATAGCACCGGAACTTATAAAATGGGGTGGAGAAGAAATTCAAAAGTGGATAACATGGCTATTTAGTAAAGCGTGGACAGAGAACACAATACCTAAAGAATGGGAGATAAACGTAATTATACCACTACACAAAAAGGGAAATAAAATTAAATGCGAAAATTATAGGGCTATTTGCTTAGCATCGACCATGTATAAAATGTACACGAAAATATTAGAAAAAAAGCTAAGAAAAGAATTAGAAGGGAAGCTGGAACAAGAGCAGGCAGCATTCACAAAAGGAAAACAAACACAGGATCACATAAGTATAATTAGAAAAGTAATAGAGAGAGTAAATGAGGCAGAGAGAGAATTATACTTAGTGTTCGTAGATCTAAAATCTGCCTTCGATACAGTCTCAAGAGAAAAACTGTGGAACTGTCTAAAAGAACTAAAAGTATCGACAAAGCTCAGGCAAGTGATCGAAAGTGTTTATGCAAGAGTAAAAGGGGAAGTGCGGATAAAAGGCATAAGATCTAGGGAATTCGAAATACAAAGAGGAATTAAACAAGGCGATAGTCTGAGCCCCTTTTTGTTTAACATATACATGGACAACATTCTAAAGACATGCAAAAGAAATTTGCCAAAGGTAACCATTGGCTACAAAGATTTAGTACCAGTACAGCTACAAAGTCTTCTTTACGCAGACGACATAATATTAATGGGAGATAGTCGAGGAAATATACAAAAAATAATAGATCAGTGGGATAAGACAATACAACAAATGGACATGGAAGTAAACACAGGGAAAACAAAAGTGATGAAAATTAATGGAACAGAAGAACAACAAGATATCAGGTGGGGAAAAGACATAATAGAACAAGTTTCAACATTCGAATACTTAGGAACAACAATAAGTAAAGATGGAAAAATAGATTTAGAAATCTTGAACAGAGTAAGAAAAGCCACGCAAGTGTATTACCAACTAAATAAAACTATCTTCGGAAAGAAAGAAATAAGTACCTCAACAAAAACTAGAATATATAATGCGGTTGCGGTACCAACAATGATTTACGGCAGCGAAACCTGGCCATTAACTATAAAGCAGGAAGACAAGATAGCTGCAACGGAAATGAAGTATCTTAGAAAAATAGCAGGAAAAACCCTAAGAGATAAATGTAAAAATCAAGAAATAAGAGAAAAAGTACAACAAAAACCAATTAACGTAACAATAGAAGAAAAACAATTAAAATGGTACGGGCATGTTCAGAGAATGTCGCCAGAAGCATTAACTAAGAGAGTAGCTGAAGCAAAAAGGATAGGAAGAAGAAAGAAAAGTAGACCGAGGAAGAGTATGGAATCGAGATTGGAAGAACTAGCACGAAAAAGGGGGAAAACAACCAACGAATTAAAAAACATGTCTACGGATAGAAAAAAATGGAAGAAATGGGTCGACACACCAATCCAGCCAACGCCATAAAGGCATAAGGCTTTAGTTAAAGAAGAAGAAGAAGGTATTTGCTAATATATAACCCGCTTTATGGGTAATAGCCTCATAAAGGTTGGGAACCGCTGCTCTAGTTGGTCAGGTCTTTCAATGCCTTCATAACCTTGGTGTCCTGGAACCCATTCTAAGCGAATTCTGTTGTGATCGGCCAGTGTTTCTGTACAGTTAAACACGACGTTGGAGTGTATCTCAACACTTTCTAAAGACTAATGCCGCTTGGCTG
The DNA here is from genome assembly GCA_963082815.1 of Melanotus villosus. NCBI lineage: Eukaryota > Metazoa > Arthropoda > Insecta > Coleoptera > Elateridae > Melanotus > Melanotus villosus. The sequence goes on from OY720420.1 coordinate 66,553,349, forward strand.
TCTGTTAAGATGAAATTCGCCTGTTTTCAAAACCCGTCGCTACCATACTTTGTGCACATATCATTATGGAAGACGAGGTGAGTTGACCCAGGTTTACACAAATGCCTTAAACACTCCTGCTCCTGAGCTGTGTTTTGTTTTTGAATTATCTGTATACCATACAGATCTTTGTCTTTGGATCAGCTCCCGTTTTCGTTCTTCATCGCCCCTCTCAGGCATTACTACTCTGAAAGGTTTTGTGAAGTCCCAAACCGTGTTGATTTAATCAGATTACATATTAAGTATGCGGTTTTTTTCAGTATGTTGAAGATCTCGGTGTTGGCTCAGGTCCTACGGTGCACTTCCCGACGATCACCTATTTTTATGCTGCTGCCAATGCTTGAGATTCCACCACTAAGTGAAGTGGGGGAAAATTTAGCATTGTTTCCATTGAGGCTGTTGGTAGATGACATCGTCCCAGTTATCCCTACGCAGGCAAGCCTTAGTAGTTTATTTAATTTGTTAATTACCACTCTGTTTCTGATTATTGGTATAATCACTCTCATGTATACCCACAAAACCATCTTTGGATTCAGACCCCAAGTTCTGCCTACTGTTCTTCTACAAGCCCATAGGGCTCTTGTGGCTTTGTTAGTAATTTTCCAAGTGAGGATTGAACGCCAATTTGGTGTCTAGGGTGACTTCCTTTCCCATAGGTATTGGCTGTTCGCTGATTCCTATTTCCTTCAAATCTTGGAAGTTTCTTCTAAGTGTGAATGGGCCGACCGAAGTCTTGTTCGGATTGATCTTTTAAGCACCATCTCTCCATAGTTTTTAGAGTTTGTTGCATCAAATTTGATATACAGTGGAGCTTGGATAATTCGAAGCTGAAGGGACTACTTAAAAATTCGAATTATCCAAAAATTTGAATTAGAAAAGTTACATCTTTTTGGTTTAATTTTAGGTCCACTGAACGTCTGAAATGGTCATTCTTTCAATAAGTAAATACATACATATTTATGGAGAAAGGTTATGATGTAAAAGAATTTAACACTGTATTACTGTATTTAAACAAAATAAGATTCACATTCATATGCAAAATTACAGTTGTACAAAGAATTGTGAAATTTCTGATTGTTTTGTAGAGTTTAGTCTTTTAAGGTTAGTAAAATCTTCAAGCACGTTTAGTGAATGAAAAACAGCTTCATTGACGTTGGTTTGTCCCTCAATGTACCGACGAAATTCACGCAGATGCCGAAGCACTTTCGACGATGTTGGGATTGGTGTCTCTTCAGCTTCAACTTCTTCTTCCTCCTCTATATCAAGAGGAATATGGACTCTTCTCGTTCAAAACTTCTAAAATGTCTTGATCTGAGAGTTCTTCACACACTTCCATGTTTTCGTCCAAAGTGACATATTCTTCAAATGTCACGCCCATGCCGTCATCCCATGCGCCCGGTGGAGAGACGTCTTCTCCCATCAACTTAGCTTGATCAGTTTTCTTGATAAATCCTGCCGTTCGAAAACAATTTGTTATTGTTGTTTCGGTTACTTGAGACCACGCATTGTGACACATTCGTGCTGCATCAAGGACACTTATCTTTGAATTTTCGATTTTGTAAATGAAAGAACCTGACAAGAGGTTTTGTACGACAAGGCATCTGTAAAAATGCGTGAGATTTTTTATGATGCCCTGGTCCATTGGTTGCACAACTGAAGTCATATTCGGTGGGGAAAAAATAACCTTTACATTGTCCGTAAGTGGAATAGAGTTATGTGCAGTGCAGTTGTCAATACACGAGAGAATTGTTCTGTTTTTTTTACGATAACGTTTTGTCAGCCAATCTTTAAAAATTGCTGCAGTCATCCAAGCTTTTTTATTTGATGTATACTTCAGTTTTTGAAACATCTTGGATTAGCAGATTTTCCTATCATGAGCAAAGGCAGCTTTTCACTGCCATCCATGTTGGCCCCAACCAATAAAGTGACTCTCTCTCTTTACTGTTCTTTCCCCCACTGCAATACTCTCCCTTATAAGCTAATGTCTTGTCCGGAGTACATTTGAAAAACAAACCGGTTTCATCGACTTTGAAAATGTCTCTAGCCGGCGTTTCCTCAATCATTTGTGAAACATCCAAACATTTGCTGCTTCTTGATTCACACTTCCACTTTTGCCGCACATAGACTTAAAGGAGATGCCATTTCTTTCCTTAAAACAATCCAACCAACTGGTGCTAGCCTTGAAATCACTTTTCCCTAAACCTGCAGAAAATTCTTGCGCTTTAGTGCTAAAGTCCGTCGACTCGGGTAACAGCTGATTTGTAGGTAGGCGCGCACGTGACTAGGCAATAGCGATTACTTCTTTACAATGAAAGGCGAAATCTCTTTAGACTAAGTTTTGACTGATATTTTGGTATAAAAACTTTGAATTATCCATGATTTTTTTTACATTGATTGAATACAAAATTCAAAGGACCGAGAAAAATCTTCGAATTAACGACGATTTCGAATTATCCAAGTTCCACTGTAATTCCCTCTAATTTTCCGTTTAAGTATGATTGTATTGTCAGCATATCCTTGCGCATATACCCCTCTCGCATTCGGCTTAGCCAGAAGGCCGTCTACTACTAAGCTCTTCAAAGGAGAGATGAAAGTACTTGGTGATGATACCCTCCTTGGCTGCATCTCCTATTTTTTAGCGCAGCTTTAACCCATCACATTAAAGATTGGTGTACACCACGCCCATCCAGTGCTCTTGTAATTGTTGTGATATGTCTTCTAAAGTGATTGTAAACAAATATTTATACTGAAAGACTGTAGAAAAAGATAGGAAAATAATATTTGGATTTTAAATATTATATAAGTGATAATATTTATCCAAAAAGATTAAAAAGATGTGTGAATGATAGTGGGCTAAAGCAAATAGTGCAACATGTCACACATGTTACAAATAATAGTAGAACGATAATTGATCTCGTCATAACCAATGAAAAGACAGTAACAGCAGTAGTGATCGATATTACTGGAATATCAAGTCACAAAGCTGTAATTATACAAGCACACTTATTGAAAGTAAAATCGTTTAAGCGTAATGTGAGGGGTAAGATACGTAGCAAGCAAGAGTGTGCTAATAAACTAAAAGCAATGACATGGGACTACCGAGAAAGAAACTTAAACTTAAAAACTGAGTTATTTGTACTAGATATTACTCGAATAATAGAGGAGGAGATGCCGACGAAACAAGTTACAGTGTACGAGAAAAAAAATCCATGGTTTAATGAAAGAGTGTTATCTGCTACAAAGAAGCGTGATAGAGCATATAGAAAATTCCATTTTACGAATAGGCAAGAAGATTGGGAAAAATACCAAACTGAGAGAAATAATGCTGTGAAAATAATTGAGAATGAAAAAAGAGCTTATTACAACTCAAAAATATTGGAAAGTAAGGGCGATAGTAAAAAGATGTGGAGTACACTTAAAGGATTTATAAAAAATAGAGAGAGTGAAACATATGAAAACATAATTTTTAAAGATGAGACACTAACCGATGAATTGTTGATAGCAAATGCTTTTAATAAATACTTTGTTGAAAGCATTACTGAAATTGCCGATAGTATCCCAAACATAATTGATGATTTTGATACATTAAATAGTAGACAAAAGATTGAAAACTTTCGATTAATGGATGAAAATGAATTAAGAAAAATTATTTTTTTCTTCAAACGTCAGAAAAACACGACTTTGTGTCCTTGGATACACACAGTTAAACATTCACTTTTACTCCTAGGAGTAAAAGTGACATAAACATTCACTTTTACTCCTAGGAGTAAAAGTGACACTTAATGAGCCAATGGCAACTCGTAATTTTTATTTTTTATAACAAAGCAACGACAGCTGGTATGACGTTCATTTTTGACTTTTTTTAAATTTTCTTGCTGAATTGCTTTTAATTTATGCGTTTGAAGAAAAAATAACATGTGTTATTCGGAGTAAAAGTGATTTTGTGTGCCTCGCATGAATGTCCGACTCGCTAGCGCTCGTCGTTCAAACGTAATGCTCGGCACACAAAATGACACTTTTACTCCTAATAACACAATATACTATTAGTTTAACTAACAAAAGTAGCCCAGATGATATCAGTATTGGTTTTATTAAGGAATTCTACGATGAGCTATCAATGTTTATAATACACCTAGTTAATGAATCGTTACTAAATGGAGTGGTCCCTGATATATTAAAAATTTCAACTGTTGTGCCTATTCGTAAGGTGCAAAAAACATTGAACTGTGAAGAATTCCGGCCTATAAATATGCTTCCTGCATTGGAAAAGATATTGGAAAAAGTAGTCTATCTACAAATAATACAATTTGTAGAAGAAAATAAATTACTAACAGAATATCAGTCAGGATTTCGAAAAAAGTTTAGTTGTGAAACAGCATTCCAAAGTGTATTGCATGACTGGAAAGAAGCTATAGAGAAGGACCAGAGTGTTTTAATTGTGTTTCTAGATTTAAAAAGGGCCTTTGAGACGATTGATCAGACTAAATTAATAAATAAATTAAAGGCATTAGGCTTTGGTGGAATAGTCTTGGACTGGTTAACTGGCTACTTACAAAAGAGACTACAAAGGACAAAATGTGGAAACAGTGTGTCTTCTGAAATACCAAGCAACATTGGAGTACCGCAAGGAAGTATTTTGGGACCCATACTGTTTGTGTTGTACATAAATGACATTAGTAATGTAATACAATATTGTCGTTTTCATCTATTCGCAGATGACACGGTTATTTATTTAGCAAGACAGAATTTAAATGAATTAGTGGGAACAGTTAATACAGACCTAGTGCTGATCAGTGATTGGTTTGCAACAAACAAGTTAAAAGTTAATGTTAATAAAACTAAGGGAATGCTGATAGCTAAGAAGAAAGAAATGCAGATGTTTGTAAATAATAGAATGAAAGTGTTGGTTGATAATAAAGAGATAGAAATAGTAGATAAAATAAAATACCTAGGGATAATTGTAGATCGACAACTTAAGTTTAAAGAACAAGCAGATTATGTCTGCAGAAAGATTTCCAGGAAGTTAGGAGTACTTAGTAGAGTAGGTAAATACCTTTCATTAAATACTAGGAAGGTTATATATAATGCAATTGTTTTGCCATATTATAATTTTTGTGGAACAGTGCTATATTTATTTAATGAGAGGGCTTTAGATAGACTCCAAGTACTACAAAATAAGAGTATGAGAATAATTCTGAAATGCAACAGATACAGCAGAATATCAGATATGTTAAAAATATTAGGGTGGTTAAGTGTACGACAGTATTGTGAGTATTGTAGTCTTATTTTTATTCATAAAATTAAATTGGGAGGTATGCCACAATATTTTAATAATATTTTAAGAAAGAATAGGGATGTACATGATTATGATACAAGAAATAGAGAGAAGTTTTATGTAGAAACAAAAACTAGGAACTGCGCTTTTAATTCAGTATTTGTAAAGGGAATTATAAAATATAACACCCTAAATAACGAGCTAAAGAATACAGAAAATATAAATAATTTTAAAAACAAGTTAAAAAAATTATATTTGTGCAATGAATTGTAAACTAATGGTGACATACCAGTTATAATTATATATTATAATATTAATGTAATAGCAATGGCTAAATAAAAGACATATTATTATTATTATAAGTTTGCAGTTTTGTTTAAAATATAATTAATTTTTAATTAAAATAAGTGAATATTAATTTTTTTTTTCTAAATATTGCTTTAACAAATACAAAGGAAAAATTACTTTGAATTGCATTACATATGTTCCTGTCACTCCTCTTGGGAGCATAGGGCTTTCACAAACTGTTTCCATGTGGCCGGGTTTGTGGCTATTCTGTCCAGGAAACACCTCTTTCTTACTTACTTAATCCTAAAGCCATTTTGCCCTTGTTGGTGTAAGGCTGTAGGGGGTGGATTGAGTTATGTCCTTGGTTTCTTTTCTGTTATGCACTTTACGTCTTACTTCACTCCATTTTATGTCTCTTTTTCACTCCACGTTTTTCTCGGTCTTCCTTTCGTTTTCTTTTTATATGTTTGTGCTTCAAAAACTCTTCTTACAGTCTTATCTTCACCCATTCTCATTATGTGTCCTAACCATCTTAGCTGTCCTATTGTGCTTTGTATTGGTTTCATTTTCAGGTCTCTAATGTTGGTGTTTCTTATTTTGTCCAATCTTGTTTTTCCGTCGATTTTTCGTAGGAATCTCATTTCCATGCTTTGTATTCTATTCACCTCTTTCTTTACTTCTTTTAATGTTGAACGCCTCCACGTCATTCTGAGTCGTCTTCTAGGGGTGCCAGTCCAGTGCTTTCTAGGCGATGCTGTCTAGGGGAGTTCTCAGTGTAGGCCCTATTCAAGTCCACTTCTGACGCTTTATTTGTATGGCTATCTTGTCTTCCTTTGTTCTCGCCCATAATGCTGTGTTGCTGATTATATCGGGCCAATAGATATGGAGCATTTTTCGCAGACATCTGTTGACAAACTTGTGGACGACGTGTCAATTCTTTAGTGACTTTCCAAGCTTCACATCCATACTAGAGTACGGATTTAACATTAGATTTGAATAGGTGGAGCTTTGTATCGATGATATGTATTATTTTCGTTTATCTGGTGTTAAGTTTAAGTCCTATTTTAGCTGTTTCTTGTTCTAGGTAACGCAGTTTGTTGTTCATGTCATTGTACTTATGCGTCAGCAAACATTCTAAATCTTCTAGTCTTTTCTGAAAGTCCCATACCAAGCAAGCCCCAATGAACACTATTTGTTTTGGTCATAACACTATCAAAGAAAAGTGGGGAAAGGATACAGCCTTGTTTCAGTCCATTTGTAACCGATATGCCTTGCATTAGAAAAAGTAAATTATATCTGTGTTTCATTATATTTGTTATCATATTATTTTTATATTTCTGTAATTGTAATCTTAAACATGATTTATTTTCACTTCATTTTGCAGTTTTACAAATAATACTGAATAAAAGTACATAAAGTAGAAATTCTATTCACAAACGGGTTTAAATTAGCATGTGAATGCAAAAGAATGATCAAAACATACCATCTTTGTGTTATATCTCATCCTAATTAACAAAATTAAGCAAACAATTCAAAGAAAATTTTAGTATTTTTATTTTTAACAGTTGTGCGGTTCTTTATTTAGTGGGAGAATAAATCTGCGATGGAAATTGCTATGATAACTAGTAGATAAGGAATATGAATTTAATACTAACTTCCGCTAATTAATTATTTTTAAACGAAATTAATGTGGTATTATTTAAAATTTTGAAATTAACGTATAAAATGTTGTATTTAAAATTAGAAAATAAAGTTCAATTTTTCACGAAATTAACAATATAGAAATATATTGTGTATAAAATATGTTTTGTTTCTATTGTTTACTATAAATAGATTTAAAAATTATTGCTATGTGAGTATTATTTCTTTGTGTAAATTTCATTTATGCCATCGACGCTAATGGTTACATGGCTGATTTAATCCAAACGTAACTAACAAGATTCATATCTCGGTGGCTGATGAAATCTTCCCTGCCATTGACGAGGTTTGAACCCGGTGTGAATTGGTTATTGCTGTGCCAGTAGGCTCTCAAATTTTATTATTACTAAATGAATTCCTTGTAGTGGTTATCCCAACATTTTTGTTTTTATTATTAGCTAAATAACTGTTCAACTTTCGTAAGAAAACTTTATTTTACAAAAATGATGTGTTTTATATTCTATTATAATTTGGCATTGAATTATCACAGATGTGAAAATTATGTAATTGTGTGTAATTTTCGAATTAAAAATGCTATAGCCTAGTTGTACCCAATTTCGTGTTGTTTTTAATTTTTTAAATTATGTAACAAACCTGAAATATAACAACAAGTAATCATGCTGAAAGCCACATGTAAATAAATTGCTGGTCATTGAACTATAATTTTCTCTTCCAGTAGAATATAATCATCCAAAACAAAGCTAACTATGGAAATTTTATCCACACCATTAAATTACGCAATGATACTTTTATTGGCACAGGAAAAACGTCACATTTTTAATTGTTAAATAATTTTAGGTACAAGTTTTAGTTGAAGTGTTGATAGTGATGATTTTCATTTGGTAGGAATACAATTAATGCAGTTTTCGTTTTTAAAATAAGTGAATTTCGTAGAAATACGTAATTGTGACTCGGGTGCTTGATAATAATGTAGCCTATAATTTTATAGAAAAAGAGCGGGTAATGCAAAAAAGATTGGTTTTTAACTTTTGTTAATATCATAGTAATTTATTTAATTATCATCTACTGAAATATGTATATACAAAAGTATAAGTTTAGATTTGCATTAACTGTGCAAAACATAAATGATTTTGAAAAAGTTGAGACCTACCATTAGGATATGAGAAATAATGAAACACTTTAGGCGGGTGTCAGATAGAGTTCTTACTTCGACCAACTTTTTAAACCAATATATTTAAATGCATCCCGTCATACTGCATCGATCGACCGGTTCAAACTTTAGGGCTTGTTCAAACTTTTGGTCGGCGATCGATGAACAGTCGATGGGTTTTTCGTCATTTATAAAACACGGCGTATACGTTCATCGGGTTCTAGCAGTGAAATTATTGCAAAAGATTACCTAACGGTTGATTCTATTATTTATATTTATTAGTATTATTACATGGACGGTTGACAACCAAAGAAATAGACAAATTAATTTGTTTAGTTAGAGACAATCGGTCATTGTATGATCAGACATTGGCAGTATATTCAAACTGAGATACTACCGAATTGCAATGACGTGCAAAAAAGTGTATTATTAATTAATGTTAAATATTACATTATCAAAATTTAAATATATTTTCTATTATCATTTGTTGTTTGTAGGTATAATAAAGTATTACATTGTCATTGTACAACTTTTTATTACATTTCTAAGTTACTAGCATTCACAGTCTATAGTCCGAATAAAATTATGTAAAGTATTTTATCGACCATTTCTGGCACTACACTTATTATAGCGTTTTCAAGAACTCTAAACTTGTCAACTAAAATTCCAAAATTGCATTCGACCATTTGCCGAGCAGAAGACAGTCTGTAATTGAAAACACGTACTATTGTCAAGTTGTCTTCTTGGGAAAGATTTCATGAGATTTTCGCTAAGACAGAACGCTTTTTCCACATATAATACAATACAATTTCGCTGTCTGAATACGATGATAAAATTTTTTTTACTTCCCAAAAGGTTTTTTTATGACATGAATAATTACAATTACAGAATATACTGATAAGCTTCTTGTAGATAGGTGTAAACCACAGAACATTAAACCTTATTTTTTTTCCAGAAAACCTTGGATGTTACAATTGAACACATTTGATTCTAATATTTTTCCTGGAAAGCCTTGGTACAAATACAATACTTTTAAATTTGAAAATTAAAGTACTTTGCTCCCCAACATTTGCAATCATTGTCAATGTCAAACACACAAAGGAACAGAATTAAAAATAGGTATTTTGTTACGATTTTTATTGTTTTACAAAGAAGTTGACTTACCAAATTGAAAACAGTGTGTCCTAAATTCGACGTAGATACATGTATGGGTAACTTTGTTATTTGTACAGCTACAGCAAAACCGGTTGCACGTTATTGCGCCAACTTTTTGGGACTAATTCTATGGTCGAAACAGAAATGGACGATCTTCTTTTGTTATCGAGTTATTGCGCTAAATTGAAAATTACTCCAATTCTACTAAGTCTTATAACTTCTTTATTTATAGATATTTTTATGTAGATTCCAGTGAGGTACATAGATTTTTTCCATTTGTTATGGTGTTTCAGTTACAGCATAAACTTGTGTTTTTTTAAATGGGAATCATAGTCGGCATTAACCTCATTTACAAGACCATTTTAAGAGCTTTTCGAATATTTATAGTTTTTGTTTTTTTTAAATTACTGATTTGATAAACAAAACATAGTTGGCCGTAAAATCTGACATTTGTAATAAATAATAAACATTTGAATGCTGTTAAGACTTATAATACTCTATTGTTTCATGGCTAACTTTTTATTTTGTTATAATTAATGTTAATTTAGGTATAAATGGCCGATAATGCCCTTATTTCAAACACTAAGTATAATAAACCATATATATTTGAAAAGCTCTTAAAATGGTCTTTTAAATGAGGTCACCAACTATGATTCCCATTTAAAAAAACACAAGTTTACAAATAACAAAGTTACCCATACATGCACGTCGAATTTAGGACACACTGAACATGGATTTAATTCTTAGGACTTAGTAGTAAGCTTTTAAATGCTAAAGGTTTATCATAACTTGATATATTCATCCTTGTTACTGGTGGCAACATCAAAAAGTTCTGTCCAGTTTCTGAAATTTTTTGAATTACTGCTTCACAGTGTGTCACTTAAGCAGGCTCTTTCTCTAATCTTTATGTTTTTAATTAGCTCTCTGTTTCTTTTAATGTATCTAATAATAATAATAATGTTTATTCTAGCTTCACCTACAAAACATAAACAGCACAGCGTGCAAAAACACACAAAAAAAAACAAACTAATAATAATAATAATAAAAAATAATAATAACAACAATAATAGCTAAATGAAATTTGAAGCCAGAAATCGATGGCAATCAGATGACCACCTACAAAAGGGGTCCCTGCTCTAACTTACCACCGGCATATAATATATAAAAAAATAACAAGTAAAATATAAAGTCCCAAATATGCAATAACAAAAAAAATACGAATAAGCAATACCACAATATAATACGATACCAATATAACTAATATAATATAATATAATACCCAACCACTCACGAATATACAATATCTAAAAAAGATGAAAAAGGAAAGAAAATCACAAAAACTAGTTTTTAAGTTTAAACAACCAATCTTTAATACGGTTCTTAAATGTAAAGTGTGAAAAAGATTTAAATTCAGAAGGAATAGAATTATAAAGTTTAGACATACTATACGAAAATGAACGTTTGAAAATCTCGAAGCGATGCAGCGGATAATCTATTAATCCTCTATGTCGCAGATTCAAGTTATGAATGTCGGTTCTGAACCGTATTTTTTCATATAGATAAGGAGGAGATTTACTAAGAATTATTTTATGAAAAAATACAAGAGAATGTAATTTACGGCGATCTTCCATATTGAGCCACTTGGTCTCTTTAATTTTATGTGATATGTGTTCTCTACGTCTAATGCCATGAATAAGTCGCAAACAGGAATTCTGCACTAACTGTATCCTTTTACTAGTCAATTTGTCAATACAAGCTCCATAAACTACATCGCAATAATTAAACTGCGACAGCACCAGGGAGTCACATAAGAGTATCTTAACCTCTTTATTCAAAACTTGTCTGTTGTTGTAAAGAAGCTTAAGATTAGAATAAGCTTTGCGCATGTTATTATTGATGTGATCGCGAAATCTGAGTTTGTAGTCAATGGTTAAACCCAAATTTCGAGCTGTGTCGGTAAAAGGAATAATGGTATTATTTAAATTTATCTTAATACGATCAATTTGATGCAATCTGTTGTTTTTACTACCAAAAAGTATAGCAACGGACTTGGTAGGGTTAACCTTAAGAGAATGAGATTCAGCTGTTTTAACTAAATCCTTTAAATCTTCGTTGATAAAGGTACAGGCAGTAACGGCATCATTTGGATAAAATGAATAGTACATTTGTGTGTCATCTGCATACTGATGATATGAACAATGTTTTAGAGTATTACACAAGCCAGAAGAATAAATTATGTAAAGCAATGGGCCCAAGATGGATCCTTGTGGAACACCATATTTAAGAGTTCGGAAATCAGATTTATTATTGTGTAAAACAACGCACTGTTGCCTATCAATTAAGTAATTTTTAATAAATTTAATGGCCATGAAGCTAAAACCGAAGTGATGTAAAATAGCCAACAGCAGTTCATGATTTATTGTGTCGAATGCCTTGGAGAAGTCGAGAAGAACCAACACAGTCAGCTTACCTTTGTCAACAGCTCGAAAAATATCATCAGTTACTTTGGATAGTGTTGAGATGCAACTGTAATTACTACGAAAGCCAGACTGCTGACTTGGCAGTAAATTATATTTATCAAAATGAGCTCTGATTTGGTCATTGACGGCTTTCTCCAAGACCTTCGACAAGACCGGAAGAATGCTGATAGGTCTTAAGTCTTTTAATGCTTTAGGTATATTTATCTTTCCAAGCGGCCTTACATAAGCTAGTTTCCAGTCAGATGAAAATACGCCCTCCAATAAACAAGTATTAATTATATGAGTTATAAAGGGCACCAGCATGGGGCAACACAAATGCAACATTAAAATGTTAATACCATCACTGCCTGTAGCTTTAGATGTGATAGAATTTATATATTTAAGAACATCATCAGCACTAATAGCAACGAAATTAAATTCTGCAACATAAGGCTTAACGTTTTCATATAATTTAAGAATTTCAGGGTCTGGGTTATTTAAACCCCTACACGAGTCAAGAAAAAAATCATTAATAGCATTAACATCATTAAAATTAGATGGAAGTGTACGAATATTTTTTTTATTATATATATCACAATTTCTTAATTCTTTCCAAAAAGATTTGGAGTTGCATAATTTGAACTTATGATTTATATAAGCTTTCTTTTCATTTCTAACGGACAAAGTTACAAGATTTCTTAACGACTTATAATAATTCCAGTGACCTTTCTGTTTTGACTTTTTAAAACGCTTGTAAGCGGAATCTCTTAGCGACATCATAAACCTAATGTTTTCAGTAAGCCATGGAGCTTTTGGTTTTCGAAACACAGCAGTTTTAAAAGGAGCAAATATATTAAACGTGTTTACAACATTTTCATTAAAGAAACGAACTTTATCATCAATGAGATGAAAATCATAAATATGATGCCAAGGTATTAAACTAAGATATTGATGAAAAATGTCTTGATTGAAGGTAGAGAAGTCTCGAAATGTATGTATTACTGGTTGCGACTCACTCTTAGGTGTATTAATACTACAAAATACTAATTCATGATCTGAGAACGAATGAAGATGTTTATTACCAAAAGCTGATACTATATCAATGTTACTAATGAGAATGTGGTCCAATAAGGTGGCAGTATTAGCAGTAATTCTAGTAGGTTCTGTTATAAGTTGCTTGAGACCAATTGCCTCAATCATGGAAGTGTATTCATTAGTTGCAGTAGAATCAACGTCAAACGTGTTGATATTGAAATCTCCCACAGCAACAATTTCATCATGATTTATTAGTAAATTACGAAAATTTTCCTCCATGGTATCAATAAAACTGCGATAGTTTTTTCTATGGGGCAAATAAATTCCACCGAAAGCAATTTTTTGATTATTAATATTAATATAAATCCATAACTGCTCAAAAACGGGGTTAATTGTGGTAGAAATCAAGTGAAATCTTAAGTAGGTTTTTACGTACAAGGCAATACCACCACCAAATGTGGGGCGATCCTTGCGAATTAAATTATAGTTTTCTATATACAGAATATCATCTGCTATGTTACCGTTAAGAAAGGTTTCAGAAACAAAAACTAAATCATAATTGCTGGATACAACGTGATCCTTAAAAGTGCTGAAATTTTTCGTAAGTGATTGGGCATTAATATGCGCAAAACTTATCGAATCAATTATAAAAAGGAAATACTTAGAATAGAAAACTACGCTAAGTTTACTTAAACTATAAATGGGAATACCAAAATTTATAAACAAAAATAAAAATGATGCTAGCCTATGAAATCAGAAATAAACAAAACGATAATTTAGAGAGAATATCTCTTGTACAACTTTGCATGACACCCAGGTTCAAAAATTTGAATTGAAATTTTACGAATTTATTTTATTTTATTCAGGTCTTCAATACTTATCACTTTGTGTACGACGTCTGCAACTTTTACGAATATTATTCCATTATCTTAATACATATTTCCATTATCAGGGACGGGGCTGTTTTATATGAGTGTATGATTGTCTTTAAAAAATGACAGATTATAAAGGTAAGGTGCCACAGACATCCGGACTTGACTTGAGTCAAGAAGAAATACGGTCTGATTGTACTGCATGAATGCAGCGCCACAGGATCTTGACTGGACCTGACCGGACTGCATTTCTGAAAAACTTTTTGTATTTTTTAAACTTGTATTAAATAGTAATAAAACAATTCATTAAATTAGTGAATAAGTACCTTTCTCTGAAACTGTTGAACTTGACTGTTAATGCTTCCCATCAGGTTTTGCACAACTTAGGCTCCAACTTTTTTCTGATTAGCAGAGTAAATTGTTTTTAACTTGTCAATGGTTTTCGCAGATCGACCATCTTTGCGCAAGTGTGCTTTTATTAGAGCCCAATATCTTTCAGTGGGACGCAACTCCGGGGTGTTTGGAGGATTCATATTCTTCGGTACGAATGTGATGCCCTTGTCTACCATGAATTGCATAGTGGGCTGGGGCTAAGTTTGGCCAAAACAACATAGTGATGGTGTGCTTGCAAATAAATGGCAAGAGACGTATTCTTACATACTTTTCGATGTACGTATCTTTGTTGATTGTTGCCTGACTGAAGAAAGCCGCGCTTTTCAAGCCACATTAGCAGATTGCTTGCCATACCAGATTTTTTTTTCCAAATTTCTCTAGGGCGATTGCAGTTATAGAACTTTCCAATACCTCATTAGGTTCTGCAGTGTTGAACTGGGGGCCAGCCAGAGTCCATGACAATGCAGATGTCCTCCTGAATCATCAAGTGCTTGTAGAGCAATCTAGCGCACCTTGCCTTATAGTCATATTGACTCTTTCCGCTTGTTTGTAAGTCTTTAAGTTATTACGCTTTTTTGTTCGTTTCACCATACTTTTTTTACATCACGTACAGACATTAATCTCTTGGTCGTCATTGTTCTCAGTGTGTCAATCAGGCCCTTCGGACATCCCGTTTTTGGTCTTGTTTTAGTTGAATGATCATTCTTATAATGTTGTATAGTTTTGCAGATGATTTGCTCGTCTTACACAGTTTTGCAATAAGAAAGTATGACATACCAGGATTTTTTTTCTATTCGTGTAAGATTTTAATGCTCATTTTTCTCTTTCAATCTCCATCTTGGTAAAATTGCAAGTAAATCCAAATTGTAATACAGCTTTGCAATCAGTAATGGCAACACTAAATGTCACTTCAAACAAAACTGCACACATTTATAGCTTTCCTTTTACTGACTGGAGCAGCTCAGAGCTGCTCCGGTGCACTCGTGTTCCATTTACGTAGAGCTTATTGCGCTGGAGCTGCGCGAAAGTGCAATCCCCTTTCCCCTCAAGCACTACCTCTTGACCAGATGCAACAAGCCCTTTCTAGGTTAAGTCGACTGTTTAAATTCATGTTCCTTTTAGGAACAGCTCCGAACTGCTCCAAACAGTTCGCGGTGGAGTAACAAGCTCCTAAAAGGAAAGCTTCTGTTGTTTTGTTTCCATGGCACGCTTGATCAAAGTCGTTTCTGTACTTTTTGAGACAGTCATGTCAGGGTACTGCAATCGGTAATAAGGCAAAGTTTAGGCATTTCGCATAAACTGCAAGTGAATGACTAGTGCAGCAGCATGTGACAAGCTAAGTGCGCTCAAATGCAGGAGCCTATATGATGAGAATTCATCGTGAGTTTGATTACGCATTTTGGATTGATACTTGATAGGAATTCTACACTTAAAATAATATCTACTCTCTGTGCAGACCTCACGTACGTAAAACCTGTTGTTTCAATATGTATTTTTCTCTTTTATTGGTACAAAGTTTGGGTAGGCTGCGCCTTACAGCTTTAATGGATGCTTCAACCCTATACATAACACAAAACTACCCTATTTTTTGATTCTACGGCACTGTTAGTAAAATAGACAGCAACAGATAAGATTAAATATGTTATTAACATTTAAAGTTTGATAAAACAGCACAAAGAGTCTTAAGTGGCAAGTTACTAGAGTGTCATTGGTGTTTGTAAGGTAAGCACTTAAGGTTTGAGGTTACATAAAAAGCAAAATATAAAAAGTTTATAATCAACAAAGCCTTCATTCAGCAGCATATTTATTTGAGATCAATATGTATACATACTATAACATGATCAACAAATTTAAATTAAAATAAAAGATATTACCAATAAACAAAAAAGTGACATTTGCGTGCACTTACACAAAGGGGTGTGTAAGTGTATGCGCAGTGGTCGATAAGAGTACCTATAGTAATGTATGACGTGCAGTTTTGTGCCACCATTTCTTATAAGTGGCTCACTCTATCCTGTCTTCCTTAATTAACTGTATATATCTCTTCACAACCTTAACATTTCCAAATTTTTTTATTTGGTAAAATGTTTCTTTGGTTTCATTTTCCTTGAATTTTGATTTTCTAACTCTGCTTTGTAGGGGGAGCTGCTAATTATTACAGATGTTCCTTTCTTCCTGTTTGATCTCTGTATATTTGTTAACGGCGGAGTTTACACCTTGCAAAATAGTCGATTATATGCAGACTTTGCTCCATTTTTTGAGAAACAATTTTAATGTAGGGGTGTCGGGCGATTTTTGCTTCTAATCATTTATCTTTTGTCTGTCTATTGACACTTTGGTTTTGCCAAATTAAAAATAAAAATTATGCTTTAGCAATAAAAAACGTACAACTCTATTTTACTTTAATAAATTCAAATAGTATTTGCAAAAATTGAGATATCGAAAAATCTCCACGTCAATAGATGGATAAAAACATTCTCTTTTCAAAGGCCACACGAACATTTTTCCAAAATGCAAATTAATTCGGAAATAATGGAAATAAGGTTTTAGAAATATCATCGTAACTCACTATTCATAATGTAGCGTGTAGGCAACTTAACTAACAGAGTGCGTTAGATAATAGATTATTTTTGTTTTTTTGGGCATTTTCCAAATAAAGTCTTTACCATTATCATTGCCATTTTCGTCGTCTTTACTAACGGTAGGTATCATTTACTCTTGCTAGTTTTTTTATCTTCCAGTGCGTGTTATCTTTCGCAACTGGTCTGTAAGGCTATCTCCTTTTGGGGATCTCTCACTTACTGTGCGTTTCTTAGCCTCATTATTTTTATAAATTTCTCCCAGGTTTTCCAAGTCATCTATTCCGTACGTCTTATAGTTGACAATTAATTTATTATATTTTACTTGGGCTTTGAGGGCCTTCTATTTTGCCTGTTTTAGCTGGGGTATTAAAATTTTCGTTCATATTGTGGTTTCCTCGTGAAATCCTCATCGATCCAGATATCAGTGCCTTTAAGTACTGCAGATTTTCTCATAATATTTATTTTATTTTTTCCCGACGTTAATTTCACCAGTATTGGTCTTTTCCATGCAGGATTATATTTTCCTATTTCCGTTTTCATATTAATTTCGACTTCCATTTTTTGTAATAGGATCTCCAGTTTTCTCACAGTATCCTGTTCGTTTTCTTCCTCTTCGTCCTCTCCTCTATTCCTTTTATTACCAGATTTTTTCTCTTAATTTCCCTCTCCAAAAACTCTATTTTTTCATCCTGGTTTGCGGCATATTTTGTTCGTTTTCTCCTTTTATTACTTTCATTTCTGCCGTAAAGGTTTCAAATTTTTCAACTAGCTACTTAAAATGAAAAAATTGGGTATCTGTGAATTAAGAAAAAAATAATTGCGATTTTCGATTTTTTTAAATAAATACTTCAAATTTTGCATACGGCCTTAAAATTAAATTTTAAGCAACTTTTTCTAATAATTTTCTTCAATATTTTTTCATCTAACCCCACTTTTTCCGACTTCATAGTGATTTTTTTAAATTTGCCGCCATACCAGCTGTAACGTGACATACCTCAAATTCGATTTTAAGGTTATCGGACATGCAGAACCCATCCCCCATAAAAGTTTTTTCGATACTCTAATAATAAAATTTTTTCCCATATGTTGCGAACTTTTTGCCGGTCACTGTATATGTCAATAAAGTTGGTAGGAATTCCGACTGTGTAGGTACTCTTAAACCAGTCTACCCTAACACATATTCAACTTCTGAATAGAAAATTTCAACGATATCATTAATTAAATTTAGGTTAAGTTGTAAATTGCGCCTTAAAAAATAATAACAATAAAGCTTATCTAACATACATATTGATACATGAATTATATTTATAGCTCCAAGTGTGGCAGATGTCCAGGCTGCGATTGAACATATCTTCCCGTTAGTCTATGAATTTCGTAAAGAACGTTCAGCTGAAGATATGTCATTGCTACAAGCTGCCAAAAGAAGACGTTTGGCCGGTGGTGTGGAAGAAATAAATAGTGGTCCTTGTAAAGTTCAACAAGAAGATTCAGAGTGTGAGACTGAGGATACGTGGTAAAATTTGTTGGTGTTGCTGTCACTGCCATGAAACTTAGTGCGCAACCAGACTTAATTTCGTGATCGAAAGCAATTATTGACATTTATTAATGTTTTCGTTGTTTTTATTGTTGAGTTTATGGTTTTGTGATTATCCACTACCTAATCCTTATGTGTAGTAATTGTTGTAGATTGAATAAATTCGATCTGACTATTTTATACGTTCATTTGTTTATTTAAAGTATGAATGAATTTATATTTAAATTTTTTTTAGCTGTATATCTTATGTTGATATTATTGTTGATTGTTTTAGTTTTTCTAAAAATTCTTTTATCGTTTATTATTGATTATCATTTCAGTTTAGAAGAGAAGTGTGTATGGTAAACAGTAAATATGTTTAGTAATGTGCCTAAAACCGAAGTTTATCTTGATCATCGTATTAGTTGTCGTAACCTCGTGCGTAATGTCAAGCTATATAAAATACTTTATCACGATTATGCGAAGTCTGATTTTACTTCCGCTTGAATTTTTTAAAATGTATTTAAATGTTTTATCTTTAAGTAATTATAAGGTTAATTTAGTTTCAAAACCATGAACTCAATAACTTTATTTATGCACTGTTACTAGTAGTTAGTACCATTTTCATGATTATTTAACACAAATCATTATTTATTGTACATTGTATCTAACGTACACACATAGAGCTGTTAGACTGAGCATATTAAACTACTCGATATTATTTGTGATTATATTATACATCTTGAGGTGTTTTTGTTCTTGAGATAATCGTAAGGTTTTTATAATAACTGTGTATTGAAAATAGCGAGCTTTACACAGGGTTATATATCGAAAACTATGCTATAATATAGTTAGTTAGTTTCAAATTTTTTGTCTTAAGTTCACAAGTACCGCTTGAGAACTATTTTATAGCATAGTTTTGTTTAGAGATAAATGTTTCGTTGCATTTTTGCTAAACTAAAAATTAATGATGAATATTTATAATTTTATTTACTTTAAAATTTAAAACTGAAATTGATTTAATTAGGTTTTTATATTTTGAAGTTTTTCATTGCTGTTGCAATTCATAGTAGGATTTTTTTAATGTAGATTTGGTTACATTAAAAAATGACAAATTCCACATTTTGTCTATAATATAATTTATATTTAGTAAATAAAATACAAGCTGAGTTGTATTAAAAAACTTTTTCAGTAATAGTTAGTGTATATAAGTTAATGATAAGAAATTAATAACAACAAGCTTACATATTATTATAAAATTTTTGATAGATTGCAAATTGTGCAAATTATACAAAAGAAAATCTTTGATTTGTAACAGCAATAATATTTCGCTTGCTAATGCAGGGTGAAATGTGATAAAATGACAAATACCAATTGGTCAAGTAAACACTTATGAAATGTCATTGATAGGGTTCAGAATTCGTAGATTAACTGAACTTTATAACAACCTAAAAATGTGGCCTACATTGAAGGTTAAAAATATTAATTTCCCTTTTCACTTGTGATTAATTTTTTTTAGTAATAAAATGTTTAGTTTTTGTTTGCCTTTTTCTACCACCTACGTTAATAATTATAGTTTCCGTGTTAGAGTACAAAATCTTGTAAATAATATTCTGAAAGTTACTTTGTGGCATAGAATTCCTTAGATTTTTTTATCATGAACTTCAATACTTGAGAACTGATAAGTAGTTCATAATAGATCGATTTGATAATTCAAATAAAAGTCATGGTGAACTACAAACGATTAACATGGAAGGTTTTGGGATTTTTCATGGGGAATTAGAAAATGTACTTTAAAAATGGTTATTTTGGAAGACATCATATGAAACGGTAGCACTTTTGGGTTTTTAAAGAAAACCGACAAAAATTTGAAGATCTTCGTGTTATCTGTAAATAGCAATTGTTCTGAAAGTGTACAGCGCAACGTAATAAAATTTCACCCTGTATAGCTTCTCAAATGAGATACGCAAAATTAAATACTAAATAAAATTAGTAGATAATTCGATTTGTAGAATATATTTTTTAAAAACAGTCTTTCCCAACGTATAAAGTTTTCAGGTTTACCATTATTTTAAGTAAAAAATAAATCGTAATTGGGAAATACTGTTGTAAATTAAAACAATTTTTTTTGTAGTTACTATAATTACCGTAATCATAAATACAAGGAGAAACAAAAGGTTGGCCAGTTTATACATGTCAATAAGCATTTGACTGCCTGTGACGATATTCACAGCTCTATGATAAAATTAGTATAAAAGGAAAACTGTAGTAATTGTTCATTGTGAGGATACTGTGGTAAATTATTCTTTTGCCTCTTTAAACGTCTAAGTGGATGATTTTGATAAATTTTGAGCTTGTGCACCGTGGAACACTGTAAAAAGCAAACGTTGTTACTGCTTTTACTTGTGATTACTGGCTTCACTGCAATAATCAGGCCTTGTAGTTAACGTAAGACGAGATAGTTATAAACAGATATTTCTTCTAAATTTTTAAAATTACTCGCATCGTTAACCAGTTAATAATTCAAGTTGAAAGCATAAAAAAAATCAAAACAAACCTAATCTCCCGAGGCTAAGCGATATGAAGTTTTTGGAAAATTGTGATACAAAATGCGTGTCTGCTTAAACGTTTGATGGGCATTAAAATGTAGCATTTAAAACCCAAAAACAGGCCTAGTACAATGTCAATTCTTCTTTTGAAAGCACAGGCCTGATTTGTTTAAAAAATAATATATTCCGCTTTTTATTCGAGTAATTATTGTTGATTTTAAATAATACCGTAAAAGTGATTAAGCTACCCTTTCAGATTATTTCTTAATAGATTGCTATTATAAAATAACATTTGGAATAATGACGCTATTAAAATGAAATATTGTACAACTAACAAAGCTATCGTAACTCAGATGTCGTTACTTGTGTAGGTATAATTTAACAAGTCCTGTTAAAACTTTTGTATTATTAAAATTATGTAAAATTTGTGTGTGGTAGTTGTTAGTCACTCTTAAGTAATATCTATAAAAGCAATTTTTCAATCCCTCTGCGCCTTATCTTTCAGATTAATAATTATATAATAATTAATGAGTAATAAGATAGATCTGTGTTACTGTAAATATTATGTTGATGTAAAAATGCAGAAATTGAAGCGACTAAAATAACTTATTCAAATTAAAATAAGAAAACAAAATCACCTAATTGTTTCTGCATTTTTGCAATTGTTTCCTGCGGAATACTAAATAATACGTTCAGATTAAGTTGTTCACTTGAAACACTGAGCAACAATAACAAATAGCATAAATGTTGATTTTAGTTTTGAGCATGTTCATCCTCAGGTCGGAAACTTTTAATACTGCATATCGTTTCGCCAGATATTCTTAAAAATATATATATGTTACCTGTTGTACCTATTTTCCAATGCCTTTAAAATTTAAAACTTTAATTTCTTTTTAAAAATTACTTTGTCTTATACCTCAGTGTTTTTACAATAAATCGTCCAATTGTATCTTTGTTCCTCGTGGATGTTATATGTGTAATTAATGTGTACCAAAAATTTGAGTTAGTTACTAGTTTGAAGGAGTATTTTAATTTTCTTCTTATATTTAAGAGAACGCTTGTTTTCAAAGTACATTTATTTTCATTTGTCAAGTGTAATGCATATATATTTAATAAAGTTTTGTCTTTTGTTCAATTACAGTTTTAATTTTAAAACATTGTTTGGTTGCAAAAACCTCAAACTTTTCTACAAAAATGTAGGTCTAATTATTTGTTTTTGTAGGGATCCTATCAAACTAGCTTGCTTTATGCCAGTTGATGCATTTATAAGGGACGTTGGAAGTCCTTAGGCGCGCGGCTAGCAAAGCAGTGGAGAAGGGGGGTTCGAAACGCTTAAACCCTTCAAATAACGGTGGTCGTAATAGGGATGAAATGTTGAGCGCCACTACGGAATGTCACCCAAAGATGGTTACAAGGAACGTACCGCAGATAGTTCCTCTAGGGCTCGAAGGGGGTTGGGGTTGGACTGCACTCTGCTGCAAGATGTAACTTACCTTGTTTAACTGAAAATGACTTAACTTGTAGGCAGGCTAAGACTTTACAGGTAAAACTTTAACAAAACACTAATATACAAACATTATCAGGGATGACTGAACACAATAACAAGACCAAGCTAAATAGACAATTAAATATTTAATGAATCAAAAAACAAAAATGAATACAAAGAAATTACACAAGAGAGGGCGACAATCAAAAATATATTACGTTAAAAACAAATAACAGAAACTACACTTACGTTACGGTACAATAGAATTGAGGGTACTACATTTACGTTAAGTAAGGCAAATCATGTACAAACTTAGCCGCTCAATTCCAAACAAAACATAGGATCAATAAATCTTAAATTAACAATTCGATAAGCACCGTAGAATTTTACACGCATGCAACAAAACACGAAATAGTATCTTACTTGACTTAAAACTGGAACTAGATTCTGAAGCAAAAGTCTTTACTCGAACACAAAACCAATGAAACAACTAGTCCACTGATTTGCCGGTCGCCCTCAACCTTTACAATAAGAACATTAGATCCGCCCAAGGCGAGATTCACACAGCCTTCACACAATATCGCTGGACAAAATAGATTGGCCAGACATCGACTACTACTTTACAAGTTACAAACAAAACAAAAGGCAGTACTTATTAAACTCTAAAACAAACTGAATAACATCGATGAAGGCCTGCCAGCAAGCGACAAACATAGGGGAATAAAACTGGTGTTGAAGCACAAACGACGAAAGCAGGTGCAGCAAAAAGGAGAACAGATTTTACTTGGCGAGATGTTGGTACTTAAACGATAAGCCAGGGAGTAACGTGACTGACGTAAGACTGCGAAGAGCTATGATGTTCTTTCTTCCACAACGGGTGCAAAACAACGAAGTATAATCCAGAGGCTGTGGGTTTTCCGATTCCCAATTAAGGAAATTGCGTGGAAATGGTACTTCACTTTCACTAAAACTATCTCTTTCCGGAAGTATATGGCACTCTTTTGGTGAATCCGACCAAGTCGTAATTGTAATTCTCCATGAGAATTACCGGTATAGAGGCCTTTCCGGTGATTTAAGGACCCAAGGTGGAGATGATAAACTTGCACCATTGTCTTAAAAGACGTCCGACATGATCGAGAAGTTGTCACGTACTAACGAAGGGGGGTGTAGAAGACTCGAAAGAATGGTGAAACAGGTCAGCTGACAAGCCTTGCATACAGGGGATTCCCCGAACCGTATCACGAGGAGCTGCATTCAATGGAACAAGATGAGATCATGTGTCGACAAAATACACGTGAATTGTCCCCTTGGAATTTTTAACAAAGAAAACTTTTACAAAGACGAAACATATTGAAATAATAATAATAATAAATAAATTTGTATTTAGCACTGCTAATATATATACATAAATACTTAACTAAAAATCTTAATTGTTAGTTTCAAACTATCTTAAATACAATTTTTTTAACAGTAACTTAAAGCAATTCACATTTAACGCATTTTTATATTGTACATCCAAGTTATTGAACTTTATTAATCCCTTAACAAATACCGATTTGAAAGTTTTCTCATTTTGCACAACATTGAGATATATGTTATCCCGTCCTCTAGTGTAATGTTCGTGTACATCCAAACACTTCACTTTATATTTATTAAAATAACTTGGTAGTTCTCCTTTTGTAAGTTTGTACAGAAAAATCATACATTTGTATTCAATAAAATCCTCTATATTCATCCATCCCAGACTCTCTAACATTATAGATACAGGAGTATATTTTGAACATTTTAATATCACCCTCATACATTTATTTTGGATCTTCTGTAATCTATCTATATCGCCTTTATTTAACATATATAATACTGTACAACAGTAATGAAAATACGGCAAAATTGTCGAGTTGAACACTGTTAGTCTAGCAAAAAAGGATATACTACTTGATAATCTAGTTAATATCCCTAACCTTCTAGCAACCTTCTTACATATATAATCGACCTGTTCAAAAAAAAAACTAATTTCCTGTCTATCATCACTCCCAAGTATTTAACACTATCCACAAATTGCACATCAACCCCATCCACACTGACTTTTTCTTCCGAGTTAATAAACTGATTATACAGCGAGGGAGAACTTAAGCACATGCCCACGGTCTTCGTCACATTGAGCTTTAACTTATTTACTCTCAGCCATATGGTCACTCTCCTTAAGTCTTCATTTATTAACCTGATTGCTTCGTTCACATCCGAACATTGGACATACAATACTGTGTCATCAGCAAACAAATGACAACCACTATGTTGCAGTACTGTAATGATATCATTAATATATAAAGAAAACAATATCGGGCCCAATATGCTCCCCTGCGGTACTCCTCTTGGTACCCCTCCTTCTCTTGATACTACTTCTCCTACTTTAGTCACTTGTATTCTGTCTGTTAGGTAACTCACAAACCAATGTAACACATTTCCTTTAATGCCATATTTATCCAGTTTATGTACTAACAACTGCCTGTCTATGGTTTCAAAAGCTCGCCTCAGGTCTAAGAATATCACCACTATAACATTTCCATCCTCTAAACCTTTTTTCCAATCATCTATTACACATTGAAGTGCAGTCTCACAACTGTATTTTTCCCTGAAGCCTGACTGATTTGGAACCAGTATGTTATTTTTAATTAAATGTTGTTGTAACTGAATATATACTGCTTTCTCAAGTATTTTCTCTAATGTTGGTAACATATTTACTGGCCTAAAATTTTCTGCTTTGGTCGAATTAATTACCTTACGTATAGCTACAACCGTTGCTTTCTTAAATACTACAGGAACAGTACCCTTTTCAAATGACACATTTATTACTTGACTTGAAGATTTCGTAGAACTCCAAAGAAAACGCGCTGACTGGCTTAACCTTTCATGCCCTCGAGACTAAAATGGAATTAAACTGTAGCAAAAATAACATAATTAACAGGAGATTAAAATTAAGAAGGGCAGGACCGTACTAAAGAATCTTACCAAAAATTTAAAATAACGTAAACTTCCCAAAATAACACGGAATTGCAAAACCACGTGACAGCATGATAAAATACCAATACTGCAATACCTCCAATAGTCCAGCTTCGATCAGGCCAGATTCACTATAGCCCAGTTTGAAAATTTCCAAGCTAAATTTTAATTTAGCAAAATAAAAATAAATTCTAAAAAATTAGTACACAAAATTATTTTTTTATACACAAATGATCGGGTTTTTCCTTTTATACAGTCAAGCCTCTTTTTGTGGGGTTTTAAAGTTATGCAATACGACACATATTTAAATTTTTTGTGGGGTTCCCCGTTGCATATGTATGTATCTAGACACAGCAGGAATGTAAACTCGGCATTATGTTTCAGTGGTTCCCCTTTCAACGTCTTGAGCGCCGGTTTCACACAGCATTAGACAGCCATAGCAGCGACTGCTTGATAGGCGTGGTGACACTGTCAGATTATTATTGATGTGAAAGACGCTACTCCGATTGCAGTTCAGTGCGATCACAACTGCTGTCCTTAATGCTTAATGTGTAAGCTACACATAACACAATAATAACTGCAAACCTAGTATAATCATATTAATCATCAATAAAAAACTGTGAATTGGCCAGTGGAATGTACGCACACTGAAAGACGCTTCACGACTTGCCCAATCAGAAAAAGAAATGCAGCGATACAATCTGGATATCCTGGGAATTTCGGAGGCAAGATGGCAGGGAAAAGGAGAACTTCTTACAGGTAATCAAAACTTGTTTCTTTCCGGAATGGATAATGAATCTAGAAATGGAGTGGGTATCATAATAACTAAAACAGTTAAACAGTCTATTGGATTGATCACCTGTATCTGATAGAATAATAACGGCCAGATTTAAATGTAATATTAGAAAAATCATGGTGATCCAATGCTATGCGCCTACAGAGGATAGTGAAGATGAGGTTAACGATCAGTTTTATAACCACTTAACAGCAACTCTCAAAAAAACGGTGAGAGGCGATATTGTATTTCTGATTAGTAATATGAATGCTAAAATTGACCCAAGCAATGATAACACACTACAACAGGTTATTGGTGCGCACGGAATGGGAACTGCAAATAATAACGAGGATCGATTAATTGAACTGTGTCTATGGTATGATTTAATGATAGGGGGAACTTTATTTGCTCACAAAAATATCCATAAATATACCTGGACTTCTGCTGGGGGTGATATTAAAAACCAGATAAAAAATTTCTTTCAAAGTTGTTTTAAATAGAAAGCAAATGTAGTCTCTTTGCATACTATATTTAAAATAATTACATGAATATTAGTAAATACAGTTTAAAAATGTATGTACTATTAGATTTTAAAAACATTAATAAAATTTTAATAAATGGTAAATACTACAGTATATATTATATTATAACACTGCCATCAACCTATAATGCGTATTGTCAAAATAATCTAATTTCATAATAAATAAAATTAATATTAACCAAACTATGTAGTAAATATATGACACCATGAATAAGCAATAAAACAACATTTATTATTCATATTAAACTACACACAGTAAGCTATGCATAAAACGTGGATTAGAAAAATTCCAACGTTACGAAGGTACAAGGTTATTTTATAAAAATTACATAATTGTTAATAAACATGTTAGTTAAGCAGTAAACGAAGATCATCAGTTTTAACATAGTCGGCAGGTACTTTTCCTTTATGGTCGGTTTCAATTTTCAGTTCTGGGTAAACAGAGACTACAGCTTGGCATATTTGCTTATTTTGACTTTCAGCAGCTCTGTGTAGTGCAGTCTTACCATCGCTATCTTTTAATTTACCATTTGCTTTGTTTTCTAGCAGGAACTTAACTATCTGTGCTTTTTCTGAAATCATCAAATTTTATTATTAATTAAATGCTTAATATCGGATTATTTTTTATAACACCCATGACCTTCTCCATTTTAACGAAAAATATGTTTATCTGGCCTGTTCAATGTCACTTTCAGGTGTTCTCTACATGGAGCCAGTTATTGACGGAAACAAATATTGTTATTGCCACGAGGAGCACATGGAATAATGGTACTTTGAAAATATAATCAGGCCTGATAAAGACGCTTTACATCAAAATCAAAAAGGTCATGATGAAAACTATGAAAAACAAAATTGTGATTTGGCTTAATCGGATAATCCACACACTTACAGCTAATTAATTTGTCATATCAAAACTGTTATAATAAGACCACTTGTAGTATTAGTTAAGGTATCCACATAATTTTTTTCTTGGTACCACATAGTAATAGCCTATTAATTAGGTACATAACAAGTGAGTCATTATAATGCTCCTGTTACTAGTTTCACAATAATAAATTACAGTTACATAATGACACTTTATGTATGTATGTATGAGGAAAAACATTATCGATATTATTTTAATATCAAACAATCCAATTTAAAGTCATCCTCAATGACCCATTCAATTAAAAATTATGTCTTAATTAATAATAAATAATAACTAAAAAAATTAAGGCCTTTAAATTTATGAGATTATTATTCGTTTAGTATTTTATCAACACTTCCTGAACCTAGTTAAAACACGACTTTAAATTGAATTATTTGATTTGTCATAGAGATAGAATTGTTGTGAATATTCACAATAAACAGCCTTGGACCAAAGGCCAGTTGTCCTGAGGTAACGGGGCCTTTATCGCTGGGCTAATCACCCCGATAAGGTGCCAAGATTCAAAGACACAATAATAGCCTTGGCAACGGACGGATAACAGGAACACGAAAACAGGAATCTGGACAAGAATAGGAACTCAGAATATCAAACCAATAAGCAGAAAGGAATGGGCGTAAGTGAAATATGGAAGAGAGGAAACGGATACTAGTTTTTCTACTAAGGTACAGAAGGACAAGCAAAAGAGGGAGTGGGAATACTGCTGACTCCCTATATGGCGCAGCAATTAGTAAACTGGGAGGTAGTCAATGCGAGAATAATTTATGTGGATTTACAACTGACCGAAGAGATAACGATATTACAGATATATGCTCCAACCGAAGAATCAAGTGTAAAGAACAAAGAATTCTTTTACAAAGAACTACGACTGTAAGTAAACAGAGCAAGAGAAAGAAACAGGTATATACTAATAAATGGAGATTGGAATGCTGT
The DNA here is from genome assembly GCA_963082815.1 of Melanotus villosus. NCBI lineage: Eukaryota > Metazoa > Arthropoda > Insecta > Coleoptera > Elateridae > Melanotus > Melanotus villosus. The sequence continues at coordinate 66,581,978 of OY720420.1, forward strand.
GACGGGAAACATACCAGAAATAGGATATGGAACTATGGGAAAGCATGGAGGAGAAGCCACAATAAACGATAACGGAAGAAAAATGATTGAATTCTGCATAAGGAACCAACTAGGTACTAATTGGAAATAGTCATTTCAAACATAAGATAATACATAAAATTACATTTGAGGCAATACGAAGACAGTAGCAAAAATAACTCAATATAGCAAAGGAATCAGGATAACATATTGATTAAACAGAAGAACAGAACAGAAGATCGAAATGGGGAGAAAAAATATTACAACAGGAACGGCTTTAGTACACAAGAAATAGAAATAAAAAGACAAGATATACATACGTACAAGGAAAGAAGTGACAAGCAGAGATGAAGAAATACAACTACAAGAACAATTGCAAAAAAAAAGAACAAAGTGCAAGAAATCCAGTATATGTATAAACACATAAAGACAGCAGATATGCCAAAGATATGGAAAAGAAGACGTGCAAATGATAGTGAGATTCAGAACAGGTGAAGAAGAAAAGGGGAGAAAAAAGTGGTTGAAGGGGGAAGAAAGAAAAGGTAGGGTGTGTAGTGAAAGCGAAGAGACAATGGGACATATGATTTATAGTTGCAGTAGGTTAAGAGACATAAGTGAGGGGATGAGATAGTGCAAGTGTGAAATGAGGACAATAAATTAAGTTATAAAATAAGTTAATCATGTAGTACAGGAGTAGTCAACAAACTATATTTAAGGCTGTATAGCAATTAAATCAAATAAATAACTAACTAACTAACTAACTAACAAACATAAAATTACATTTGAGGCAATACAAAGACCAGCCAAAAGCACTATTGACTACATCACATACAACAGAGAGGCAAAATATGCAATTTTAGATGTAAAAGTAATTAGAGGTGCAGAGCAGAACTTCATACTGACTATAGACTCCTAATAACAGATACCAGGTTCCAATGTAAGAACTCCAACAGACCCAAGAAGTATCAGAAAATCAAAGTTAATGAGGGAAAGAAACATGACAGTGCTAACATATCAAGGAGAACTTGACAAAACATTAGAGGAGCATGAGAGGAAGCCCAAAAATGGAAATACTAGAACAGGCGAAACTGGCATACAGAATAACTACAACAACAGAAAACCAAAAAAGAACTCGATGGTGGAACAATGAAGTAAAAACAAAGGAGCAAAAAAAAAATCTTGGAAGAGATACATACAAACCAGATCTACAGAACACAGACAGGAGTACATTACCAAGAGAAACAAACCCGGGAAAACCATCCGAAGAGCAAAACGACGAACTGGGAGAAGTTTGGGAGAGATCTGGAAATGAAGAGCAAAAACAAATGTAACAAAGAATTCTGGAGAACCATCAAAGCGATCAGAGGAAAATATGGAAGAAACTCCTGCAGCATAAAGAATAATGATGGTAAAATAGAAACAAATGACAACAAAATTCTTGAAGTATGGAAGAGTTTCTATGAACAAAAATTTAAAGAGGAACCGAACGCAGGAAGAAGAGAAAGAACACGAAAAAGAAAAGGGGAACATAGAAATAAAGGAAGTCGAAGCAGCTATCAAGCAAATAAAATTGGGAAAGGCAGCTGGCTTGGATGGAACAGCCCCAGAAATGGAGAAGGGACATAGGCCAACAAGCATAGAAATAATGCAAAAGATCTACTCAAGAATCTTGGAGAGAAGGCTACAAGAAGAAAAGTTACTAGAACAGCAAGCTGCATTTCAACTTCAATCACAAACACAGAACCACATCTTTGTCCTGCGGACTGCAATAGAAACGAGACGTGAAAGGGTGAAACAATTATACCTAACCTTCATAGACATCAAGACAGCATTCAACACAATACCCAAAAACAGTATATGTGAAGCATTGCAAGGACCAGGAGTAACCCACAAACTTGAAGAAGCAACTAGAGATTGTACAGTAAGATCAGATGCAGGGTTAGAAGTTCAACATGGACAAAGGAATAAAGCAAGGAGACTCACTGAGCTCTCTACTATTCATTGCCACAATGAACCAGATAATACAAGAATGCAAACAACCAAGGTTAAAAGTGAAAATAGGAAACTGGAACTTAAGAGCCCATATGAATACAGAGCCTGATGACATAGTATTAGTAGCAGATTTGACAATCAAACTACAACAAATAACAACTAAATGGACTGCAGAAATTGAAAGATGATGAAGATAAATACGAATAAAAGTAAAATAACGCAAATAACAAAAGAGGATACGGATACACAAGAAAATACACGAATTATGTGCAACGGAATTGAATTAGAATGGGTGGAAAACTATGAATATTTAGGAACAACAATAAACAAAAAGGCACAATAGAGGCAGAGATCCTAAACAGAATAAACAAAGCAAGTAAAACTTAAGAGGCCACTACATCTTGCCGATTTTGTATCCTCATATTTCCCAGTTGTTGTGCAACGAACTAAAAACTTGTTTAGACAAAAAAAATAGCCAAAAATTACATTTAGCGCGCAAAGTTATTGAATTTTTTTTTTAATAAAAATTATTATGTTTGGTATAATCGCAATTTATGCGAAATTATTCACTTTCCGCAACAGAATAATATACTTTTTTGGAAAATTAGAGATTCTTTTGATAATTTTTTAACCTTAATTCTTAAATAAAATAACAAAACACATTTTTTATAAAAACGGATTGGTTGGTGGCGCCGTCAGTGGTGAAGTCTTGATCAAATGTAATCTTTTGCAATTTTTTTTGTCTAAACAAGTATTTAGTTCGTTGCACAATGTGAGGATAGAAAATCGGCAAGATGACTGGCTCTGTAATGGTCTCTTAATCTGCAATACCCAAAGCTATAACAACAAAGAAAGTGTACAGACAAAACTACGTGTTTATAGAAGTATGTACCTAGCTTCAAATTTGATCATGGCTGCTTCTGGTGTTCTAAACAAGCAACAAATTCAAGTAAAGTAGTATCAAAATAAGCGCATTTTTTTTTGTCTTTCGATCGATATACCAATTCTAACAACTCAAACGGCAAGCAGGAGTCTGCATATATATACGATTTCCCATGCTATTTCCGGCTAATTCCCTATGTTCGCCCCTTAAGTCAAACAGTCGGTATATCTTATGATATTTAGAAAATCGAAGTGAAGATATCAAAATGTTACATTTAAAAAATTAAAAACAAAAGAATAGACTTAATTGCAAAAAGAATAAGTTTAACATATTTAATGAATTATAAAAATAATGAATAACCTTCAGTCAGTGCAGAAGTAGTATTGTTTTTCTATACAGAATTATCATAACTCCTTAAAATACATTAAAAATATTTTCTCAAAAGAAATTAATATTTAAAATGTAATCTCTAAAATTACTACTATTTTTAGAATGTAATTAAATTAGTCACTGAAAATGCCTAGTGTTTTTAAGGATAAAGTATTTTCGTAGGTACACCATTTACCTAAAGCTCAGTTTAGTTAGCTCAAACTTATATTGAAACATTGACCCTTAAGTAATTGCTATAGAGACAGACTAAGCAGTAAACTTTTTTTTTGTCCTTAATTGGTTAAACAACAGCAAGATCATTATCTTTGAATTATCAATTAACTTTAAGTGTATAAACTAGTATAATAATTAAAACAGATATTTACTTTACATTTGTGTCTGCGTATCTTATCATAAATGTATGTTTTTAAAAACTTTATTATTTGCTTTGTTCTATTTTTCATAATTCATTGTGAAAGCACCCGAGCGATATCATTAAAATATTTGCAATCTAAAGTAATTTAAATAAATACTATGAAGTAAGGTGTGTTCATGGTAAACTTGACCATGACGTAAATAAACACACTTTCATCTTTGATGATTATGTATTTACAAAGAAGAGCAATTAACACTAAAGCCCGGAAAACCTTAGGTTTTCAATATTTTGTTTAAAAGGAATTTGCATACTTTTCTAATTTTTTTGGATAAAATTTTTTCAGCTGATTATTTGATAGCATATGAATATAAGTATACCATGTAAAACCTGGTTTATTTACGCCATAATCATCATTACTTACTGTTAATCTTAAAGACAGTGTAAAGAAATATTTTGTAATTACCTGCAGAACATGCACGGTGCAAAGCAGTTACATGACCAGACTTAGTAACAGAATCTTTATTAGCTCCATTCTTTAACAAAATTTTGCAAATATCCAAATGTCCATTTCTTGCGGCATAGTGTAGTGCGGTGTAGCCTGCAGAATCTCTTTGGTTGGGATCTGTTCCTTGATCTAATAATTTATCAACTTTCTTATTATCCCCATATTGTGCAGCAGACCAAATACCACGTTCAAAATCTAGTTCATCTAAAGTCTGATATAAATTCGATGTAGTAGAATGTGCTCTACATATGTGATTTTGATCACCATGAGAGTGCTCACAATCGGACATTTTTAAATGTACTTTTGATATGTAATTATGCAAACAATACAACACGTAACATCAAATAATGTGGGTTATGTAGGAATTAAATAATCGTTTTTTATATATCACGTTGCATTGTCCACACGATTTCAGTCTCTCCGGTGGTTCCCACTACTCTATATCCCAACTGCCCTAGAGCATTGACGACGTCGATGGGGGCACCCTTTATCAAAACTCCATTAATTACTTCTTTTCTGTAATTATGAAAGCGTTTTGTTAGTGCAGTTTCTTCGTCCTTATTTAGACCGAACACAGCGCTGTCTGATGCATGCAATGATGCTTTCACTGCAACATATGCATGCATACCAGACGACATTAATAAACTAGCAGGTATTTCCATGCTTCTGATTAGTGCAGCTTGTGCGTTAGGTGTGAAGTTAATTTTTAACTTCTTCGCTTGCCTTTATCTGAGCTACGCCTCCACTTACAGGTTCTGGTTCAGCAAATTCCCTTCGCATCGTCCACATATATTCGTTGTAATCTTGTTTAACGCTCGTTGATGAGGACGCAACTACTTTGTAGCCTAAAACTTCTAAAGCTGTTAGTATAACACAGGGATGTTGCATGTATACAATAGTGGAGTCGTCACAGTAACCACCACTCGCGAATCTTTTCAACTGATCTATATCAGCAGCTTTCAAACCCGACACCAGTACCCGCCAAGGCGATTTTGCGCCATATGAAGCAAGATTACCGCGAACTAAAATGTAAGGCATTTATCTGAGATAAATATGACTTTCAAGTGTCCCTTTGTTTGTACACCTGTTGGTGCGTCAACAATTCGATATCAAAACATTGAACTGCAGGTTAAAAGTCAATGACTACAAATTAAACTATTACACGTCATTAATGTTTATGGATTTTGCGTATTGTTATTTACTTTGTTTAGAAAGTAGGGACATTGGACAGAAAAATTACTGTCAGTTGGAAAGTTATAAGGAATTTCAGGCATGGTTGCCAGATGAGGACATTCTTACTCAAAATTGGAGAAATTTTATTTCATTAAAAAGAAATTTTAACTTTTCAGTTAATTTATATTATAATCAAAAGATTATTGTTGAATATTAATTACAAGTATGATAATTGATGTTTAGCTAACAATCTAACAAAATTCTTGCTAAACTATAAAACTAATTACTAATTTCTAAAACTTATTTTTCCGGATTTTTTTAGGTATGTTGAACTAAAATCTTTAAGATAGTAGATTATAAAATATGAGACAAAGTCCAACTGCTAAACAGGAGTTTTTAAAGTTTGAAAAAATAAGAAAAATTGAATTTTGGAGAATTTCTTAGCATTATCTGGAAGAAAGCCAACAAATTCAATTTGAAACTGCAAAGTAGCCGTGTATAAAACTGTTTTGTAATTACGGCACCATTCGCAGAATACTAATTATTTTGTTGGTTAAATGAAATCTGCTTACTATTTTGATTTTTAGATTATACAGTAAAGATAAATAATAATCAGTAGATTTATATTGCGTTTTTTACTGGTCTAAAACCTGTTATTCGTAGTTATCGTTCTGTATCTATCATTTATGCAAATATACTTGTTATTGTCAATTATAAGCACAATTTTTAAATAGTTTAATAAATAATAATACTTTTTTCCGTAAGTGCACGTCACTGGTATAACGTGAAATCCATACACATAATGCGCCATTCACATTGCGGTTCCGTTACGTGTTACGTAACAGATTTGACAGTCAGCTGCTACAAGGCTACGGTCACGGTTACGCGAATGAAAATAACGAGATCTGTTTTTACTCTTGGAAAATTAACCTTTTATCGATTGAAGGGGTATCCCAGGTCGGGGTCTAATGTAAAAGAATAAAAAAGCCAGCACAAAACATGGCACCTAAACATGCGCGTTAAATATCGTTGATAAAAACGTATTGAAATTTATTGTTTCTTACCAAATTTTCGTATCTTAAAACATGCAGAACGTGATAAACAGTGTAAAAGGCACTGCTTTAGGTGTAGCAGAATATTTGACACCAGTTTTAAAGGTAAAAATGTAGACTAATAAGATTCGTAATCAATTTAACTGTCACTTGATATAGGAATCAAAGTTCCGGGAGACTGGCGTTTTGACACCGGAGGAATTTGTAGCAGCAGGTGATCACTTGGTGCATCATTGCCCTACTTGGCAATGGGCAGCAGGAGATGAATCAAAATCAAAGTCTTACTTGCCAAAAAACAAACAATTTCTTATTACTCGTAATGTACCGTGTCCACGGAGATGTGAACAAATGGAATACTCAGAAGATTTAGAGCGCATTATTGTATCTGATGATGCTGATAATGGCTGGGTTGATACGCATCATTATGATACTTCATCTACCGGGCTAGAAGATAAAGTCACTGATATGTCCCTAGATAATGCAAAAGTAAGCTTATTCCCACGGTTATTTAGTGATATTAAACTGAAAGAGCACTTTGATGTATTTTTATAATTTGTAACATAATTTCTTCCAGTGAAATCTATTTTTGTCCTAACACTCACGTTTGTTTCTTAAAACTTTATTAAATGAATGAATTTATTGTTTTGTAGGCGGAAAGTATGGAAGATGCAGTATTAAATGACGACGAAAAGAGCGATGAAAACGAGGAGGACGATGAGGAGGCCGCAGACATGGAAGAATTTGAAGAAAGTGGTATGCTTGAAAATGAAGAAGTATGTATTATTTGTTTTAAAACCCTTATGCACTGTTCTGGGTCTATATGACCCAAAGCGGGTTTCAAGCTAATGTAGTTCTGTAATTATGCTGTGTAAGACTATAGCATGTTACGACTTTTATTTTTTTATTGTATTTTACAACGTCCACATGTTTGAAAAAATATTACATTTATAATTTTCTTGTAGTAAATATAATTACACTTATTCTGTTCTGGGTCAAATAGACCCTTATATAAAAAATACGGGTAGTTAGCAGAGTTTTTTGTTGTTTTACGGTTGGTAGTGTATTAGTAACTTTCGTAAGACGCAGTGTGTGTCATTCGGCACAGTGTACTAGTTTATATAGCAGTTATATACATATTATTCTGCGCTGGTACTCTGTCGCTTTGTCATTTTCGCAACATTTACGTGTTTCTATCAGTTGTTTGCAGTGCTCATTCAACCCTAATTTGCAATAACTGTGCATAATTCCTTAACTTTGAATTGTATTTTAAGTTTTATTTAACTCAATAAACGATAATTTTCTGTAAAATCCTAATTTTTCACCACCAACAGCGTCCCGTAATGAGAAAAAACTGTGGGTCAATATGACCCAGAACATATCAAGTGTAGGTAAAATCTGAACAGAACACAAGGGTTAATTTTATTGGATGTAAATAATTTCGTAATTACAGGCCACCGTAGTGCAGCCCCCTCCAGAGAAAAAGACTGTTAAAAATGAAGTAGATAATGGTGAAATTATTCATACTCGCACATACGATCTACACATCACTTATGACAAATACTATCAAACACCCAGATTATGGTTAACGGGTTATGATGAAGTAAGTTTATATTTAGCATTCTACCATTAATATTTTGTTTATAAAAAATGAGATTTCAAAATTTGGCTGGTTTTTACTTTACTTTTACTTTCGTGTCCTCTTCATACCCGCAGGTGTCGAGGTTGTCTTTTCTACTACTGTTCTTTATCACTTAATCAGTTTGCGCTAATTTTTTCTGTTTTTCAATATTTCTTTTACTTCATGTTTTCCCTCTTTCTTGCAACCATTCTGTTTCATGTTTCTCGCAGTCTAACTCTTCTGTTTTTCTGCTTAGCTTCCCATACTCTCTTCACTTGTCGGCCATTCTTAATCTTGCATAAGTATCCAAACCATCTTAGTTTGTATTCTCTAGTTTTCTCTAATAATGGTTTTGTACCTAGTTTTTTGACTTCAGCGTTTTTAATTTTGTGATTGGTTTGACCTCTAGTGTTCTTGGTAGATATTTCATTTCAGTTGCTTGTAGACAGTTCTGTTGGTTTTTTGTGAGTACTCAATTTTGGCAAGCACTTGTTAGTGTTTAATATTGTAATTTTTCAATTTTTGTGTTTTTAGTAATTTCTTTATGGTTGAGGAAGCTTCTGTTCAGTGTTTGGAATAGTCTGGCTCTCAGTTTCATTCTGTTAGTTATTGATTTCCTCCTCTCTGGATCGTTAGCAATTTATTATTGTTCCAAGATATTTATAGTTTTCGACTTGTTCCACTTCTTTTCTATTGATCTTGATCTCAATTTTTCTCCTTCTGTCACAATTACCATTGATTTTGTTTTTCTATGTTCATTTCTAAACCAAATTTCATTGCTTCTTTTATCCATACTTTTAGATTTGATTCTAGATCCTAGCTCCTAGGTCTTCAAACACACACATTTCTACTTCTACCACTTGCATATTAAACCATCCCACTTTATATTTCTTCATTTTTTTGCTCCTGTTCTTTATATCGTCTTATCCCACATCGCACTGATAAAGAGGAGCAGACATAGTACCCCTCCTTGTCTAACACCTTCGTTTGTTTCGAATGGTTTCGATAGCATATTTTTAGTTCTCACTTGGTTTGTAGTGTTTGAGTATAGACTTTTTACAGCTTCAATTATTTTGTTTCCTACTCCTTTTTGTTGCAAACTTTTGCATATGACATCTCTTTTCAGGTTATCGAATGCCTTTTTCATGTCTATAAAGCAGCAGTAGGTATACCTTTTTGTTTTAGCTTTTTCAATTAATTGGTTGTAGTGTGAATCGGCAACGCCCTGTAAAGGGCATGCCACTCTAAGAAGAAGTGTGAATAGGTGATCTTGTATTCTATGTTCTTTCCTAAATCCACTTTGTTCGTTTCTCAGCTGTGGTTCAATTTTAGTTCTTATTCTTTTTTTTAGTATAGCCTCGTAAACTTTGGAAGTAACACATACAAGAGAAATTCCTCTGTAGTTTCTGCATTGTTTTGGATCCTCCTTTTTTGTAAATTCCATTCTTTCGGAACTGATTTTTTACTCCAAGCCATGTTATAGATTTTTGTTAGTGCTTTAATTGCTCTTTCACTCATCACTTATCATCTTTGTTGCTAGAGTTTTCTATGGTTATATTTTCTTTTTCTTGTTCGGTATCTTCTAGAGTATTTACTTTGTCAATTGAATTTGCCTTTGTCTCTTTCGTTTCTAATAGCTCTTCAAAGTATTCTTTCCAGGTTCCATAATTGCTTCTTCATCTGTCACAGTTTCTCCACTTTTGTTCTTGATATGTGTCAGGGTATGCTGGTTTTTATTTCTCAGTCTTTATTGTTTTATAAAAATTTTTAATGTTTTTTGCACTCCCGGGCGTAAAGTAACTACTTTTCGTCCGCAAAGAAGGGCGTAAAGTTCCGTATATTTTTCTGATTATAGCTCTTTCCCATCTTCTTAATGATTCCTCGCTATCTTGTGTCATCGTCCACGTTTCTGAGACGAAAGTTACGACTGGTTTGATGAGGGTTTGGTAAATTCTCATCTTCGTTGTTCTGCTTAACCCTTAAGCAGTCGCGCAACTCTGCGTAACATAACTAGTCGCGTGGCGCACTTTGTGCGCCATACTTTTTTCTCTACAGGAAACAGGAAAAAGACAATAATAATAGCGTTATTTGAATTTATTTAAGTTACTATCTAGGAACATATTATATAGGGTGATTCATTAGCCTCTTTACAAACTTTGCCACTCAAAACTAGATGTAATTTCATGAGGATATGTTCATATGAATGTAGGTTCCATATGCACCAACTGCAAAAACCAGAATTAAACATTAAATACACCGAGATTTATGACAGATAAGATGGCACTTAGTGCGTCAACGCGGCTACTTACGGGTTAACAGTTGGGATTCTTTGTGCTGCTTATAATTAAATTGTTAAGGATTTCAAATTGACAAAGCAGATTCCCGTTGTTATTTGTGGTATCATGTAGGGTGTATTTGCCTAGTATTCTGTTAAAGTGGGTTTCTTTCCCTAGCTGGGCGTTTAAATCCCCCATTATGATTATTGTGTCGTGTTTTGGGATTTTGTTATATGTTTTTTGTAGATTTCTGTAGAACTGTTCCTTTTGTTCCTCACCTGCTTCTTCTGTGGGGGCGAATACATTTATCAACGTTGTGTTGTAAAAATTCCCTCTTACTCTTAATATACTTATTCTTTCGTTTAAACCTTCAAAATATATCACCGAATTCTTTATTTCATCGGATATGATAAATCCTGTACCGTTGCTTCCTTATTTCTTGGGCCCACTGTAGTACATTGTACAGTTCTTCTTCACCTGTTCCAGCCCATCTGATTTCTTGTAGTGCTGTTATTTTTAGATTTACCTTTTTTATTTCTTCCGCGATTTCTGTCATCTTTCCTACTTGCAGCATGTTTCTATTTTGAGTTTATTTTTATTTTTTATTTGAGGTTTTGGTTTTTATATTAGTGGAGCTTTCCCGGCAGAGAGTTCGGTGTTTACAGGTAAAGCTGTTTACTCTTGGGCATGTGTACTGTGGTTGCTATATTTGTTTATTTTGGGTGTTTGTCTTGTTTTGGTTTACATACATTTTCCTGTTTGGCATATTGTACTTATTATGGTTGCTTATATTTTCATTTAATTTTGGTGCTAACAAGGACTGTACAGCTTTTGGTTTATCCTTACTTCTTTCAAGTTTGTTATCCTCATTACTGCTTCCTGGGTTTTGTTTTTCTTCCCTGCTTGTCATGTTTCGGTCTTGGCCACCCTCTTGCTCTAAATTTGGTCTTTTATCTAGCTTATTTATATCTTCTTTTGGTGATCTGTCTGCTATGGTTCTCTTCATTGCATTTGCACTAGGATCTTGTTTCAGCCTTTCGGCTATAAATACTTCATTGTTTACTATTAGTTTATTCCTTCTCATTACTACCTTGCATCCTTTCTGTTTTGCATCCTTAAAGTATTCCATTAGTAGTTTTCTTTCTTGTAATTCCTGCTTGGTGTATTCTTCATCGATGCGATATTATTGCGTATTTCTTAAAGGGTAACCGGTTTTTAACATTTCTATTTTTTTGTTTCTAGTTAGCAGTGTTACTAATATTGGTCTGTGTTTATTAATTGTATATTTACCCAGCCTAGCAGAGTAATCCAGTTCTGTTTGTATAAGTTTATTTGTAAGACTTTACAAAGTTGTTTAATTTTCTCTTCTTGTGTCGTTTGGCTTTCATTTTCTGCATCGTCTATTCCATATATTATTATAATCTTTTTGGTTTTATCAACTTGCTGGTTAAGCTCTTTTACCGTCTTTTTCAGCTCCAGGTTTTCTTTTTCGATTCTTACCATTTTCATTTGTGTATTATCTAATTTCTTGTCTACATTTTCTATATTTTTTTTGTATTATAATAATAATAAAGCAACACAAAAGGCCTCAAAGGCCCGTGGCTGTGAAATTCTTCCATCCACTTCTGTCCCTTGCTAAAATTTCCCATTTGTCTGCGATACCCATTTCTGTCATATCTTGAGTGACTGATTCCAACCATGTTTTTGGGGGTCCTCCCCTCAGGTTCCCCTTTGAGGATCGTCTTGGGTACTCTGGTCTGCTCCATCCTCGCTATATGCCCTAACCATCGGAACCTTCTTTGTTTCAGGGTCTTGATAATGGGAGGGTTTTTGTACAGTTGATAGGCTTCCGCGTTGGTTTTACTTCTCCACTCCTCTGCTTCCTTTACCTCTCCATAGATTTTCCATAACACTTTCCGCTACCACCTAGCTAGTTTGTTCTCCGTTGATTTTATTAAAGTCCACTATGTCTCACTCCAACTACAACAGTTTTGTAAATGCGCACTTTCACTGCCCTTGATATTACTTTTTTATTTAACACTGAGCTTAATATCGCACACGTTTGCATACCTGCCGTCATCCTTTTTTGAATCTCTAGTAGCATTCCCATTGCTGGTTATTTCCACTCCTAGGTAGGTGAAAGATGACACCCTTTCGATCTCATAACGTCTCTGTTCTTTACACTTGATATTCAGTACACCATTGATTGGATTTTTTGTGTTGAAGATCTTGTATTTGGTCTTTTTCTCGTTAATCTTCAGTCCAGAAATTCTCGCTTCTTCTTCCAGTCTTCGAAACATTATTTTTACTTCTTGTCAGGATTGTGAGGTCATCGGCATATGCTAGCACCTGAATCGTGCTATTAAGTATATTGTTGTTTGCTTTAATTTTGCTCTTATAATACATTCTAATGCATAGCCCCTTCTGCACTTTAAATTTTCCTGAAGTTATGCCATTGATTCTCACCTTGTTTTCTGTGTCCATCAGCGTCATTCTTACTAATTTGACCAGCCTTTCTGGAACTTGCATTTCTAACAGCGCTTTTATTAGTTCAGTTCTGTTCACATTATCATACGTTTGCTTGAAGTTGATGAACAAAGCGTGGATCTGTAATCCTTTCGTTCTTATTTTTTCCTGGAATAGATGGTCGGTCACCGATCTGTGCTGTTTATAACCAGCTTGATATTCTCCTGTTTCCTTGTCTACTTCCTTCTTCAGTCTCTTATTTATTCATGACACCAGTAACTTATAGACTACATTTAGTATGAAGACTGGTCTGTAATTTGCGCACTCTTGCTATACACCTATAAAATTATATAAAGCTGTATCATTTTATGTTTATGCTAAACACGACTTTAGTTAGAGACCACTTTAAACATAATAATTTTTTCAGAATCATAAACCATTAACAGTACTGCAAGTTTATCAAGATGTTAGTAAGGATTATGCTATGAAGACTGTTACTATGGAAGTCCATCCGCATTTGAGTGTACCTCGCATGGCGTCAGTACACCCTTGCCGGTAAGCCAAATACGTTTAATAAGGATTGATCGTAGTAAACTCGATTGAATTAATTTTTGAAAAATGTTTAGGCACGCAGAAGTAATGAAGAGCATTATTGAAACGGTGACCGAAGGTGGGGGTGAATTAGGAGTTCACATGTATTTAATTATATTTTTAAAATTTGTGCAGTCTGTTATTCCAACAATAGAATACGATTTTACTCAAAATTTTACAATGTAATTTGAATTCCAACATCGTGGAAGTTGGTATTAATCATCACTTTGCAATGAAACAGCTTTTGCAATAATTTATATTTTGTTACATTTTAAAATTTATTTTCTTACAAAGCTTAAATAGGTGATAAAATTTATTGTAATAATAAGCATGTATTTACTATAAATAAATTAATTATATACAAATTTTAGTTTTTATAGTGTTAAAATGTTTCATAAAACAATATTTATCCAAACAAATCTTAACAGTTGTATATTTCTAAATGGTAATTCTAGTACTGTATTGTGAATCACATGGAGTAAATTCATTTTATGCCATTGCCAAATATTGAGGATTAATACTTTCATCTATATTATACGCAGCCACCAAACAAATATTCTGCCCGTCTTCAGTTAAAAATTGTATACTATTGTCCAATTTGTGCCCATCTTCATTTAGAAAATGTATATTGTTTTCTAATAATTGTCCGTCGGCGTCAGAAGCGGAAGTTACACTTTGATTATCTGATTTCTGCAATAAAATAAAAACCGTAACAACTGCATAACAGAATTTAGGAACACACATACTTCAGTATTGATTCGTACAACATTCTCAGGTTTATTTCCTGAAACACATGCAACAGGTTTACCATCTTGCATACTGAGACTAATAGGCACTAAAGTTCCATTAGGCATAATCCCTTGTATACTTTGTAGATTTTCATCCATAGTTGTTACAACTTTAATGTGCTGACCATCGGATGTTGTTAAACTCAATGCGCTACCATCCTCGTCTATTATTTGCTGTAAGTACATTTTATTAATTCATCTTAATTATATGGATTTTTAAAAGTTAACAATACCTGAAATTGTGGAAGAGCTTCCGGTAAAGCAGCTGATGCTAAAAACGAGTCTTCTCCTAACGTGTCAGGTTCTTGTTCATTTGCCACAGATTCTAAAGGATCCATTAAATGCACATTTGCCACAGATTCTAAAGGATCCATTACATGCACAAGTGTTTGCAGCTGGCTGTCATTTGAATTTGAATCTTGATAAGTCAAATATAATACTTGGTTAGCACCTATTTGAAAACGTAAAAAAACGGTTAAAAAATCGTGTAACTTAAGTTAGACCTTTTTGTGAACTTACCCTCACCACTTGTGGATATAACTTTAATATTCTTTGGCTTAGTAGACCCTTTGTTTGATTTGATGAATTGATGAATTCTTTTATGTTTTGTTAAATTTGAACAATCGGCGAAACCTTTATTACAAACATCGCAGACATACGGTTTTTCACCAGTATGCAAACGTTCATGTTTTTTAAGTGCCCATTGTTCTGTAAAACCTCTGAAGCACTAAAACAAAATAAATTTTTAATTAATGGAAAGTATTAATATAGAGATTAAAAAAAAGAAGAAGGACCTGGTCCTGGAAAGAGACGAGTGACGATTGTGAGTGTGGCGAATTTTTCTATTTTCTGAGAGTTTGAGTAAAAATTATTTTATAAAAGATTGTGGTAATAGCAAGTAAGGGACGCAGAAGCTAATTGTAAGCAGAGAATAAGGTAGGAGTAGCATCTAAATATTGTAGTGAAATAAACAAGAACCTAACTGCGACTCCGATAAGAGTGGGGTCATCGACAGCTCGACTGGGGCCTTGCTCTTTGCACAGCGATACGCAAGCAGGACCGCATCAAGGATATTTGTAAAACCAAATATAGAGATTGGAGATAGAAGGAAAATAATAAACTGAGGATATGAACAACAAATTAGATAAAAGAAGTAAGGAATCGGAACATACCAGGAAGACACAACTAAAAACACAAAATACTTGTACTTGAAAAGGAAATACGAAAGAGAAAAATCATAATGCAAGAAGTAGAAGATAAACCAAATGAACCAGAAATGGAATTAAAAGAAAAAATAAGAGTAATCCTTAGGGATATAGATGTCAAAATTGACATGGAAAAAGAAGTACAAGATGTCAGAAGGATAGGAAGGAAAGATGAGGAACACAAAAAAAGCAGACGAATACTGATAGAACTAATAACATGGAACAAGGAACAGGAGATACAGAGGGCCGCAAAAAACCTAAAAGAAAGGAATATTTGGATTAATGCAGACTTCCCAAAGCGAATCCTAGAAGAGAGGAAAAATCTAATAAAAAATATGAAAAACGTACGGGAAAAAGGGTACAAGGCAAAGCTACTATAATATAATAAATAATAAGCTAAAAGTAAATAACGAAGTTTATACCTTAGAGCAATTAGAGATGATGGAAATTTCAGATGAGGCAGTCGGGGAAGAGGTAACAAGAGACAAGCAGTACGAAGAAATACGAAAACAAGAGCAAAAGCCATAAAACAAGAACTACAAGCGAAAGATCATCCCAAATATTATACCAATATCTTAAACGGTTTGTGTCAAAAATGGTAAATACAGTAACTCGTAAGTACATCTTCAAAATATTAGGAGCAGTACCTCGTAAGAGTGTTGTGGTAGACTGATACAGAAGTTTAGTGTTGTTCGCGAATAATTTTTCTTAAAGGTAATAAAACGATTTTAATTCTGAGTTTTCTTTGATAGTAAGTTAGACCCATCATTGGTTAAGGTGATAATTCGATTATTTAAAATGCTTTATAAAAATCATCTTTGCATTTTCAGATGTCAAATATAAGGTACTGCACTTCAACATTTTATTAAATTTAACTGAAGTTACGAGTTATTGTTCCCTACAATGAATACTATTCTGTGTTAGAATAAGAACTACAATGGCATCTGATAGTACAAAGACAATACTGCAATTAGCATTAAAATGTAATGAGCAAAATTTTAGTATCCCATATCCCATCAGATAAGAATGCTGTAGATAATAGCAATTCATTTCCTGAAGCGCTAAGCCCAGTTGTCGAAGCGTTAAGCCCACAAGAAATGGTCGAAATTATAAACACCGCTGAGGCGATTTTCCAATGCAATGATATTAATTTTGAATATTATTCAGATAATGTTGAAAGCAAACTATTACGTAGTAAGAAAAATGAAAATAAGATTAAGGGAATGAGGTGCGAGACAAAATGTGATAATATAGTAATAAATAAAACCAATAACTGTGTTAATACTTTAGAGGAAATTGGTTTAAGGGCAGTTACCGGATAGCAAAACCAAGGAGAGATAAATAACCAAGAAGACTAATAACTGTGATACTACTTTCAAGAAAACTAGTTTTGACATATGTAGTTACTGAGGAAGATAAAAAAATAAAGACAGAAGAATAATAAAAAAGATAATAACAGAGATAATACTTTAGCTTTCGAGAAAATTAGTTTTAGCATAGTTAACCGAACAAGATGGGAAAAACAAAGAGATAGAAATAACCAATAAGACCAATAACTGTGATAATACTTTAGAGAAAATTAATTTTGATGTAGTTGTTGATGAAGATAAGGAAAACGAAGACAATGGCACCAGCTACTCTCCTAAAAGTTCCGATTCCAATATGACGTAGGTACCGACAGTAATGATGAAGAATTAAATAATGGTAGTGAAATACCTACATAATGAAGGCGGTAAAGAACAATGCAGTTTGGATAACAAGTAAAGAATGGTTAAAGCAGAAAATAAAAGAATAATTAATAAGAAATTGAGAATGTCTGGACAAAGCTATTTAAGATTTAGAAAGCTACATGGCAAAAAGAATACATTTCATGATACTCCCGCAAAGGAAACTTAAGCTAAGGTGTAACTGTAAAAAGAAGGCTAAAGATCCAGCAAGGAAGTGCTTCCTTTTATCTAATGAAGCTCGTGAAAATGTGTTCAAGAAATTTTGGCAAGACATGATGTCACGTAATAACAATGGACGTTCAGGCAGTCAAGTTACCTCCACAATTGCTAGCAATCTATACTACAAAACTAAACTATGTTGTCATAACTTCACTGTAGTAAGCCGCCAAGCAACTTGCTATTGGTATGACGAAACTAATGCGGATTGTCAAGCTTCCATGTATGTCTCCTTCTTGCTAGATTACTTAGAAGAACATTTTCTAAACTCAACAGACAAACTTTGCATTTCTTACCTACGACTAGGAGGTACTGCGTTTTGACCCTCGATGTGGTATTACACTATTACCAAAAAACAAGGAAAAACCAGAAAACTATCAGTTAATTTCTCTACTATTATTTCTTTGAAGTTTTCAGAAATTGATTTTTATGGATTTCATAAGAACCTACAATAAATGAATATTTGGAATTTTTTAAAGGTTTTTTCAGGATTATCGATTTGGTACTTCGGTCAATATTTTACAACTTAAAATGAATACATATATCTTTAATGCATCTATTACGCTTTTTTACGTGAATAGATTTTATAGCAATCATGTAACTTGAAACGCTTTACAAGGACATTGGAAAAAGATAGCGGAAAACGAATTTAGGGCAAAAATGAACCACGAAATTCTTGAAGAAACAGGAGAAGATATAGTAAAAGCTATAAAGGTACAGAGAATACAAAGGCTTGGGCACATCATTAGAACCAAAGACAACAGAGAAATAATCATAATAACAGAATGCCGACTCACAGAATCAAGAAGTAGAGAAAGACCGAAGATGAAATGGTGGGATAAGGTGATGGAGGCCCTGAGAAAGATGGAGGTAATGGAATGGCGAGAATTGGCAAAATCACATCCGACAACTATAGGAGAGTACAAGAGATAGAACATATTATGGGAACTAATTCACCAAACAAAATGGATTGCGAGAGTTTCAGAAGAGGAGTGGTTAAAATTTTAAAAGAATTGGAAGCCTATTATAATAGTAAGAAGATACAGAGGCACCGACATAAAAGATCATGGTTTGCCATGTTAGAAATTGGGACATTTGCTAATCAGTTTCTACATTCTGCTGTGCTACATCTGATGTTTTATGGTATGAAGCGAATATTTACAAGACAAGTACTATATTAATAAATAAAAAAATGTAAAACGCTCAATAGTACTCTGATTATTTAGTTTTTGCAGAGGACTCAGTAGAAGTAATAAGGTAATTTACTTACTTGTTGACATTGATATGGCCTTTCATTACGATGCCTTCGTGTATGACATTTCCAGGTATCCTTGTGTAAGAAAGTTTTTGAACAATATTCACATCTCCAAGGTCTTTCACCTGTATGTCGTTTTACATGTAATTTGAATTGGGAAGAGGTAGTAAATTTACGTCCACAATGGTCACAACAATATGGTTTCTCCCCTATAATTATCAGTTTATACTGTAATCTGCTTTCATTAAATTTTTTTATATATCCTTACCTGTGTGAATTCGTTTATGTTCAGCTAAATTTCCCTTCTGTGAAAATGTTTTCATACAGACATCACATTCGTAAGGTTTTTGGCCACTATGCCAACGAATATGAAGGGTCAAGGAAGTTTTGTGTGCAAACGACTGTCCACATTGAGTGCAGTAATATTTTTTCTCGCCAGTATGAACAGGCATGTGATTTAATAAATTCGCTCTGGTTTTAAAACTTGCATCGCACATTTTACAAGTGTGCGGTCTTTCGTCTGAATGAACCAACTGATGGCGTTGTAATAGCTGTTTGTGTTTAAAACTCTTGTTACATTTATTACAAACAAAACGTCTTCCGTTATTATGTTCGGCTTCTCGATGATAAACTAAACTACTGGGATGATTGAAGATCTTTTTACAAACTTCACACGCATACAATTTTTCGTTTTTATCACTATGTTGTAACATATGGCATTTAAGACTATTTACGTATGGGAATGACTTATTGCATTTATCACATTGGTATGGACGTTGATTTTCATGAACAGCTTTGTAATGAACTTCGTAATTTTGTTTACACGAAAAGTTTTTATCGCAAATGTTGCATGAAAACTTGTTCTCTGGATCTGCTTGACGTGGGGTTTTTGTAGGTTCACTTTCAGGTTTCATGTCAGTATCCGTTGTATTTTCTATATCGACACTTTCTTCGAACTTTTCAATAGGGTTTGCTAGTTGAGGTAGGTGTACTTCACCCTATCGGTAACATTTTAATATCAAACATGTGTACATCATCCAACATTATAACTTACATAATTGTCAAAGGTTTCATAAAATATTACTCCAGAATGACTGGAATCTTTCTGATGTTCTTCAATTGTAGTTTTAGTATCTGCTTGAATTTGGCACTCAGTTTCACCACATTCATATTTTATATTTTTATGAAATGATTTGTGAACTTCGTAACGACCATAATGTAAAAATTCCCGTCCACATATTTCACACTGATACCTTTTCCTTTTAGCGGTAGTTACACCTACAAAAATTTGAATTAAAACTGTATATACACTTTCAATCTTAAAATTTACTTGAACCTTCTTTAGTTTTAATTCGTAACCTATTTGTATTTTTATTAACAATTACAAGTTCATTTAGATCTTTCCCATCTTTACTTTGTAGATGACCAATGACCTCTTCACCGCCTTTGGCTGAAGTTGATGTTTCAACTCGTGTTTCATCTTCGGATAATGAATCTTCATCTAATACACCTTCTTCTTTAAACATCCTGTCTAACTCTTTACCCTAAAACAGTTGTTACTTCAAATTATCTGAGTAAAATGGCATGCTAAAATTAATGTACCTGAACTGCTTCTTGAAAACGTGAAGGCACTTTAATTTTTCGTTTTCGTCTTCCGTCAGCGTCAATTTCACCTTCATCTTCAGTATCTTGCTCACGCAATATTCTAGCTTCTTCTTCTTCGTGAGCTTTTATTTCCTGTTCTGCTGATGGTGGTGGTGGTTTCGGAGGCCTGCCTCGTTTTCGTTTAGGTCTATCTAGTCCTTCTGCTTTTAACGACAGTTCATGTTCAGGTGGGAATAAGGGTCCATCAGAAAATACTAGAAAATAATGATTAATTTACAGTCTGTCTTGTATGTTTTGGTAGATTTGAATTACTTTGTATAACAAATTTTTCTCCAGTTTCATCTGCTTGGATAGTATACGTTTCAACGCTCGAACTTGGATTGACATTTTTTAAAGCACTTTCAAGTTGTAGTCGCTGTTTTTCTTGCCTCCGTAAAGTTTCTTGTTGAATGCGAAAAAGATCTCTAAGTTTATTTTGTCCTTCTATGATAAGATCTAGAAATTGTTTTGTTGCTTCCAATTGTATATTACAGCCAGGACATATTAGAATAGGGAATTTTCCGTCTCTTTCCACCTAAAATTGTGACAGTTTTAGGTTGACATGTTTTTAACATATATAATAACTTTTTCAACTGGACGATTTGAATTTCCCAGTTTAAGCGCCTTTAGTTGATCATATAAAAGAGGAAATCAAGTTGTGTTCAATATGAATACCAAATTTTTAAATACGTACCTTCAAGGGTAGATATTTATTCACAAGTTGGCTTAAATCTTGTTCATTTTCTTCAACTGAAAATAAACTTGCACTGTTTTTGTTTTCTTCTGCACACAAACGACAAAAATACGAATCACACAACAACCTTGGACCGTCCATCTTGTTCCTTGACTGATAAAACAATTTTTACGTTGACGGACATACAAAAATAAACCAATCAGAATGGCGATCGACCAAGCATTCCACCAATCACAAAGCGTATTCTAAGATTCATTTCCCGGTCTTTTTTACGAATTCAAATGGATCGAATCAATCTTTCATACTGTGGACACAGAACAAGCAAGAATTGTTCTGTGCTGTGGATTTGTGGATAACAGAGAATAGGAATTTCTAACGATAACTGCGTTTATTTAACAACATAACCTAGTTAATAAGTTAGAAATACAGATTTATACCAGAGTATGGATGTATGAAAATGGCATAAACTAAATAATTTACTTAAGCACTGAAATGGGTAAGACAAGTACAAAATTGGTTTAAAAGAAATTTTATTTAAAAAAAGTGAGATTAAAAAGTATTCATTTCCATTGTCAATACGGAAATGAAAACTAAATAATATTGAATCTATTATTATTAAGTTAAACATTATGGGCCATATTCATAAATAGTATTTATTCAATTTTGCCGTATAAACTGACGTTTATTTGTTTCAGGCCTGCCCATAAAAGTTGATGTTTTATAAACAATCGTTTAAAATTTTTATTCCGCTAGCGATTTAAAATTTTTATTCCGCTAGCGCTTTAAAAATGTCAAATCGCTTTAAAAATGTCAAGTAAATGTCAAAATTGAATAAACAGTTGTATTACACTTGCGGATTAATAGTTATTTATTATACATGCGGATTAAATTAATGTTTAATGAGCGGTACGTTCAACCGCGCGAGCGGCGGTAGCCGCAAGCGCGTTGATACCGCGAGTTAATAAATTAATTTTAATCCGCAAGTGTAATACAACTGTTTATTCAATTTTGACATTTATTTGACATTTTTAAAGCGATTTGACATTTTTAAAGCGCTAGCGGAATAAAAATTTTAAATCGCTAGCGGAATAAAAATTTTAAACGATTGTTTATAAAACATCAACTTTTATGGGCAGGTCAGAAACAAATAAACGTCAGTTTAAAACGTCAAAATTGAATAAATTAATGTATTAACTCGCGGTATTAACGCGCTTGCGGCTACCGCCGCTCGCGCGTGTAAACGTACCGCTCATTAAACATTAATTTAATCCGCATGTATAATAAATAACTATTAAAGTTAGTAGGGATTTAGTAGCTACTAAACCAATATAATTAATATATGTTGCTATAGCAATTAGTAACATCTAACTTTAAACACTGTTTATGAATATGGCTCTATATGATTTGGATTACATATTTTTAATATCCTTAAATGGTTTAAATTAATGAAAAATGTAATTTAAATAATTAACAAAATTCAGTTAAATAAGTATGTAAAAGAGTGTATTTTAAATAAATTGTTTATCTGATCAAATTATACGCCTGACTAGTAAAAAGTTGTGATCAAATGCAGTTATACAATAAACTTAAAATAAACTTGCATAAGTACCATTTTTATAGTAAGATAGCATTTTTGTAATGTGAATAACCACTATGTTACAAATTGACCTCTAAAAGAATTTCTTGTTTTAATGTTCGTTTCAAGCCTTTTTGTATAGACCATGAGGTCGCGAGGTCATTTGAGTATAAAAACCCACCCAGGGATTCCCTGGTTTTTGTTTACATAATGAAAATTCTAGCCTGTAGATACTTTCCCTTTCTTTGGCGTTAATTTCGCATAATTTTATCTATAAATAAAGCTAAAAGCTACTGATAAGATAAAAATAAAAATATTTAAGTAAAGAGCAGTAGGTATAACGATCGAGGCTTTAAAATATTATTAATTAAACGAAAATGCACAATTTTTAATGTTTATAAAAGTTATTGAAGTTTTAAGGCTTGAGAAAGAAGGAAAAAGAAGAAAGGCAGTCAGAATAAAAATATAGAGAAGTAGTATGGAAGTGAACTGCAAAGAGAGGGAAAGTAAGTGAAAGGAAGTGTAACAACTTGTAAATACATATCACAATTGAAAATGAAAGTAATTTAAATCACAATAAAACAAATTCAGATTTTACTCGTATATTGATCAAAATAAATTCCTATTTACCATACAGTTTTAAACTAGGCACTCTAGGCAGGCACTATTTATATTAAATATAAATCAAAACTATTTTTTTTTCAGAATGAGAATGCTCAAAGTTAAACTTAGAGCTGCTAGAAAAATGTTCACATAACACAGCAAATAAAGATAAATAAATCAATTTATTGTAAAAAATTACAAAAAAACAATTATTTTTATATTACTTATTTAACCGATTTAAATTTACATTCTTAAAAATCCTGATAAATCCTGGCAACTTAAAATGATCTAGAAATAATTACCACAGAAATAAGTACACCAAATATATTTTTGACGATGTTTTGACAATCAATTTAGTAAACTTAGCAAATGGAAAATTAAAAGTTTGATATTTTAGTTCACTTTACGTTTATGTTGCTACAAACAATCCGAGGATTGATTACCTACCTTAAGAGAGACGTTCATGCTTAACAATAAAATCAGTATTTCAATCAAAAGAAAGAAAGCAATAAGGGCAAGGTGTGCGCATATTAAACTAGAGTAGGGGCACGGAGTCAGACGACAGACGTCATCAAGAGTAATGACGTCATAAAACATAGTATGTTTCTATATATCCCAAGAACGATTATAATTTCCTGATAGTATAGGCAACCAACGACACAGTATAGTATAGGCAACCAACGACACGGTGCTAGAATTTTTCACAAGTTTAATGGAAATTCTATATTCCGAGTTAATAGTATATTTTACAACAAGACATGAAAATGACGTTTTTTTCGTGAGATGAGAAGTTGCCCACGAGCTGCGTTAGCAGCGAGTAGGGCAATCACGAACGAAAAAAACGTATTTCATGTCGAGTAGTAAATGCTATTTTTTCTACGACATTTTAATTATCTGTTTGAAATAAGTTTTAATTCGACTTAATTCAAACCGAATTGTGTCAATGCAAATTATTAATTGTTTGTTTAATCGGTTCCATAGTAACACACGCATTTTTTTATTTTGTTGCCATAGATTTGGAATTCTTGTTTTCATCTCTAGAGTCTAGAAGTGAATATGTTTTCATCTCTAGATAGAAAATGTAGCGTTTTCGCATAGGGTTTATCGTGAAGAAAATACTTGTTTTCGTATCATGTCTCATGTGTAGAAAAAATAATAAAATGCCGTTATTATTGTGCAATGAAGTATTGCAAGTTTGATAAAACCGTAGAAGCGGATTGTGCATAAGAAGTGTACCTAATACCTAATGTAAATCTAATTTTCTTTTTTTAATATTTAAAATGAGCTGGAAATAAGAAAATAAATATCGGTTTTGTAAATCTAATGGTGGTATTTATGACGTCACTAAAATTTACTTGGTGACGTCTGTCGTCTGACTCCGTGCTCCTACTCTATGTGATTTTACAACAAATTTGAAGGCTTTTTATTAAATAATCAAAAGTAACTATAACCTAACTGGGTAGGAAATGCAGAATTTAATCAAAAAATGTATTGCTTGCACATATTTGGCAGAGAATTGTTGCTATTATTAATAATTAATGTTGTATTTGGGTCCCTCAAGAAGTATTGCACTCTCCTCGCCCCAAGGGATTATTAAAATTTTAAAAGAAACTTAGGTTTCTAACTGAAACATTGCACCCGAATAATTTTAGCAGCTTGAAATTTTTGGTTAGTTTAACTATTTGTAATGATTTAAAAAAATCCTGTAACGAACAGGAACAATAAATTCAATTTTAAAAAGTTTTTATAGAAAAATAAATTCGTTTAGTTTGCCACAGAAAACGGAATTTAGATTAAATAAAATCATTTCCATCAACATTTGTGTAGTAACAGAGAGCATGGAGAAATGGCACTTTCTATACAAAATTTAGGAAATAAAAATCTACCTATTTTTATGAAGATTAATCAAAGCAAAACAATTAGAAAATTAATAAAAATTAAATTTTGTTCATTTTTAATGCTTAAATTATGCCATCAGAGTGGTTAGGTTATATTTAACAAGAGCTTTATGTTGTAAAAATGAGTTCTCAGGAGTAATAAAAACAAAAGCACGACGACTCATGTTCCTAGTATTTTTTTTTATTGCATGAAACACAAGAAGTTAAGGTGCATATCCTCACGTATTTTTACATTTAATAAGTAGTTTAGCGTCTAGTTTTGATATAAAAACCGAATAAATTCGGAGAACATACAGAAAGTTCAATACAAGAGAGGAACATTTCGTAGAGTGTCGCTTCTGTTTATCGCAAAAGGCTCGCGGGCGGCGAAAGCTTTATCTGAGTTAGTTTCGTTGCAGCCGGCAACGCGTTTTATTCGAAAGTAAACCCGCTAATAAATGTGCTCGGAACATATTAATTAATATCAGTTTGTTGAGAAGTTCTCTTATAGTTAAGTGGTCAATTTAAATAAATTGGACTTTTCTTTATGGGATAAGCATGCTCTTCGTTTAAGGTACGGATTTAATATCTATTAATTAAAAATTAGTGATAACTGCCGGTTTTGTTAAATTGTTATTAATAGTTTTAGCTATTTTTATTGGCTTAATTAACCTTGAATTTTTTCCTCAATCAAGATGCCAAACAATTGGTTGGGATGTTAATAGTTTATTTATTGTTTAATTAGCACGAGATAGTTTTTTCGGTACTAAAATATTTATGTTTAAGTGAATGGTAAATTGAGTTGCTAATTTTGAATTCTCACGTGGAAAATCAAACATAAACGTATTAAATTTAACGTGCTGAAAGCACGTGATACAAGCAACGGTTTTATTAAATTTACGAACACTTGTTAAAAAGTTTGGCAAATAATAAAAAAAAACACTAGTCTTTTAGTGTCGAAACTTTTATACCTTTGAGTGTTGATATTGATTTAATTACATTTTAAAACATAAAAGAGCTTTTAATAGGGTTTAAATAAATTAGTTCAATAATTAAAACGATTCAAAGAAAAGTGTACATGTTTTGAGTTTAAAATTAAATCTGATATGTTCCACTGTAAAGTAGGTACAAACTTCTTGTTCCAGAAAATCGAGCTACAATTTTATAAAATTTAATTAAATATGTTAACTAATTTGCAGATTTTAGAAGTTAAAGTAACCTCACAACCTAATAGTATAATTTCAAAAACACCTGGTTAGAGCGTGCATTTCTGAAATAGTTTTCTGTTTTCGTGAAAATTCAATTTTTTTTTATATATATTGGGCTTTTGAATTTAGTTGGTGTTTAATAAGAAACTATTAAGTTAAGAATAAAATATACTCCTATTAGTTAAAGTTAGTTAACATTCTTTGAATTAAATGACAAAGATTTGCAAGTGGCTCGCTATAAACTAAACTGTTGATATTAAAACACTTTCGTTTATTATAAACAAACATTTAAATAAGTGTAGTAAAATTGCAATGAAGATCAGTAGCGGTTCCAAAATTTGTTTATGAGGGAGCTTAGCATTATTTTTTTTTAATAGCTAACCTTTTACTTACCTATTATTACAGTTAAAATAAATATTAAGGTATGTGTCTTGGTTCAAAAACTATAATCACGTTTATGGAGCTTCGTGTATGGTTTTCCTCTTGGAACCCCCATCACTTAAGATAATTCTAATAATAATTTTAGAGTAAAATAAAAAATACACAGGTAATTAGGCAAATGTAAAGAATTCCTCACGATAACTCAATTATAGATTCTTTGCAAGTTGAAATTAACTTTGATGGAAAGTAGTCATTTTTCAGTCTTTCGTAAAAAAGATTTGATTTCAAAACATGTAAAATTAAATGCAAAACCTGAGAATTGAATTCTGTATTCGCTCTGGTATGTATTGAAAATGTCGGGGAGGGAATTAACAACAATCAAGATGTAGATATACTTGTGGGGAAAACGTATTGTCTAATTATAAACCTTTTATTTAAATGCTTGTTTGTCTTAGGGATTAAACATGTTAAAATGTTATTGCAATACCATAAATATGATTTATTTAATATGAGGAAAGAGGTTTTCATTTTCTATAATAAATTATAATTATGTAATTAATAATATAATATTAATAATATTATTGACAGCAAAATTATATTAATTAATGTCTTACTTTTAATGCGTTTTTTAAACCAACATCTCTGACAAATGACTTAAAGCTATTGGCCTTGCGTAGTCTTATTCGTGGGATTTTAGTCCATGAAATTAATTGTACTGATTAGGCCCAGCTGGGTGACTTGCCGCCCAGGTTATTAGTATCTTGATATAACCCCATCTAATAAAGGCAATGGTATTTCGTAAATTTTATTTAAATTTTCGGCATTGGCATTTCCGATGTTTAAACTACTAAAAAAAAAACAGTAACAATTATTGTGTATAAAAGTTATTGCCGACCTGAATGACGTCGAAGTTAGAGCATAGTTGCCTTGTAAATCAGAGAATCTTTGGTTCGATTCCCGGTCCCGGTCGGTGAGATTTTTAATGTGGAAAAAATATTTGAAAGTATGCCCTCTTTCGGATATGACGTAGGTCCCATATAAATATGATGTTTGGCACGATAAAAATCCCTCAAAATTCTAGTAGGGTAGGTCAAGGATAGGTGCCAATGACCATAGTTAGTAGTTGACACGCGTTGAAATCTTTGGTACCCGCAAGCCTAGATTTCACCCAATAAGTAAATAAAAAATATTTCATTAAAATCTTTTATTATATGAGCACGATTATATTTGATTCTGTTAGGACCTGGCTTTTATTTACGTTAGCCCCTGATCACATAACAATCAGATTCGCCAAGTTAATGTAAAATTTGGCAGGCACTTTTATGATTAGTTTGTCTTCGGTTGCCAGATAGCGGCAGCACTGCACGAGCAGAAGCGACCTTGAACTGCTTGGAATCATACAAATCAACTGATTCTAAGCACTTTAGAGTCGCGTCTGCTCCTACTACGGTGGCGCCGCCTGGCAACCGAAGGCAAACTAACCATAAAACTGCCTGCCAAATTTTACATTAACTTGGCGTATCTGATTGTTATGTGATCAGGGCGATAGCGCCTGGGATTAAAACATAGTTAATTGTTTTGGTAATAAAAACAAAAGAATTGTAATAAGTGCAAGTACGTATCAGGTTATATTTCTGATTATTACCCTCATAGTTCAAATTTGAATTTTCAGCCATTCACAACTTAAAATTCTAAAGCAATGAACCAATCAACAAATTATGACAGCGACAAAGCTTCTCTTCCTGTTTTATGTTGTTCTAAATTACTTAGATCAAGCATACTCATAACGCTACTTGTTTTTTATTTATTTATTTAATCAAGCAGTCAGGCGACGCGATTTTCATATTTATTTTTATTTTTCTACCTTATTTAGGCAATAATCTATCCAAATATAACTCGACCTTTTATTTTTCTCAGGTAAATTTTGAATTTTCAAACTCAACCTTGATTTCCTTATAGCAATTTGACTCGACAAAATGTCAACAGACAAAACGACTTGTCGACTTGTTCCTTCGGGACTCGTCGTTCTGTCAGACATTTTGCTTCGTCAAATTTCTAGGCAATCAAGATTTTGTTAAAATTCAAAATCCACCCATAAAAACTCAAGGTCTTGTTATATTACTCCCGATAATTTTATTTTAGAACTGGGTGTACCGCAAGTGTCCGTGTAAGGGCCCCTATTGTCTACTGTATGTAATGTTATTGATAATTTGCGATATTTCCTAAAAGCTGAGCATTTATTGTCATTTGGATGACATAATAGTACGAGTTTCAGTTAATAGTATTGTTGAACTACGGATGAAAGCTGAAATAGTAGTTAGTAAATTTATGGCATAGCATGAATAAATAATTATTCTATGAATATGTTATGATGGATAATTAGCCATTACATGCGATGAGTAGAATACTATGATTTTTTTGTGACTATGACCTTTTGGTGCAAGTTAAAAACGTATAAAATCACGAATTAGCATATTTTACGACAGCTCACAACAATTTTTTTTAAATAAAACATGAAGTACCCGTGCATGGCTGCTAGTCAAATTATAACTGTGAAATAAAGGATTTATAGCTTCGCGATTGCCAGAAAACTGTGAGTAATGCAATCTGCAATTTTGTAAGTGGGTACAGGCTGTGAGTTATAAGCCATAGTGCCATAGTTCAATGGTTTGAATTATGCAGGCCATTAATTCAAAAAATACAAAACTCTTGTTTGAGGCTTATATTTGGTATCAGAAAGTTCGATCATGTCTCACACAAATTGGTTGAATTGGGCTGGCTCAAGATGGCTAACAGGAGGAAATTGCAAAGTGCTGCATTTTTTCACAAAATTATAACTGACAAAAAACCATCATATTTATTCCGTAAAATCACATTTAGGGAAGATGTTCACAACTTAAATGTTCGTTTTAAAGGGATCATTACACCACCTCTTCACAAGACTGCGCTTTTTGAACGAAGCTTTAGTTACCAAATATCAAAATTATATAATTCTTTCTCTTCAGAGATAAAGTCATTATCATTGGCTAGCTTTAAAAAACAATACAGAAAAATATTAATGCGTCAACAGACCCATAATTAATTAGTTAATTTAATCTTAACTTGCAAATATTTTTTATATTATTATAAATATTACTGTTATTATGTTCTAATATTTTCATATTATTAAACGAGAGGTCATCACAGAACTAATTTTAATTTTTAATAATTTTTCATTAGGTTTAGGCAAAATGTTTGTTTACATTTGTATTGTATGTCAAGGTTTCTATGGAAGAGCAGACTTTGTCTGAATAGCGCCTTGTGATTTCTCAGACAACATATTTTATGTCTTTATACTTTTTTTTTTTTTTATATTTTATATTTCACTTATTTTTTTAATTTTTTTATATTGTATATTTCACTTATTTTTCGTTTCTTGAGAAATAAAGACCTTTATTATTATTATTATTATTATTATTTAAGGGAAAACGCGTAGATAGTGGATGTATTATGTATTTAGCCATACAAAAGAATATTTGTTATCTACGGCTACTTCAAGTATTTAATTTTTTTGCCACCATATCGAAGATCGTTCAAATCTGTATAGAAGATATTATAGAAGTCAGAAGAAAAATCCGATAAATCCTCTGAAATTGATGAAATAAGGGTAGAGGTATTTCTAGGCGAAATATGAAAACAAGAACAAATGCAGTAGGTTTGGGTGCAACAATTATTACATACAATATTAAAAAAATGAGATAGTAGGGAATTTGAAAAGTGTACAATTGTAGCAATTCTTAATATAGTTTATAAAATATTGTTAAGGAATCATATAGCTGAATCTAGAGGTGAAGAATGAAAATAAAAAATTGAACCAAATGTTAGTCGAACGTTTCACCTCTACAATCCTCTAACTAAAGCTTACAGGAAAAATATGCATTTTTATTAATAAATCGAGAACGTTTACATTGCTAGAGATCTTTGTCTGTATTTGGTAACTGGTAGTGTCCTGTTAGCAGCCCTTTCTGATTTTATCCCTGCTTAGAAACAGTAGTTTTCCTGTTCTGAGTTTGGAGGGACTTCTCAGGAACATCAGCGATTGCCTTAGTCCCTGTTCCTCCCTTCAATATCTGCAGTGTTCTTCTCGTAATCGTTCCTTTACCAACTCCTTTGCGATCATATATGCCAACCCGCTCCGATTAGGGGTGCTCCTAGTTTGCAAGTTGATCTGCTTTTTCATTTATTTCGACATTTTAGTGTTCTGGCACTCATTTTAGAGTTATTTTGTTATGTTTTTCCAGTGCAACCAGTTCTTCAAGGCATTAGAGAACTGATTTAGATTTGATCTCAACTGCTGCCACAGCTTTTAATGCAGCTTGGCTGTCCGACAATATGTATCTACATTTGTCGATTTTCGTAGCCTTTCTGTAGCATAATATTTGCACAGGTAGTAATAGCAATTACTTCCGCTTGGAATACTGTAGAGAATATACCCAGATTGATGCCTGAACATTCCCCAGTGCTTGCCTTATAAATCTAGCTCCGGAACTTTCTAACGTTGCTGTTTTATCCGTATACCAGATGGAAGCCAACTGATTTTGCAGCTCCTGTGCTTTTTCCTCCCCCCTTTGCTCAGGTATATCAAACCTGAAAGTACAGTTTCAAAGATTTTTTTAAGTATTCCTTCAGTATCCGCCAATATTCAATCTATGGGTTCTTATGGCCTGCTGCATCAAGTTTGATACAATATTTTGTTAAGTCATCTGCACACCCTTGCGCGTGCATAATATCCTTTCTGGTGACGTTCCCATAGGAGTTCATCGACCACCAGGTTCCACAGTAGAGGGGACAAAACCCTACCCCAAGGGCAGCCCTTGATAGTCGACACCTTCCTGGTTATCAACCTCCAGAAGTCTAAACTGGCCAGACTCGTATTGTTTTTACTGTCTTTTAGGGTGGAGCATATCCATCTGGTAACCATCTGGTTCACTCCAAGCCTTGTTGCAGCTCTTTCGATTGTTCCATTGTTCTAGGAAAACTCCTAACGCAATTTCTTGTCTCTGCAGAGAGTTTTGTACTCTTTGAGTTAGCTCACGTATGGCTATTTTATAGCATTTACCTGACTGATAGGCATCTTGAGGCATATTGGTTTTGATGTAAAGGATTTGTCCTGAGTACCTCGTCCCTAATGTATCTATTAGCTAATTTCTCCATTGTTTTCAAAATAAACGATGTGAGACTTATTGGTCTAAAAGATTTAGCCTGAGCATAAGTGACTTTGATCTGTCTCCATCTACTTGGCACATAACCAGTGGCTAGGCTAGCCCTAAAGACTGCACACAAGGGAGAGATTAAGTACTCAATCCCCTGCCGAATCAAAACAGGGAAGATTCCACCCAACCTAGCGGATTTGTATGGTTTGGAAGAATTTATCGCCCATGCTAGCTTTTGAGAGTTGTAAATCTAGGTTAGGGATAGAAATCTGTGGATATTAGGGTGGCCCTTAATAGGCTAAAGAACTGAATTTTATAAATTAAGTGAAATCGTTTTTACATGTAGTTGAGGGGTCACTTATAAGCTACATAATATTTAAAATAATAAAAAAAAATTTTATCCCCGAAAAAAAATAGAAAATTATCTCAGCAATTTTGAATTACCGCCGGAAAATCGAAAACGGCATGTGACGTACCGCGCCGCACGGATCGGTGTTGCCTGGTAATATGCATAAAATAGACTCTGCAGTGTCAAAGTGACTGGAAAAAATTTAAGGTTAGTATCATGTACCTATTCATTAGGTATAGATAGAAATATTTTGCCTGGTGTAGAAGTAGTACTTGTTAATTTTCACAGGCGAAGGAGGTAAATAAACACGTTAAATATCGCGCGTCGCGCTACAACGTTCGCGTATGTTTTGCTGACAGCTGACAGCTGACTATTATTGGTTATCTATGCAGCTGACGCGTTCGGCTACATACGTCACAGCAATACGTGCTCGTTTTGGCGGGAAAATTTTTCATTTGAAATTCCGACCCTTTTTTACGCTTCTTAATTATTACAAAAATTTTTTTTTTGTCTTGGATCTTTTTAATATGGAATAAACATTAAAAAATATTAATTTAAAAAAAATTATTCTGTTGCCCATTATGGTTGAAACAAATTTTGACCGGGTCACCCCCCAAATCGATTCTAAAAAGATCAAAAGTAATTTTAAGATTTACCAGACCTCTCAATTCCGTCGTTAAGGGGTGCCCCAAGGAGCCTGCTTTTTCTCATTTAAATAACATAGGTTTTCAGCACACTTCTGGTTTTTATTTTTTTTACAAAAATACGTGTGCCTGAAAAATCCGATGAGTGCTGCGATTCGTTGCTCACTGGTGTCCCATTCATGGAAAAATTATGGGAGCCAAGTGTCATATCTTAAGCAAATAAATGGGGGGTGAAGAAAGGAGTAATTTTAAAATATTGTCGTTTTTGTCGGTTGCAACGAGTTGTTAAGATATGACACCTGGCTCCCATGATTTTTTTCATGAAAGGGGCATCAGTGGGCAATGAATCGCAGCACTCGCCGGATTTTTTCAGGCACACATACTTTTGTAAAAAAATAAAAACCAGAAGTGTACTGAAAACCTATGTTATTTAAATGGGAAAATGCAGGCTCCTTGGGGCACCCCTTAACGATGGAATTTAGAGGTCTGGTAAATCTTAAAATTCCTTTTTATTTTTTTAGAATCGATTTGAAGGGTGACCCGGTCAAAATTTGTTTCAACCATAATTAAGGGCCACCCTAGTGGATATACTTACTGTAGAATAAGTAAGTTGGATAAATAATTGGAATCTTGGCTGTATCGGCCTGAAAAATAATATTGATATAGGTAGCTCGTTGTTGGTACGATTTGTCGACTCTGATGGTATCGCCCGCGTGTAGTGTATGTTTTGCACGGTCGCTTACGGCAGCCCTGCTTTTGTTTTCAAGCATTCCCCACATAAAGAAATTGAAGGGTACACCATCATGCATATACCACACCTTCTGAAGTAAAGCCAGTTGTATATCTACTAGCAAAATTAGAAGATGATGCGGAAGAATATAGTGCTCAATAAGATAATCTCCTATAATTCCCGCCCATACGTTCAAACTAAATTTGTGTTGAACATTTTATGGAAGTAGCTCATGTGGGATGTTGTTAGCCCAAGAGCGATTAGACATTATGATGATTTACTAAACCATTTTATACAAAAGTGTGCTTCATCGGTTAAAAATGTAACATCCTCTTCAGACTTCTAAATAAACCAACGACAAAAAGCTGCTCTGCTGGGTAAGTCAGAATTTTCATTTTTAAAAAAGATCCTGGCTGAAAGCTATTATAACCCAAAGTCTGTATATGATTATAACCGACTTATGTTGTATTTATTGATTTCAAAAGAGCGTACAATACAGTTACATATAAAGTATTCAAGGCATTGAATGAACTAGTTAGGAGTAAGTTAGTCGTAAGTTTATAAATTGGATAAAAATGACTCGATAATGCACAGAGAACAAAATTAAAGTGAATAGCAAGTTGTTCAGTAAATTCCAAGTGAAATTGGGGTTAATATAAAAGTATCTACTTTCGAGGGTTCCTTTTAGCTGTAATTGTAAGACATGCTGAAATAAAAAGGCCAGGTTCATTATATGTATTATAAAAAACTTTAGCTGTAGTATTTGCTGATGACACACTTTAATAAGAAGCGAGAAGGAAATGCAAAAAGTAGTGTAGTGATTAGAATTATCAGCAAGAAAAAAGGGTTTTCAAACAAGCGAATAAAAAACAACATACATGGTGTGGATGGGATTAGAAGGGCCGCAAGCTTAGAAGTACGAACAAACGAAATTTATAATTTTGATGAAGTAGATAGGCTTACTTATTTAGCAACAGTGATTACGAGAGAACGGGAAACAAGGAGGAAATACAAGAAAGGTCGATGATTTCCTGCTATCGTTTTCTATATGGGCTACATGAACTTTTAAAGAATAAACAAATAAACATGTAAGGTTTTATAAAACAATAATCGGAGCACTGGTCACCTAGAGTAACGAAATGTGGAGTTTGAAAAACGCAGATTTAAAGGCAAAGGAAATCATTTAAGTAAAGCAAGTAGATGGCATAATATGGAAAAGACGTACATCAGGAATTAAGTGGATTGTACAAGGGCGAATTTTTATGTTATCTACCTAACCACGAGCAAAACACGTATAACATTAACAACCCTTTATTTTTCTACGTAACTTGCTTCAACACTTATACACTTATTCCATCTTTTTTCCAATTGTCCCATATCTCAGAAAAAAATTCCTTCGGTAACTCTGCAAAATATTGTTCAACAGCTTCTTTGAGTGGTTCATCAGATGTAAAACACTTTCTCCTGAGATGCCTTTTTAAGTTTTTGAATTGAAAGAAGCCTGGCGGAGCTAAGTCAGGGCTATAAGGTGGATGCCTTAACTCTATGAATCCACAGTCACTGATTATGCAGCACTCATTTTATCAAGAAGCAAACCTTCCCAAATCTCTATAAACCACACAAATTAAACACAACTTAGCACATGTATGTGCTTCTAATAAATGTCACAGCTATTTTTTTAATAATTGGTTTGACATCGTCGCTCTTTTGTTTGATGGCTAGGTAGATAACATAAAAGTACGCCCTCGTAATTTAATAATAATAATTATTATCAGTATATAGTAAAAGCACAAAAAATAGATGTAGGGGGCACGTGGTCTACTCAGAATGACATTGGAGAGACCATTAAAGAAACCATTAATACAGTTAATTTAGTGGGAAAAAAGAAAAGCAGAAGGTTAGGGAAGAATGAAATGGAACATTGTATAAAAAATTAAAATGTAGGGAAAGAAAATCATAAATAAAAAGAAACAGAAGAACATTTTGGACTGAGTAATGCACCTACTAGGCTCACAGAGCTGAACTATATTATATAGGTATATATGTTACGGGCAATGTGGGAAATCCGGGCAGTGTTCACAATGCCCGGGCAATGTGGATAATTTACTTAGTATAACATTTTTATTTTTTTAAAAAACTTACCTTACTCTACCTCTAACCTCCAGTAAATGCCTCTGCCAAAACAGTAGAGGTGTTTATTGGAGGTTAGAGGTAGAGAAAGAACAGTTAAAAAAAAAATAAAAGTACATTATCCACATTGCCCGGGCATTGTGGACACTGCCCGGATTTCCCACATTGCCCGTGACATATATAGTGGTCAAAATCGAGAATTGGATTGGGTTCGTCATACAGAAAAAAGTTCCTCTAAATGTTCGTCCAAAAATGCATCCCTCAGGAGGCACGACTCATTTAATTATTAATTTCGAGTAATACATAAATACGTTTAAGGTTTTAATCGAACCTACATATTATGATTTGTGCTAAGAAATACCCCAGTTAATGATTAAACGGATAGAAGGACGTGTTTTTGTTAACGGTGGATATTTTCAACAAGGTCTGTAAATAATAAAACTGTTAAAAAAATTGTTTAAATAATTGAACATTCCTGAGGGATACGTTTGTAGACCTACGTTTACCGGAACTTTTTCGTACTTATGAGGACCCCAATTCAATCCCGTATTTTGATTAATTATTTCAGGGCCACCCTGTATGGGGTATTGTATTTCTTGAAAATCCCGTAAATTTTCTGAAATATTTAGAAATAACCAAAAACTAGCAGTTTCTTGAATTTAATATATTTTCGAAACCGTTTAATTTAGACTCCTTTTCAATGGAATATCACTCGTTGCGTTGGGCTTGAACTGGTTTTCCATGCTCAACAGGGCAAGCATCATTTATTTCCCTTGCGATGTACAACATACATAACTGGTATTATTAAATTTTTGAAGTTCTTTTTTAAACAAAACAGAAATGAGCGAGAACTAAAAATTAAAAAAATGGATAAAATTGCATCCTTTATAATTAGGCATTAGTTTTCAACGCGGATGGAAGGCTGCTGAACAATGGAAATCATAGTATATTGTAATAATAAACTGCTGGACAAAATTATCGCATCACAAAAAAAATGTTCTGAAAACAAATTTTTTCATAGATATTATAAGTGTTAGGGCTTCGCAATAGTAATGAGGACTATTATAAAGGATTAGTGGAAATTTATTGCGTATTTGAAGAAAAACGGGAAATCTTTACAACTATCGTCCAGGCATTATCTTGTAAAAGGAGAAACTCTTCCAAAACAAACGGCGCGAAGGGTACCACGTATTGTTCTAAAATGTCCTCCACATACCTTTCAGCATTCAATGTTCCCCTGGCAATGATGTGCAGCTCGGTACGTGCCATTAATGATATGCCTCCCCACACCATTATGGAGCCTCCTCCAAAGGCGACCCGTGGAACTAGGTTGCATTCAAAATAACGTTCTCCTCTGCGTCTCCATACTCTTTGGCGCCCATCTGGCGAATGTAGAGCGACACGGGACTCATCTGTAAAAAGAACATGCCCCCATTCTTCCATTGTCCAGTGGGCATGTTCTCTGGCAAATCTTAATCTGGCAACTTTGTGAGCTTTAAGAACATTTTTTTTGTGATGCGATAATTTTGTTCAGCAGTATACAAGTGTTGAAAGCTTGCGTTTGCCACACGAATGTGAAGTTTGCAGCACGAACGACAGTGAGTGCTGCAGTCACATTAGTGTGGCAAAAACAAGCTTTCAACACATGTATTACACGCTATTTTTTTCTACAACCACATTTCCATAAAAAAATTTAAATATTTCTGCAAAATCTGACATTTCTATTTGCGTGCGGAAAAACTGCTTTCCGCACGCAAATTTCACTTGTTTGGCAAACACTTATTTTCAATACTCGTATCTATGGAGACGAAGTCTGAAAAGCCCACTTTCCATGGTGGGAGTAGAAAAAATACTAAAAACTAAATATGTACGTATTTCCGCTGCCATGCTGATTGGATTCTATAGATGGTGGTAACTTAGTTGCCAAAATACGTATTTGATTTTTAATAATTTATTATGCTTTTCAGGATTTTACAGCATTATAGTAGAAATGGCTATTTTTGATATTTAATTGTTTGACTGCCCAGCGACTGGTTCATCGTCGATAGTCTTTTGAGGCTCAGAATAGTAATGCATTTCGCCAGGGTCTAACAGAAACACTCACTTATGCTTTTATTTATTAATATAAGTTTTGGGAGAACCATGCGGTAAATTTAGAACAAAATATTAAAAACTAAATACATATTTCGGAAAATAAGTTGTTATCTTGTGTGGACTGTCTGTGTGACAGTGGTAGCTTGGTTACCAAAATACGTATTTGGTTTTTAATAATTTATTTTGCTTTTCAGGAGATTATGCCATAAGCTTAAGTTTAGGTTTAATCCGAAGCGCAAAAATTAATTATTTAAAATTCAAGATTCAATGTATGTAAATTCAACAATAGCAAAGAGGAGAAAGTATTAAATTTTGATCTTTCAATAAACGAAATTTTAAGACCGTCTCGAAGTATATTTTGATCCTTGCAATTCCCGATCAATATAAAGTTTGGAATAATCAGTAAGTTTACTGTTTATTTTAGTTTCTGCATTGACCAAACTATCCATCTGATTATAATAATTGAATAAAGCAAATACAGGCTTATATGTTTTACTAAAAGGAAGATTATCAAATATGAAAACTAATAAAATACTAATTGCAATTAAAACGTATAATTACTAGCTATTAACTTTGTTTATATCCGTTCATCGCATTAAAACCACAATTAATCTTTAGCTGTTTTTTTAATAACACGTGTGTAATTGGTTACAGTGAATATAAAAACAAACACAAAATAATTAAAGGATAAAAGCTTGACAGGTTATAATTAATCGACGAAGAAATTAAAAATACCGCAATTTAACTCGTTTCAAAGTGAATTTTGGTGAAATAAAGCGAAAAAGTTAAATGGGTTAACGTTTTAAAAGCTTGCTGCATAAATGTATGTAATTTGGTGTTGCTGGTACACCAAAATTTAATGCTGGGTGAACTCATTTAACTTTTTAAAATTGTACTAATGATTTTTTAATTTTAGCAGTTCTGTTAGAGTTTAAGGAACGCGGAATTTTAGAATTCCGAGATTAAGTTTTAACGTCTTTGAGTTGTTTATGCTGCAGTTTTGAAAGAAAAACACGTTTAAAATTTCCAATAGTTCGATAGTTCCTAGTAGTTAGTATTCCTTTTTGAATAAATTGAAGTTGCAAGATTTTTGTATTATTGTGATTCATTCTGATGTTGCTTATATGAGAGGTTTTTTTACCCTTGGGGGCTTGGAAATTTTAACAAACAATATTTTGATTTATTTATGTAATTACAACTTCATTCATCTATTTTGAAATTTCAGTGGAAAAATTCAAAATAAAAATTACAAAACTAAACATAAATTGTCTTGACTTGTTCCATGAAAAAAAAAGCCCGAATGTAAAAAATAAGAAAAAATTGAAAGAAACCATAAACAAATGATATAAGCTTTGTATAAATAAAAATAGTTTAAATGATTTTAATTGTATAAATGTTTAGAAACTGATATGTCAGTTCAAGAAACCGTAATAAATAAAATCAAATAAATTTTAATCTACTTAGTCGGATATAAATATTAAAGATAAAGACAAATATTCCACTAAACTGACTAAACTTTCCCATAGTTTTCATAAGACTACAAAGTCCAAAAATACGTAGAAGTATAAACTCTTCTCTGAGACTAAAAGTGGACTTATTTGAGCCTAATTTACATTTTGAAGGCCAAGGAAAGTTTTGTGATTTTTAATTAAAAATTTGCAAACGAAATGTACTAATTTCACCAATCTCTGTGTGAAATGACACAAAGGAAATGTTTTGAAAAATCTTCGTATCTTGTCTAATTAAATCATTTTTGTACTTCAGCCCCTTTTTTGGAGTATTATTAATTTAGAATTCCAAAGACTATTAAAATCTATTTACTTTTTTGTTAAGATTATTTCGATTTATTAAAAACTATCGTCTATAAAGTTTTGGCTTTGTATTATATGTACAGTAATTTACGTCACTTCCCATTTATTTTTTTATGTATTTTTTATATATGAACTGCTTGTCTCGAATAGCCTTGAAAATTTTTCTTCTTACAACTAACCGAATTGCTTGTGAATTCGTAGGTGAAAATGTTTATACATTTCTACTTCACAAATTTTTAGAATTTTGATTTATAATTTTTAGTTGTAATTGTGTTTGTTTGTGTAAAGTAAAATTCATTTGTGCAAAATAAAAAAATATAAACGAGCTGTATAAATTATTATTTATTTATACAGTTTAATAATTAACGAAACCGTTTAAAGGAAAGTTAATGCAATGCTTACTTGAAACATCTAAACAGAAAACAATAGTTTTCTAGATACAAACAATTTTTAATTGTCTTTCTAGCTAAACAGCCTTTTATCTCAGTTGCAACATTTTATCGATTTCTATTTCAAGAAATACATGCAGTAAAGAGTCTGTAATGAACATTTTTGCCCCAGTCAAACATTCATTTTAACTTTACTTTGGCAGTAGATAATGAAAATTTACTTCTAGCGGGAGCTATTGAAGTCTATGTCGAATTCCGACACTGTTTTTAAAAGAAATTGACTAATAATAATCTGCGGAGGTGATATTTTTCCATACACAGCCTTTCATAATTTGTTTAAATTTTAAATACATTAAACATCAGTCATGTTGCTAATCATTTTTGAATTAGGGCCATTTGCACCGAGTTTACTTAAAATTTGCTAATGAGAAGACTTAAAACTCAACTTAAAGGAAGTTAAAAAATTTAAACTTTAGTTTTTAATTTGTAAGTGAAAATATGAGAGTTAAATTATAAGTTACCTAATTTTGAAGATGATTGACATACATTTTCGAACTTTGATATTGACGTTGAAATTTGAAATTACCACAGTGCCGTCCAGAATGCTCTGGAAGTTTTATCTAGTAAGCTGTGGCCGCGTATATGTATA
Organism: Melanotus villosus; assembly: GCA_963082815.1. NCBI lineage: Eukaryota > Metazoa > Arthropoda > Insecta > Coleoptera > Elateridae > Melanotus > Melanotus villosus. Next base: position 66,622,459 of record OY720420.1, read on the forward strand.
AAAATGCGTCTCGGCAAGAACACAGATCAGTTAACATGTCCATGAGAAGCCTCGAGGCTTCCCGTATTCATAAGTTTTAAATCATAGACCATCGAGGAGAGGAAGAAAGAATCTAAATATAAATATACAGCTTGTTTCCTAAGTACGTGGAGTACAATGCAGGAGATGATTCCTGGATCTTGTATCCTAAAATGCCTCCCTGAGGAGTTACACTTCTTCAAAAATGGCGTAAACATTTGGTTTTAAATTTTGATCTCAAATTTGGAAAAAAATAGAAAAATAAAAATCAGTGGACGATTTTTAAAGCAACAAATTGCGTGACCAAATGTGTAATAAAACGATCGGGTATTCATTTGTTGATATACAGTATGACCTCTTTAATCCGAACTAATAATTGCACTGGTTGATCCGGATTGTCGAAATGTTCGGATTATCGAAAAAAGACAGAAAATATCCATTTTCCTCATTACATCTACGAATTTCAACATTCTCACAATAAATAGTTCTTTATTTTCAAATCAAAAATTAACAACTGTACTACATATCGTATTTTGTTAGATACAACATGACTAATGAAATAAAGTTAATCGCGAAAAGATAAAAAGTAAATTTAAGAAGCTGTAGGAAATTGAGTGATTATGCCCTGTTTAATGTTTGCTTCTGCTGCCTTGTGAGCTCGTTTTTTCATTTCGGATAGAATTAGAATGCGGTGTTCCGATTCAGCATTTTCCTCAGCCCATTTCAAACACGTTCCGAAACTTCTGACTGCCTCTGTGTGCTTTACACGTCGTGGTATCATTTCTACTTCTTCGTCGGAGCTTGATTCATTTTCCAAAATATTCATGTCGTTTTTTGGATTCCCATGATTGTTCTTGTCCGATGGCCCATTCAATAACTTCTTGTTACATCTCCAGAAATGTGGTGTACCAGTGCAGTAACTTCCTTTATTTGTTTCTCTGTACCTCCTAACTCCATTTTATCTCTCCACTGTGACAATGGAAGATTATCATCTTCACTCCAACCACCATTAACTTGTGTTAGAAGTTTACTCCAAGACTTTTAAATAAGTTCTGGCCTCACATTTTCCTATGCTTTTGCTACTCCAATTACAACATCTTTTAGATTAACTTTCTTCAGTTCTGCAGAAATATCTGCATCTTCAGAAGCAACGATCCGTTTCAAGAGACCTTTTCGGTAATGCAACTTGACCGCTTGAATCACATTTTGGTCCATCGGTTGCACTAAGAGGGTTACATTTGGTGGCAAAAACATTACAACAATTTTCTTATCATCTGAACATAAGTCTTCAGGGTGTCCTGGAGCGTTGTCTAAAATTAAAAGCTGTTGCATTCTTCGAACTGCCGGAACAAAATCCGCATAAAACTCTTAATAAGCTCAGTCTTTTCTTTTATCGATAAAGTAACGTGTTTCCTTTTAGAAGTCATCTCTGCTCTAAATTGCAATGCACACTGAACTAAGTAACGGTCAACGGCCTAATGAGCAATCAACAGTAAATAGAGCAAGTCTTAGAAAACAAGAGATTCGCCCATTTATGTAGCGGGAATCACGTCGCTGTTCGGATTAAGGAGGCGTTGTTCGGATTATGGCTTCGAATTCCCGCTGTTCGGATTACTGGAGGTTTGGATTAGAGCATGTTCGGATTAAAGAGGTCATACTGTATACAGTGTGTCCCAGGATTGATGTTACAATAGGTGCGATGGACTAAAAATTTTTGAATTTTATTTTAAGATTGTGGGATTAAGTCCTGCTTGGTGGAATTTTAAGAATATTTTCAGTTTTTGAAAAACAAGTCGGCCTTGACATTGAAGGGCAAACTATTTTCTTTTCAGGTAAAGTACCCTTTTTGTTAATGATACGGCAAAAGTCTACTAAGAAAAGTTGTTCAGAATGAGAAATTATGGCCCTATACAAAATTTCAGGAAGATCCACGTACTTTGATTAAACCGTCATTTTTTAGATTAAACAAAATAAATTGTATTTATTAAAAATTTTATTTGTAGAACATTGAACGAAACAAATAGTATTTACAAGAAATTTAACGTATGAAGCGTAATAATAACATTGATCTACAATAAATTATTTATTCAACATAACTGCCAGGAGGCCATGAAAAGAAAATCGTTGACTAATCTTCATGAAATATAGTATAGTACCATAATTTCTCATTCTGAACAACTTTCCTTAGCAAAATTTTGCCGTATCATGAACAAAAAGGGTACTTTACCTGAAAAGAAAATAGTTTTCGCTTTAATGTTAAGGCCAACTAGTTTTTCAAAAACTGAAAATATTCTTAAAATTCTCTTCAAAACAAGCAGGACTTAATCCCACAATATTAAAATAAAATTTCAAAAATTTTTAGTCCATCGCACCTATTGTAACATCAATCCTGGGACACACTGTCTATTGACAGAACATTGGTTTGTAACTAACTTGACATTTTTAACAGTACAGCAAGGTCACAACAATAATAATGCACTGGCAAAACATGAGAAAACTAAAAATTACTATGTCCACATAATAACACTATAAACGCTGTCAAATATGTGTATGCAGTCCGAACAAACTTTGATACTTAAAAATTTCTACAAACAGCAAGGCTCCTTACGAATGTTTTCTTCGTCCACATGTGTTCTTGTAATGGGGTGAAATTTACAAGTTTTTATTAGAAATTTTTACTACCTCGAATTTATACATTTAAAAATAGTCTAATTTATTTAAAAATATTTTTGTCTTTTCTATTTTTTTGTGAGATTAATAATTTTCGAGTACAAAGATAAATAAATTTTAGAACACGGAGAGTCTCAATGAAGGAATTCAAAAAAACTTATCAAAACTGGATAAAAATACTGCGGCGTATTATTTTTCATTATTTAACGGTATAAAGGCGATTTACACTAACTCCACTGGTGAACTGGGAACTCAAAAAATAGCCCTTGGCGTTGCATTTGTGTACACCACGGAATAAAAAGCCAGGGGGGTGCATTTTAATTTAAAGAAAAAACATATTCTTGAAATTAAATTGAAGAAATTAATGTTCCATGAAGTTCGGCAAAGGTAAAATTTTTTAACATTATTAATTGGTTAATAACTTACCGTTTAAATCTTTTATAAGTTGCTTATTTTTCTTCTACAGTACTTAAGAAACTCTCTCTTGTTTTCAGTCTTTCGACTGGTTTGTCGCAGTTCTCCACATACGTCAATCGCGAACTTTTTCATTTCGCTGTACGCCTTTGCGTTAACATCTTTCATTACTTGTTTAATGTATTGTAAACGTGGCCGTCCTCTGGTTCTCTCCTCCCATTTGTCCTTCTATAATAGTGTAACGTTTTTAAAACGTTTATTTAAAACTTCGGTTCGTGGTGTGAATTATTTATTAATAAACTTAAACAACGTAATAATGAACATGAAACAACAACTTAAACACTAAAAGCACAACACTAATATTAATCCGAAATACTAACTTATTTATTTATACAGTTCATTTATAGTCACTATTCGTACTTAATCCGCGCACATTTATATTAACCGAACACTTGGCCGCGACGATATCTTTTGGTAGGCTCTTGGTAGACTGTTCGGTCGCTCACGAAATAAATATTTAAATACTAACTGCGACTTTCGAGGTTGAGTAAGCTCGACGTTCCTCCAGAACGATGACGCATGGAACAGTCTCGAGACGATGATCCAATCGGCGAACAATCTGGAACAGCTGACGCATACGAGGGACGCGTTTCGTTACAATAATATTCAACATACCTTTACTTCGTATTATGTTCTATTAATTGGCTTCTTCCTTTTTGTATTATCTTAATAACCTTTCTTTCTTCTCCTATTCGTGTAAGAACTTCATCATTCGTTACTCTTTCCATCCAGCTGAGCTTAAGCATTCTCCTGTAGCATCATAATTCAAGTGCTTCAAGGTGTTTTCTTTGTGGTATTCCGAAAGTCTAGCATTCGCAGCCGTACAAGGCGTACATATAAAGGTTTGAGTTATAGTAACAGAGCGAAACAGGGAAACTCTAATAAGAAACTAATAAAATAGTTGAATGGCGAGAGGCAACTGTTGGGTCTTGTCTAATGCCGATTAATACTACTCAGTTGACTTGCGAAAATATTTCCATGGTTTCCCTAGTTAGTTTAGGGGCCTGGGGTATGCGCGTTGGAAAGCGTGCGTCTACGGATTTTCTCTTCGGATTATGTTTGCAAGGTTGTTAGAGATGCTTTTTATCTTGGTCACATGATCTGCAGCCCGTCAGTTTTTTTCAAAATGGCCGCCAAACATATAGGTACCCGATTTAATTCATTATGGTAAAGTAAAAAAGGTAATTTATGTCGAATACTATTATGTTTGGTATCAAATTAAAACTCTAGGCACTGCCAATTACTTTAGCGTGTTAGTTATGTAATAGGTTAATTATATTTTCTGCTTATTAAGCCTGTAAACCAATATACCGTGTGTCCATTTTAAATTGTGACTCCTTACTGGCTCTGAATATGCAACCCATATTACATTACAGATATACATGTAATGTAATATGGGTTGCATATTCAGAGCCAGTAAGGGGCCACGATTTCAAGTGGGCACACCGTATATGCAACAATTTTAATCTGTTTTGTAGAAAGCTGATTTTTTCAAAGAATAAAGTAATAACTCCTACTAGCTAAGCAAAATTGATAACGAGGCACTGTCTATACATATAACCTAGACCTGGACAGATTACGGCTCTTCAATTTTCATCACCAACATAATAAATAGAAATTGTGGCCAATTATTATTCAAGTAGGGATTAAATAGCCTATGAATTATTAATATTGACAAATAAAACCTCTTTAATTATTACAGAAGGTTATGTTATAAAAAACATGAATTTACTGATTTAAACCATAAATTCAAAACCAAAGTGCACTTTGGTGTACGTTGTAATGTAACCGTGGAAATATTGAATAGATAATTGCAGATAATTGTAAATACTTGCAAATAAATACCTGATTTATCTATGTTTCCATACCATACATTACTTTATCGTAGAATTAATGCATTTAAGCATTTAACTCGGACCTTTTAGTTTTTATAAATAGTATTGTTGTTTTCATAGTATAATAAAATGTTGAAAATTGTAAGCAATGCCTGTTTATTTATTTTGAATAAGCAAGGAAGAAACAGTTATAATACGAAATTAACGAATTTGTAGCTAATTTCTCCATCTCCGCATATTTTCCTTGATAACTTTTGTTAATACAATTGTTTCAATTGTAATAGTTATTTGTACAACTAGTAATGAAAGCAATACTTTTTTTCATGAGTTTGAAGTTTGATGCACGACGGCGAAGCCGGAGTGCATCAATCAAACGAGTGAAAAAAAGATGCTTTCATACGAGTTGTACACAATATTTTTTTTGCATTATATATATATCTTGAATCCCTCAAAACAGGATAAAAAGGATTTGAGAATTTACAGTTGTCAAACTGACAATTTACAATATTTTATTTAAAGCATACTTACTTAATGCAAAATGTAAAATTAAATAGTTAAAAAAAGTGTTGCTTTCTTTACGATTTTTTAATAAAAAAAGTCCACTTTTTTTGTCAAAATGCAAAAAACCTCATTTAAACCACGGTCTGGATAAACGTATGCACAAGGCGGTCTTTTTTCCGTTTTTTGCAGATACACTTTTTTCTATTAAAATTTTTCAAGTAGTTATGTTCAAATTTCCATGGCCAACTTGAGATATCCCCAGAAATTTCCATTCGAATTCGGATTTAAATCTTAGCTTAGGCTATGATTAAACATATCACTGAAAAAGAACCTACTTTTACATAACCGAGTATATATGGGGTGTTCTATTTAAAATTATAATGTTATAGGTAGTCGTTTTAAGTTATCAGAATGTGATTCAACGAACAAAATGTATTTTAGAAATGTATATGTATGGCGTTTAGGGCTATTCCTAAATAAAAGTTAAGCTCAATTTAAACGACAGGTTACCACAGATATATAATGACAGGAAAATTTGTAGTTTATGTATATTTTATATTTACTTAAAGTCGAAGCGATGCAAACTGTCTTTATTAATAAATATAACATACAAGGTGCTGGCTTCAGTGATGGAGAAAAGTAATAAAGTTATTTTGTACACCAACGTTCTGAGGGGAAATTTATAATGCCGAAAAAATCCGAAACTTTATCCTTTGGCTGATAAAAGGTAAAACCGTAGGTCCCATGTCCCATGCCGATGCATACTCATCGAGCATCTCGCATACAACCCAAAAAGACTTATCTGAAAAGTATTAAATTTTGGTTAGTGCTGTTAAATGTATCATAACATAACTCGCTGCTAAGGAGTTATTAGCATGATAACGTTATAGGATGATGTAAATTACTATTACCGTATTGTTGTAACAATACCAAATTTATAGTCTTACTAAATCAAGATACGAGGTACAGTTATTATACCAAAATCCACATTTATTGCTTTTGTACATTCTGGGTATTTTTGCATCTACATTCACCGATTGGTTTCGATAAGTTTTTATTTTAATGCTAAGACTCCGTATTAACCTAGGACTAATTTATTAAGTAATTATTAAGACAAATTTAGATACAAGGTTAGTTGAAATTGGTTTAAACTAGAGCTTAAAGGCCGGTATGTCAATACAGATTATGCTGCAGCTTAGCTTAAGTAGGTTTAATTTAGAGCTTAAGGCAAGTATCCTTATACTTTAACCTTAGTTTGAACCGCTTTAAGTCAAGCTTTAGCTTAGCCCTGCACTAAAATACTTATCATATCGCTGTATTTAAGGCATAGTTTAAGCTGATTTAAGACTGAAGTATGAGCCCTTAAAATAAATTACTGCTTGTGCTTATTATATTTCAGCCAATAAAAAAAAAATAATAAAGAAAAGTGAAACTTCACAATGCGACAAACTCTATTCACTGGTGACAATTTAATATTTGCAGTACGATCATCCGCATGTAAAATGTGAATAAATATATCATCGTTATGTCACGGGCGCTGTAGCGCAAAGCGATGCAGTCGAGCATATTTGAAATTGAAGGATGTTATGTAGGTACTGTAGCTGAAAAGCACAGAATCCTGCTTTAGAGGGAATGAGCACACTTTTGTCATTCTTATCTTCTGAATTTTTGTTATTTTATTTTTTACATTGTACTATTACATCTAGATTGGTTTAATCATTTAAACTGATTAGGGCGAAATTGTAAAGGTTAATGAAAAAATAAATAACCAAGATTTATTATAATAAGTCAGGGGCATAGCTACGATTCCACAATAAACAAAAAAAATTATGTTGTATAAACGATTATTTTCAATAGACAACTTATTGGGTTAAAATAAAAATAAAGCTTTCGTCCATCGATGGGGGATAAAACAATGAATATAAATGAGGCACTGTTTGAACCAGGGTGTAAAATAACAGACCAAAATGGACGGGAAGGATTTTTCAGTTTAGATAAAAAAGAGCTGAAAATTTGTTAGGTTCCCGAGTGAAGCTGTGAACTGTTTTATATTCCTCGCGTAGTTTTCCACACATTTATGTAAAAACTTTTCGCTTTTATATGAGTCAATAAAATACCTATAAACCTACGATTTAAAATAAACTTTTAAGTTTGTAACTGATTCGTAAAATATAATACGAGAAGTTATAGGGTTAGATAACTTAACGATTCTGGATAATTAGATACGATTTGTTTATTCTAGTTAGTGATGTTAAAAAGGGTTTTTATGAACATTTACGTTTCACTTACGACAATAGTAGTAGCACCAATGGCAAATGCAAGTCTTCAAAATTGGACTTACCCGATCTCAAACAACTCATCGTTTTTATTTCTTTCATTAATTTTTAAATAGATTATAAAGGCTTCGTTAGTCGCGCATGAAAATATATTAACAATTTACCGTAGAGCGTAGAGTTGATCACTTGGATTTTTCGGAAGTTTCGGAAATTTGACTTTGTAATATGTATTTTGCTTATTTGATAATTTATTTTAAAGGGATAAACATTTCTGTTGATTTATATACTTTGGTTATTACGACTAAAAGCAAATAACTGTCACATCAAATTTGCTACGAGGATATAAATAAAATGCAAAGAATTTTCTTCATCTTCATCTTATTTATCTTTAAAAAGGCCAGAATAAACAAATAACTGCTGGTATGTTTGAGAACGTCCCTTCTACCAAACTTATTTAGTTTTATCAAGTAGTAGTTGTTGTTTACTTTAGTATTTTAAAGACAAATTGTAAAAAAAGAAATCAAATCACTTCCGATTTTACTGACAATTCCACTCATAATGTGTCATCCAATAAAATCACAGTATTTTGGTGAATTGAACCAATCACAATCGAATTATACTGGAAATTTCACTACTAGTGAAATTTCCGCGAAAATTTTACGACTAGCAGCATAGACACAACGTCTGTCAAAATTTTTTGAGTGACAAGTATTTCAGTAATTTCATTATAATTCGAGAAATTGTCATGCCAAATACCATTCGTGACTAGAATTTTACAGGCACTTTTTGCCGTCATGATCACTCTTGTGTATTGCTTTAGCAACAAGCAGTCGTGTTCATGACGGTAAAAAAATTGCCGGTAAAATTCTAGTCACTTGTGCTATTACATCGTACGACATGAATTAACGACCAATAGAAACGTTAATATTGAGCATGTTACCACGGCCACGCCCGAATTTCGTGGAAATTTTTGACCTCTAGCTAGACCAACCTTCCTTCAAAGCTACCTGGCTTCCACAGCTAGACCAACCTAGGCGAAATTAAGAAGTGGAAATTTTTATGTCAAATATGACAGTTGACATACAAGTTCCGACATTTCTAAAATTTAAATATGTACTGAATTATTATTGCTTTTAGTGGCGATGTCGTTACGATTCTCTTACCGAATGTGTACTCGAGCATTAATTCATGTCCGGAAATTTTTTAGTAGTGCATTCCAACAACGTAATCGGGACCTCGTCTTCCACTCGGGCCGATTAATACGTTGCTGAAATGCACACCTAAAAATTTCCGGAAAGAATTAATGCTCTTGTGAGATTATAAGTGAACATTTTTAATTAAGGCACCCTTTTATAGTTTGCGCAATAACTAAAATATGATGTTGTATTGTGCGTTTTGTGACACATTAAATATATTTCTACTTTTACCATATTTATTCAGTCTTTTTTTTATGATGAAGATATGAAGAAGTTGAAATAACAGATAAAAATTCTAAATTGCGCCTTATTATGTAGAAAAGAAAATCTGTTGATACTACTTTCGGTTTTATCGGAAATGAAATTAATTTTTAATATTTCCTTCGCATTTTCCAATTATTTAACTTCTGTTGAGGACATTTTTATAGCTTACTTAATAACTGAGTTATAACATTGTCACATCCGTTCTGGGACACCCTGTTTACTCCATTTTAACTTACATTTATCGTGTAACACCAACTCAAGCTAAATTTTAATTACAGTATAAATAATAATTCCGATTTTAAAAGGATCAAGTTTAAGACATTAATGTTAATTATTTAATATTTTTGTTTCTGTATAAGTTATATTTGAAAATTCCTAGACTCAGGTGAAAATGTCAATGGCTGATTTTCTTCGTTGTTCTTGTGTTCATAGGTCATTTGCAGTTTGTTTAACTTATATTGTATATTTTTATGGTACGCCATTTTTAATCAAATTTTCATATTTTAAATTTAGATCATGAATCATGAGATCATGGCTAACCATATTTCAAGCGAAGCAAACAAATGTTTGTTTGTTTATTTATTTATTGGGCAAAATCTAGGTTTGCGGGTGCCAGGGATCTCAACGTAAATCAACTGCTACAGTTATTAGTACTAACCTACTAGAATTTCGCCCAACCCAAGGAATTTCCACCCCTGGAAGGGATTTTATTGAATCAAACCACTGTGTAAAAAGACAGGAGAGTGCACTTTCCGACCAAACCCTTGCCGAAATTTGTCGCCTGAATTCGCGACTAGGATAGAAAATGCGGGGCTACGGAATTACAGGGAGCATATTAGAAACGCACATAAAATTAATAAAACCCTAAATATAAGTATTGCATTTTTGAGTAATATATTTCGCTTTCTTTTGTAGAGAGGTATTTATAGATTTATTAATCAGTTTATTTCGCCAATTATAGACAGATAATAATACATATGTACTAGGGTGGCCCTTAATTATGGTTGAAACAAATTTTGACGGGGTCTCCCCCCAAATCGATTCTAAAAAATTAAAAGTAATTTTAAGATTTACCAAATCTCTCAATTCCATTGTTAAGGGGTGCCCCAATGAGCCTGCTTTTTCCTATTTAAATAACATAAGTTTTCAACACACTTCTGGTTTTTATTTTTTTACAAAAGTACGTGTGTCTTAAGAAATTCGGCGAGTACTTCGATTCATTGCTCACTGATGCCCCTTTCATGGAAAAATTATGGGAGCCAAGTGTAATATTAAATTGTAAGTTGTTGTCTACAGTAAAACAAAAAATCATTTTGATGGCGTTTTTATTTGTAAGAATAAAAACCACAATATGGTTAATAAAGACCTCGGACCGATATTAAGTTCCGTCGTGTGCATGGGCACCTAAAGATACGTCCCTCTGGGTTTGAATGATATAAGGCGAACTGCAAATTTACGTAACTTCCGTCGACAGCTTGGTAAAAAGTATAATTATCTTCCGGAGTTTTTTATTTGTAATTTGGAGAAAAGAATATTTTAAGAGACTAATTTGAAGGAAGCATACTATGAATGCAATAGGTATTTTTTTAAATTTTATTATGCCTTTTAGGTTATTCAACTTTCTAACAAAGCCTTTTCGTTTTGATAAAAATAGAAGGGGTTTATGAATTCGTTAATTAATCAACAATTAATTCTGCAACCTAGAAAAACATTGTTGTCCAACTACATCGTTCTTAAATTTGCCAACATTTTGAAACTGTTAATTACCTTGCTAATTTTAATTTTAATAAGTATAAAATAATTAATAATCAAAAAATAAATTTATTTCTGCATCTAACTTGTTTAAACAAATTTAGTTGAAAATAAACATTTTACATAAATTCTTAACTCATAAATAAGACCTAAAATCATAAATTTTACAACGAAACGCCCCAGAGCACCCTGCTCAAACCATATAAGCCGATATTATGGTACTAACCTACATTTCCCCTTAAAATCTGTTTGCAGATTATCCTTCTTGGTGGTAAATCTCCGGATATCACAACACGAAAATTGTGAATGTTACGTTTCCGGTTTTATTATAAAAATATATTAAAACCCTAACCTTTTCAGCAAATACCAAGCTGAAATATTAACTTCCATTTTAAGTGTCCTAATATTTCAGGCTTCTAATCTATTTCAAATGTAACATCAAATTAATTTTTATGCATTAGCATATTCAGTCTAAATTATTATTATTTTTATATAATTTATCAGAGAGCATTCGAAACATAAATAAAAGTCAAGGACAGTTCAGTTAACATCGATTATGTTAGAAGATATTAATAAAATAAATATAAATAATCGGGGACCTTTCTAAAAGTTACAATAAAAAGGCGTTGTAATGTATAATAAGCAAACAAATGATAATCAACCAATAAAGCATGGATCAATATTGATTTTACGTTGTTGTTTACATAAACGGCCTGGAGTATTATTATTCGGGCTAATAACTGAAGTAAGGTTGTTTTATAAAACAATGAAAAATTACGCTATTCTGGCAGTAAAAGAGTAAAAAAATGTTACGAAAGTAAAGTTTCTTCTTTATTAACTTGTTTTGTATATTAATAAAGATGAAAAGGTTACTTAGTTTTTGTACTAGACTTTGTCCAATTGTAGACTAAAGTACTTAATAATGTAGGTAACCTTTGAAACACAGTTATTTTTAGTACTTTTGACTCATAAGTCAAAGTTAAGGAACTGAAAACTGGACACGCAATTACTTCCAGAAATGTCAGATGTGTAACCTCTAACGTCTTTATTTCGTGATATTTTTAAGTGATATTTCCTAGGGTTTTTAAATATTGATCAGATGATGCCTTTGTATGTAATGATAAGAGATGGCTCAAATAAAGCGACTCGCAACAAATTAAAAAGGTAATACGGCAAAGCAGATAATACCAAAGGTGTGGTGGCCAAATTTTAGAAAGTTGCTTGCACAAATTGTCTAACAAATAATGCGGAACAGAAAAAAGCTTGCTACCTATGTATATCATTTTCAAAACGTAAGGCAGAAAGTAACGTAGTAAAGCAGACGCAATATGCGAAATATATACCTTCGTCGACATGACTTCATGCGCATAATACCAAACCCCGTTAAAACGCCTAAGCGCAGATGTAAGGACTTTCTTCTAGTTAGATTTGATTCTGTAGACGAAGTTCTGATGTTGATTCACTTTTAATGAAAATGAAAATGAAAATGCATACGTCCTCACGTGTCATTTTATTATTAATCATTTAGACTGATATCAAGGTTTCTTTTGCGTTCACTTTTCAATAATGATCAGCTAAACTGAACAAAAGTAGAACCACTTTTCACTTCCATTGAAAGGAAGAAATGACTGATCAGTTTAACTGAAGAGGTATTCCGACGTTCATTATACAGGGTTACTGGTAATTCGATACATTCCTTTGGAGATGTGATGGGACAGGAGCTAAGAAACAAATTTAACCCTAACATACATTATGCAAAACTCAATAGTTTTTGGGATATTTCAATTTTTGTGTTTTTCTCAAAAAAGTAGATCTTAATCTCTTTAAAGTTAATTTTTAAAAAATCTATTTGACATTTTCTGAACTTTTTGACTGGGTTACTTGTCCCACTCTATGGTCATCCGTTTAGAATGGAAAATATCCGGAAACATTTCGATCATGTGAAAATTTTAAATAAAAACTTATTAAAAATAATTTTTAAAAATCAGCTACGAAAATTACCTATTCGTTTTTCTCAGAAATTATTTTTTTATTTTTGAATAATGTATGTTAGGTTTAATTTGTTCCTTAGCTCCTGTCCCATCATATCTCCAAAGGAATGTATCGAATTACCAGTAACCCTGTATATTCAGTTTCACTGAATCAGTCAAAATGATCAGCGAAACTGACACGTCAGAACTCGCCTTACACGCTCCAACCAGCTTAAATCCACAACACATTCATATACCTTAAACCTAAAAGCCTTGAATTCGGCCCAAATCGGCTCCAGAATACTATGCCCACCGCTGGAATCGAAACCCGTACCATCCGGCTAGCTAGCAGATTCTTACGTGACTGACCTACCCAGGTTGCCTAAGAGTGTTTTTATATTCACCTTAATTTTTTTGTAAATCTAAGATCTTGGAATCGATTTTTAATGCGTACAAAATTGACACTTTGTCCTCTTTCGGACAAGAGTCTTTATGTGTAACTTTGATTACATAATTTAATTTTAAGTATGGTTTTAATTTTATGTATTTATTACTAATTTTCATTAAAATACGAAGGCAATAAGAACTCGGTTAATTAATAGTATTCGTAAGTCCTGCCATGATACAGAATAAAGTCTTTCGTTAGGATTATAAAGTACTGCAAACTCCTAAACGCCACTAAATTGTTCATAATTACAAAATTATCAGTAAAAAATATGATAATTAAAGTTTTAACACGGAGCACTTTACGATCCAAAACGTTCCTATAAACTGGCACGTTAAAACCATAATTTTGATAAAATAATCGAAACACCTATAGTACGAAACTACTTATCGCACTTGGCCATTTGCAAAAAGGCGATAATATGAATTCCTGTGCCAATCGTGCACATATGCTGTTCTGGCATTTCTTATCGCAGCATAGCTTGCAGAAGTTATTAAAATAATGGACTGGATGTTTGATGAAGTGCTTTTTATTGGAAATGTTAATTTTCTAAACTGTACTTTGATTATACAGGGTGGCCCAAAATGGACCAGTCGACACAACACCCAGAAATAAGCAAAAAAATATCAACATAAAATGTGTTATAGTTGCGACAAATAATCTTTTTAATAAAAACAAAACAAGAACTCAGATCACTCTTACGCAAATGTTAATGTACATATATGTACGAGTGAAAAATCGTCTTAGAAAGAATTCTTCGATGATTAAACTTCCTGATACAAACGACCAGCTTTATTAGTGCTCTTGCTCGCCCGTAAATAAAATGCATAGCAGTCAATTCAGCCGTTGTATAGCAATTTTCCATTATTTTACGACGATAAACTCGAGAAATAAAAATTAACAGATTGAATTGATACACCAACTATCTTACTATTTGATTACAAAGATTTAACAAAAACCACTAAACGTACTAACAAACTATCAACAAGTTATCGGATAACTAGATGAACTAACCTTTATTTTAGTAAAACAATGCAATTTACGAGCATGATGAAAGAGTATTTTCCGAAATGGAACAGTAAATTAGATGGTTAAGTAGTTCAAAATTGGAGACTTTTTATAAAAGCCTTTCTAAAAATATTTAAAAAACGATTTATATCCCAAATCTTTAACACTTTTTGCTTATTTTTTGATGCTGCATGGGCATTTTGGGACCCTTATTTCGAGAGATCATGTATGTAATGTTTAATTATTAACATTTCAACTAATATCTTAAATAATAAAGAAATTTTTAGGTGTTACATAGTCTCGTTAATTAATGACCAGTTTTAAACTTTCATGATTTTATGCATTTCATTTTTTATTTAAAACCATTTATGTTAATTATTATAATAAGAAGCAAACGTTAAATTGCGTTTTCGACTTAAAAAGCTGTATATCTACGAATTAATGAGAAGAACTAGCCTTCTCCTCTCTGGATCACCATTATTGTCACTCGATGTACAGTGTGTCCAAAAAATATATACTATTAAACAGCCATTTTACCAAAAAATTTAACTCAAAGTTGTGTTAAGATTTAGTTTTTCATGGTATACATATAGTTTTAACGTTTTAAATATAAAATTGCCCATATATTCTGCTCATTTGATTGAGATTTAATCTCTTTTTAACTGTGAAAAATTTTTATTTGTCGAAAAAACTAAACCGCACTCTTAGAGTAGGTACCAACATAATAGGTAACTGATCTTTGCACTTCTTCAATTGAGAATTTATACTCTACTTAAACTAGGAATTATTCTACGATATCATTGTATTTCTACGATAACTTTTAGTTTAAATGAAGTTTAAATTTTAATTAGAAATGGTACAAATAGTTCTTGTTAAAGTAAATAATTTTGATTTGCGTGAGCAGAATAATTCTTTAGAATTCCAACACTTAGAGTGGGTCGTACAAAACTTTTGTTAAATTAACGGATGATCAAAGTTAACAAAAGAACAGCATTTTTGTTTACTATTTATTTTTAACGAATATAAACCCTTAGAATAACTCGTATATTTGAAAAGAGAGAAACAAGGAAAGCATATGAAGTTTACAATTTGTTTAACAATACGTACACAGAGAATATCTTATTTCTCATCTCATATAACTAGGTTCAGATTTCTGTAAAAACAATTGTCAAAAACAATTGTCAAAAACAAGAAGAAGAACTACAACTATAAGGTGTCGATTTGATCTTGTAACCCCATACTGACTCTGAATAGGCAACTACCCCTACTGCTTTCGAAAGGTTTACCTGTAACGTGTTCAGAGGTTACGAGATAAAATGAGCACACTGTATAGGCAACAAAAAAGGTGAATATGTGATAGTGGCTTTCATAGAAAATCCGCGAATATCTGTTCATCAAATTGCTGAAGATCATAACTGAAGTAAATCTACTGCATCTGTATAAAGGTTGTGTAGAAGAATTGTTGGTAGGTGATCTGAATCTAAGGTTGGAGTTTTAGAAAACAATAACGAATGTATTTAAATAGAATTTAAATTTTCAGAAGAATACCATCTTCACTGATGGAGCAACGTTGTTTCAACAGTGCAGTTGTAAGCAGAATAGTACTTTCTTTTTCAAAATGTTTATATAGAAGGATATCACATTAAAGTCAGTATTGGGCAATTCAACCATTTTTTGGCAATAATTTCAAATGGGGAAGTTTAACAAAATTTCTTAAGACTTGAATAAATTCCTATTTTAGCTTGTTCTGTCTCCGAATGACACAAACCCATATACAACAACATATCCGACAAAAGAAGACAGGACAAGCTCCTTTTAATTTCAGAATTAATTTATGTTCGCCAGTTTTCTACTCTTTCTAATCAATAAATAAGCAGTAAAGTTCAATAAAAACAGCTCTCTTAGGTACTGGTTTTAAGATTAAGCCGCCACATTTGAAATCTCAAATGTTATTAACGGATCTCAGGTGCCAGATTAATACTTACAATCACCTGTTGGCGTTTTTCCCAAAAATGGTCCTAAGTTAGTTAAATCACTGGAGAGAGAAAATGTTCATCAGTGGACGAGAATGCATGGAGTACCTCGACTAAAAGAAAACGAATTCAGTTTGTTTAAAAAAATAATTAAATATTTCCCTCTGTGATGAAAATATGGGGGAGGGGGGATAGTTTCAAGACGGAACGTAGCAAATCTCTGTGATACTTTAAAGTTGAAAAAACGCGGAGGTGCCTCATCTTATTGAAAGACTGTATTAAAAATTCCGTCGATTCTCAGTTAAGGCTTACTGTTGCAACATGCCTAGATAGTAGTTAGCAAAATTATTTTTTCGGGTTATAATTTATTGAATATCAACCAAATGACTGTAAGGTAAAGGTAGCTGTAAAATTTACTCTAAAATGTTTAATATAGATGACAATGATTAATATCTAAAAAAAAAAATGTAATAAAATTTCTATTTACCGTGATATTTTAATTACATACTTTTTGAACATGCTATAGACATTTTTTCAATGGCCTAATTATTGCCCTTCGTTTATTTTTTATTATGAATTGATACAAAACTTTATCGAATACCTAGTGTAAAAAAACCTGAAAAATTAGGTCGCTCCTGTTAATCAATTAATCAATTGTAAAAACTAAGATATCATGTGGTACAAAATTTTCTTTTGCTTCGTCTAGAATAAAATTGTAATTTTAGTTAAAAAGAAATATTTGGCTTACTTCTACATTAGTATACTTAGGGCCGGCCTTTCCATCTGCTAATAAAATTATCTTCCAATTATTAACATCTGTTAACACAACGGTTTCTATAGAAAATATTTGCGAAATAGCTAATTAAGAGGTTTGTTAGAATGTGAAAAGACCGGCCCCGTAAGAGAGAAATTTATTTATTTATTTTGAATTTGGCTAAGGTTTTTCTTTTAAATGCAAAAAACTGGAAACAACCCTTTCTCTTTAAAATGTGTAAAAAAATTTGCATAAAAATTAAATAAAATATCACAACAATCAATGATTTTGCTTAAAACTTCAAGGCCTATTTATTGAGGTTACGATATTTAATTATTTCCTTCTAAAGATTAGTCTGAAAACTTTTTTTTTAAACAAAAACTCAAAAGGTATTACAAGATGCAAAACCCTATCTTAATTTCAGCTTTGATTAAAGACTTTCCTTCCTTTGATCCTTTGATCAAGCCTTCATCCCATAATTGTATCTTAAAAAATATAACCGTTAAAATGTAGAAATTACAGGGGGTGTAACCTTAATTCACGAACATTAGTCCTAATTAAATGTTAATGTAGTTATGATTTACCACAAAGGGAACAAAGGGGGATTTTACCCTCGCAGGCTTGTTTTAATTGCAGCGTTCCTGAATCAATTTTCAATACACCATTTAGGGTTAAAGGAGAGGTCACAATCCCCTAAATTCTTTCATTAAAAATTAAAACTAATCAACATAATTGAACGAAGACTGATTTGCATTACAGCAAAAAAATGCAGAGATCCATTTAGAAAAGTCGTAATTAATTTTGTATTCTTCTATTTCGTGTATGTACGTAATTAAATTGCATATTTTTTTCGAAAGTATGCCCGAGGGAATTGCAATAAATGTCGGAACTATTAATTTTATGTATTTAGTTCGCTGTGAGGTAATATCCTATAGATCTAATTGAATTAATAAGCAATCAACACCCACGTACTGATGAAATACATACCTAACTGACATACCGACTTCTTATAACCTTGATGTGTGTTAAGAGATTATTATTAATTACATATATTTACATGGTAAATGAGCACGAAACTGTTCTGTATTTGTTCTTATCTCGTATAAATAAACTCTAGAGATAACGTTGCGAACAAACAGGACAACACTGTTTGTTTGTTTGCACAAACACTTTAGTGTACACATTCGTCCATTAATACCCCCCCTTAATCGGTATGAAAGGTAAAAGAGTGAAATAGGGTTAATTAAACTCTTCGAACTTAGTTTAGGCAGACTTAGATAAATTGCTTCTAATAATGCCTTCAAGCGAAAATTGATGGCCTTTGTTAAATTTCCGAACTCCAATTAAATTGTACGGAAATTGATAATAACTAATTAAAGATTTCTCCTGAGATTTCCTGTAATGTCTGACGTTCCAGGTGGTATTACGGGGTATTAAATTTTAATTTATAAACACCTGATTAGCTCTACGGGAAAATTCTATAAATTTACTGATTCGATTCTCTGGAGGTGTGTGGTCGTGACCTACTTAATGCATTTCAAACTGTTAAACGTTTCTACTAGATTTTGCTCTTTAAATAAGGGTAACCGCGGAAAACTAAATAGCCAGCGAAATTAGGGTTAACACTGAAATTTACTGAGTTAAGGCAGAGTACATCCTATTTGTGGTTTAAACAGAAAATACAATGGCAATGCTGTAGAGTGTAGATTTTAGGGATAAACCCTACGGATGAAGGTTGAGAAACTTGAAATAAAACAAAGAAAATTCTCTTTGCTACTGTAATTCGGAACAGAAATTTCTGATTTGCTTTTAGACTTTTCAATTTATATTATTTACACTAAAAATTTAATGCAGGTCATATTTTTAAATTGATGTATGCAAAAACCAGCATTTTTATAAAGTAAAAAAGAAATAAATAAAATAACCTCTGACTGTCATAATTGAGTGGAATTACATTGAACAAGTGGAGACGTACATCTATTTACGACATAACATAAAGCTGGGCAAGGAGAATCAAGAAGCGGAAATAAGGAGGCGAATAGAGTTAGGGTGGGCAACATTTAATAAATTGTACTATATTCTAAAATCCAAAACATTTCCAAGTCATCTGAAAAGTAAAATGTTTGACACGTGCATCTCGCCAGTACTAACATACGGTACAGAAACAATGACACTAACAAATAGAATACTAAGAAAATTAGAAAAAACGCAAAGGGCGATAGAAAGCCGAATGGTGGGAATCACACTAAGAAATATAAAGAGGAACGAATGGATACGCGCAAAAACAAAAGTGAAAATCATAATAGAAAAAGTAGCTGTACAGAAATGAAGCTGCGCAGGCCATATCGCCCGTGAAGAAGACAAATGGACTAACAGAATCCTACAGTGGAGACCTAGAGTGGGAAAAAGAGATGTCGGAAGATCACCTAAAAGATCAATAGACGACATAAAATACATATCAGGAAAACAATGGACGAGACTTGCAAGAAATACAAGAGGTAGGGAAGAAGGGGAGGACTATACCCACTATTGGATCAGTAAAGTCTGAAAAAGAAGAAGAAGAAGAAGATAACAATCTTTTACTTTCGTCCAAAGATTAACATATTCATCGCTTTTTCCAATCAAATATCCTATGTATGTATGAATTAATTTGAAAGAATAAAATAAACATTAAAATATTTAAAGTAAATTTAAAGCGTATAGATAGATATTCTATATTATTTGGTGAAACTCTATCACATGTTTGGAAGATATATGTGATAAAACATTTGCACCTGGCTATACAACAGTGTTCGTCTTAAATATAAACTACCTCAAACTGCATTTCCAGATTGACCAAATCTTACAAGAACTTTCTTACTTTGAGTACAAACAGTATACTCTTTTAAATAGTCGGATCGTTACTCCAATTCTTTATGTGGAACATACATACAGAGATTTTTTTCTATTGAATATACATATTCCCTATGTATAGTTTAAAAAAACGTGTCAAAAGTCCTATATGTAGGCAACCAACTATACACTAAACGCCACTCTGGCTGTGAATTTAGGGACTTTAGTTTTTATTTTTTGTGGTGTGTAAAGGTTATGTTTGTAAATAAATCGAAATTACTAGAATATCAAAATAATTTTAATTCAACGATTATTCTCAAACATAAAATATCAACAACACAAAACAGAAATGAAAATAACAACGGCAACAGTTAAAGCCTAATTTTTTGACACTAAGTTAATTTAATTATTTTTGCCACAGCATGCTATTTTTTTTCTTAAAAAATAAAATTTAAAGTTTAGTATACAGTTGGTTGCCTACATATAGGACTTTTGACGCGCTTTTTTTTTTAATCATGCATAGGGAATATATATACTAAAAAGAAAAATTCTCTGTATGTCCAGCCGCTTTCAATTTTACCCAACCAAAGTCCTTCTATTTTCTTTTTTTTTATGGGAAAATTTTAAAAGATATCCAATATAATGTTCTTTCATCAGCGGCGTGTTAGGCCGGTTTCCACAGGCAAAGATTTGAAACCAACCATGCTATCTTTGCAACGGACTATTGGTGAAAAGTTCCGAGTTTCCTAGGTTAATACACCAACGATTATCATTTACATTCATTAAACGTTTTACTTTTCGAAAAAGATGAAAACTTTTTGCTTTTTGGAATAAGATTAATAAATTGGAAAATTTGGTCTAAAGAGAATGTTTTATTACTTTAAACTTTTACGGAGTTTTGTAATTTTTTTCAAACGAAATGTGTTATTTTGGTTTTTCGTTCATTTCTTTATCTTTATTAAGAAATGAAAAAGATTAGTAAATAGAAACAAAAGCTTATGAAAACGACATGTTGCAGAAATATTAAGAATGATCAATTTTCCTCAAAATTGTCTAAATAAAATAGAATAGTGAGTTTTCATATACAGTATGCCCAAAGTTACTGTCCACCATTGCTAATTATGTGGTTATTATTAGAGCTACGAAGTCGGTTCAATTAGTAAACTAGTTTTTTTCTGCCGATTAAAATAGTATAGGTAAAGGCAAAGCTTTTTTTCTTTTATTGTTTTTTCTATCAGTTTTTTTATAGTGTGTAGGTGATCGATGGTGCTAAATCCGTCTCTAAATCTAGCCTGTTCTACTGGTAGGTAACTATCTAACTTATTCGTTAGCCTGTTTGTTAAGATCTTTGTGTAAAGTTTGTATATTTGGCAAATACCAAATACCACTGTATACAGGGTTGGTGGATTATGAAAAAGCCTTTGACAATGTAGAAGAATGGAGAATGGGCAATACAACCAGCAGAGTAGACTACAGATACGCAAACGCAAACGTTGGAAGATGTTTTCAAACGATTGCCATCGGAAAATAAAGGTATCAACATAAACGAAACAAGGCTGAACCACCACGGCATTGCGAACGACTTTACCTATAGTAATCTCAGAAACAAAGGAGGGACTAGAAATAATGTTAAATGAACTAGACCAAGAATCGAAACGTATAGGGCTAACAGTAAATCAGAACAAAACGAAAGAAAAAGGGCTACGGCAGGGATGCAGTCTTTCTCCTCTGCTGTTTAATTTGTATGTTGAGGTCGCTTTAAAGAATTGGAAAAGTAGCTGCTGTGGAATGGGAATACCCATAAATGAAAACACCCTCTTTACTTTAAGTTTTGCAGATGACCAGCTTGTCTTGGCTCAAGATGCCTCCGACTTGGAATTTATGGTTTGTAGATTATATGTCGAATATGAAAAATAGGGTCTACAGGTTAGCCTGCAAAAAACAAAATATCTGGTTGTACATTCAGAGGCAAAGTTCGACATTTTCATCAACAAAACAAGTTGATTAAGTCAAATATTTAGGAGTGCTGATAGATAAAAATGGATTGGGGAAAGAAGAGATCAAGCAAAGAATAAAATAAAGTAAAAAAGTGCTAGGTTCTTTAAATTCCCTGTGGTGGGCTAGAGGCATATCCCTTGAAAATAAAAAGCGCATAGGGGAGGCAATGGTAGAATCCGTGTTATGCTATGGCAGTGAAGTTTGGACGATAAATTTGGAGGTAAAAAAAACTTAATACTGTTGAAATGGGTTACCTGCGTAGAAGCTCGCGAATTTCTAGGAGGGAATGAATAACTAACGACTAAATTAGAACAACTATGAACGCACGAGAAACGGTAGTCGACAGAATACAGAGACTTAAAATGGTTTGGTTATCTAATGAGAATGGGAGAAGATAGATGGCCGAAACAGTTCTTAAATGATCGCCACAAGGAAGAAATAGGCGATGAAGGTCGCGTCACTCGTGGAATGAAGGAATTAGAAGTAGGGTTTTTGGACATCCAAAACACCTTACTGTTAGACGAGCAGTGACTGACAGAAATTTCACCCAAGATCAGGTGATGGATAGAGAGGCATGGCGTAGATGTACGGGAAAGCGGCATTAGCTGTATTGTAATAAATAATTTCATGTATTATATATTACTAACATACTAACCGAAATATATATAAATATTAACATACTAATACCAGGCCTAAATAATTAAATAAATAATACTGGGAGATTTTTTAAAATTCAAGTTTTCTCATGAAATACAAGTGTCTTAGATTGATTTACATACTTTAAAATTACTTATGTAACTTGCTATGTTGATATAATTTTTAACATGGGCTAATGTGTTAGCCTTGAAATTAATAAAAACATTAATAATTAAATAAATTTACATTATAAGTACGATTTACTAGAATTTAACATAATTTGCAATACTAATATTTATCAAAATTCTTAGAGGTAGTTCTTTCTAAGAAATTACATCTTAATGTTTTAATAGTTTAAAATTTTATAATTCTAATTATTGTTTAATTTATTTTAACATTGAACATTGATTATGTTTCTATGCCGAAATTGCAACAGTTCATTTCAATATTAATATCCAAATGTGCATTAGTAATTTCAGTATTGCAGCTATGAAACCTTTAAATGTATTTAGCAAGTGTAATCAAATCGATGTCTTTTGAATTACCTTAAATTGGAAAATGTTATTCGGATACAATTTGTTTATACAAATTGACTGCGCTGATGATAGCTAAAAACATATAAATTTTATTTAAAAAAAAAGTCAAACTTTGCTTATAAATAATGTGTTTTGATTTATTATAAGTTGTTTGACTAATTGAAGTTTTAACCTTTTTGCTTACAACATGAAAAATTACAGTAAAAACTATAGAACTCTCTCTGTTAATCTTGTCTTTAAATATCAGTATGCTTGTTTTTCAAGGAAAACTAATTAGACTTTGATTTATGTACTAATATATTTATCTTTGAATCTAAAGCTGTCAGCTTTTAAAATTTAAAACAACAAGTGAAATATCTTAATTGAAATTTCGTTTTTCGCTCTTTTAATTTGTACTTTTAACTTTTATCTGAAGCTGGAGCTGAAGTTTAATAATAAAAGTTAAGAAGAACCTTTTTTTATCAATTTTAATTAACAAATCTGCACCTTAAATTAAAAAAAAATAATTCGAATTTTGTGATTTTCTCACATTTACCTTTGTTTTTAGTACAAAAATTCGAACGTTTAATAAGTAAAAGTGAAGGACAGGTTTATTATCCGTTGTAGCCCCTCGTAATAAATAATTAACTCTTATGCAAAATTCAACTTCTTTCTGCAACTGTGACATGCATAAAAGGGCGACCGGTTTAGCAATATTGTATTGGACATGGACATTTTAATGCCACCGTTCGATATAAAAATTGTTATCTAATCGAAAGTCAAACTGGACAGACTCGCAAATCAGTTTACGTAATTTTCCAGCATAACAAGTCCACTCACCTGCAGTCTGATAATAAATAACATAAACTGCATGTATTTTTTAGTTTAATTGCACTGTAACAAATATTTATTGATTTTATCAGGTTTATTTACGATTTTTAAATCAACGATTTAAAAGAATAAAACATTAAAACGAACAACATTGAAAAAATGTTCCTTTGTAAATAAATATAATTTATTTATTCTAATTAAATTGCCATAAATTTTCCAATAAAAACATTATTAATCGGTAAGTAATTAATTATTTTGTTGCCTAATAGCCAATAGTTTATTTTTAGTAAAAATCAAGTTATAAAATATAAGTTTGCATTTAAAAAGAGTAACAAAAGTGAACTCCTGTTCCATAGTTTTTTGAAGCCCGAACAGCTTGTTACTTTTATTTTTATTCTGGAAAGTACCGGAAGCTTATTAAGAGCTTCATTATTTTTTTTTATCCACCGGCATGTAATGAACTGTTGGTAACTCCATATTTGGTTGCCGACTTCATTAAATGACAAAGATGAATCTGTTAAATAATTAAAAATTGTAAGCAGATGCAAGAGTGTTTTGTAGATAATAATTTTTTTGTTATAATATTTGTTAGGAATTTATCTACCAAGTAAGCAAAAATCTATGAGTCGGTGTTATAAACATTTTAGTTTTGGAACTATTACTTAAGGAAAAAGATTATCTTTATTGTATTTTATTACAGTGCAATCAAAAATTTTGTTCAGTTGACAACTTTTTGGAAATCGATTGACCAAAAGCTAATAGGTAGCGCTCGAATTGTTTTAATTTAAATTTTCAAATGTTACTGTTAACAACAGAATGTAAGAGGTTGCAGTGTTATCAATTTCAAATAGACAAATGTTATTATTAGCACCTGAAATAGTATTTTTGATATCGTTGTATTCGTTGTAGTATTATCAATCACACAAAAAACGAATTTAAGTAGTCACTTACTTCCAAGTCTTCCAGGTTATAAAAATAAAATTTCAATAATTTCGGAAGTTTCAGTGTTTTTAGATTATGCCTTATTTTCAGGTTAAGCTGGGTTAGGTTAGGTTAGGTTAGGTTTTCAGATACAAATACCAAATTAATTAAATTAAAGGACTTCTCCAAATTTACAACTTTATATGTAATTGTGAAAAACTAACCACAGTTTTAAATTATTTCTTAATTGTAAAACTTCCAAAAAAAGGGCTAAGAACGTCATTAATTAAAAATAAAAATTTTGCAAAAAAAGATGATTTAAGGTCGTTAATTAGTTTGCTTGTCAAACTCCTAGGTTTGGATTGACTCGAAAGGATTTTAAAAACAGGGACAAGCAATGCTCATACGCCAATGGAGGGGAACTCCTGCCAGCTATCATTCCCAAAAGAATTTATTTAACGGTGAAAAATTGTGCTAGGTATATGGGATCACTGATCAATATCTACGCAGTACTTTGTTGTTTTTTCCGACCAGGCATGAAATTGGATGGGCCAATATTGCATTTGGCTTATGTAAAGGTGCCTACAGTGTGTGTTATACTTCTTCAGGATTTTATCTTATGCTTTCTTGTAATATTTTTATAAGTCAGAAGCATTTCAGGAATTGTTTAATATTTTTTTAGACTTAGGCACAAGTTTTTGGTACAGTAACTTATTTATATTAATCTTTTGTCGATGCTGTAGATTCAATATTTAAAAATTTCTATTTTATGCTCTAAGTTGATAAAAATCCTAATAGTTTAAAACTTGAGCAGATTAAGCTTCAGCTTTGGCAATAAATAGGGAAAGATAACAGTCTAACTGAAGGATTTAATTTTGGAACTACCTTAAATTAATTTACAACCGATCTTTTTTGAATGTGTTCTTTTACATACACTGCTTTTAAACGAAGAAACATGAAATTTTCCTTAAGATACAAAAGTGCCAACAATTTGGATAACATATTCGTTGGGTATATAAGATAATAAACTAAAACGTTGACATTTTAGAGTGGAAATGTGACTGTTTAATAAATGACCGTACTTATAATAAAAAAATTAAAAAAGAATCGTAAAGTTCTAATAAAAACTAAAATAAATATTTAGAACATTTCTTACTGTTTTTAAGTTGATGTTATGATAATCAACAGGTGGATTTTTCTTGAAGGGTTGTTAAAGTTTAACAATCAAAAATATTCCGTTTGTATGTTGCTTATATTTATGTAAAATTATTAATTATTATATGTTATTACAAGGCGAACTTTAAATTATCTAAATTGCAATTATAACAACTAAGTGCAGAGTAAAATTCTTTAATAAATGTCCTTTTTGGCTAAAATTATTATTCACTTGCAATAATACAACAATAATAAATTATGTATAGAACATTTACACTGTTAGAATGTTGTCCAGCAAAATATTTTGAAATTGTAAATTATAACAACAACTAAATGCAGAATTAATAAAAACAAATTCCTTGGTGGGAGTGTTGCTGCTGAAATATTGACGTAAAAATTATTTCAAAATTGCAACAATAAAACAATAGTCAAGTGCATATATAAATTTTCTAAAAAGAGGGGGCTGTTGAAACGTGGATTAAAACAATATTCTGTCGTTGAAGGTGGAAACTGCTGTTAAAATTTGGAGTCAAGCCTTACAATTAAGTATTCTTCTTTTTCTTCTTCAGCCCTTTTCCGTCCACTGCTGGAGATAGGCCTCCCCTTCCATGTTCCATTTGTGTTTGTCTAAGGAAAGCTTATGCCAATTTCTGCCAACCCTTTTCTTGATGGCATCGATCCATCTGCTTTGTGATCTTCCGATGCTTCTGTTGTGTAATCGGGGTCTCCATGGTACTATTAATTTTGTCCATCTATCCTCCCAAATGGCCTATCCATCTCCATTTTGAACTAGCTACTCGTCTTATCACGTCTTCCACGTTAGCGCTCTTCCTAATCTCTTCATTTCTAATGCGGTCTTTCAGATTTATGGTATGATTATTTGTATTGCTCTTTGTGTTGTTCTGAGCTTATTCATAAATTTGGTAGCTAACGTCATCGTCTCCATGCCATATGTAACGACGGGAAGAATACATGTTTCAAAGACTCTACGTTTTTAGGTTTAATGGAATGCTTGGATTTTTTATAACATATCCAAGTCTTCCAACAGCTGCACAAGTCATTCGTATTCTTCTAGTGAGTTCGGCTGTTTGGCTATCGTTTCCTCTTTTTATCGTGTGGCCTAGGTATACGTATTAATAAACGTTTTCAGTTTCCTTTCCTTCCAGAGCAATATTCACCTCGTCCATTGTCATTACTTTGGTTTTTTCTGAATTTTTTCTTTAATATGCATTCAATATACATTTATATTCCCACTACTTCGTAAAAACTATCTGAGACCGCGTGGCAAAAAGGATGTTACCTCCGGCGTTCGGCGGCCAAGGGAACAGCTGGGCTAGCGGTGTCTTCGGCGGCGATGGAAAGAGACGACGAACGGAAATATGTTTATTCGGAATAAGGAATTCGTACACAGTTCGAATATAAGGAATTCACACAATAAGACGTTAAGAATTAGGTGCAGGAGCAGGAAGGTCACGGGGTTGACGACCATCAACCGGCGTGCCGTGGGAGGAAGTGATATTCAGGCCGACTGAATATCACGACAATCCTGGAGTCGAGGGCACGGTTGCAGGACTGGAACCGGAGCAGGACTGGAGCAGGATGGAAGAAGTGGACTTGGAGTCGGATCTTGGAGGAGATGTTGGTCGGTCGGAAGTCGGAGATGGAATGGGTGCTGAGGCTTGAAATCGCTCTGGCTTTATACCCTTTCTGGCGACGGGGAGACATCTGATTGGTCGACGGAGAAACAGCTGATTGGTGACAAGGAGTCAGTTCACTTCGCGGTATTTTTCTATTTTTGTCCCCAAATCATAGTGCGTATGGCCGCATGTTCAACTCCCAGCTAAGTCAGCTGACTGTTTTTCACTTTACCTAGACTGTGGTAAGCTGGTAAGAATGCTTTGACCCGGCACAGTCTAAAAGAAATTTCTTTTTTAAACTGCGGAGTGAGTATGGAAACGGATGACGGAGGGATTTGAAGAATAAATTTGAAGTTGTATTGTTCAAGGACGTAAAATTACTAAAAATACGGACACATTGCGAAAACGGACCGGACGTACGGACACTTTTCAAATAACGGACAGTCCGTTACAAAAACGGACGTATGGCAATCCTAATTATACGTCCTGCGTTTTCCGAAGCCATTTTTAATTTACTTAACATTTCTTGTACCTTCGCTTGGGTTGGCGCTTGTTAAAACTACATCGTCTGCAAAACGGAGATGGTTCAAATATCGGCCATCGATGTTCATGCTCTTTTGGTCCCATTTTAATGTCTTGAAAACATCTTCCATTGCAAGGGGAGATGGTGTCCCTCTGTCTTATTCCCTTTGCCATTCGAATCTTACGTATTTTAAGATCCTCGGATATTTTAATCTGAAATGTGGCATTTTCGTATATATTTTAAAGTACATTTGTATAGCGCGCGTCCACTCTTGTGTTGTCCAACGCTACAAAGATTACCCATAACTCGATGGAGTCAAAAGCTTTGTTGTAATCAACAAAAGCCAATTGTAGCGGGACATTGTATTCTGTACACTTCTATATTAGTGTACGGATGGATTGTAAGTGTTCTACAGTATTATATCCTTTGCGGTTGGCAAGAATGGTAAGTACCGAATTTTGAAGATAATCTATTAGTTATGATTTTCGTTAAAAGTTCATACGGCCGAAGGAAGAGACTAATTGGTCTAAAGTTGTTTATTTTTAATTTGTTTCCTTTTTCTGGTATTACGACGACGCGTGCGTTTTACCAAGAGCTGGGGACCTGTTCAGTTGTGAGACATTTATTCAGCAGAATTTTCATTGAGTGTAGTGTGTTCTCCTTAAAATTTAATCATTTCGATCGTAATTCCGTTTTGTCCTGGAGCTCTGTTGTTTTTCATTTGAGACAGACTCAGCTCAATTTCTTCCACGGTTATTCGGGTATTTCCTCCGATACTACATTCATGATAGTTTTGTTATTTCTTATGGCTTTGTTTTTTTTTGGACGAATATAGTTCTCTGTAAAAGTCTTCGATTATTTCAATTAATTGTTGGTTTCCTTGCTTTATAACCCATTCTTTATTTTTAAATGGGCGTATTTTAGTGTTTCCAGTTTAGTTCATTGATTGAATAAAGCTGCGGCAGGTTATGCAGAAATAAATAAATAGATCAAGAAAAAATATAAGGGAAGACATACGTGAATACAACACAGAATTAATTAAAAATGTAACAGAAAACAACAAAAATATGCGAATATTAAAATCAATGGTAGGAGTTACTGTCGAAACATTGACCTAAAAACTATTTCTAAATTACAATAATGCAATAATAATAAATTCATAAATTCCAGGATGATGATGGAATTACTGTAGAAACTTTTGTCCAAAAACCACTCTAAGTTGCAAGAATTACAACAACAATTGAAATGAGAAATAAATTTCGGGATAAAAATGACAACTGTTGCCAAAACAACAATTAAACGCAGAGATAAACTTCTCGATGGAAGTAGGACTAGCTGTTGAAATATGTTGGTTTGCTAACAATGATTAAATTTCAACGATTCAACAAAGATAAGTTCAAAAGTACAAATGGTGATATTATGGGGATAATTTTCTTTAAAATTTCTTTGAAACTCTTCCTGCATTTAACATACAATAAATATAAAGTACGGACTAAATTTCTTGATGAAAAGGAAATACCTGTCGAAAACGATTCTTAGATTGCAATATCATTACAACAAGAAAATGTAAAACTAAACTCGCCAATGAAGGTGCGAGCTACTGCAAAAATGTTGGGTGAAAACCATTCTTAAAATGAAAAACTTCAGAAATTAATTACTCGACGAAGTTGGGCAATACTGTTGAAACCTTGATCTGAAACTCATTTTTAATTTGCAACAATACAACAATAGTCAAGTGCAGAAATAAATTCTGGGATCAAAATGGGAACTGCTATAGAAATGCTGAGCGTAGAGAGACCAATTTAATTCTGCAACGATACAACAGTTAAGTGCAGAAATAAACTACTTCATGAAAGCAGCATTTGCTATTGAAACAATGCTAACTATGCTTTAACTTTAACAATGTAACTAAAATTATGTGCAGAATTATAAACCCTGATAAAAAAGTTATGATTTCCTTCAAAATGTTTGCTTAATTTTGCAAAATACAATAACCAGAAAAAGTTGAATTAAATTCGCTTGCAAAAATGTCACTTTCAGTCAAAAAACTGCCTGCAAAGTTTTTAAAATTGCAATGATACCACAACAATTAAGTGTAAATTTAATATTTCCAATGATTGTGGGAGTGCCGTTGAAAAATGGGACTAAATGATACCTATTTTTATATACAACAAAACGGTTATAAATTTAAATCTGATTTCTGAGGCTAAAAATAGGTCGATTTAGAATATAGAAAAATGTACCCAGAAATTATAGTTAAATTTATGATCTATCTTTTTGTTACACCTTGTATATTGTCTAATTTGTGGCGAGACTGAAAATTGCTCTTAAACTGCAACGATACGATCGCAGTTAGGGTGCTGAATTAAGTTTCCTGATGAAGGTGGTATATTGAAACGTTAACTATAAAACCATGTTTAGGTTATAATAATCTAACAATAATTTAGTATAAAATTAAACATTTTGATGTAACGTGATTCTCTGAAACCTAAAAACCGTTCTTAAATTAACGATGTAACAATGCAACAATAATAATCATGTGTAGGATAAAATAATCCAACGATGAAGGAAATCAAACTGCTGTTGAAACATGGGCCTGAAAAACATGTTTAAATAAAAAATTGAAATGTGTTTAGAATATTATTTATTATTTGTTACTGGTCATTAACTGGTTAATATTCTTTAAATTTTTGTATAGAACATTTAATATTGATATTAGTTCTTCTTTCAAAGTAAATCCTTTAAGTGCTTTAAGTAACACATTGACAGTTTTAGATTAAGCTTCTTTACAATATTAAAAGAACGTCTTTCGGGTTGGGACCGTGTCATTGTTGAGACAGAAGAACTCAATGTTTCGTCCGACTTTTGAAGGGGCTTCATCTGTAAACCAAACCAGAGGCGGAACTCTTTTGAAGAAAAACAGAAAATCTAGCGACTTTATACCGGTTATAACCGACCAAAGGGGCGAAGAAGTGGTCAGAAGTGGAGGGGGCGGATCCAGTAACGATAGCAGATTTCCATATGACTGATAGGTAATAAGCAGTGTCACGATTCAAGTTGTTGGGGTCTTGATGATTTCAATAGTCTCACGGATTTTTCTATTGAAGAAATAAGGGGCATTGGCGATAATCGAAGATTTTATGGCCGTGATGATGTTCAGCAACAGCTGCGTATGAGAGAAGCAACGTTTGTGTTCACAGATACGTGTGTGCACAGAGCGACCAGTTTCTCCAATGTACACTAAACCACAAGAACAAAGAATGCTATAGACGCCTCTTGATGACAAGGGTTGAGGGTTATCTTTTACTGTGGGGAGTAACTGTGACACTTTTGGAGGGAGTTTGAAGATGGCTTTTATGTAATGTTATGAATTTTGTGTTGTCGGCAAATTTTTAAACTTCTAAATGGTGGTGTTCCATTTGATTGATTTTGTATATAATGTTTAAAATGTAGAGGTAATTTTTATCACTTTGATTCAATCTAGTAACACAAACTAATGGAAGTTTAATATCTTAAAATGTTTAATAATCGTTTTCCAATGCGAATTAATTGTTTGTATTAATAGTATGGATTGCACTATAATGTAATTACTGAAATTTTAAATTAATCCACTGTTGGTTTGTTAAATAAATACAGAAATTTTAATATGAACACGTTTTGTTACCAGTTCAGGCTCTCTAAATAGTAATAATTTTCGCGAAAAAAAACTTTCAAAATGCAAACGAATCTTATTTAGGTATTATTGCTTATATGTAGTATATTATAGTTAAAATCTTAATAAACACTATTTAACATTTAATGGAAAAACGAAAATTCGAAAGTATTTTATGGTTATTTTCCAAAAGTGTTAATATTAGAAACGACCGATGAAAATTTTAAACCAACAATTTTATTTGCTTAAGTAGGATGTTTAATATTCTAAGTCACTGCCTCTTGCTTAATACTCTTTATACAAATAAATAGTCAGAAGTTTGTCCTTAGAGCAAGGTCGCTCTTGAATCTAGGAATAAATTCAAATGGTTGAAATTATTAATGGGAATGGGAAAATTTAATCCGTGTATAACAGGGGTATCACAAGAATAGGTGGTAGGTCCAATTTTGTTCACATTGTGCATTAGTAATATGAGTTAAATTTTTAAATTCAGATATTAAAGTGATTAAATAAGCTAACGACACGATTGTTACACGTCCTACATACCAATGAAATGGAATTATAGTCCCGAACAAAAGAATAGATATACGTTGGCAAAAAACAACAAAAATTTAAAACCGCATAAATGGGATAGCTCTAAAAACTTGTAAATTGGTTCTAAGTTTTTAATTTTAGTATAAATAAATATTTATAAATTTAAATAAGTAACCAAAATTATTTAGTTTGAAAACAAGGTTTGTATTATTAAAAGGTTGTCTAACATATAATTAAATAATTATTCTGTAAATACAGGGTTCGTCAGTGAAGCGGGAAAATTTAAAACTCCTGTATCTACATAAATTTTTATTTTAACATTAATGTTTTTACAGTTTTCTGTTAAGTTAGACTTGCAATTTTATTTTTTTTAAATAACGCTTGACAGGTGGGAACCATTACGATCTACGCACTCTTGTAGTCTTACATGAGAAACCGTTGCATAGTCCGCAGGTGTCAGTATTGTGTGCACTTTCATCATCTGGCATTATTGAACCATTCTTTTTTCAAGACGATCGAGGAAACGCTACAACCGTTACTGTAGTTCGTTACACAAACATGGTCACAACATTTTCGAGGCAAGAACTGGTTCGATTACCACAGATTACGTGGTTCCAGCAAGACGGTGCTACCAGTTAAACTGCTCGTGGGTCTATTGCTGCTTTTTAGGGAACTCTTTCCGAACCACATCATATCCAAGAATGCAGACATTGTTTGGCCGGCTAGATCTCCTGATTTGATCACATGCGATTCTTTTCTTTGGGGTTGGTTCAAGAGCAAGGTGTATGTCGAGCGACCGCTAACGTTACCGGAACTAAAACTAAAAATTCAAGAAGAAGTTGCACGTATTACACCGGAAATGTTACGATGAGTAATGGAAAATTTTCGAATAAGACTACAAGAGTGCGTAGATCGTAATGGTGCCCACCTGTCAAGCGTTATTTTTAAAAAATAAAATGGCAAGTCTAACTTAACAGAAAACTGTAAAAACATTAATATTAAAATAAAAACTTATGTAGATACAGGAGTTTTAAAATTTCCCGCTTCACTGACGAACCCTGTATAAAACATCTAAAAATAATATTTACACATACATAAATAAATAAACAAATAAATAAATAAATAAATGTTTTTGCTGGCCATTTAAGGTATTAAATAGATTTTAATAAAATGTCTTAACATATACTACATATATCATAGTTTTCTTGGTTATCATCGTAATTATTATTATTACTTTGTTTATGCTTAAATGTAACATTTAAAGTTTTGAATTTCATGCTAACGTAATACTTATTTACAGGAAACGTTATTACATCTCGAACTAGCGTCAAGCGTGAAGTTCTTTTATTAAATTTCAGTATCAGAGTTTTATGACAAACATTTCTTAACATGTTGGGCAATTCAGTGGTCGAAGTGGGGGGGGGGGGGGGATGGCATCCCCCTAGTTTGTTAAAAAAATTAAGCCGTTCGCCTACATTGAAAAGAAAATTAAACCATCCCTCTACTTTGAAAAAAAAATTAAGACATCCCAGTGCTAAACTGCGGGGTTTCATCCTTCAAATATGATTTTTAAAATTAACTATTTAGTAGGTAGCCGGTATGTAAGTAACTAGTGTTCAATTCTTCAAAAAATATGATTCATTGTTTGGGTTTGGGCACCGCGCGGCTCCCGTGGAGTTGTTTTATTTATTTTAAAATACCCACAGACAAAACAGCTAGCCATTACTGATAAAGACACTCTTATCAATCTGCATGTATTAAAAACTAAAAAAAAAATGGAGTATGTGGAATCAAGTATTAGATTCTTAAGTGAGGTTTTAATTAACCAAATTAAAAAACTCAGGTTTATTTTTTGTCTTTGTAGTATTGCCATTTTATTTTCCTAAAGTGATAAACTATCTCACACACGTAAATAGGGGGGGGGGGGGGCACTAAATATTGGAAAATCTAGCATCCCCCTTGTAATGTTTTCCTACTTCGACCACTGGGGCAATTCTATTACGACCTTGATTGGTAAACTCATTGTTAGTACGTTTTCTGATACCAAAACTTAAAGAATATTTTTATAGTCACGTATTTCAGAAACATTAAATCATATTTGCATTTTGCATCAACATAGCTGTTTTGGAACGTTTCGGACGGAACTGTAATTCTACACATCCGGTTCATGCCCGATTATAATTTCATATTGCAGATGTCTCCCCATTCGTGTTTTTATATTGCTTTATGTCAATTTTATACACGGTTCAAAGTTACAAAAACACGAACGTTAATTAAATCCCACCGTTTTTGTAATTGAATCTGCATTTTTGGTTTTGCCAGCACTGCCATTTTTTGTTGATATCAGATTAGCCAACTTTTTAAATCATATCTTCAAACGCTGCCACCGGTGATATATGAGAACGAGTTTTTAATTTGATTAGCAGGGAATCCGTTTGCATTTTTGTGTTGTTGCGTGAAAGTTTATTTGGTTTTGGTAATGTTTTAAAATTTAAATGTCTGGTGGAGGTTATTTTTGTGGATACAAAAGCTTGAAAAGTATAGAAGGCGTTAGTTCAAATATGAAAACCGTTTATCTGCTTTTAAAGTAAAAGCGTATTTTTGAATTCGGTAATTTTTTTCATTCTGTATTACAGTTTTATTGTATGTATTCATTGAGCCAAATCCAGAGATGCGGCTTCCAGACTGATTTTCTATTTTATTTATTAAACCGGAAATAACTTATATTAAATTAAAATTAAATATGTACGTACAAATTGAAAACATTTACATTGATTTATGTCTGGTGATTTATTCGTAACTATGCAAATAATTTCATAGTTAGCTACAGATTGTTAGTTTCGCCCATAAAACGCACGAGGAATTTTAATTATCTTGGCGAATTCTTAGTACAAGTAATTTCCAGAGCAATTTCCATTAAAACTTTCGAGGTTAATATATGATAACTGCAACGTTTTCTGCATCATTATTTTTAATAAAACCGGCAACCCGCCATTAAACCGCAGTTGAGTAAATCAATTTTACGTGCATATTTCATAACAATAATGGTTGATTAATAATTAAAATTCATGCCGAACGGTTCCCCAGACAGGCAGAGAGTTTTATCAATGCACGTACGTGATTCAGCTACATAAGTGATTACAAGACGGCATGCAAACATGGTCTAAATTTGCCCATTCACGTACACACAAGTTAAATAATAAGACACGAGGCGAGGTGTCCAGAATGTAAATTATCGCTCAAGTTCGAATCCTTTCGAAGGTACCAGCTGCACGAGCATAGAGGAATATTGTTGTTCACGGGTCTAATAACCATTTTGATCTTTTTATTGAAATTACCAACCTGTTTTACTAGATTCCATTACTTTCCTCGATAAAGTTACTAAACCGGGGTAACTTCTTGTTATAAAATGATAATTTATTGCGATTTAATGTTAACCAGTTCAGTTTGACGTGAAAACGTACAGTTTTAATGTCACTAGGTTTATGTCAACGCTGTTTTGGTTAAAAAATGTATTTGTACATTGCATAACAATTAACAATAAATACATACTTATATGTATGTATTTCTGTAATAAATTTTGAAACTATTATAATTGTATTTTTTAAAGCTTTTTGATTACATTTTTCATTACAGCAAATACAGCAGCTATGGTTATGTTATGCCATGTACAGGGTGAAACTTCTGATATATGTGTACTTTGTTGTTAAAATGTATCCCTCTTTAAGAAAAAACTTCAACTTTGGTGTTAATTTTCTGTTTTAAGACTTGTTGAAGAAATTAAGAAAAAGAATATGTAAAGACAATATGTAAAGGATTAAGACAGTTGTAGCTTATCACCTATACTATTTAAAATCTATTTAACTTAAGCATTGAAAGAATGGAGCAACAAATGTAGTGGAATGGACATTGCGATAGTACAACCCTGTATATTTTGCATTTCGCAGATGATCACACTTTAGTAGAAAGAAATAGGTATTATATAAAATATATACAAAATTTGAAGAATGTAATGAATGCGTAGGAAATCAAGGAAAAGATATAAAATTAAAATTAAGAACCATAAAGGTGTGTGATATATATAAATACCTAGAGGTGACAATATCATCAAAATGATTAATAAAAACAGACATAAGAAGGAAAAGTACAATGGGACAAACGTCATTATACAATTAAATAGTATAACATGGAAAAAAAATGTTAAAAGACGTACGAAAGAGAAGATATACAAATCCATGGAGTGTTACCATCTACGGGTCAGAAGTGTGGATCATAAATAAGAAAAACGAGATTTTTTTTAAAGCAGTGGTCGCTAAGTGGTCGATATCGACCCCAAGGGGTCGATATAACATTGTTAGGGGTCGATTCGGGCTCAGGGGTCGATAGAAAAATATAAGACATCATTGCAATACGTGCGCGGTTGCTTATTTACTTATACTTACACGTATTCGATCCCAGTCTCATTCGATCTCAGTCCCATTTTTGCGCATAGACATGCAAGTGAGCGTTAATGTTCTAAAATTCATCAACATACATACATATTATAATTCAATCGTTATTAATTCACGAACTAAACTTCTCTATGTTGAAGAGAACTATAAAATAAACAATATAAAAACTCACATAAGCGTCTTTGTTGCTTGTCCTATTATAATTACGTAATAGTAAAATAGAGGGGGTCGATAAAAAGTCAAGAAACTCTTGAAGGGGTCTAAGATCAAAGAAGTTTGGCAACCCCTGTTCTAAAGCATTGGAAGTGGATTTTTGGAAAGAGGTTGTCGAGTGTCAAGGTTAGGCCATATAAGAAATGAGGCCATTAGATTGAAAATGAAAGTAGATGAAACAATAAGAAATACCATCAATAAAAAGAAACTGCTTTGGTACGAGCATTTGTATCATATGGAAAAAGAAAGATTACCCGTAAAGACTTCGACATGGAAACCAAATAGAAGCAGACGAAGAGAAACATCGCCTAGAAAATGGCAGACAGAAGTAGAAAAAGCCATGCACCGGAGAGGATTATCAGACCCGGATTGAAAGGACAGAAAAGTATGGAAAGTAGGATGCGAGAAACGACCAAGGGGAAGCTGTATACAACTCGTAATATATATGTGTATGAAGAAATATGGGGAAAAATCTGTAAAATCGCAGATGTCATCACAACAGCGATAAATGCTGTACAGGGTGGGTTGTTTCAAAGAACGGCCCCTCCATGTTATGGGATTCCAACAAAATGGCCACAAAGGATAGCATGTCAACGAACTGTTGATACATTTTGTGGAGTATTTTGCAAAGGGCAAACTCCGTTCTATCATCTGTATTATTCCATTGTGGAATTGGATGACCAGTATATTAGGTTGTTCTGCCTACCAAGTAATACCACGTATGGGCTGCAGTCTCTAAACAAAGCAGCTTATAAAACCTTCGATTCTCACTGCGGTCAGAAGGTATTATGAGACTGGGACAAAGGCTAGATTCAACAAAATATTTACGCAAGTTTGGCATCAAGGCATGACTGATGATAACATTATTAATGGGTTTAGTACTTCAGGAATATATCCTTTTGACAAAACCGCTATTCTTGAAGAAGTGTGTGCACTTGGCATTTCATCTTCTTTGAGAGAAGAGTCAATAAATAATGACCGAAGTAGTGAAGATGAGATTCTTTTGGCACAATTGGTAAAACAACAATGAGACGTGAAAAAAGATACTAAAAATGAAAGACCAAATAATGAAGATCAGTTAATTACTTTTTTTTTATGATTTGATATACACAGCCGATCAAGCATTCCAAGAAGAAAAGGCAGTGATCAAATTATTTTTACTAAGAAGACTGATGTAATCCTTAAAACCAAGTAAATATATTCACCTTAGCTGCTGTTACGGAAGATAAAAAGATTTGCCTGTAGAACCTGCAGAGTAATGGATATGAGAATGTGTAATTTGTGCAGCATATGGGTTTACAAGAAATGTACGGGACTAACAGAATTCGTCGAAGAGAATTACGAATGTCCAAAGTGTCAAAATTAGATGGGCCCGTAATAAGTTCCCACATATTTTCGGCAAATACATTTCGAAAGAATTTGAAGTTTTACTTTTTATTCGTGTTACTGCCAGTTAGGGCTTCCTACCCTTAGGAGGAGCCTTATTTTTCCAAATTAAATAAGAGCCTCACTTGACCCTCGGCCGGAATCGAATCCGGGACCTTTGGTTTACAAAGCAAGCTTATATACCCCTTTACTTCCAGCTTTTCCTGTGGTGCTTTATATCAAGTCAGTCTCCCAATTTTCATGATTTTAGAGATGTTGTTGTTGTTACTCCAGATTCCTCTGGACCTTCTTCTTCTATTTCTTTCTATGTACCTAATAGTTTAACTTATGACAAGTTACGTTTCCTTAATTTGCGTGTTATTCTTAATTTCTAAATTTTCCATTTTGTGCTTTACCATTTTTAACATAGTCATTTTGCATTTTGTCCAACCTTTCGACAGTTATTCACCTAACTATCCTAGTAAATTTTTAATTCTTATTTTTAGAATTTTTTATACTATGAAATTTTGCTTATTTTGAATGTTAGAAATGAAAGTTCCTATTAATGTCAATTTTCATAAGTTCAGATAGGAAGTTGATATTTTTGTATTAAATATGATTAAATTAAATTAAAATTCAAATTAAATAAAATATTAATAATAAATTTATGGTGTAAACGTGTAAACATTGTTCAATACATTTTTCTATTCTTCTAAATTCCTCGCAAATAAAATTAATTGTATTCTTAACATTTATATCTGTTATATAGAATCTGAAATGTACGCCTGACCTCCAAAACTAATTAAGTTAAAGCAAGTAGAAAGAATTCCCTTTTTTGGGTATTTTGATCTACACTTCCGCCGAAACAATAAATTTCAACATGATGGTTGTCCTGCGTAAAACTCGTTTTAAGTTAAGGATTGATTAAATATGTATTTACATTTGGACAATATGGCCCTAAGAGATGGCATTTGCGCTGTCCTGACATTCCCTCACCATTTTTGTGGACACGTTTGAAGTAAAAAGGGCCATAACTAAAGACCTTTTAAAAGTATTAAACTTTTTATGAAGAATTAGTTGTTCTTTAATATAAAAAGTAAAAGGGAGAAACAAAAATGTACGGATATAGGATTATACAGTGCGGTCGTTTAGTCTGGAAACCTGGGAATAAAAAGTTGTCCGTTCATTTATAGAAAAAATCCTCGGACAGGTGAATTTTTACTTTTTATTGCACACATTTTGACATATCGTTAAAATTTTTTCAGCCATATTTGAAAAAGTTATGACGTCATTGCCATTTTTATAAATGGCGACCCCAATTTTTTTGGCAGACTTGGATACTTCGTGAAATTCTAAAACCAAAAATGCCAAAAAAGTATGACTAGAAAAAGTACTTTTATCGTAAAAGAAAAATCAAATGACAATTCAAGAGTAATGTAACACAATGTGCTGTGATAAAGCCAACTCTATTTTTAAATATGTACCTATTTTTGGGAACGAATCTTTTCAACTTTAAACCCTGCTTTATACCCAGGGTTATAGCTAGAAATAAATATTACGCCAGGCAAATAATCTTACAAGTTGAGCTTTAAGTGTTCAGTATTAGTACATTACATCCGAGGTGGGAAATGTTTCATTACAGCCGAGGGCTTATGTATGACCGCGAGGCGAAGCCTCGTGGTCAACATGGCGCGAGGCTGTGATGAAACTCCCACCGAGGTATGTATACTATTTTATTCACAATTGCCTATTAATCATTGAATTTTAAATTAATTTTATTAATATTTTTGGACAGCTCTATTATAATTTATTAGCCTACTTTAACATATAGATCTATGACAGTGTCGCTAGGCAACCGTACATAAACATTTCCCGCCCGTGGGTGGGCAGTGTTTTATGTTATTTCCCACCCAAGAGATTGTCATTACAGTTAGGAATGACGTATTTCCCAACCTCTAAAAGGTTAGGAATCGACATATTACTATAATGATTGTGAATAAAATACTTTAACTATGATAAAGGCGCTAGGGATGTCAGAAGATATCGTTTAAAAACATTCTCAAGTAAGCAACTAGGTACATAAATTGTTCGCATGAAATATTTAGAAATTATTTTTATAAAATTCGGCAAGGAATTCTTGGACTTTTTAATACTCATTTGAGTTAGGAAAAGTGCAAGTTTTCCTACCTAGAGCGAAAAAATAAAACAAAAGAGGAAATCAGACCAAAACATTTCACAAATTCAAAAATTTTACTTTGTTTACCATGGCAATGAAACATTTCACTACATCAAAACGAACTTGATTATACAATAGTATTTGACATCAAAAATGAAATATTCAGTTAAAATAATAAGGAATTCTTTACCGAATTTTACAAAATTTTGTGTACAATTCGTTCGGAAAAGTGTTTTTTCCATTCACGACTTTCTCACGTCTAGAATGAAAAAAATGCACTTTTCCGATCTCATTGTACAAATTGCTATTTTAATGCCGGTGAAATTTTTAATTTGACGATCATAAACGTACACTGCCAACAGAAAAACAGACTGACGAAGTTAAAGAGAATTTTTATCAAAAACTGAGGAGCGTGTATGATAACTCATTTAGATATGACATAAAAATGATAATAGGGGATATGAATGTCCAGTTAGGGAAAGAACAACAATTCATTGGAACAATAGGTACACACTCCCTGCACAATGAGACAAAACGGAGAATTTCTCATTAACTTTGCCACCAGTAAAAACATGATAGTCAGCCCGATATGCTTTCCCCAGAGAAACATCCATAAAATAACATGGAGCTGCCCCGATTGAAGTAGTGCCAACCAAATAGACCATGTGTTGATCGATAAAAAAGGCGCAACAAGTATTCTGGATGTTAGAACACTCCGTCGAGTTTGCTGTGGGTCAGACCACTTATTAGTTCAAATAAAGTTCAGATGAAAAATCAGCAAAAGCGGAATAAAAGAAGAACAAGATCAACCAAAGAAATTTAATATAGACAGACTGAGTGTCTCAGAAATACAACAAAATTTTGCAAGAGAACTGATCCAACAAATGGAAGCAGATTTAAAGGAAAATGATATAAAAGGAGCATATGGTTTCCTGAAACAAACAAGGAAAGGATACACAACCAAGATAAACATGTGCAATGCAAGAATGAAGCAGTACAGATTGTAAGCTCATTAAAAACATCTGGAGAAGTGATTTCCATTTCTCTTGGGTAAACCCGGAGGAAAAAAGTAATCTTCATCAGGTAGAAGAACCATCCATACCGACATTGGAAGAGATTCAAGAAGCTCTAAAAGTGCAGAAAAACAATAAAGTCCCTGGATGTGAAAAAATGCCGTCAGAACTCTATAAGTGACCACTTAAGTAAACAACTTCATGCTATAATGTTGAACATATCCGAACATATGGCAAGAGGAAAAGCTACCCAACGAATGGAAAACATGCATGCAACATATAATCATAAAAAAGGAGACAAACTGTTATGTAAGATCTATCGAGGAATTTGCACAGCTTATAAAATCTTCACATACATATTACTCCATCCAACCCATTGCAGAAAACACCATAAATGAATATCAGACGGGTTTCAGACGCGGCAGGTCAACAATAGACCAACTATTTACTGTCTATTTTAAGGCGTTTCCAGGGATTTCTTTTAGTGTCTCGGGAATCGTTATATTAGATTTCAGGTCCGAAAATTATTTACAAAAGTGATTTATTTTACACTCTCTACATCATTAAAAGTTTGTCGGTCAAATTTTGATAAATCCTGAATACAAAAAGTTGAGTTCCATTTGATTTATTGTTATTAAAAATGATGTTATACAAGAAGTATTGGCTTATTGGTGACAGCATTTATATTAGAGTTTATATAAATGTTTAAAAATCGAAAGCCTAAATTTTCACACGAAAATCTGAATAAAATGCATAGACTAACTCGCTATAATACAAGTAGTCCTTTTAGCTTGGTTGTAAATTCTTAGCACGTTCTTTCGTTCGTGAAACTCTAAAGGTTTATCATGTACTTCTGAATTTATTTCAGCCTTACATTTTATTTATATTGTTTGCGACAGTGGGTTAGTCGTGCTATTGTACTGAAATTCAGGCAAATAGATACATTTGCATTTGATTTGCACAAAAAATAGGACACAATCGTGCTATTGTTTAACAAAAATTCGTTTTGAATTTTCCGAACATCTTCAGTGGGTAGTAATTTAAAAACCAAGTAATTGATGTAGGAGGCAATTCCATTTTTTAGTAATTAAGTACATAATTTGATTTTTTAAGCAGTTGGCAAGTTGTATTTTATAATTACTTTTTGGGGGTAAGTATATTCTGAGAAAATAAATTACTATTATCAAGGGTAATCCCTAACTTGCAATTAATTATTACTTCAAAGTAATTTGGCTAGCTTTGCCTAAATGTAAATTTAGAAGTTAGAAGGCAAGAGAGGACTAAATTTCTAAGGGACTTGCTTTTAGATATTCATTGTTGTTAGGTAAAAGCTCTATAAAAAGTAGATCCCAAAAGAAGGCGAAAACGTTGATATATTGCTCTTTTAATATTAAAATAAAATTCACGTTGTCATTTCAGCTGGGAAATCAAAAAAGGGCAATCGATATACATATACTATAACGTAGAAAGTGGAGGATAATAGGGAATATGAATAAGAAAGCACTTAAGGAAAAGTAGTTTTATTTCTGGTTGTTGTTATAGGAGAACTCTTGTTTTTGGAGCTTCTCTACTAATTCCTTGTTTTTGTTTGGACTACTTAAAATGTTATTCCCAGTCACAGATACTTTATTAAACTAACTTTGACAAGGTGTAAAATTTGAAATATAGAATATTATTCAAATTATTATCGTTAAAGTCGTAGATTTCTGCCATTACATAATAAAGATGATCATCGATAATAGTAAAAAATTCTTACACAGTTATTCGGTACATAAAAATCCACGAATCAGCTGTGTTCATATAATCTGATAATTTTTTGCATGGCCTTATAAGTTGAATTCCTGAAAAGGTTATCAGCAAAAACGACAAAGCCCCTTGTATAATCTAAGGGCAAAAACTGAAACAAATGAGTACGTGCCAGCTGTGTGTTGAGATTAAATCCTTAAATCAATAAAGCTGAAATAGTAGGAAGATACAGAAGGTAGTTTATTAGTGTGGCTGAATGTGATACATTAAAACGTGTTTCAGCTCAAATGACTGGCTGTTAGAACAAAGACTTGCTGAAATACAAACGTGCAAAATATCGTTTCAATTTATATGTAGATCTACTAAGGGTTTTTGAACGATTTAACAAAGAAGGTACTTAAAAGTAGCTTTAGATAATAATTTTAGAGAATGAGAATAAACAATTTAAATTGTAAATGAAGTTTAAGGTTGCAATCTGAAACAACACCAAAATTTAAACATTTTAAAATTTCTTTTATAGAACTGGAACTACATTTCTTGTTTTAAGGATAGAACTATGACCTACAAGTCTCAATTTTCCAGTACTCTTCCTTCTACAAAGTTAACTATAATTTAATAAAAACTTTGGGTTCCCAAGTTTGAACGAGTTTTTTCATTAAAGAAATGGGGCTTTTATCGGCAGAATAAAAACCCAAAGTTCTTAAAACTATCGAGTAATGTTGAGTTTCTGGTATGCTCTGTTCTTTTTCGTTCTGTTAGAGATGTTCCAGTATTGATTTTTAATTTTAATAACATAGTAAGGTTTTACTATAAAATTCAGAAAAGGACAGCAAAGGAAGAGATGATCGATTAAATATTTAAGTAGTTTTCTTAGTAAACTGTCACTTTGCTATAATTTAATTGTGTTGTGGAAAAATACGTTTCAAAATTACTATTAAAATATATAAAGGTTTAGGTTGACTTTCACTGCAATGATTCGAGTAATTGAGTATAGGTTTTTGTCCTTACTAAGGCTTAGTTTGTCAAACATCCTCTTCAAAAAGGACCGTAAAACACTTTTCGAAAA
The DNA here is from genome assembly GCA_963082815.1 of Melanotus villosus. NCBI lineage: Eukaryota > Metazoa > Arthropoda > Insecta > Coleoptera > Elateridae > Melanotus > Melanotus villosus. The sequence continues at coordinate 66,666,859 of OY720420.1, forward strand.
AGAGTTTTTTATAGTTTTTTAAGAACAGCAACTTCAAAGCAGTATCAGAAGAAGCTTGAGTATTCATAATTTATTATTGGGGCAGCAAAGTTTATCCATTAAGCTGTTTTAAAGTTTCCATTTAAATATTTAAACACTCTGCAGGGAAATGTTTACAAAGTTTCTGTCACTTCTTCGAAGTAAATAATAGAAAATTCTAAAAGTCAGCACTAATTTGATTTTTTTAAAATTTAAGTTAATAATCCAATCTTTTCAACCCACCTATCTTTAAGACAGACAAGGTACCACAAACACGATATTGTACTTCTCAAAGTGATGTCAAACTTTACATTTGCATAGGTTTGAGGTTTTACCCATCAGAACTTGGAAATTTCATGTCTGCTTTAGTACATTAGGGTTGGTTCAAACTTAGCATGCACAAAGTAATTTAACTTCAGATGCATTAGTGGGTACCTTTGGGGATTTAAACTATTCTTAGTTAACTTCAAACAACAGATTGCATATCTATTTTGAAATAATAAACATAAGAAAAAGATTGACGAGTAATATCGAAATAGAAATGTAAATATGCAATTTGTTCACCTTCATGAATTTGTTACTTTGGGTTGTACTGAAATATCTGTAAAATCTCTTCTCTTTTTAACTTTTTAGAGTAGATAAAAGGTATTACAAAAAACATAGTTTAATATAAAAGTGGAAGATTATTGTAGTCCAATTATTTTGAAATAAATAAGGGTTTATTTCTTTTGAAAAAATTTTAATTTTTCAAACGTTTCGAACGTTAAGTTCTTCGTCAGTGGGAATAAATTATATCTAAAAATGAAAATACATAATTAAAATATTAAATAAGTGAAAGAAATTTAATTTAAAAACGTACTTACAAGTAATATTAGAAGATGAAAATTATGACATGTTTTTAAAAATTTTTATTAGTGTCAAAAATAATAATTGACATAGCACATCATATTAAAATTTTGAAAAAATATAAATGTAAGATTGAAAATGTTTGAAAATTTTATAAATGTATGTGTTTGATTATTCTAATAGATTATAATATATTATGTTTAAATTGTCTATATCTGTTTTGTAATTAATTGCATTATTATTTTTTTTAATTTCAATGCTTTCTGTAAGGATGCGTTTTTTTAAATTGGATTCATATTTCAAAATTTTTGGATTTATTGTATTAAAACTGTGTAGAAATTGATAAGCATGATCTGCATACGCAGTATTAGGTTTATTGGGGTTTGTTATTTTTGTTTGGATTGATTGTTGATGTTGTTTAATTCTGTTTTTTAGGTATTGTTTAGTTTGTCCAATGTAAACAGCATTACAATTATTACAATTTAATTGGTAAATTAAATTGCTTTGGTTTGTTATTTCAGTTTTATCTTTTAAATTATGGTAGAAGATATTTTTTAGAGTATTAGTATTTTTGAAAGCTGTTTTAATATTAATTTTGTTTAATTCTTTTTCTATTTTTTCTGATAGTATTGGAATGTAAGGAATGATTGTGTAGATTGGTTTTTCTATTTGATAATTATTAAATTCATTATCAAATGGGTTTGGTTGTAAATTAAATGAATTGTTTGGATTTGTGTGTTGTTTTTTTCTAAATTTTAATGTTTTTAATCTTTTATTAATAATAGAATTTGTAAAGTGTGGATTATAATTGTTTTCTTGTAGTATATTTTTTATTATGTTTATATTATTTTTGTGGTGTTTTTTATTTGAAAGTAGAATTGCTCTATCTGTTAGTCCTATAATTACACTTTTTTTATATTTTATGGATGTATATGAGTTAAAATTTAAATATCTGTTTGTTTTAATTGATTTTCGATACCAATTAGTTGTAATTGTTTTGTTATTTTCACGTTTTAAAGTTAGGTCTAAAAAATTGATTGATTGAAATTTTGTTTCTTTTTCTATGGTGAAATTTAGTCTATTGTGAAAGTTATTAAAAGTAGATAATATTTCATCTATTTTATTTTCATCTGCAAAAATTAATATATCATCTACGTATCGTTTGTAAAAGGATATGTCTAGGTTAAATTGTTTAATTATTTGAGTTTCAAGATTTAAAAGGACTAAGTCTGCAATAGTGCTAGATATAGGGGATCCCATTGGGACGCCGAATTTTTGGTGATATATAGTATTATTATAACTAAAAAAAGTATTGTCTAAAATGAATTTTGTAATTTCAATAAAGTTATGTAATGGAATGTTGGTGTGTTTCTCAATATCTGTCCAGTTTTTTTCTATTGTGTTAATGGCGATATCAGAAGGAATATTTGTGTAAAGGGAAATGACATCAAAAGAAAACATTTTGTGATTAAGTGGTATTTTTGTTTTGTCTATTATGTTTTTTAGTGTCCAGGAATCTTTAGCATTAAATTTATTGTTATTAGTAATGTTAGAGAGGATTTTTGATAAAAATTTTGATATATTGTAAGTAGGACTAGTGTATGATGCAACTATTGGTCTTAGTGGGATATTTTTTTTGTGGATTTTAGGGAGGCCATAAATTTTTGGAATGGTTCCATTTGTGCAAGAGATTTGTTTGTGTTCAGAAATATTAATGTAATTGGTATTAAGTAAGTGTTTGCAAAGTTTATTAATTTTATTTTGTATTTTAGTAGTTGGGTCTTTTTCTATTATTGTGTAAGTATTTTTATCTGAAAGTAAGTCATTCATTTTAATGTTGTAGTCTGATTTATTAATTAGTAAAGTTTTTTGTGATTTGTCTGCTGTTGTAATTAATATGTTTGGGTTGTTTTTAAAAAAATTTTTTGTTTCTATGATTTGTTTTTGAAGTTGTATGTGATTTTGTAAATTCTCTTTTGGTATTTTTTTATTTGTTTAATATTATTTATTTATAAAGTGGATGCTCCGTATAATTCATAAAGGCAAAGTCTGGTATTATTGTTATTGTTACTGTTCTACAACACTAATTTTATTAATGAACGTATACGGATAATCTTTAGCACTCGCAAGCTGTGCTCTTGTCCAATAAATAAAAATGTAAACACGTATATGAGCACACACAAACAATTTAGAAATAAATAACTTCAAAAAAAGCACAAGATGTGATAAATAAGCCGAGACGCGCATAATTTAATAATTTTGATCTAAAATTATTTTATTTCTATGTGTTGACAGAATTAAGTATGAGTAACCAAATTAGTAAAATTAATACAACTTTTAGGTTTGCACTCATTTAAATTAAATTAATTTAATTTTATTAAGCTCATGTGAAAAGGATTAGTTAGGGTTCTGTTTGTTATATAATTTGAATCCGCATAAAACAAAGTTACACGACGAAATTCAGCTAAAACTTTTTGTGAAATATGAAATTTAATTTAAATGTTTTTATTAATCTTTAGGTTCAAAGCTTTTGTTTAATGTTACAAAGAGGCTTATAGAAATTAGTCAAGTTTTTACTTAATTTTTTGAGGAAATTATTGATCACACCTTCGGTACTTTTAACATTTCCTAAATTTCATACAAAATCCTAAAGCTAATTATGAATTTAACCATTTTGCGAATTAATTTAGTTTTCATGATTTTTTTGGAATACGTTAGAAGAAGAAGAAGAAGAAGTAAGGCTAAATAATCAATATAATTTGGTTAAAGAAATGAAAAGGTCATGGTTTAATGTAATTCAGCGAGAGAAACTCTTCAAACATGAAAAAGAAGTTCTGAAGTTCGTAATATCAAAAAGTGCTTAAGAAGTTACAAACTTGGTCGAACTATTTGCGATGGATTTTGGCATAAAATCAGAGTTTACACAATCTTTAGCTTTATATAAACACTTCGTGTATTTATTATTTATACATCAAGTAAAACATTTACTTTTCATATTTTATGACTATATTTGCTTTGAGATGAAAGAAGATAATAAACGTAACAAACGCTACAATTTTTGTTAATACTTTGATTAGGACTGTAACTAGGATAAAATTACCCGATCTACCGAAAGCTTAAAAGTATTACCTATTTTTATTTTTTAAAAATGTAGTTAGTAAAAGTTAGTTAAAAAGTGAACATCTTTGAAGAAATAAGCTGTTCGCACCACAGGCAAATAAATGTATAAAATATATGTTAATTACTAAAGCTGACTGTGAAGTCTATCAACCAGACCTTAAATATAGTCTAAACATGATGAAAGAGACGATCAAAGATGGTAAAGACTTAGAAATCTGAAGATGTAGTTATATCTACCTTTAAAGAAAATTATCCATAATTGCATGAAGATTCAGTAGGAACGCACCCTTGTTGAACGCTGACCTTGATAATATGAGGAGATATTGCGACGAGGTGAAAAGTATTTCCAAAAGCATTAGACTGTATAATATAAGTGTTCTCAAAGGACACAGTTCTCTGGCAACAAACATTCAAAACAATCAAAAGAACAGAATTCTTCAAGGTCTATTTTGCTGGTTCAGAAATAACTGCTTTCTTTGAAGAGTAAAATACCAAATAACAATAAGGACAAGTTGATTAGTACAAAATAAAATGGGCTATAAACCCATTTCAACTATATTATAGAAATACTTTACAAAGAAGAATAGACCTATTGTATAGAAAATTTTGCACGCCACTTAGAACCAGCTTAGCACTGAGATCAAATATATGGAGATTAATAATGTAATGAAACGCGTCATCTGCCGGTAAGAATTCTCGAATGATCTCGTTTACTATTGAATACCCCAGAATATCTACTTTCGCGAATGAAATCAAAGCCTGTGGGAGGACATAAAGTATTGAATGCTCGGTTCTCGGTTAACATAAATGTGGGCAGGTTAGAATTAAAATGTGTTTGAAAAGAGGGAGGCAAAACTGAAAATTTCAGCAAAATTAATGCGAAGCATTTAGATTAAAACAAGACAGGTACTGTATTGGTAGGGAAACTACCAATAAACAAGAGGGAACAATTTTCAACACGATGACGCAATTACTCGCATAAGTTGATAACATTGTTCTAAAAGAGGAACTATCAACAACATGCAGATGCCTGGAAAAAATATCACTGCAATTTGGGTTGAAAATAACTAGGAAAAACCAACAAAATTTATGATTTAGCGATAAGAGCAGACGTATCCGAGAAGGTGAGTTCTTTTAGGTATCTGAATACAGTTGTAAATGGGTATTTAACATTTATATAGCAGCTGGAAATGAGTGCTGCCATGCTCTGTTTAAGACAAGGGACATTTCCATGAATTTAAAATTAATTATTTATATGCCCTTATACGGTTGGTGGTTACGTATGGAGCTGAGGCACGGGAAATAAATAAAAAAAGATGAAAAGGCTCTATAGACCTGAGGGTGGATGATTCTTAAGAGTGTATTGGCCCTTTAGTGGAAGATGGTGAATGGAGGCAAAAATTAAGCTTTGAATTGCAGATAATATATGGCTAACCTAGCCCGGTTAGTTAAATAAAGATTAATAGGATCGGTTGACTGAGTCACTTAGGAAGAATGGGGGGATCGAGGCACAGTGTAAAACGGTTATTTAAGGGAAACTTTGAAACGAAGGAGACAGAGGAAGACCATGCACATAATGGTGGGATAAAGTACAACATGGTTTGAGAGTAGCTGAAACTGAACAGGAACATTTTAGCGTAGGGAAGAATGATGCAAACATATTAGACATAAACATATTGGAGATAAAGTGGAGGAGGCCGTGGACTAGAGGCAAGACTAATCACTTTGTACTGTTAAAAAATATCTGTTTAAAAAGTTCATCCCAAATGTTCATGTCCCTAAATGGGCTACGAAGAGCTAAGGAATAACTAGAAGTATTACTTGATATTAAAGAGGCTTTCATCAGAGTTCTTCAAACTAAAGGAGGGGATGAGCTAAGTGGTAGGTAGACATATACTAAGAAGGCATACCTCAGGAGCACAAAATTGCTCTTTTCATATGATCAGATGCAGATTCTACGGGTAGCTGAAGACCGGAAATTTTTTTAAACCAATATTGGAATTTTACAGGCTGGGTGTTAAATATTTTAAAACCATAATTAAGTTACAAAAATTTTAAATTAGTTCTTTGGAAATTATTTATACAAATTTAAGAAATTAACTTAAAATACTAGCGAACATGCATTTCTCAACGAACAGAGTGCTATCGATTTCAAAAACAGTATAAAAACTGTGTTCATAATATATGATAATGATAAATAAGCACATAAAATGAAACCTTTTGTTATAGATTTTAAAATATTCAAAAATTGAGAAAAAGATATTACACAGTATACAAACGAAGGGGAATACTAATTAAATAAAAAAGAAGGAACGATTTGGAAAATATATACTGTAACGAAACACGCTGATGATGTCAGTCCTATGCGTCATCTAACAGAAGCTCGCCAGAGTGTTCCAGGCGATTCATCGTCTCAATCGTTCCAGAATGGATTCCAGATGGCGCAGCTAGTATATAAGGCATCTTTCGTCGGGCGAATGGAGTAGTGTCACCAAGGTCTACCGAGCGACCAAATACGTGAATAGAAGTGCATGAATATAAATAACTTCATAAGTTGTTAAATAAATTAGTTAGTGTTACGGATTAATATTAGTGTTGTGTTATAGTGTTAAGTTGTTATTTCGTGTTGCTTCATTGTTTAATAATTTTAATATTTGTTAATACATAATTCACACCAAGAACCGAAGTTTTAAATAGACGTTTTAAAACCGTTACAATACACATAAAAGAAAAAGAAGACGCTTGCGTAGAATTTAGGAAAATATGAAAAATACAGGAAGAGAATTAGAAAAGAAAAATGGAAGCAAAAGAAGATAGGCCTTAAAAATAGGGAAAAAATATTTTCAAACTGTTTATTTAAAGTAATAAAAGAAAAACAGTAAATTTAGTATTACTTATATGATTAAAATACTTTGAGTAACTGTTGAGAAGCCAAAAGAAAAAAATACAGAACTGTGGGAAATTTACTAAATTGACGTAACTGAAGAAGATCGCACGAAATAATATCGCAAAAAAAGAGTTAAGATAATTACAAAGGAAAAAGCACCTGAACAAGACAACATAAAATCAGACATATTAAAGAAAGGTGACGCTCTTCACCAGATTGTCACAAAATGTATTCAAACATAAAACTTAAGTTACCTTAAACAAAGAGATTTTCCACCGAGGATGATAACTTAGTTGCCGAAATATGTATTTGATTTTAATAGTTTATTATATGGTTTTCAAGGCTCAGCAGTGTTCCATATGACAAGATCACAGTCTTCTTGTCAAGTTAACTAAAACACAAATTAAAATGTTTAGTTGCTTCCTTTATTGAAAAATTTATTTATTTATTTATATACCTATAAATTTTGAAAGTGTTCTAGAATAAGAAAATTCATCGATATTAAAGTCATGATTCCGGAATAAATTTTACCAAAAATATTGCAAACTCAGACGATAATTTCATATTACCTGCAAAACATTAGCTCTTTCCTCCGTTTAAATATTTAATAAACTTCGAAAATTTATCTTTGTCGCTTTCATCGCTCCAGAATCCAAATATGGAGTTACCTCGGGGTTACATGCTGATACTTCTTAATGAAATTCTTAACGTGGTTTTAATACTTTAATAACGAATAAATACTTTAAAGTTTGTTACTTCAAAACTATGTAATTACAAGTGAATTTTGATTTGTAACAATGAAATTCTGTTTACAAGTGAATTTTGATTTGTAGCAATGAAATTCTATAATTCTATTTGAATAATAATTTTAAGGTGAGCAAACGTAGATTTTCAGCCGATGAAAAAATCTCATACTTAAAATAGAGCTAAGACGATTTCTTTAAAAGCAAATAAAATGTTCATAAATCAATTAATGATAATCCTAAACACGAAAAATTTAAGGAAGGCTTATTTTCTACTACAAAAGTGAAGGAATATATTCAAACAAATTCATTACTACACGACAAATATTTGAATAAATAAACAATTCAAGAAAATTATAAACCAAGGAGTAATAACTTATTAAATTATGCAAATTACATGAAAATCAATTGTAATTTTTTTTTTAAATTAACATGATGCCAAGGCAAGTAACTTGTACATTTTGCTAATTTGTTTTACGTCCTAATTTATTCATCAGAACATCTAATATTCTTTCAACCAACCAAGGTTAAAAAGACCTGTTATATAGGAAATATTGACCTGGGAACTTTGATCTCGGCTGATAACCTACAATTCAATAATCGTGTCGTTTACTAGAAAATGATAATAATCATTTTTTATTATTATTATTTTCCATTTTTACTTTTATCTTAATTTTTGACTAGCTTTATTTACCTATGCAAGATAAAATTTAATGAAATTAAATACTTAATTACATGAGGTTAGTGGTTATTACAACAAATTAAAAAGTTATTTTAAGACTTGAAAACCAAATATGTATAATTTATCAAAACAGAATTTATTAATAACAACCATAACAACCAAATCAGATTAACAAATTAAAATTATATTTTTATATCTAATATATGGAAGTAATGATTAAACTTGACTAACGCGTGCTCTATTAAAGGTTCGAGTTCAAAAGTCAAGGAAATCTAAAAAGGAGGGAATAAAGAGGTTTGAAGAAAACACTTAATTTCGATCTAACTTGCACCGTCTTGTTCTAAATACAAATTCTAGAACTGAATTTACTTTTGCTCACAAAATAGGTGGGAATATTCAACAGGAGGATAAAACTAGACGTAACTTTGTAAGCTCATTTAAAATCGTATTTGAGCTAATTTAAATTTCTATGTTGATGTTTGACTAATAAATATATTGAAACGGTTAACTTGGTAGAATCTTTACGTTATTTGAAAGAAACAAAATATTGAAAGACGTAGAATTGGAATTTTTTCTGATATGTTCATTGTCCATATAAGGTACATTTCTTTTAGCTGTAGAAAAAATCACATTGAAATGAATGTCATTTTGCTGCACCTTTTTCTATAAATATCAATGCATTGATATATCGAATATTCATCCAGAATTCTAAAAAGTTGATGGATCGAAATATCGATATTTTGAGATTTTTTGTTTATAAAATATTCCCCAACTTGTATATTTCGTAGGGAAAGCATAAGACTAAAGTATCTACAAGAATTTATTATCGATTTGTGGAATATTCGATAAATCAATACATCAGTTATTTGATATTAATCCGATACATCAATTTATTTCATTAGATGATTTAATCGATATTGAGGTGATATTGTTTTAATTGAATTTGGATAAAGAGAATGAACACCTTTTGAAAGTATGAAAATTTAGTGTAAATAAAATTGTAAATAGTTATAAGTTAGAAAATGAATATTGTAAATAAGTAGGATAGGATCTAGATAGTAATTTTGTAAATATGTCATAAAAATAATTTTGTAGAGTGTTAAAATTTAAGAAACTAGGGTAACAAATAAAAAACAAACAGTGGAATATTAATTTTGGTAAACGAAAGTTGTTTTTTTTTGAAAATTATCAAAAAACTTCATTAATTACCATAAAATAATATTTTAAAAGCAGATTAAAAATATAATTAGTTAAAATACTGTATGAAGAAAGTTGTTGTTATATGAAAATATAATTTTGGATTTTTTTAAAAATAAAAAAAAATCTTATGAAATATAATTTATTTCTGAAGAAGCTTTATAAATTTGGATATTGGTGACGAATTAATTTAATAAAAAGGGGAAAGCTTGTTGTTGGTTGGAGGATAAGGCAGATTTTGGGTGGAGTTGGAGTCAAAAGGGGAAAGTGTATTGTTTGAAAGAAGTTAGAGCAGCGCTTGGTGAATTGGAAGTCGAGGCAGGAAGTGTTGTTTTGTTCAAGTTGTTTAAGTGAAAAAGGTAATTTATATTTTAAATTTTAGAAAATTGTTTAGTTTGTTATTAGAATTATTTATTGTTATTTCTTTGTAAAAATTTATCATAATTTTGAAAGGTGTTATATTTTTTAAAATTTTATCTTGGTGAATTTTTATAAATTTTGAAATTCGTCAAAGGGAACCCTTTAAAGACCTTGATTTAGGAGATTCTGAAAGAAATTAATTAAATCTTATTATTGAGCTAGCCGGAAAAATAATTAAAAATTGTATGTAATTCTTTTAAGTGGAAGAGCATAACAATAAATGTCGAACCCAACGTAGAGCTTAACAATAAATGGCGCCCAACGTGGTTGCTTTGTCACATCAATTATCTTAATAATAATTGGCACCAGAAACCTGGGGCTTTGAAAAGTGGTTATTTATATAATTAATGAGGCTATTTTAAATTTGACATTTATAAATTAAATAATTTGACAATCCAAAGTAGAACGTCAAATTATTTTAATAATAATTGATGCCAGAAAAGTGAGGTTTAATATTAGTTGTTATTAATAATTTTGAAGGAGTTATAAAACTTGGTAGGGTAAAGATTAGTTTAATAAATTATTAACAGAAAACAGAAGTAATAAAAACTTGGTAGGGTCATTCACAGTTTTGAATAAAAGTTATTTAGTAATTGAAATAATACAGATTTGAATCAATAAAGAAAAGTATAACGAATTTAATTGTAGAAGATATTTCCATAAATATTGAATTGTTTAATAATAAAAGTCAGTTTGAAGTTTATTAAATTTGACAAATTGATAAAATTGACAAACTTGATTGTTCATTGTTTTGTGTGAAATTTTTGCTTAAATATTCAAATAATAAAATTCAATAAAAACGAGATACAGATATTTTGACAAAGTTTTGAGATTGATAATATGAGCGAGGGCAGAAGAAATTTAAGAAGTTCTAGGAAAGATAAAGAACAGGAAATGGAACAACAAGAGGAGGAAAATGAAATGGAGGTAGTTGAAGTTGAAGAGGAGCATGAAAATGCAGATGAACAGTCAGAAGAGGAACCTCAAAGTGTTGGAGATCAATTACAAATTCAAACTTCTCAAATTATTACAAATCCAACTCAATTTGATGGGAATTTCATGCAAATGATGATGCAACAGTTTAAAGAAGTTATGAGTGAAAAATTAGAAGAAGATTCCAAGAAACGAGATGAAGATGCCAAGAAACAATTAAGTAAATTAGATGAAATCAAAGAAGATACCAAGAAGCAGTTTACAGAAATGAAAGAAGATACGAAGAATCAGTTAAGTGGATTGGATAATAAGTTAGATGAAAAATTAGGTGAAATGAAAGAAGATACCAAGAAACAGTTAAGTGGATTGGATAATAAGTTAGATGAAAAATTAGGTGAAATTAAAGAAGATTCCAAGAAGAGAGATGAGGAGGCAAAGAAGCGATATGAAGAGTTGAAAGAAGAAAATAAGAAGCAATTTAATGAATTGAAAGAAGAATTAGTGAAAAATAAACAAGATTTATGCAAAGAAATTAAAGAAATATTTAAAAATGTTAAATATGAGGAAGAAGAGGTTATTTTAGAATATGAAGAAGTAATTAAAGAATATGAAGGCATGGAAGATGAAATAGAAGTTCAGGAAAATATTAATAATGTTAATAATCCTGAAGTTATTGAATTAAATAAAAATAAAATGTACATAAATGATGTGCAAGAAGAAATTAAAATTACAGAAGAATATCTTGATATACAAGATAAAATTGCCGAATTAGATGAAAATATTGAAACGGTAATAAATAAAATGGCAATGGAGAAGATTATAAATAAGAAGAATACAATTAAAAGGAATGAATTACTAATTGAAAATGTTAAATTGATAAAGGATGGTGAAAAAGAAAATTCAGGGGTAATCAAAGATGGTACTCCAAAGAATTATGTAAGAATAAATAAGAAGAATTTAATTAAACAAAATATTGAATCATTTATCAAAACTGAAAAATTAAAATATGGAATGAAATTGACCAAACAGGTTAAAAAGAGGTTCTCAAAATCAAATAAGATTAATAGTATGAAGAATTGTGTAAGAATATGCAAGAAGATTTTAATATATAAAAATACTAAACCATTTATTAAAACTGGTGTACAAAATAACAATTTTGATTCAATTAAAAGGTCTAAATTAATTAAAATTGAAAAACAGAGCCTTTTAATGATTAAAAGACATATTAGAAACAAGAAGAAAATGGAAGTGAAGGAAATTCATGGACCACCGACATAAAAATCATAAAATCATATAAAAATGAAATTTTAAAACTTTGTTAAGATGTTTATTTGTTAAAATGTTAATTATTTATTGTTAAATGCTATTTACATGAACCAAATGAAAAATTTAATTGAAATTTATTTAAATGATTAGTTAAATTTTAAAATTTAAAACTGTAATTTATTTGATAATTAATTGAAATTAATACATGAGAAATTCCTCTAATTTTTCATATATCAATGTTATATCGATTTGAAAATTAAAAAAAAAATTAAGATAGAAACATTATGTCAAATGTCAAACGTCAAATTTATTAAAAGTCAAAAATGACTAAAATGTAAATAATGACAGATCTAAAGAAAAGTCAAAATTTAACTTAACCTGATTTTATATGTTAAAATGACAAATAGGGTTGTTAACTTAACGAAATTAAAATTGAAAAAATGTGTTTGAAAACAAAAATTTCACAAAAACAAGGTAGGGTTTTGAGGTGATATTGTTTTAATTGAATTTGGATAAAGAGAATGAACACCTTTTGAAAGTATGAAAATTTAGTGTAAATAAAATTGTAAATAGTTATAAGTTAGAAAATGAATATTGTAAATAAGTAGGATAGGATCTAGATAGTAATTTTGTAAATATGTCATAAAAATAATTTTGTAGAGTGTTAAAATTTAAGAAACTAGGGTAACAAATAAAAAACAAACAGTGGAATATTAATTTTGGTAAACGAAAGTTGTTTTTTTTTGAAAATTATCAAAAAACTTCATTAATTACCATAAAATAATATTTTAAAAGCAGATTAAAAATATAATTAGTTAAAATACTGTATGAAGAAAGTTGTTGTTATATGAAAATATAATTTTGGATTTTTTTAAAAATAAAAAAAAATCTTATGAAATATAATTTATTTCTGAAGAAGCTTTATAAATTTGGATATTGGTGACGAATTAATTTAATAAAAAGGGGAAAGCTTGTTGTTGGTTGGAGGATAAGGCAGATTTTGGGTGGAGTTGGAGTCAAAAGGGGAAAGTGTATTGTTTGAAAGAAGTTAGAGCAGCGCTTGGTGAATTGGAAGTCGAGGCAGGAAGTGTTGTTTTGTTCAAGTTGTTTAAGTGAAAAAGGTAATTTATATTTTAAATTTTAGAAAATTGTTTAGTTTGTTATTAGAATTATTTATTGTTATTTCTTTGTAAAAATTTATCATAATTTTGAAAGGTGTTATATTTTTAAAATTTTATCTTGGTGAATTTTTATAAATTTTGAAATTCGTCAAAGGGAACCCTTTAAAGACCTTGATTTAGGAGATTCTGAAAGAAATTAATTAAATCTTATTATTGAGCTAGCCGGAAAAATAATTAAAAATTGTATGTAATTCTTTTAAGTGGAAGAGCATAACAATAAATGTCGAACCCAACGTAGAGCTTAACAATATATCGATTGATTCGATATATCGATAATATTGATACTTTTTCGATGTCGATATTTTCGAAATCTTGATATCCTGTAGGTTTAAAACTAAGCCAAGAAAACATGAATTTGTAATTTGACATTTTTTTATAGCTGACTTCTGATTTTGAAGTCTGGTTTTGTACCATGCACGAAAGTAAATAAGGTAAAAAAGGGTTGCCGAAATATCGTATCGCATGAAATGCAATTTTTGTTAAAAGTGAATTGTATGACATTACATATATTATTATATTACCTACGTATTAGTCTTAAACAAAGATTTTAATCACTATTTTAGGTTGACTTTTTTTACAAATGCTCAATGCACAAATTTGGTTCTATTGAAATTCATCAACAAAACTGTGGTAGAATTATAACTCTAGTTTTTAGATTTAGGTGTCGAAAGAGAAATATAGTGGAAGAAGCAGGGAGGGAGTAGGTGAGCTAGAGAGGTAGAGAAAGAATTTTAAGTAAACTATTAGTTTACTTCACAATAATATGTATAAATTGTCCACGCCTTATGTGTACAATAGTTGATTAAGATGATATGAATTTATTTTGTTGGTAATGAAAATTGGACAGCCGGTAACTGCCTGCTAACTACACCGTGTGTATAGTGTGTGTATACGTGTAGGACCTTGTTACTCTACCTCTTAGGCCTGTATTCGGAGGACAGCGTCGTTAAGTTGATGCCCAACGACGAATGGTTGCCAGGAGTCGATACCGACATCTAGACTGCAGGAAAATCCTGCCCATTGGGATGGTCGAACCAAGGACTAACGTAACGTTAGCCTGACGCTCTACCACTGCGCCAGGGTGGCATTTTACATATTATCTTTTGTAACGGTTTTAAAACGTTTATTTAAAACTTTGGTTCGTGGTGTGAATTATTTATTAACAAATTTAAGCAATGTAACAGTTAACACGAAACAACAACTTAAACGCTACAACACAACACTAATATTAACCCGTAACACTAATTAATTTAGTTATACAATTTGTTTATTTATATTCACGTACATTTATATTAACCGAGCACACTACGCGTCACGTATACCACTTGTAGGGTGTTGGTAAAAATTCGCTGTAGACTGACTCTGTTCCTTGGATTGCGCCTTTTATGTATCCCAGCTTCGTCCTTCGAGAACTCTATTCCAGGAAATTCCCGTAGTCGCGCGAGACTCAGTAACCGTCGGACGCTCTGGAAGCTTCTCAGTGGATGACGCATATGATCCCACACGTGTGCTGACGCATCTTGTTACACTATGTTTTCTTAATTTGTTATTTTCACTTAATAATTAATAATTTTTCTGTGTGCATTTAAGTAATTTTGAGTTATAAGAACCGGAATATAATAAACACACTCATCTCAAACTCCTCTGGAAGGAATTGTTGCTATTCTTACTTTATTAAAACAATATCTTGCTATTGTAATCCCAAATTTTTGCAATATTTCAGCACATAAAATTTAATTATTGTTACATATTTTTAGCTTTAACCTTGGTTGATGTATAAATATTTTGCTGTTTATAAAAGTACATTAAACCGCTGATCACATAACAATCAGATTCGCCAAGTTAGTGTAAAATCTGGCAGCATTTTTATGCTGAGTTTGCCTTCAGTGGCCAGGCGGCGCCACCATTGCACGGACAGACACGTGACTCGAGCAACTCTGAAGTGCTTGGAATCAGCTGATTTGTATACAAATCAAGCACTTCAGGGTCGCTCGAGACGCGTGTCTGCCGGTGCCATGGTGGCGCTGCCTGGCCACTGAAGGCAAACTAAGCATAAAAATGCTGCCAGATTTTACACTTACTTGGCGCATTTGATTATTATGTGATCAGGGATTAAACCATATTGTGTGGAAAAATTCACAGGTCTTTACCCAAATTTCAATAATTCTAGCAGTTTAAATACGAATCAGTCTTAGTTTCATTTCATAACCTAAGTATGGTTTGACTTTTTGTATTTATACGTTTCTTTAAAATATGAAGACAGTCAGTAGGTACTCCACAAATAAAGTGCATTTTTATATCTTACCTTAAAACAATAATCCATTTAAACTTCTTCTTCTAAAAACCTTTGTAATACACCAGAACTACTTAAATGACACACAATTATTCAAAATAACGTAATAACTAGTATAAAACTTTGTAATCAAAGTTTTAACGCGGAGCACTTTACATTCTAAAACGCCCGCACAAACTGGCTTGCTAAAACCCCAGTTTTAATAAAATAATTGAAGAACCTACAGTAAGAAACTTACTTATCGTACTTGGCCATTTACAAAAAGGTAATGTGAATTCTTGTGCCAATAGTGCACATATTTATGCTGTTCTGGCACTGATTATCGCAGTCTACTACGCAAATACTTTTAAAAAGGCGAACTAGACATTTGATTAACTGGTTTTTACTCAAAATTTTAATTTTATAGTTTATTTTAATTGTCTCAATTTACTTTAAATATTTTAATGTTAATTTTTCTTTTTTCAACATTAATTCAAAAAAATATAAACCACCAATATAAACAAATAGTTTTTAAATAATAGTAATAAACTGTTGTAAATTGTAATATTTCAAAATGCTTTAAAATTGTAATTATCATTTATATTGAGATGATATTTGTGGGGTAAAAGATATTGGAATTCGATGTATTTTATTATTGAAGTTAAACTTATGGTTGACTAATTATTCATTGTTAATTGAGTTTTATGTAGATTTAATTTAATTTGATTCATAAGTGAAATGTAAAAATAAGAATCGAGATAGACAGGGTAGAATAGTTAAAATGTTAAAAAATGTTATGTTGTAATTTGTAATTATAATTTAAATAGCTAGAAAGTAGAAACGTAGGGATGTGTGTTGAAAGAATTTTATTATTTTATAACCGTTACCAAGGAGCAAGAAAGATTTTTTTATTGGTAGAGAATATTATGGACCCGGGACAACGGGAGACAAGAGAAATATAAATAAATATGAAAAGTGCTAATTATTCTTCTTAAAAAGGAAGTTGTGTTTTCCTTGAAGATGTATGTATTTATGTACCAAGGGTATTAAGTAGATTATATGCCCTGAGGGCGACGATCTTACAACTATCCACATTGCCCGGGCATTGTGAACACTGCCCGGATTTCCCACATTGCCCGTAACATATACACTATCACTTCAATTAGTGTATATTATCTTAAAAGACACAAATTACTATTGTATGTACAACGGTTTACCTATTTATTTTATTCGTGTAGCCTGCAGTATGTTGTGCGCTTTTGTGAATCTTCCATGTACAATTACATAAAGATCATTAAAAATCATATTATTTGCGTTATAACGAAAAAATCGAAAGTTTTATTTTCAGTTAGTTTCCGAAGTTTTGTAAAGGTTGTTCAAAACGTGGTTAAAAACCTACCACTTACGCCTTTTGCTGATACCATCCAATAATCCAATGCATCCTTCAAAAAGTATAGTGTATTATTTACATCTCATCTACGAATTTTTCGATAGTTAATCCGCTTCTTTAATTCTGAATTTTTGAAAAGGCTATAATGTAATGTAAGGCGTTACTAATCAAAGTTCGGATTTTTGTGTTTAACATCTTAAGACAGATTCGTCTCACAAAGGTTTACATGCTGTGATACACTAGGAATAGATGTGCGTGGCCCACCTTTCGTTATTTAGGCACTGATTTGTAATTTTACCAATCAATCATTACATTTTTATTTTTTTTTAATTGCACTACCAGTTTCGGTAAAATTAATCTTGCATCTTGCGATTTCATCTAAGCATTAGTATATAAAATGATTATCTGGAAATTCTTTTTGAAGGAAGGCCGAAACAACAAAATATACGCAATAGTATATTGCGTCATAAGGGAAGATATAGGCATATTTCATCCCGAAGATTTCTGCTGCACGAGCGAACGTAGTGAGCGAGGGCAGCAAAAGCCGAGGGATGAAATATGCCGTTAGATTCCCGTAGGGCACAAGTTATTTTTCCGCATCCATGAGAAGTTCGTATTAAATAAAAATAGTTATAATATAATACGTACTTACGTTTTTGACATATAACCTCAAATTACACATGTCAAATTTTCGTATTAAAAATAACTTCTATAATGAATTTATGTAAAAAATAATCGTATTTGCTTGAATTTTAAAATATAATTACACTTATCAATCACTTAAATGAAGATTTTTGTATAATCAAATAATAATTTTGATTCTAAATTCTATCGGTAGATGTCACGTCGATAGCATGCACGGTAAAAACCCGCAAATGTTCATATCGTCCCGCTTTTTCATATTTACCCGCCATCCGCCATTGTTAACCTCAAATGAGATAAATAATCTGTCAATTACATACCATGGATACGGAAAAAGCTATTACCTACCTTTTATTTAATTTTAATTTGTATTAAAAAATATCAGAAATAACAATTAATGATCCAACAGTTTCGAAATAAAAGCGCATGCAGTACACCTGAACATATGTTCAGTAAGCTCTAAACAATTTAACATCAAAATGTTATGTTAAATTAACAGAGCGGATCTATTTTATCTTAAAACATTCTTAAAATGTTTTAATTACTCTGATTAGGCAACACACATTACACTTTACAGCTACAATCCATCTCAACCTCAGAAGAAGCAGCGTTATCGTATTGCAATTCCATAACTGTAGACGTCCAAAACACATAATTTTGCACATATTTAATAAAACTGATAACGCTGGTTTGTTAAAAAGGTAGTAAAAAAAGGAAACTCCCTAATTAAATGAATTTACCAAGGTTGAGAAGGATTATACTCTTTGTAGGGACAGTATAGATGATTGCCTAAAACCAAAATAAGTAAACAGTAAATTACAAATGAAGTCGAAGACTTCCACGGTCAGTGTTAGTGTTAAAAGAACGTCTTCCGGGTTGGGACCGTGTCATTGTTGAGAAAAAAGAACTCAACGTTTTGCTGACTTTTTCAAGGTCCTGGGCTCCATCAGAAGGCAAATGGAGGCACTAAAAGAGCACTAAAACTCAACGTGTGACCCCTTAACCGTTTACAGCCAGTTTCGTTCTTCCGTTTTTCTTCAGAAGGTTTTCGCCTCTGGCTTGGTTTACAAGTTGCTTTACCATGCCCTTCTTCACATATACCGTATACCCTAATGACCTACTTATCAGTTTTGGCGTTACCTCTTTGTTCACCAAGGTCCCCATCCCTCATTTTTTCAAGAGGAAAATCGATGAGGCTATTGAAATCATCAAGACCCCTAACAACTTGAATCGTGACACTGGTTATCATGGTTATGATGAAGCCCCTTAAGAAGGTGGGCGAAAAGTTAAGTTCTTCTTTCTCAACAATGACACAGTCCCAACCCGGAAGACGTTCTTTTAACAATAAATTACAAAATATAATAACCACTCTATTTATATGTAGAGATATTTGGGACTATTTTTTGTTTATTTTTTTTAGAAATCTTTAAATCCCAAAAGACATTCACGGTTCATGTTTCTAGAAGCTAATATTATACAATAATTATTATCGAAAAGCATTAAAAGCTGCTAACTTTGAAATTTAAAATGTGTTGAGTATTTCTCAGTGTTTAAAAAGTTGCTTTTATTTTAAGGAATTTATTAACAATTTACCCAAACAAATCATATAAATAGTAAGTTGAATTCATTTGTCAAATAGCACAAATTTTATTTGCTAAAAATTGTCTTGTAAGATCTTAGGGAAGCATTTATGAAATGCTCACTTTTAGCGGTTTACATTAATCAAGTAGATGACATTTTTAGGATAAGCAGTAAAGTCTGTAGATAGACTTGTCTCTGAAAAATTACGTGAGTTATTAGTTCATTAATATAATTCTATTTTAGCAACTGGTGCCGAAAAGCCAAACTAAGAAATATAAAACGCCAAACTCGCCATAACAATGATTTAGAAAATATTTAAAGTCTAGAATTTCAGAAAATACCATCAAGACACATCTTTTATGTTGGATAAAATAGTAATAGACCATTGATGTGTTCAAAGTTCCTTCACGAAAAGTATCAATTATTTATTGTTTTTCTAAAAATGCATTAAACAATCTAAAAAATGAAATGAGAAATTTTGAAGGAAATGAAAAATTAGCCGAAAATTAAAATTTACATTAAATTTCTAAAAACGGCGAAGCAATCAAAAGCATTTATTTTTAATCTGTCTTTCTCTTTTAAAAATTAAGTTTCCTGCAAAGTTCGAAAATAAATTGGCAAAAAGGAATATATTCGCTATTCAGTTCTGAAATTAAGAATGTAAAGAAACTGATCTGAGATTACGTCATTGTTTTGTGACTTAAGGTAAAATGTTTTTCCATTAAATGGAAACTTCGTAATATTTCAAAAAGCAATTAGGATTAAAGGCTGAAATTACTGGCTTTAAAAGGTTCATAGTAGCTGTCCTTAAAGGAAGTAAAACAATGAAACTCGGAACAAAGGAAAGCACAAATCCAAGTAGGCTACTACAAAGACTTCTAACCTATTCTAAGCTTCTCATATAGTTTTAAATTTTACGTTTTGGAAAATGGGTTTTGTACAAAGAAAAACAAACATTTCCATACAAAGTATTTTTTAGAACATAAACTTAAAACTACATAAAACATTACGTATATTTATTACTAACACAGTAACAAAAAACCAATTAACAAATAAAAGCAACAAAAAATTAATTTTTGTGGCTTCATTTCCTCCTTAGAACTGCGACAACAAGAAATAAGATAAGCAGAATGAACGTCGTTAATCCCGCAAACAGCAATGCTGGGGTCATGGCGGTCTTGTCCGGAGTTCGTGGACTTATCTCTCCAGATCTTGTGAATTCCGGGAGAACTACTCTGAATTCGAGGTATGACTGCCAATCCGTTATGCTCTGATTTCTCGCCGTATTTGTATCCCTTTTGGTTCGTACTCTGCCCTGAACTTTCTCTTCACACGATCTCGCCTGAAAACAAGTGGAATATATTGAGTTAAGTAGTCAGTCGAGCCATGCAAATAATCCCCCGGAGGAATCCTAACTGTTCAAGGGAACGAGGGAAACACCTCCGTTTATTCGATTAGTGGTGAACGCAGATAATTTTCAGGATTGTTACGTGAACATTTCCGGGACCGGAATATGAATCGATTCGTTTTGGTACTGCAAAATGGTGTTGGACGGATTAGTTTTACGGTGTCAAAAGTGAGAAGACAGTCGAAATTAATGGATTTCTTGTGTAGTTTTATTGGTAGAAATGTACTTAATGAATGATTTAATGTGTTATGTTAGAAATTTTATGAGAAAGTTTGTTAAAAGTGATTTTAGTAGGTGAAGGCTTTTTGGGTTAATGTTAAATTAGGTAACTTATCTGGTTTTAATGTTTTTAAAGCGCATTAAATTGTGTTTTATGAGAAAACTATCTTAATTGGGTGTACCTTACGGTTTTATAACTGTATTAACTAGCATATTCAAGTTTTTTATGTTAGAAAAATTCAGCTGTAAAGAGCGCGAAAACTTCAGACAGCTTTTTATTGTAAAGGGTTTTCAGGGAAGTTTGGTAAAATAATAAAACTTTTATGATTTATGACGAGAACAAATGCTGAAGTTTTCCCAAAATTGAAATTGTTAAAAGTTAACGGATCTGTCAGCAGTCAACGAATAGAAATTTATTAAATTTGTTAAACTTTATATTCAAGTCATGTCAAGGCAAACACGATGCAGATTGCTTCTCATCTAAACATTCACATTCTTTCAGAAATCTGGAAACTTATTTTCGGATAACTACGAGACTGTATAAACCACGATCTATTGTGCTGGTAAAATATGAATTGAGTTCATTTTTAGCAAACAATAAATTATCGTTGTTTATTTTTTTTTACATGTAAAGATAGAAACAACAAAATGTAACTTATAAATGTGAAGTTTCCTATGTAAAAAGCGTTTTTAGCTTGATTCAAAATTTCATGGCATAATTTGTATAAAAGCCTATATCAGTTTGATGTATTCATTTAGTTAATTGGTTTTTCTGCGTGAAAACTGGGAAATAGAAAAATATAGCAATGAACGGTCGAGGCGACTAATGGATTCAGGCTGTCATTAACGTTACAGCAGACGTGTTCAGTTAACAAATTAATAATATATCGGTGACCAGTTTTAGGTAGTTGTTATCTAATTTTATGACATAAACGTGTGAGAACCGGAAGCCTCATTAGTAACTCCGGAAAATTACACTTAGCGTGTTTTGATTGTATAACATCAGCATTCCTTTACGATTTTGATACCTCTTTGACACAATGTCTTACTTTTTTTTTAAGATTATCGACATTAATAGCGTGGATCTTTTGGCCTGCTGAATTTGATACTAACTTAACCTAACAGGCTGGAACTTCAACTGTTTCAGATTTAATTTGGCTACGGCTAGATGCGAACTTGAGACTATACTCTGCTGACAGGTCTTTTATTGCTCTTAGTTTACACTCAAAATTACTCAAAAATAAATATTAGCAACGTCGAAAAATATTCTACACTAATTTTAATTAATTTTTAAAGTTGCTGTATAATTTGATTTCTACTGAACGTTTCGTTGAATGCTTCTTCAAATAAATCCTAAACGTGAAGTTTCGAATAAGTGCGCCGGCTTTTATACAGGAATTATAACAGCGTTACAATCCTGTTAATTTATAAATATTCATTGTATAACTCCGATAACTCGGATCCTAACTTACAATTTTACATTAAAAGCGTGCGTGAAGTGATATTTCAATTATGTAAAAATGTACCTATGTAAAGTTTGAATATGCGTTTACTGAAGCTTTTTATTTAATATAAGCAATTAAAATAGTTACCATGTAATTTCAAATTGATTTAGAAATTTCTCTTTGATGCACCGAAGATAAACAAGCAGGTTATTAAGATTTACAGATAAGAATATTCCTTTCTAGAAGAAGGCGTAGATCAGCCTTTAGTTTTTTGCTTTAATAAAACTTTCTAATTATTACTAAGAATATCGTTTGTTTTATGAATATCAGAATTAAGGCTCAGCATTAACCAAACGAGTTTGAACAGTAATTAAAATATTTACATTTATGCTGATAGTTTCACAACTGCATTTAGAAATATTTTAAAAATTATAAAATCAGAGGTTATTGAGAGCCTACTTTTATTCTTTTTGATTTATGAATTGTGAAATTCCAAGGTTTTGATTTTTGTTTTGATTCTACTTTTGAAAATGATCATTGACGTTTAAAATAAATTTGCATTTTTCTTTCATAATAAATATTCTTGTAACGCCAAATAGTAATGTAGTACTCATAGCGTGCGAGACAACCGGGTATGAAAGCGACTGAGGAGGCCTTAACCCTCCATGTTACCGATTATGCTCCCTCACGGGACGTTAGTGCCGATACCTTTACTAAATAGTAGGAGTAGTAATGTATTAAACTTTAAAAGTATGATCTGACCCAATGGAAACTGTTGAAAAACTCTGAAAAATGTATGGCTTTTCAGGATGTCTCCAATCCTTTACAAAGATTCATGCATTTTGTAAACCTTTTACTATACTCTTTTTATAAAATGAATAGTTTCCTGGTATTATTTTACTCAACTTTACATTAAGGAAGTTTTGAAAATCTGAAAATGCGTCGAATTTCAAATTCGGAAGTCTAAATATAGTTTTTGTTAAGAAACTACCTATAGCAAGAAATTCCTTCAGTTAGTTATGCTTTTAATCATGCTGTAACACACAAATGTGCTTTTTATCTGGTTTGCCATAAAAACAAATTGCTTTTCTTTTACGACTGATTATACTGTCAATGGCAATTGATTCTCGATTAGAGCAGCTCAACCAATCTGATTTGGCGATAGTTGTAAACACAGCTGTTTGAAGAGGGTTCAGTAACTCTACTAATGATTTTGGAACTAAAAATCCGTAAAAATTAAAGAAGTGGAAATGAATAATACAACTAGAACAATGTTATTTTACATAATAAAATTTACACTGTTAAAACGGTGAATAGTAAAATTTTATTATAGTAAAACTTAAGCGAAATGTTAACATTAGAGAGTCTGAATATTAGAGTCTAATTAAAACAAACTCGTACAAAACCCTTCCAACGGGTGTAAACTACGAACTCTAATAGGTAAGCTCTGATGTTCAACAAAGCATAGAAACTACGAGATTAAATATACTCAGCCCTGATGTAGTGAGGCTTTCCAACATGCGCTCGTAAAATAACTTACAGCCACCCTTTTTGCTCTTCTTATCATAAAAAAAAAACACCGTGCAAAAGTGTTATTAACTACGTAGTTGGTGGTATTTAAGTATTTTTACACGTTATTCTTTTTCAGGGCATAAGTAAGATAACAATTAATGAAAACTTTTGACTTTTTGTGTTTGCCATTTTGAGTATTATTGAGGTTTAACACTTGATGGGGCTAAAATTACTCCTCAGCGTGGAACTATTTTTAAAACGATTCAGTTGATGAGCAGCAACCACCATGAAGCTATGGTGGTGTGCTACTGGCAAATTATTCCCAAGACCTCTTCTTTTTTTACTTTTCGTTAAAATTTTAAGTTATAGTCGCCGTCAAGCTAAATGCTTAAAACCACTTGAGGCTTAAATCCCTTGTAAAGCCTAGTAGTAACAAGAGGCTCTTAAACGGATTAAATAGAATTTTTAAATACGGTTCTGCTATTTTACCTGCAGTTCACGCTTTCTTTAGATTTTATAAGGGATGATAGATTTAAGCCTCAAGTGTTTTAAACCATTTAACGACTATAAAAGCTACTGAGATTTAAAGTTGGGAATACAAGGAACAGTAATAGAAGAGGTTACGCAATTTAATTATTGGGTGTAGAAATAACGAGTGTAGGGACTTAACATCCGAAGCACGAAAGCAAGCAACGAAAGCAGCACAAGTAGCAAATTGTTTAAATAATATAATATGGAGGAACACGTATATGAGGTTAGAAAGTAAAACAAGAACATATAAAACAATGGTTCGGCCAATATTAACAGATGCAAGCGAAACTAGAGCAAAGTAAGAACAACGGAAAGAGATGGCCCGAACGTCCACCCAAAAGATGTCAGCAGAGTTGGTTCGTGTCATCAAACGAGCAAGACGCCAGGTAAACAGAACATGGTGCTAGTGCCAAGCTAGTCGATGGGGAGAGGGAAGATGGGATTTAAATCCTGATAGATAAGTCAGACTTATGTAGCAACTCGATACTCTGAGACAAATAAATAATTAATTTCTTCTTTAATTGAAACTTGTAAGAAAATTTTAAGTCAAATAAATAATAGGTTTAAATATGAAACATCATGAAATGCAAGAGTTTGAAGGAAGACGAATATCAGAAGTCAAAAAACAACTGAAGATTGGCAAGGTCCCCTTACGATTTCTTATGGTAGTTGTCGAGCAAACTATTGCCCAAATTACAGATTAAATAAAAGATGTGGTATGTGGTCAAACTTAAGAAGAAGGGAATCTCCACTAACTGATCTGGGAAACACCGATTACTTTATCAACTTATGCAAGTATTACTACAGTTTAGCCTTCTGTGATCTGTCAACATTTTCACAGACCCAGGAAAAAATCTAATTCGTTAATTATTTTCAATAAATGTTGTCGCTGTAAATTACCTAGCATCAGAATGAAATCTGAATTTGTATCCTGATAATATACCAACGTCTACAGCAGTCGACGTGCGTTAAGATTCTTGAAGTCAATAAAAGAATAAACAAACTCATCTATTATTAAGATCTTTCGTAAGTAACTACCTCTATGGAAACAGAAAAAGGAATACGCAATTCAATCAAAACTTTTATATTGCGTTAAAAACCACAGCAGTTCAACCTCGTTAATTTAGTACAAAATTCTACATGGGGAATTACATCTGGAATTTCTAGAAGGCGGCGCAACAAAAACTGTGCCATATTAATCAACGAAAATGGCAAAGAAAAGACGTCTTAGAAGAATGTACAAAGCTTTTTACATTTGTCGAGTAAAAGAACTAAAACACAACATTAAAAATTCTTTAAAGAGCACCTGGAAAAACATGGCAGAGTTACCGAATTATGGATGCAAAGAATTAGAAAAAATAATATTAGCTAATAATAAAATTTGGACCGAGGAAGATCTACCAGCAAGTCGGCATACCGCTGTAATAATCCCCCTGCATAAAATGGGCGACAAGAAACCTTGCAAAATCTCAAAAGGACATCATTGCTACATAATGTAGAATACGAAGATCTTGACTGCACTAATAACGCTAACGCCGATTATGGAGCAAAAAGTGTGGGATTATCAAAATGGTTTCGGAGAGACAGGTCCATACTTGCCAGGGACACGACTCAGGCATAAGAGAATAAGATATTGGAGGAATTTCAAGAACGGAGAAAACTAATAAGAGTTAATAAAGATGCGTTTAAATAATATGGAAACAAAGGAAGCTTATTGGAGGCGTTCCAGAATAAAAGGGGGTTAAAACAAGGTGATTTTTTTCCTATACTTTATATATTTTTTTACTGCTGGATGGGTTATACATAACAATAGTCAATAGAATGACACAGGCGTTTACATATGTCTGGAAGAATTAGCACTACTAATAACAAAAACCTTGAGAGACAAAGTTCAAAATCACGAAATTCGCCAACAGTACAACATACAAAACATTAGAAAGTTCATAGAAACTAGGAAAAAAGAGTGGGATGACAACATTAATAGAATGACCAATGATCGCCTACCAACAATAGCAAGAGATAACAAACCACGAGGAAAAAGAAGGGTAGAACGTCCAGCGAAACGATGGAAACAGAGTTGGATGTCGACTTCAACTGAAGACTAATACGGT
Source organism: Melanotus villosus (assembly GCA_963082815.1). NCBI lineage: Eukaryota > Metazoa > Arthropoda > Insecta > Coleoptera > Elateridae > Melanotus > Melanotus villosus. The sequence goes on from OY720420.1 coordinate 66,693,263, forward strand.
CCCAAGCTAACGTTAACGAAAAACATGTATGGTCTAAATAAAGGAGGAAGGAGAAGAAGAACTACCTAATCGGAGCATTTGGATATTTGGACCTAGAGGTTGGCGGTAAAGTATTAATCAGATTTTAACTTTTTGCCCACGTTATGCAGGGTCGTATCGAATACAAATTAATTATTTGTCTGCAGAGAAATCCGTCTTATAAGCATTTGTCAATTAGTCAATTTAAATTACACAATAAGACAGTTTTTACTCCTTTGCTTAAGGAAATTAGTCTTTTAGGGATTCTCTCTTTTGAGGGAATACTTATGTAATATATTTTAAGGAATTCTGAAAAAAATCTATATTTAGAAAAATGTGACTTTAAAAAGGATTTGGACCGTTGATCTTTCGCTCTAGTAACTGAGTTGCAAAGATAAATTACTTACACGGAAACGAAATATTGTAATGAAGCGATGTTCAGGAATCGCTACGTGTGTTAATATAATTTGTCAGTCAAGGTCATTACAGGAGTCAAGATAAAGGCATCCAAGCTTCCAAGCATGCACGCGAATGACCGCTGTGAAACAGAATCACTGTGAAACTGAATCACTGTGTAAATGCTGAATTAGCATTCTTTAAAAGGTGGGAGCTAAATTCTTATATAAGAGATTGCTCAGTAAGAGCTCACTATAGTTGACGTAGTCATCGGACAACCATGTCCTTAAGAAGTCAGGTCCTTCGTACTAGTGATGTTTCCTACAATTTTTATGTGAGACTATTTTTCTGTATTTATTAATTTAATATAATTCAATTCAATCAGACTTGCTAATAGATTGAATCAAACCCTTGTTTCATTTGATTAACTTTTGATGATTGTATGTACTTGGGATGTACCTCCAAAACTGTCCAAGTGTTTACCTTTAACTTTAATTCTAAACAATATTTTGTAAAACCTAATTAAAGTCCGGACAATATATGTTATATTAGTTGAATCAGAATTGTAATATTAAACCTCCCGCAGCAAACCCCCAAGTGGCATAGTTGGTTAAATATACCACCACGTTAGTACTTCAGAATTATCCGAAGTTCTGCTAAATTTAACTACCTTATTTTTACTAACTTTCAACATTACTTTTGGTGATAACCACTACGCTTTTTGGTCAAATAATGGCAAAGATAATTGTTAAAATAAAAAGCAAAATAGTACGGTTATGAAGTATGAATAAAATTGTTAGAACTAGCAGGTTTCAAGTAGGTACTGGAGGAAATTAATGGAGGGTGGAGGAAAGGAAGAGATAAAGTCAAGTCAGAGAAAAAGTAAAGCTGGTGGTAGGCTAGGCGCAAGAGGCTCATAACGGGAGGCTACCGCCAAAAGAGTTGCGAAGAGCCAAAGAGCAAGCAACAACATAGATAAAGTCTTTTCTCAACAAAAAAACAATTTGTTTACAAATATGGCAAATAATACTGGTTGTTGGGAAGCAAATCAAGATGACCCCTAAATAATTATTGATCTATGAAGTTTTGGATTTACGAAAGTCAGCTATGGAAGACAGTTTTAGCTACCAATATCGAAACTTTGAAAAGATTCCACCTCTAAAGTTTTACGAAATGCAGAAAATGCATCGTAGTTGTACCATATAAGAAAATTTAAAAGAAGTAACAGTCAATCAGACAGTAAGAGCAAACTATTGAAGTCCATTAGAATTCATTGGCTCTTCAATAACTGAAACGGCACAAAATTGCGTACAACTAATTTGTAAGTAAATATTCGATTTGTCAATGGGCGAGGCAGCCCTCTTATTTTCACCAACAACCCAATTCAAACACTTATAGTGTTATCATAAATCCGAATCGCAGATAATAATGCACCAAAAAAGAATGTAGTAGCAAAAGCACTATACAGGTGGACCATTATTATTTAAAATAAGTATACCTACTTATCAAACTACATACTTTTGAAAACGTCGAAAGCGACCTATTTAAAGGTACCAAAGTCAACTACTGTTGCTATTTGTAAAAATACAAGGAAATATAAGGAAATTAAAATTCTAAGTTCACCATTAAATTCTACATGAAGAAGTCCCCTAAAAATGTTTTTACTTTTTGTTTCTATCTCTATCAACACACTTGATTCCTTTTACACCGCAGAAGGCCATGTTTTGAAAGTGGTTTCGTTGGTGTAAACAGGACTTTTCTAATAGAAATGGGCCTTGTTTGTAAAAGTTACGTAGAATTATGTTAATTAATTTAATTTAATTTAATAAAATAATTGAATTAATATGAAGATTCAGGCTTCTGATAAAACTAGCCGAGCGTAAATGTTTCTACCATATAGCACTAGCAGTCAATGCGCTTTGGGTTCCCTGACACCCACAAGCCTAGATCGCGCCCAATAAATAATAAAGAACCTAATACAACGAAGCCAAGTATGCATTTTTTCAGATTAATTTAAAATTAAAGTAATAGAAATTATGATCTATTGTCTTTCAATAACATCACGAATGTCTTAATAATTTGCAAAGCACTGGATTTAACTTACGAGTAAATAGGAAAAATAACATCAAAAGGTATATTATTAATTTGCTTTAGAATTTTTCTAGTTAAAGGATAAACTTTATATGGGACGCAGCTATTATTTTAAACGTTTTACTCTGATATTTTCTCCCCTTAAAATTTCTAAAATAATTCTATAAATTTCCCTCGGTGTCTCTTACGAACAAGATAACTGCGACCCCGCTTTAAAATATTTCATTAAGTTATTACGCACCCTGAATTCTGAACGAGATTTATTTAGAATATGAAAATGTACCGCTTACAATGAACATGAAAATTTAATAAGAGCCCTGGATTTCGTTTATTATTTCCATCAAGAGCTTGTTATGATAAATTAACTTGATATAAATATTTTTTTTAGACTTTTCAAATTCTATATTGCGTCAACATTTTGGTATTTTTACATTTCGTGATTACGGTTCTTTAGTAGAAGGACTCAAGGGTTAACGAACTGAATAAAATTGTAGACAGTAGGGTTGTTCGCTTAATTTTGGCAACTCTCCAAATTTCTTCTTTTTGTGCGTTGTATGAGACTTTTGCCTTCAATTATATTTTACTATTATTATTCATTCAGTGACTTTAGTTATGAACGTGCCTGTTTTATAACAGTGCGCAAGAAAATATGAAGTGAAGACTAAACTTTAATCTCTTGTCACTTCCAAAGTTAAATTTAAGCAAGAGGGCAATAGTTTCAATTTCTGAATTAATTTAAACTTAGGCTAATTAACATTTCAAATTGGATGGTAATTTTGCTATTAAGAAATTGAAGCCCTCCTGGAGTACGCGAGGAAAACTTGATGCCGAGAAAGCTAATTTAATTTTGTTATTTGGGATTTTATTAAATTACTATTTTCGACGTTATTATTAAGAGTGAAGTAAGGAAAGACTTGAATGTTTTCCTGACTTTTACGGAGGTTGTAATAGGCTTAAGTATTTTAAACTTTTGTTCTCATTAAATGAAGTAAATCCTAAATTTAACTTTAGTTAAAAAATACGACAAAATCTTTAAATTTCCGTGGATTGATTTTTCCGGCAAGAGGAATTTCTGCAGTTTATAGAATAGTAGAAGTAAAATGGTTTTCTGATATTTTAAGGCCTTCTTTACGAGTTTAGGCAAATTGTATATTGGACACTTAAAATAATTTCAGTTCCACTGTCCTACGCCCTGAACTTGCAGCTGAAGAGCTTTAAAACGAACGAAACCTGTAGTATTATTCATATTTTATATTGAAATAATATTAATGGTAAATATTTTCTTTTTCAGGTAATTCGAGGAATCTCATTACGAGGTTCAAGCTATTCAAACAGTAAGTAATCAACATAAATAATAAAAGTCAATTTAACCTTCGCCGGCCCAAAATAAATATGAAACCTTGAATCCCAAAACCGGGTCTACCGTGACCCTTTTCTGATATTTTATTTTTAAGCCAATTTTTAATGAAATTTTTTTATAAACTACCAATACTGCTACTTAATCTTTATTTAACTTTATTACATGGCACGAACTATAAAAATTTAATTATAAAAACCTAATACTAAATTTTCAAATTATTGTTTAGTATATCCTATATTCTATTATATTGCAGGTATTATAGAAATTTGTCTCAATTTTTTTACAGGGGTAATCGAAAATCTGAAAAAATATAAATTTAGTGTAATACTACATAAGCATCTATTTCTTTTTTTCATTTTACCTAAGAAGGTTCCCAATCCTCATCCCAAAACGGGATCAACCCGCGTTCACAAAGTGCTTGTAAATCTTGATCGATAAGTTTTTTTTAGTTTTTCGCGTTTATATATTATTTATGTTTATATTTTAGGAGAATTCCTGAAAGGAAATTACATTAGAAAAATTAATACGCGAGTTATTTAAAAAAAAAATGATCTCGGGTCAGTAACGACCCGGTTTTGGGCCGGCGAAGGTTAAGGAGCTAGTACGAGTGCCTTCTAAAATTTATATGAGAATCACGAAATTGCCGAAACAGAATCAATCGTTCAGTTCGTGTTATTAATGGAGTTTCATTTCCGTTCGGAAGGTTTATTATAAATCTTATTAATGTTGTTCCTGACTTGAGAGGTGTATTTGGGGCAAGCAACAGATCTGGAAAAGTGGTTTCAAATCTTCGAATCTAAGGTTTATTTATGTTTTTTTGAGGCTTTACAAGTACTGCGTTTATTTAGAATATTGTGAATAATAAAAGTTACACACAATGGAACAAATGTTACCCATTCGTGAAAATCCTGGAAAATTTTGTTGTAGTTTTTAGAGATTTACTAAGAAGTTCAGTAAATACTGGCAAATAAAGAATAAATAAATAAATAGTTGAATCTAAAATATAAAGTTCAATTTAAATTTAAAAGTATTGGAAAATGCTCTTTAAAGACAATTTTAAGAATGTGATGTCCTTCGTCCTTACTGTCTTATCCATTGTATTTTGATTTTAAAATTGGATTTCTGTTTCTTGTTCCGTAGTGAGTTTAACCAGCCAGTTCAATCTGTCAACAAAATGTCGAAGATTCTCACGTTAAATCAGTTAATATTATACGTTTAATTTGGAATTATAATGATAAAATTATAGAAATATAAAATAATTTTATTTTTCCAACAGGCATTTCGCTGGCAAAAACGCTAAACTTGAATGAGATTAATGATCAAATCAAATCCTGAATCCGAATTTGTTGTTAACTTGTAGTGCAGACTAGTTTCTCTTTTTTGAGCTCATCAATCACCCATAATTAACTAGTGGTAAATTTAGACAGCCAAGGTCCATTTTAGCTACATATCTGATTAAATTTGAGTGACCAAGACTTGTACATTAGGAGAAATTTCCTTTGGGAGTGGTTATTTCGATTTCTGCGTATCAGGTTGATGGTGATACGATCAGAAAATAAACCGAATTCAGGTTTTGTAGTTTTTATAAATATAATTTTAAAGGCTTAACATTTGTTCGAAAAATTAATTTGTTGCTTAATTTTTATTTTGGAGACTTAAATTGCAACACTTCATGTTTTTTATGTTAGAATAGAACAACAATTCTTAGAACCTCATATCTGTAATTTCTATCTTACTTTTCTGTTCGTGATACATTTTCCTCGAATAATTTTTATTTCAGGCTTTCAGTTTTTGCAGTACAAAGCCTTCGCTCTTAATCTCAAAGTTCCGGCGTGTTGTTAGGCAACGAGTTCAGTAGCGAGTGTGGTTTGTTAGCAATGCCAATTTTCATTCGATTCCCATGAGAGGTTTTAATCCTATTGCCTTGCGGTAAAAAACGCCAATCTAATCTTAATTGTCTGCCAAATATTCCCTGAAGCAAATTACGTAATTTACATTTGAATTCTTATCTTACTTTACATCTGAAAAACCCAATATAATTAATCAACGTTGTTGCACGTACGAGAAACAAACCATTCTTATTTTCTTAGAAATAAGGAAGCTACGAGGAATTGAAAAATTTGTCTTTCAATAAGAAAACGGCACAGGAGATGTTTTTCTTTTACTTTCAGGATTGAGCTAGCGAGCTCGTCTTTTCACTTTAATACTTTGAAGTTTCATAAAATAGGAATCTTAAGCCCTTTGATTTTTGTGAATGTCTACATTTCTATTCAGATTGAATTCACCATCCCGAAATAAAATAACTAAAACAGTTGTAAAACTGTCGCGGGCTTCATTAAATATACGAGTTAAGTGGTTAATTCGAATATTAAATTAATGTAAGCTGAATTTTAACATCTTGAAAACTCCGGTATTGTATGCAAATTTAACGAGATTTTCCGCAATCCTGGTTTTCTGTACATCCCATTCTTGGTTATCTCTACCTAATGCGATTTTAATGGATAGAGGATTTCTGGTATTCTCCTTTACCCTAACATTGCATTAATTATCTGTCAAGACGGCATAGTTTCAGGCGGTTCTTAGATAGAATTCACCACGTGTCACTCTAGTATAATACACGCACTTTTGCTACTACTGAGAATACAAGTTTGATATGTCTTTTATGTCATGTACAACGTCTTGGCATATACCTATGCAAGAATACGCGGTGGAATAATAGAGATCGTTTATCATTATTCATTATTAAGACGTGTGGGTTTAGCATAAAGACATCAAAGAGCTAAATATACCAAGCACGTGTTTGTATATTGGTGAAGAACATTTTTGATTCACAAAGCAGGAATGCATAAGCAATAATGAATAACTAATTTCAGGAAAGCTCTTTGAATACTTTTGTTTTGTATTGTGATGTTTGTATGCGTTAGTAAAACCGTTATGGAAATTTAATAAAACAGAAATGGAAATTTCTTTTTAAAACGAAGTTATTACATTTATTGTATGTTAAAATGGTTGGTTAATAACTTTATTATTTAAGTTAGGCTATTATTATTACTGAAATTAAGTGCGAGGTTTGTACGTCAAAAATGGATCTGAAATATGCTATAACATGTAATTCCTATAATGTATAACCGCTCCCCCCCCCCATGTCGGATTTCGCAATCCCGTGTTATTTTGCAATTTTTAAGTCATTTTAAATCATTTTTTTAGTACGGTCCTGTACTTCGTAATTTTAATTTCGTGCTTTGTTATGTTATTTTTGCTATAAGTAGTTTAAATTCGTTTAGTCCGAAGGGCACGAAATGTTAAGTTTTCAGCGCGTTCTGTTTAAAGTTCTACGAATTCATCAAGGCATTTCAGCATGTTTCGTCTTTGTGAAACATTTTCTTTGGTCAAAATCGCAAGGCGACCTAAATTCACGCGTGTTTCATCGACACATGATGTCATACTGTTCCAGTTGTTATGGCTCCTCGTGATATATTTTGGGGAGGCCATGTCAGCAATGCCGTCCGTATGTTTCACCTCCCCGTTCCTTAGTGCGTGCGATCCTCTCGGACGTCTTCTAAGACGTGTGGTGCGAATTTATCGTTTACCGTTCCAAGGGTGGGTCCTTATAAATACCGGAAAGGCTTCTATATCGGTTATCTTTCGTGGAAAGATACAATTAACGGCATAGTTGGATTCACAAAAAGAAGCCATTATAATTCCGGAAAGAAATAGAATTGTGTGAGAATTTTAAGTGACAGTGTTGTCGAGTACCGTTTCTACACAATTTCCTCGTTGAGGGATCCAGCAAACCCGCCCCTTTAAGGATTATTCTTCGTTTGTTTTGCACCAGTCTTAGAAAAAAGAACATCTAGCCCGTCCAGTCTCACGTCACTCCTTGGCTTATCGTTTAAGTCGCCAGGTAAAAACCAGTTTCCTTTATGCTGCTCCTGCTTTCTTCGTTTGTGTTTTAATGTCAGTTCAATATCTACGATTGCCTCTTGCCGACAGGGCTTTATCAACGTCCTTTAAGTTTGAAGTTAATAAGTACCGCCGTTTGTATTTGCCTTTGTGTTTTGTGTGCAACCTGTTTTTGAAGTAATCGATGCTAGTTTATCTGTTTTGTCCAGTGGTATGTGGTGCAGGCTTTGTGAACCTTGCCTTGGGCGTGCAAATTTGAGGGCCCCTGGCAAATCAGTTAACTAATTTGTAGTAATTTTGGTGTTCAAGTAACGTGCATTTGAGTTTGTAAAGTAAAGACATTCGTGTTCAGATTGTAGTCAAGTTTAAGATATTATTTTGTACTGTGTTGCATGTGTGAAATTATTTGGTGCTTACTGTTAAATTGTTATTTTGTTGTTTGTGTTGTCCTTCCTATCTTTGTTTGGAATTGAGGGACTTAGCTTGTGGATATTTTTGCAGTAAGTAACGTAAATACAGTCCCCTCAATTCTCCTTCCCGTAAAGTAAGTCTCGTATTTATATGATTTGTTTTAACGTAGTATTTTTGCTCGTCTTTTGTGTAATTTCATGTATTCATGTTTGTTCTTTTTTGATTCATTAAATATTTCATTGTCCATTTAATTGGCCTTGTTATTTGCGTTCAGTCCTCCCCGATATTATTTGTATTTCAGTGTTTGTTGTTGTGTTTGATTTATGTGTAAAGTGTTAGCCTGTCTACAAGTTTGAGCATTTCAGTTAAGTAAAGTAAGTAAAGTCAATTCTCAGTCCAGCAAGGTAAGCCATATCTTGCGCAGGGTGCTACTAAGTGCTTTTCCAGTGTTTCGAACCACCCGTCTTCACTGCAGTCTAGCCGAGTGCATTCCGGATTTGACATCCCCATTTAATGTCGTAGTGCAGAATAGGCACGTGACAATTGGTAGAATGTAATGACGTATTATGTTTACTTATTCGCTTGCTTCTTAAACTCTTCAGTGTTGACGGTTGTGACCCTTGTTCTTTTCGTTTAGTATCAACTAGCTGCTTTCTTCTCTAGAATTTCTTCGCGTATCCACTTCAGGTTAAATTTAAACGCGTTCATAAACATATAGATAGCTAGTTCATGTAAATATCTTTTGTTTTTTTTAATCAGCAACACCAAACTCATTCTTCTGAGTGCCATATCCTTTTCAGGACGTTGGCGAGGGTGATCAAAACCACATTTTTAAATGACTTGGCGTCGTGAACTGTGTTATATCCCCTTTATGCTAGGAAAATTTGTTCTCTGCAGTGGTTTCCCGTTGCCTTTTGCAGAGTTTGTGACCATGTATTAAGTGTTTAATGTACGAATGTACGTGTCTTGTAAGTCGACCACTCCGCAGACGGAATCGTTAATTGTAATCAAGGGTTTATAAATGGGTTCACTCGCTCGAGTACAGACTTCTAACAGTGTTGAATTCTTTGTAAAAATCCTTACCACTGCGTGAGATTCGAACCCAAGACTACTAGCTAGGAACTCAGCGTTCTTACCATTGCGGCAACAAGCTTCACCAAATTCATCAGTGCGTTAAAAATCAAATTAATTTTATTATTCTATAATTTAAAAACTTCTATAGCTTTCTGTTATATTAAACAGATATTTTAACTCATCAGTTCAACTTCTCGCTTAAGAGGAAGTAAAGCCATGTTAACTAAGTGTTTCCCTTGTCTTACTTTTCTGTTTGTTTTAAGTTCATCTGCGTTTTTACTAATTTTTACTATAATTATTTCCTCCTCGTATCAACTTGGAATGGTTTCTCTCAGATTTTTAGATATTTTTTATTTTGTTCTTGGTACACTGTTGCACGTTTTCTCCAAATCGATTGACATAGTTCTCCATCATATTGGGTTTCAGTAATGTTTCAGGTCTGGAACGTGTGTTTTTATTCCTCTAACATTTTTACAATTCGTTTTGACTCGTGTTTTTATGAAGTGGTACAAAAATTGCCGTCTGCTTGTTTTTGTGTTTTTTCCGTCTATTCATTTTATTACTCTGGCTAGCTTCTTCTTCTTTCAGCCGTGATCTATCCACTGGTTATAGGCCTTTCTCATGTTGGACAATTTTTCTCTGTTCTTAGCAACCTAGTACCAATTAAGTCCTTCGATTTTGTTCAGGTCCTCGTACCATCTTTGTTGAGGTCGCCCTACGCTTCGCCTCTTTCCCTAAGGTCTCCATCTGGTAATGTGTCTACTTCAGTATGTCTCGCTACACGTCCTGGCCACTGCCATTTTAAAGAACTGATTCTTGCTATTATACCTGTCACCTGTGTCTTCTGCCTTATCCATTCGTTGGTCTTATGGTCTCTTAATGATATACCCAGGAATTTACGTTCTATGGCTTTCAGGGCCCATGTATGGGTATGGGAGTATGCAGTCGTTGTATATTTTAGTTTTCAGTTGCATTGGGATTTTCATATTTAAAACTGGTGTCGTTTATCGAAAGATATTGTTTCACCTAGATATATGTAAGACTGCACTTTTTCAATTGTTTGTCCATGAATTGTGATTGTTGTTTCTTCTGTTGGTATATTTGTCAACAATTTTGCCCTATTTCAAGTCCTATTTTTCCCGATTCTTCATGTAGTTGTTCAAGCATCTCGGTGAGCTCTTCCCTGTTCTTTGCAAATATCACAATATCATCGGCAATTCTCAAGTTTTTTAGGTGTTCGCCTTGGATGTTTATACCTTTTCCTTGTCAATTTAGTTCCTTGAAAACATCCTCGAGAACCAAGGTAAATAGTTTTGGTGAGAGAATGTCATCTTGTCGAACACCTCTTTTAATTTTGATTTTATTTGTGGTCTCATGAACTTTTACTGTCATTGACGATGTCTTGTAGATGTTATCTATGAGATTTATATATCTGGTCCATTCTGACGTTTCTCATTGCTCTAATTTTCTATGTGCTTCTTCTATTGTTTTCTTTATATTGTTTGATTATTTTCTCCCAAATGTTCCCAAGGTCTTCCTGGGTTACGTTTGCTTTTTTGCTTTCCTCGTAGTTCACTATTTCTTGGCTTACTAGCAGTTTCTCAAAGTGTTAATATCATTTATTACATATTTTTTAGTCTATATTTACTCATTTAAAACATTTTTTAATATATTGAGTAGTTTGCCTTCTTTATGTTTGATTAATCGTAGTCTTAGTTTTTTTTTCTCTCAAGACGTGGCATAACTTTTTTGTGTTTTCTTTGTTACATTTTTTATTTGGTTCTCCAATTCTATTCAGGCTTAGTATTTGTTTCTCTTTTATTCCTACTACTTAATCCTTTCCTCGTTTACTGGCAATGCCAATGTTGAGGTTTTATATTTCTCACTACTGTCCTTTTTATTGTTTTTTTTCGCCATTTTTTATCATTCTGCCTGGTTCCAGTCCAGTCCTTACTATTTCAGGTATCCTCTCATTCGTCTTTTCTACTTTTTATAGTTTCCATACTGTTTTCCTAGTCTTTGTGTTTGCATTCTGACCATTCTGGCCATCTCATTGCGTTTTCCTTTTTTTTTTCAATCGGTTGTAGTCTTATATTCTCTTCCATATGTTTTGTTTCTTATCTTGTCTGATAGTTTTAATCCTGCTATTGTTCTTAAAGTTTTCATTTCACTTGCCTGTATTCATCTTCGTATTTTATTCAATGTCGACAGGTCTGAACCTTACGTTAATGTTGGTGTAATATGCAAACAGAGCGTTATACACCCTTACTTCTGCTTTTATTGATACTTATTTCTTGTTAAATAAATGTCTGTATGTTTAAATCATTTGCATTGATTCTTGTATCATCCAGTTCCGCTTCTATTCTTCCATGTTCTGTTTTGACTGAGTCTAGATATTTAAACTGTTTTACTTGTTGCATTTCCTCTTGCTCTAATTTGATACTTATACTCTGTGCATTTCTCGATACTATTATTACTTTTGTTTAATCTGTGTTTACTTTCAGTCTATGTTTCTTGTCTCTTAGTTCCAAAGTTTTACATTATGTTGTAGATTCGTTCCTTTTTTATCATCAAGATTTCATTAAAAAAATGTATATGTTGTTTGTTTCGACATACTTATACCTAATGCACCTTAAAACTTTAAAAATTGAGAATATTGACAATTTTTATTTTTGATTTGAATTTGTGTCCATAAAGATTTGTAAGTATAAAAATGCAGTAAAACCGTATTTACGTCAAATTCGGCTTCGTTTTTAACCTCAGTACAAGCAAAGAGGATGTACAAGCTTATTTATTTTATACTGTTTTTTAATATTATTGAAATTGTAGGTTAAAGCACCACACCAAGACATGTATTAAAATGGGATTCACGTACTATACAGGGTGTCTGATTTTTCATTGACCAGCTTATATCTCGTTTATTATTAGAAATACAAGAAAAAGCCAGAGGAAATAGTTTTTTAGTAGCAATTCTTCTATAAAATGGCATAATTAATTATTTTCCATGGCCCACTGTTTTTCAGGCAAAATGTATAACTTTGGTTTTTTAAATGGAACACCCTGTATATTTATTCGCTAATGGATCGAGGGTAAAATTCTATTTTCAAAAATGTATCACATGTGATATTTTAAGTGTCAATTAAAAAAAAATGCGCGGTTTTTGTTTTTAGCAGTCTTTTGTACTTTATTAAAATACATAAGTAATTATTTGTTTTATTTTGTTGCTTATAATTTTTTTACGGCATTGTTACTTGGTACTATCAATTGTATGTAAAACAAACAGCAGACATAGCCAACTAGTACGATTCTATTATTTGAGTTTTTTCCTCCAAATGAAACCTAAAATATCACATGTGATATATTTTTGAAAAGAGAATTTAACCCTCGATTCATTAGCGGATAAATATACAGGGTGTTCCATTTAAAAAACAAAAGTTAAATATTTTTTCTGAAAAACAGTAGGCCATTTTATAGAAGAATTACTACTAAAAAACTATTTCCTTTGGCTTTTTCTTGTATTTCTAATAATAAACGAGATATAAGCTGGTCAATGAAAAATCAGACACCTTGTATCTTGTGAAAATGTCCAATCGCAATTGTGAATTTCGACAAGTTATGTCATTTATATACCGATTATTTAGTTCATTCTCTGTTTATTAATTTATGTTTAAACAAAACAATGGTATTTCGATCTATGATAATTTACGGTTTATTAATAAACATAATTATGTAATACATAATATTGTTGTTTATTTCATGGAGTATGAAATGCGCCGCAAAAATTTCAGGAATTACTAATATTAGGTAATTTTTTTTAAAGTTTTAAGTGAATTATTGGGTACACTTTAACCAAAGTAAAATTTTACATATAAATTTTGAAACCATAGAAAGAAGAGAAAGGCTTATTTACAACTAACAAAATAAAAAATTCTGTTGAGTTGGAATATTGTAATGAAATATTCGTGCGAGTTTCAGGGTTGAACTGGCATGAAACATCCAGTAAGTTTATCGAATTTAATTCACTGGAATTATCTGTTTAAGTGCCAAATTTTGAAAGGGTTTACGAGTGCGAACCGGACAAAACTCACATTCCAGGTATGCTATTTGCGAAATACTCGTTAACGGTCTATTTTCATTTTATCATAAAGTATGAGTCGTTAATTTTGGGAAACTCCCCTTAAGGCAACCCATATAATGTTTTTTTAAATTTGACTTTATTAGAAAAGATACATTTTAAAGCCGATAGTTAAGAGAAAAAAACACTAAAGTGCATACCGGCAAAGCTTCTCCTTAAAAAAGAAAATATCCAGCCCTACATTTACTCGCATACATATTGATCACGGCAGCATAACTTAAAACTCATGAGAAAAACACCAGCTGAATAATTAATAATTTGAAGAAGAAGCACTTCACGACGCGGCGTTTCATGCAGAAAAGGACGTAGTTGGGAATTTTGGGAAAAAAGCAATAACATGCAATATCAACTCTGGGGAAAACTGGACGCTTTTGGGTTTAGCATGTTATAAAATTTATTCTCAAATTTATCTTTAGAGAGGTTTATTTAGGAAAAGCACTTAACGGTAATTATTAATTTAACTAAGCAATTCTGGTGAACGAAATACTTCAGTTAAAACTAATATATAATTAAGTTATGGATGTTTATAAAACAAACACAAGTATATGTAATGAAATGACGCCGTATAAAGTGCTTATACCTAAAATCGATAGCGCATTTAATTGCAGTTGTATTCGGTTTATTGAAAACTCAAATAAAATTCAAAACCGAAGGGGATGTAAACTTGTTGAAATGCCAGTATTGATGTCGAATCCTGATATATCCATCATGAAAACTATTTAAAAGCATGAATAATTATTAATAAGGAAGTATAAGAATTGCAAAAACAACCAGATTTGCTGTAAATTAATATGTTTACATTTTAGTTATTTATAGAGAAGTATCGACAATACTAATTTCCATGACCAGGTAATATTGATTATGACTCAGAAGTGTATCTTAAACAAATATCATATTTATAGGCTTATAATTCGGGTATTTTTCAGATCTTCAAGTTATTTTTAGAAACACTTAACAACTTAGCATCGTTTAGAAATAAACTTGAAGTCTCAACTTTTCGCATACTTGCGGAAATTAGGTACGTAAAGAACTTTTTTAAATTTGAAGCTCAAAACAAGTATTAAATTTGAAGCTCAAAACAAGTAATCATTAAACATAAAACAATCATATGAAAAAAATTAAACTGGCCCGAAATATAAATAATACACCGGAATAAATTAATAGTAACAGTCGACGTATTTGCCTTATAATCCCACTGCAATAATGCCAACGTTTTTCGTTTACAAAACGTTTAAATGTGATCTGAAAGAATTTTTTAAAAAAGTGGAAAGGCGTTTATATAAAGAGCTTTCAGGAAATTCACTTTTTTACTTCGCAAGCGAACGAATGAAATTGTACAAAGTACTAAAGGTGATGGCAATTTCAGTTCTTAAGAGAATCTGCTGTTCTCATCACAATTTAGCAGGCAATTCTAATCTCGATAGGACTTTACTTTTATTAGGGAACGTGTTGAAGATAAGTTCTTGTTCATAATTGCACGGTAATGGTCGGTAAATCAAAGTTTATTTAAAGTATAGATATCCTAAAGATCGGCGAAGGAAGTAAAATAAAATATGGAACCTTTTCTTGGTGTCTTTCATATTTTAATTATTTGTTTTGAAAATAGATTTTCTTAAAGTGTCGAAAAAAATATCTAAAATTAAAATTAGGGCCCATTGATTATTTTTAATTTTTTCTTTAAGTAATAACATTTGGTACGCGATTGTAGTCGTAGTGGAGATATTTTTTTTGTCTAAACAATCTCTTACAATAGTTATGAAATCCATTTCTATGACACTTTGTATATTAGATATTCAGTTACTACTGCCCCTCAATGTCATATATGTAGAAAAATGAAAAATTATTAAATTTAAGGCTGCTGGAGTTATCAGTATCGAAAGACAGCCAAAGACAGCCTTGAAAAAAGTATTTATTTTTTGTGTAACCAAAAGGCGAAGTAGTAAAGTATTAGATAGTCAAATTAGATATTTAGTGGTTACTTACGTTGCAAGGGAGGTAAGTGGGATTTACTTTTGCTAGGCTTGGATTGTAATTTTTCATGTGCGACAGATAGAAAATCACTCTGTGGTGTGTATAATATTTTTTATACTGCCGATATTAACTGATTTCTAAAATATATACTGGGTGATTCACGTAAGACGCGCCCCTTAAAAACTTCAAATGCAACCAACATACATGTTTCTAAAGCTACTAGAAATACCTGCAAATTCAAAAACAAAATTTAATCAAGTAGATATGTTGTAACACCGTTGTAACTTATGAAAGATTCCAGTTTGGAACATAACCTTGACATGATATTTAATTATGTATTGTCATTCTGAAGCAAGCCATTTTTGATTATATACGTTTAATCGGGAATTAATTGATCAGCGTGATTTCTAAATTTGTATGTTGTATTGCCTATTCAAATTGTTAAGGGGTGCGCCTTATGTGAATCACCCAGTATAATATTTGACATAAACTGTGGCTACTTAAGTTATCAAAAACATGAGCGATGGTTATTCTTGGATTTCAAAGTATATAGTTACTTCCCTAGGGTAGTAAATTCGCACTGGCTTGCTTTTTGTCAAAACAACTGCAACTTTAATGAATTGGTTGCAGAAAAACACAACTAATAGAAGTTAAAATATACTATATTTATGTTTCAATTTCATGACCCAGTGTTTATATTTACAAGGCAGAAAAAACAATACGAATTAGGTAACATTTTGAATAAAATTGCTAATTTTTATAAATTTAATTGCATGAGACTTATGTTTTCATCCCTGAATGAGCGACGAAGAAGGTATCAGTTAACTTCATAAATATGTCTTTCGTTGATAGAACACAAAATATCAAAAAAAAAGTTCAAAGAGTCAACTCTACAGTTTTTTGGAAAACGTATTGTTATGGTTTACATATAATCTGAATATATGGGTAGATAGTGGCTAGTTCAGGCAGTGCGATGGGGTACCGCCCTGCCGAAATTAACCAAACATTTGTTTTTGATACTAAAAATATATATATATTTTTAAATAAAGATGACAACTGTTGTTCAAAGTAAAACTAATCTCATTATCTTGGCGTACGAGCTGTATTGGAATATTGTTGGACGTAAATCAGTAGTTGATGTGTGTCGTTAACTGGAGTGTAAGCTAACTGGGCGATGCTAAAATGGCCCGCGAGCAAAATTTAATGCGTCAAAATATGGATGTTAACAGATCATTTCAGCAAAATTGAGTGATATATGAGACTGACACGAACGTATAGGTACAGACACACGTAATGTTTTTTTTTATTCCTAAAGCAGCGCTGTTTGCGCTTTGTTTTCAAAGCTCTTTGAAAGGGTATTACATCAGGGCATCTAACTAAGGCTTAGCGCCTCTAACGAAGGCTTGATCGTTAGTTATGATTTTTTGTACATTGTTATTCATAGCGATAATAGAGTAAATATACCACTCTAAATCCATTTATCAACATAAATCTATGCACCAGTATAAATGCCGTTAGGTACAGATCCACACAAATACCATACCAATAGTAGAAGCTCTAACCATTTTATTGTATTTTTATATATTTTTTAACGCATACCAAAGGTCAATACGACATAATACTTTTACGTTTATGACATTTTTATTTGTCTGCAATATTTTATATTGATATATTGATACTCCCTTGCGTACTATTAATACAGTAATGCAATATTCTTGTTTCGATTCGACAATTCCTATCACTGTATCAATTTAGGCTTACCTTACGGTACATACTGATTTAACGGAAGAAATTTATATGTATAATACAGGGTGATTTTAAATATATATGAAAAATTTCAAAGGCCGATTCTTCGAGTAATTTTCGTAACAAAAGATGAATATACGTTTAAAACGGCATACGTTTAAAACGGCATACGTTTAAAACTTAAGTTACAAGGTGTTTAAGAATAAATTAAAGAACCAATAAAGTAAAATATATTAATATAATAAAATTATAGTTGTTGAAAATGACCACCCTCAACCATAATACATGCTTCTTCTATCCTTGACTGGCGAACGCGTTCAAAAATACCGCACATCTCAGCATTTTAGTAAATCATAAAATCATTACGACATAATTAAAGTACAAGAGATGAAAAGTCCGTGAACTGAAGTCCATGGACTGAAGACCTGGACCGTCGCTCGCTACACATCATTCAGTCCATCGAAACGATTAGACTTCAGTCCGTATGCTGCAGGCCGTCGAAGATTTCACCACACATGTATAGTCTGTTCGTTCGAGTCCGCAACTTCTACTTAACTTTTTAAGTTACTACAACGGGCAATAAAAGTATTATGACAAGTTAGAAGTGCCTACCAGGGCCGGCTTTAAACTGTTCCCCTAAAATATTTTAACATTTTATAAATGCACTCTTCCGTTTTGAGGCAGCTGCAAAATTTTTCGAGTCCGGCCTAGTAGGAATGATTTACGATAGTTGTATTTAAATCGCATAATTCCCCACTAAGCTGTAAAATGATTTCAGCGATTTTAGGCGCGCCTCCAAACCAACTACATATACAACATTTGGCCTGAAGGATTGTGCACTTTCTGCGTAGTTAAACAGTATAAAAACGATTTAACTCAAAAGAATGAAAAAACAGCACTTTTTATAATACCGTTATTGTAAGAAGATTTTGAACTTATTAAAATATTATATACCTAATAAAACAATACAGCGTTGGGAAGATATATACCACGCAAAAAACGATTGATTATTACACTGAGATTGACGTTACTAATGGGGATGTTTCTTCCCGGACTCCAAGTTAGGCATGAATTTCTCTGAGTCATGAATATTTTTTAAAAATTCATTTTCATCGATTTTCAGAGTTAATGTAGATTTTACGATACGTATTTCATTTTATGTTCAGATTTTTATGAATAGTTCAATCATTCTAATCAACCACCTTAATGTCTTGACAATATAACTTTAACAACACATACTTTTTAGTTTGATTATTTTTTTCCACGTACTGAGGTATTTAACAAACAAGGAGTTTTGAAATTGTATAGTCGCTATTCTTTATAAAAAATGTATTTTTGCACAGTCGCCTCTAAAGTTGACGTTTTACAAATTCTAAACAGTTGCAAAAGTCGATGTTTACAAAACGACTGCCGTAACCAACACGTAAAGATGGTATCGAACGCATAATGAACTTTCATGATGTGCATCTTCAGTCGCGGCCAATCCGATGTCACGTACTGGCAAATGTTTTCTCTTTTATTCTTTACTTGTCACATTAAATACCTACGTACGAATGTTGTACGAATTAATAAAATAAGTATAAAAACTGTTTTCGGTTTATTGAAATGAATTACTACAATATGGAAAACGAAATTAATAATTCCGAAAAAGATGAAATGAATTATTACAATATGGAAACGAAATTAATAAATTCTCGAATAAAAAATTTTTAAATTTGGGTATAATCTATTTGAATTTATACTGCGTCTGTGCAAAAAATAATGTATGCAACACGTGTGTAAATAAGTTTTATGGCATTCGTTCGGATTCTTTCGTGATTCGACTTCGTCTCATCACGAAACTCCCGAACTCATGCCATAAAACTTAAATTTTACACACTTGATACATAAATAACTATTATGCACGATCTCATTATAATTTGACAATTATGTCTGAATTTTTTTGACATAAACGTCTCTTTATAGCCCGTGGGCGTCTTTATAGCCCGCCGGGCTATAATGAAACGTCAAAAATTGATAAACAGTTTAACAGTCTTATAAAGAATTTTTTTAAATTAAAATCGAAAGTATGTTCTTTATTAAAACTCTATTTAGGGCAATTTGTATTAACAACACAGTTAACACAATTATTTATGTGAATATTCCTAGGCGGAACTGCTTCAACCATTTGACGGTAGTCAGTAAAAAAAAATAATTGAGCAACTAACTACTGAATGTGGGTAGAAAATTAATTTATTCCTTTTATTTCAGTTTTAAAATCTTCGGTCGTGCATAAAATTATGTATGTACCACTGGCAATAATGGTGACACAATTAAGTACATGATTTTATTCCAGATTAATATAAATAATGTATTGCTTCTATAAAACACAGTAATAGATGACAATAAGCTATTTTTAAAAATATGCATAGTAAAACTGTTTGGCAGTGCCTACAGAAAATCTTCATCGATTTCATTTATAGGTAAATACAAAAAACCGTGCTTTTGACTGACAAAATTGTAACTGTTATTTTGTACAATCGTAAAAAGAAAAATTCGACTCTGATGTAAAAACAAATCAAATGTTAATATACCTACACGTCGATTTGAATGATAATTCTATTTTGTATTTAGTTTGCCATAAACCTGGAGTTACCTATACGTATTGACGAATTCTGTCAAAAAATTGCCTTATCATTCAGATCGCTCATGGTGAAAACTGCTGTCCTGAATGAAAACTTTTATTTGGATCAGATCTGCAGATTTTGCACCACACTCGTGACTCGTCAGTTTTTATCACAGTTCTCGTGGACTACATAAATATCTAGGCCTGTAGCGCCTGCACGTGAGTGGTGAAATTTTAACTGCAGATTTCTAGGTCTGCAGTCATGTCTGCAGTTATGAACAGCAGGCTGCCTGCACGTGAATGGCTACCATTAAAATGAAAAAGTAGTCATATGGTCTTCAAATATTTAGGCAGAAGAAGGTAATAATGTACAAACAGCATCTTCATTTGCATAACGAAATCAAATTTTCGTATGTTAGATTTGATCAATGTGCAGTGAAAAGAGCCGTTTAAGTTATTGATACAAATTGAGACTACATGTTTAAAACACCATTTGAAGATTAATAACACTTTTAGAAATATTTATTAAACTATTTAGCATACGGTTTTAGATGCAGGTTTGTATGTTGTCACATTATAGAAACTGAAATCTAACTTTTTTGACGATGTTTATAAATTGCACCTTAAAAATGAATTTGCCACCCCGACAACATTTTAAAACTATGAGTTCCGACTGGAAACATTTACCTATTTTTGTAGTAAGGGGGACACATGACTAAAAATTATTTCTTTCTCGAAAATTCTCCACAGAATTAATAAGATTATGACATCTAAAAGTAATTCAGCTTAGATGTTAAACAATCAATTTTAAATTAACAAAAAATTATAATAGCCTTGCTTCTTTTCAATATGATAATAAAATATCGTGCTTTTTGTTATTTTACCAAATCTCCACTTCACCAGGAAAAAAATTTCACATACAAAATTTGCTACTTTTTTTGTTTTAAAATAGAAATAACAAGATATAATAATATAAAATTAGCAGTTTTATCTTATTGATATATTAAAGTTTAAACGATCTTAATAACTATTATTGATAAACTGGTTTTCAATGTCAAATCGCAATTACATAATTTACTGCAATTATACGTCTACACACAGTTAATCTAATAATTAAAAAATATAATTGTGTTAATTACGGGAAATAAAAAAGTGCATCGTGTGCATATCTTACAGTATTCCATTAAACGAAATACAAGTAATATTTCTCTGACAATAAAGGTTTTATGAGTTACTTTATTAAATGCAAGCTATGTATAAGGATCGGTCTTTTTAAGTCCTGGGAGTATTTGCACCTAATTTAATTTTTATATTTTAAACTTAAGAATATCAATTTGCACAATGGTAACCAAGGTTTAAAGTAAGCTTAAAACTTCAAAGGAAGACAGTGTGAAACAACATCTAAAAAGCAATTTTGTTATTTTATATATATTTTCTGTTCAAACAATTGTATTATCGCAGATTACCAAGGAAAATATCTACAGAACAAATTTATTAGGACTGGTATTTCAACACAGGTTTAATCAAAATGTTATTAAATTGGTTTAAACTAGGACTGTAGTTTATGCTGGTGTAAATTAATCTTTAGATTAAATCTCCACCAAAATGCCCACACTTAGGACTCTTAGGAGAGTGAAAATCGCCCCTAGATCTACAGCGTGTTTTAAGTACATTAAAGCGTACCCACTACATTTTAATAAGTCTAAAAACCTTAAAAACGTAAGAAATTATTAAGAAAACAAGAGCATCAGGGCTTTTTAAGATAAATCATCCTTAAAGTCCTGAACACCGTTCGTACAAAGCATCAAGCTAACTAAAACATATAAATTTTCTGTAAGTCGCAAACTACCGCTTGAGAACAACTTTGAAAACCACATCATTTGTAGAAGCCTTCAGAGGATTTCCATTTAATACAAGAACCAAGAACAGTAACGTAAACGTACAAGAAATATTCGTGTGCATAAGAGATACTCATACAAGAAATATCGTTGCAGAAAAGTTTATTTCGAAGGAAAATGCGTTCCATTTTCAATTACCCTGGTTATAAAATGCTTGTTTCTACGACGGTTTTAATATCTTAACGAGTCTTTGGTGTCTCATATTGCGAATGTAATCTAAACAGAACTCGCCGGTAAGGTGTAAAAGCAATTTTAAGGTTTAAGTGACATAATAATTTGGACTGGCAATGCTATTAAAGTAGGCATAAACGTTATTAGCCTTGGAATGGCACAGTTAGAGAATTAACAACTTTGTTACAATGTTATTAGATATTTGTCAAATGCTATTTCGTATATTTATTTCAAGTAGATTTTTTAAAAACTTCCCCCCCCCCCCCAAATCCAATAGGATTGATTGATTGATTGATCGTCGGCGTGGTTTCCACTAGGTTGCTAGCCCAGTATATGCACTTCGACTCTATGGTCTTTTGTGCACTCCCTATCATATCTCTGTCAAGGTAGTCACGTGCCCTCAACGAGTTTCAGCATGTTACTTACACGGTTTTCGTGTGTCAGAACTATTCCACGAAAAATTTCCCCGAAGAGTTGCTGTCTCCTACGGACAGTCAAAGATTATGTGCGAGGCTGTTTCCTCTTCTTTTTCGCATGGTGTACACGGTGTATCTCATCTGTATACACCTATTTCTTGTAGATGTCTTCTCAGATGGAGTAGGCTGTAGCATGTCCCACTAGCCGTCTGATTTGGGAACGTCCTGAATGGAGTACATCAGTCGTTATGTAATCTGTGAGAAGGCATTACAATTATTTCCTTGTTGTCCTGTGTTGCATCCACGCCTCTATCGCTGTCTGGATGCTTCCTTCGGGTATTTCGAATACAGGTTCTGGTCCTATAAACGGGGTCGATGCGCCAGTTTTTGCGAGGGTGTCTGCTTTTTCATTCCCCTCCACACCGTGTCCTGGTACTCGTGTCATGTGTGAGTCGAACGGTGTTCCTCTCGGATAGGATTGCCAGGTGAGACAGGCATTCTCTCGTTAATTTAGAAGTAATTCAAGGTGATTCAAGTGCTTGTGAGGCTGCTTGATGTCAAAGAGAATGTATATGTGTTGTCGAGTGTACCCTTCTTCTTCTTCTTCGCCTTCTTTATAGGCTTTCGCCTGTTACATTCACGCTTCGTGGTTACCGTGTATCTACTGATCTACTGAGGACAACCAAGAGTCAACCCATCTCTTTGGAGGGCGTCCTACATCTCTTCTCCCTGCAGGTCTTAGATCTCTCGCTATTCTTATCATTCTCTCTCGCTGTGCTCTCTCTACATGGTTGTTCCATTCTTTCCTACGTCGTTTTATAAATTTTATTATGTCCATTACGTTGCATGTCTTCCTAACATCTTGACTGAGTGTACCCATGTTTTACATTCTCTTGTACACGTTACATTATAACAAAGATTTCAACTTGGAAGACTGTGGTGTTGGTCCCAAGAGATACACTTATGTTCTATTTTTGGTCTTACGACGTATATATCTGCCCATGTATCCTCTGCTGTGCGAGATCTATCTGTAAATCAAACTAGCCCTTTCTTCAGGTAGGGTGGGGTTCCTTGAGCCCAATGATTGCGATTGTATCTCAAAGTGAATGGTTTGTCAAAAGAGTACTCTGGTTCAGTGTAGTCGGGGCCCATTCTTGTAATGGGTTCAACCTTAATCATTTCCTGTATTTGTTTGTGTCCATACCGTTCATTGTGAAGGTGCCAATTTCCAGTGGATTTCATTCTATGTGCTCCGATCCAGGCTTCCTATTTCAGGTAATCCTAAGAGCTTTCATAGATGTAGTTGAAGTACTTCTCATGACTTCATATACGTACAAATAGGCCAGTCTTTGAATCGTGGTTAGTTTCGTGATGGCTATTATTCGTACTATCTTTGGCACCAGACTAGGGTGCCATAGGGTACCATGGGTCTAACATCCGTGATGTTATTCAAGGGTGCATTCCAGGTTAGTTTTGCATCCAGGGTAATGCCCAGAATCCAATAGGATAATTCACCGGGAATTTTCGGAGTAAAAATTCTTCATCGATCAACAGTTAAATTAGGTGACAGCTTTTTAGTATACCACCCAAAAAATGTCTTAAATAAAAGCTAAGCAGTAGGGGAAAAAACGAACAACAACCTCTTTAATTGTTTTCTGATTCAGAGTGACCTTTGAAGTGATATTCTTTAACATTGTAATTTTCTTTTAGCATAAGGAAGTAAATAGGTCTGTATAATCTCATTAATCAAAGAAGACTTGATACTGATCTTATACGTACAATATGAAGTTTCACGGCTGATATCTTTATAATAAAACCAAAAAATGAAGACTTTTAAAAACAGATGAGAGAGAAGGAAGTGCCCCTGTCCGCTATTGTTATTTTTTAATGACATTTGTTTGTGCATTTTTTATTAATTTAACATTTTGTGGAGTATGGGCGTACTACTCATCCTACGAAGTTATTTTTTCTAACAGTGGTAATTCTACGTCCAGGTAGAGAAGATATAGCAAACAAATAAATATCTTTAATTAAACTGTTCAATATTATCCTTCAATACAGTCTACTTATATAAATCATCTATCACAACACAACTAAACTGCCTACAGAATCTAAACATCTTGTTTCATAAGCTTAGCTTATTATTTAAAAACTACTTTTAAGCAAGAGAAGTACCTACTCTTATACACTCTACTGAATTTGCTTGTAACTAACAGGGATCTATTCCAACTTCAAATACGAAGTATAGTTTACGTTATTTAATATTTAAGTCAAAAAAGTTTGTCTCATTCGAAAAATGCAAAGACAGAAGTATGCTTTCTGTCATTTTTAAATAAATTTCAATAGAAACTAAATGGGGATTCACATGGGCTTCAGATATAAAGTTTGATTTAATTATCTCAATATTTAAGGAAAAAAGTTAGCAGCATAGAATAAAAATCCAAGGAGACAAGTATCCTTATACGCTGTCTTTTTTAATATCTCCAAATTTCAATAGTGCGGTTTCTTGCCAGTCGCAGACTATAAATTTAAAGTTTCGTTCACTTAGTTTAATACCTAATACAAAGCGTTTGCCTAGATCTTAAAGATTGTGACAGACACACAGAGTGATAGACGGACATATTTTTGGAAATTGTCCGATTCGCAATCTACACCCTCCCAAGCAATACGAAACTGTACCGGCACCGTATCACTATACCTACATACGTATTGTATCCGTGGCCCTAAGAATGAACATTACAACTACTGTGAATTATAACTTCAAAATCGTTTTATTATGATTTTTACTGATAAATCAGATGTAAAGGAGGAAAGCCTTGTTATACCGGCGCATCTGTCCTTTTGATAGTGCGAACTGCCGCTTACAAAGGTTGTCAAGTGATTTATATTTCAAATTTTACTGAATGTCAGTCGTTCAGGTTTTGATGGTTAATACACTGCATAAAAAACTCTTTTCAATTTGAATCCTATTTCAATTTCCATAAAGTTACTGCTAACGATTTTCAGTCAAATTTTGATTAATGATAATCAGCTTGTTATCGGATTACGTTCACTCTAGAGCATCATTTTATAATATACGTTTACTTCATGAACACCAGTAAAGCAATTAATTGTAATATTAGATATTCTAATGTTTGTTGTACTATAATTTATTTGTCGATTCCGCATACACAGAAACCCAAATTAGTATTCTGATGATTTAGAGTTCATTAATATTTGCATAGAATGGTTCAGTGTTCCCATATAAAATTTTCGGACTGCTTGATTTTATTGAAAATTCCGCAATAATTATCCTAATTATTTCAGACTTTAACACTGCAAATTTAGTAATGTCTTCGAAACATTAGCAGGCGAAATAGTAATTTTTTTAACTAAAGCGTAAAAAATTGCCACAAAGGCCAGTTTTTACCATTTACAGGTGTAGATTTTAACCCATCCAATTTGAAATGTATTAAATTGAAGGCATAACTGCAAATGCATAGGATTCGTAAATTCTGAAAATACCTAAAACCCGTAATTATTAATGGTCTTTAACCTACCATGGATTGAATTGCACCTCAAAAGTTGTCACCAACATCTGTAGCATCGTCAGAGGATAATAACAAAATTTATAACTACTCACGTAAATTTAATTTAGCATACTAAGATAAAGACACTAGCCCAAAAAGATATTTTAGGGTAATTTTCAATAAACTTTTTGTCGTGTTTTCTAAGAACTTTTGATATTTTAATTGCAAATACTTTATTTAACATCCAATTTCTATTAGACCTGATTTATATATCTAACATTTAAGCAATATAGTACTGCGTGAAAAAGCCCATAAAACGGCCCTTTGCCTACAAGGTGTTGGTACTAAAAATTTATAATAGACAGAATGTGTTAATGGTTCATAGCACATAAAGTCCAAAATTGAAACTGTCCTAATGTTTTGTAGGGTAGGTATATTAATAATTTTAAGGTCTGATCCGATAGGCATAGGCCGCGCGACTCTATGAGAGTAAACTTTTAATAGCTGCAGTGCCCCAATAAAACAAAATGTTGAATTGCATGACCAGTTTTCCACTTTTCCTAATGCAAGATATTGTCTGTCTTGGGTCTTGGATTAAGAAATTTGTTTATTTGTGTCTATAACAGTTCTGAAACCCTAGCCCCTATGGAAGCCGGCTTTGCTTCAAACATAGCCATGATTAAGTGAAAGATATTACTGTTCCCTTTACGTAATATGTATAAATGCTCGGAGTATCCGAAGCTGAAGAAACGCCTTAATTATTAAGAGATAAACGAATTGGTCAATATATTTTCCGTGATTTCAACTTTTACCAATTTACCTTTCCTTGTTGCGAACGAAAATGTGCGTAAACTAATTAAAGTTGGAATAATTACCTTTAAGAAGTTAGAAGGTATATTCTTCAACTTGCTAATTTGGCTTGGCGTTATTTTTGAAAATTTTACGTCATTCTTTTCTTCGTATCACTTTAAAAATAGATAACCAAAAGAAAAGTAATATAGCCGATGCGATAACTAAATTTAATTTTAGGAAGACTGCTTACTGCTTATGCATTTTGGATTTACAATGTCAACTGGGATTTATTGAATAATCATGCTGATTTTTAGTACGTCTCTGACAGCGGCGGCTCGTCTTTAAGAGCTGCAGACCTGCAGAACCATGTCATGCGTTTCCTCGCGGTTTCTTATAGCTATGGAAATTGTTGAGCCAGTCAGCCAGATTAATATTTTAATATTTGTCCGCCACGCAACGTTCACGAAACAGCTGTTGTATTTTGGTGAGCTGCGCTCGAAAATCTGCTTGTTCGGTAGACATCGCTGTGTTACGATGGGGCTCGAAGTCAAAATTAAAGATTAAAAGCCCGAATGGAGCTGCATGCGATGCAACTCAATTTGTTAATAAGCTGAGTTTTAAACGGGATGTAATATTTTGACTGACTTAAGTCGTGAATTTACTTTTTTTGTACGACTACGAAAAAAATTAAAGTTAATAATATGTTTGTAGTGAAACTACTATGCATTTCAAAATGTTTTATTATTTTTAATGAATTTTCCTGTATTATTTCCACAACTAATATGACCTTCTCAAATTTCTAATCTTATTTTGAAAATGTAAGCCTGTGTGTTGGCCTTGATGGCGTGAAAGTCAGCATACGTGCCCTGTAAACCATAGATTTCGGGTTTGATTCCGGGCCCAGGAGTTTTTGATGTGAAAAAAATCTTTTAGATAGGAAGCAAAACAGTAGGTCTCGTGTCAATACGGTTATTGTTTAAAATGGCCAATAAAGTACGTCTAGCCAATATACAACTCTAGCGCTTAAAATTCCTTTATGCAGTGGATTCAGTTTCGACGTGACTGAGTCATACGTGTTCATTTTACGGCGAGTAAACCAGTAATGCAGAAGAGGATGCCACTAGTTTGACATCGTTTCGCTTAACTAGCAGCGCTAACAACCCGGAGCAGTATATTCGCCAGACGTAGTTTACTGAAGATTTTTCAACAAAACATTTACGATACTTCACTGACTAGTTGATAAATTTGGCCTCCAATGTCGCTTTCTTTAATGAAAAATTTTGTATTTTCAAATAAATTTTTAATAACTTAACAAAATAAGTATAATTGTACAACATTTTACCAAATTCGGGATTTGGGGCTATTTTGAGGTTTTAGCTAACTTTTCTTTATAAAATTTTTCAATAAAACTTCTAATTACAGTCATAATCTACTATAAAAAAGTTTTATAATTGAAAATAATATCTGTTTATCAAGGATGCATATCTGGTTAGATGATGGAATTGCTTAATTTCATAAGACTTGTTTGCAGGTGATCAATATGTAATCAATTATTTTTAAATTAAGATAGATGCCTAAGTGATAGGCGAGGAATCAGATCACTGTAGTCGTCTCAATCTTTGAAAGGAACACAGCTTCTAATGGTTGAATTTTAGAGTTTTCTCAAAGGACGGTGTGCCCTTTTTAATACAAAACAGTGTTGAAAGAAAATTTTATTATGATCCCTTAGCCCAAAATATTACATAGATGTAATAAACTGAATTTTCTAAAGTCTTCCATAAGGTACATTGTTATCTATTGTTAATAAGTTTAAAGTATTGGATTCTATAATAATCTAATGTCGGCAATTCCCTCGCATTTAATTAATCGAAGAATTATTTTGGATGACTTCTATGTTGCATTTGGTGTTTACTAAGCCTCATTATTAGAGCCCTTGTTTTTCATTTTATCAGTAACTTAACCGATTACATCACTAATTGTAAATTTTTATTATACGTTGATGATATGAATATTTTTAAACAAATTGATTATGTCGATGACTACGAAAAGTTTGAACGCAATATAAATATTGTATAACTAATTAGAACTGTTAAACGTCCATGTTACAACCAAATGAATTCAAGTTCGAATCTCAGTCAGATGCGAATCTTGTTACATAAGTTAAGTAGACAGCTAGTGGCTTTAGTAATCGACGCTGTTAAGTTAATTAAAAAATTAGATGACACCTAACTAAAACACTATAAAAATAATATAAACAACTAGCACGTACGGTAGATCTTTCTCCTCAGAATACTACAATAATAGTAAGATAGGAGCTTTAAGAAGTCTCCTGAGTAGGTGTTTTCTGCAACTTGTAACTTTTACAGCAATGGCAGTGAATAATTTTAAATAAAAATGATTTTGTGACGGTGATCGTGATCGTCCTGTAATAATTGATGTAAAACTGGTAATTTTGCATTTCATTTTGTTTGTTGTATCTTATATACTGACTCAACTACGAAGAATTAGAAATTATTTAAAAGCATATAAACGAAGTTTACACATACACAAATTTACAACAATTATTATCTTTACATCGATACATTGTCAGAGTTTTGGAAAAAAATAGTTCACATAACGGATATGACCCAAAAGTCAAACATCAAAGCTTAATATGCTAATAATATATTTGCAAGAATTAAGTAGCTGATCTATTCTTAAACCCACATTTAAATTTCAAAAGAAAAATAATCGATTTGAATTGAATTACTACAGAAATAATCGCAGTGACAGTCGAAAACGGATTTCTTAGGCCATTAATTTTTTGAAATTAGAACTTTTGATGAGAATGGGAAACTTAGACATTGAATTTTGTAAACTTTTGGCAACAATGAAGATTAGTTAATTAAAAACTTCATAGTGAAAATTGCCTGATTTATTTATCAAATTTAATATTACTCGGTCAAAAGCACTGAATTGTTTTGTCAACATACGTTTTTTTTTAGAGATTAACATGAATTACAAAAAACATTGGACCTATACCGAAACCTTGTGGAACCCCTATTTATATAATGACAACATTTTTGCAGTTCGTCTACACACTACTGTTACCTTTACTATCAACTTTTTAGTATCTTAAAAGCTCACCAGCCAATCTGAAGATATATCCCGCATAGCTATACCACATTTTCTATAAGCAATACTCGTATAAACATATGTAAGGCGATTACATATTCCAGAGGTTTTTAAATATAATTGCGTTTGTCCTATGATGGGAGTAACGTCAGTTAAAGTTATTTTCTTCTAAAATTATTCTTTGTAAATACATTGATAATAATTAAACACTTATCCAAACAATCTTTATTGAAATTGAATGAATTTTGAAAAATCTGAAATGGAAACACTTCACCCACATAAGAATTTGAACCAATGTAATTTGAATTACGTGGCAACGCTCTATCAAATGAGTGAAACTTTGATGTAAATTTTCTATAAATTTGTAAATGATACAGTTTTTGCTACATATTCTTAGATTCGCCCGGAAAATCCAAGCCTTTTCGCAAAACTGTTCTACAACAAGCTGTTTGCAAAATCGGCAATTGTAGCAATATGCAAATATTACAATTCCTTAAATTCAAACCTGAAATTTATTTCCGTAAACTTTCAGCAAGCACAGAATATGCAATATACATACTTATTAGGTAGTGCTTGGTTTAAACAAGTTCTACTACAGTATTTTTAAATATTTACTGAATGCTTGTTGCAACAAGTTATTATTCACATTTTGCCACCCTTTCATTATTGGAGGTTTTGTAAAGCTCAGCGATATGTTCTTTTTTTAATGTAAGTATTCTTAAGTTTTTTAATTTTGGAATTGTGTGTCTTGTCTCTTACTTGTTGAATGAACTATATTTATTTATTTATAATTTTAAATAAAATACGATTTTTAATACTTCTGCTTCAAGAACGTTTCATTTTTTATACGTTATGAGAATGCTACAAAAATGTTGGATTAATTTTACAAAGTAGAATTTAAAGTTTGTTGGTTTTAACCTAGTCAACCTTGATATTTAATAAAATTGTTTTTTAAGACAACAGACACAATACTGGGTCGTAATAACTGGTATATTCTAAAACCAATTAAATCACATTACAAATTCCACTTAATGGTTTAGCACAAGCAAAAATCCCACTAAATTCCCATTTAGGAGCCTACTTTCACCTGTTATTAAAATTTTTGTATGTCTTGAAAATCTCATTCGTTGTAATTTGCCTAAAACAACTTACAGTCCAAATGAAAAATTACGAACATGAATATAGGGAGTTTATATATTCCAAAAGAAACAAGTCCAATTTTTCATGTCAAGTTCAGGAACAATGTTAAATGGAAAATTTTGTGCAGGGTAAATAATGCCTCGTCCCAAACGAATCTAAATGTACGAGTGGCCAACAAAACGTCCAGAGTCCGGAAATTTATCATATATTATCACCGTTTTTCTTTTATTATACGGCACGGATGCTTGCAGATTATTCCGCTGTTCAAATACGCTGTATATAAAATGGGAGCAGAGCGTACGTTTTTGATTTCCCCTGGCTTAAAATTTTGTGTTAACAAGTTCTAAGTCACGAATGCTTCATTAAACAGACAAACGTAATTAACCATTTTAAAAAGCAAGATTTTTTTAAACGAAAAAGTTCCCTTAAAACGCGCTAATGAGCTAAGATAAACCGAGAAAGTTTTAATGCAACAATTTGTCGACGAGCAGGGAAGAAATCAGGATAATGACTGAAATTTTTTCCTTTCATTATAATCGACAGCGATAGAGATCATACCTTGAAAGTTTTATTAGGAAATCGCTAACGATTTTTCGAGAATCTGTTGAATAGAATATAATAAGCCACGCTTCCGTTTCTTAAGAGATTTCTTGAGAGTCATAAATCACACTCTTGCAACCCCGCCTTAAAGAAAACAGAAAATAAAATATTGCGTGAAAGCTCAGATTAAACGGATAGGGAAAGCTCCCCCGAGATGGTTTCAATGTTGTATATGTCCCTTGTCAATCTATTATGATACACAATGGACCCTTAATACCTACTTGAAAACAGTCCTCGTACTGTAAACAACCCAACATCCTGACAGACAGGACCATCTCATCTCCGCTGTTCGCTCCCTGAAACATGAAAGCCCGGAAAGGAAAGGTTGTGATGAGAGGGTTGACTTGTCGGGGGTGCTCGGGGCAGACGCTTCTCATTGTTGGAACACGGCACCCCAGGCTATCCACGAGTGTGACGGAATCTTGACTAGTCCTTGAAAGTGACGATGATGCTCTTGACGATGCTATTCTTTGCATTGTCACGGTCCCCATGCGGCTGTATTTCCATCCTTACATCAAGATTATGCGATAAGAGTATCGATAAAATGTTTTAGACAATAAAAATAAAAGACTGTAGCCTGCAAGGATACTTTGTCGGATTATTATAAATTTTTATTTGTTTTTAGTGGTTTTATTTCCTTTTATAGACCTTTATTGAAATGAGCGATAAACGGATGAAAATAATCTTTTATAATCGTGTTACACAGTGGTTGGTTTCGAATGAAAAAGTAATGGAAAATGTTTCAATTATTTTTTTATTTCATACTGTCTGGTAAATTCAGCTTTCCGACGCCATTTTGAGTCCGGAAAGTGAGCTATTACGGTATCAGAGCCGGAAAGTGTTACCTAGCAACACTTTCCGGCCTGTCACATGTTGACGTTATTGAAAAAGTGTTTACAGTATGAAATAAAATACATAACGACATTCGTCCGTGAACTCATTTTACAGCACTCGTTTCGAGTTTCAAGACTCGGCTCCTTACGTCGCCTCGTCTTTAAACATCTGACTCGTGCTGTAAAATATGCGTTCCCGGACTTGTGACGTTAATTACTATTTCTAGATGTAATTTAATTTTATTTGTTCTTTTAGTAGCAAACGTGAAATTACAGATTTAAATCGATAACTTCTGGTTTTAATGAGAGCAATTTATTAGAAAACTATGACCCAATTCTCTTTAAAAAATAACAATAAAGTACTACTTTTTATTTCTTTATCTTGGTATATGTATAAATACTAAATTGATAGCAGTTATTGGTCCCAAAAGAACTCAAGACCGTATTTCAGTTGTAACTGGGGGTTTTAAATTTGGAGCAACTAAGGTGCGAATCTTGTTAGGCAATAACTTTAGCTGTTAAAAAGTATTCAGATCCATACATTGTCAGGGTTTTGGCAAAAAATACTTCGCATAACGGATATGGCGTAAAAGTCAAACATCAATGCTTAACATATTATTAATATATGTATAATTAAGTGGGTGATCCATTTGCCTTTAAATTTCAAAAGAACAATAATTGATTTGAATTTAGTACAGAAATAATTACACTGACAGTGGAATAGAGATGCAGTTTTAGTACAAAAAAATCTTACTTTTCGCTGGTTTCTCAGGCCGTTTATTTTTTAATATTTATTAGAACTTTTGATGAGAATGGAAAACTAAAACACTGAATTTTGTAAACTGTTGGCAACGTTGAAGATTAATTAATTAAAAACGTCAGACTGAAAATTGTGTAATTTATTTATCAAATTTAATATCGCTCTGTCGACAAAAGCACTGTACCGTTTTGCCAACATACGTTTTTAGAAATTAACATGAATTACAAGAAACATTGGACCTATACTGAAACCTTGTGGAACCCCTAAGATCGTAACATAGCCGACTTAGACATTCGTCCCGTGAATATTGTAACAAGGCGAATGTACAAATATCGAATATTATAATCTAAGTGGAAAAGCAAGCAGGATGACGTCATTTTATAAGCTAGCTACACGTGCGACACATCGAAGTTAGGTACATGAAGTGCATTGTCCTGTGTAATTCGACACCTCACACGCGCATAGATAAGCGACTGGAAAATCGGGAAGAAGGGAGTCAATTTTCTGTATAAATACTGAGCCAGAAATACGCTAAAAGCATGGTTATGTTCAACCGTCAAAGCTGCAGTATCTACGAAGAATTGACACCCTCCAAGACGATGATTCCAGTAATAATCATGTAAGACTCTTTTATTTTAACTTAACTTTAATTCAAGACTTGTAAAATGTTTGTGTAAAATATTTGAATTCTTTTTATGGACTTAACCGTCTTAAATGTAATGGGAACTTATTTCTTAATGGTTTAAGAATTTACTTTGAATTGGGACTTAGAATAATTTGTATCACTTTGTAAAACTAAGACGCAGATATGAAATACATGATGTTAGTTGAATTTGACTTTGAATAAAAACCTCTCGTAAAAGCCAAGCAAAATATGGTTGGCTGGTCCATGACTCTATCTAAATATTAGAGTAACTTATTTCTATTAATTTCTAACAATAAATCAACCAGCCACTTCGCCACAATATATTCAATAACTCTGTTATAGAATTGCTATAGTAATAACAATATGTTGATAGTTAGCTAGTAATTATTTATATAGCAAGAGAGGTAACTGAGATTTAATATGTAGAGTATGGAAGATTGCAGTCGAGTGTAGTGAGGCCCTGCAACCAATCAAGGCAATGTAAATCTTTTACCGCTCATGCTGCGTACAATATTTTTCCAATCATAGTATAAACTGGCTTGCAATATTTTTGGAAAAAATAATTTGATATTAATTGTCACTATTTACTTCCTCCAAACGCACTTATTTTCTTACTGCGATGACAAATGATAAACGAATGGTAAGATCAACCTATATGCTTCGAATCTGATCAAATGTCACTTGATAAATGTAATTTAAAAAATCTACATAGGAAAAAAATACATATTATTAAAAAAATAGACGTCAATCTATCTTTAAAGAAACATTCGAGAAGCTTCAAAAAATTGATAAAGGCGTTAAACCTACTGGTTTCAATTTGAGTTCTGCACCTGTTACCATTGCTAATCATCTTCAAGACTTTCAACATAGACGAGTTTCAATCCAATCAGAAATGTAATTTTCTTGCGCTAAATCACTCAGTTAGAAGAAATAAATTTAGAAGTTTTCAAGAGTATTCTATTGATTTCCAAAATTCTTTTCAAAACATAAAAGGCTGAAAAGCTACAACGCTTTGAAACACATTTATGTATAAAATTACCCTACAAAATGGGTTTACTGCTTATTGTAAAGTTTTCAAAGTTAATTAACATTTTCTTTGTGTGAGTTTCTTACTCAAGGCGAGTTATTGAAAAGTAAGAGAATGTGTGAGGTGGAAGAAATACAATAATCTATTTTTTCGTAATCATTGTGCTTTTAACTGGAGTTAATGCATATTTTGGTAATAATGGAAACTTCAGCTTGCAACTTTCTCAGTTTACCGCAATACTCGTGAGCGATGAAAAAATAACCTCTTCGCCGATGAGTTTAAACAAAATTTTTTGTCTGTCCCTATTTAATATTTAAATATCACAGAACGCGGAATAGGAGTAAATTGACGACATAACGATAGTCTTTTCAAAGCCCTCCACGAGTAGTTCGCTTTGTAATTGAAATTGGAATTTTCTGAAAATTATATTTCTTATATTCTCAATTTCGGTTTACAATACTCAATTCTGTTCCTTTCAAAATTTAAATAAGTTTTGACACAATAATTTGACATTAATTTGCACTAAATCGATGACTTCACTTACTACCCAATACACATTTGGTTCCCTAATGCCAGGACAACCAGTAAACAAATAATAAAATCAACTCTTTAAATATGGCAAAATGTCACATAGGAAACGCAACTTAGATACTAACTTGATAGTGGAAAAAATTATTTATCAAAAACTATCAAATATTAAATGTCTTTAGTTATTATTTTTAAAATTATAAAAATTAAGCATAAAAAATAAACCTTCCGAGCGACAAATAACAATTGTTAAAAATTCAGTTATGATTATAGTATGGCCGTCATAGCAGTTTTTGTTCTACTAAAAGTATAGTAGATAACCAAGTAGCTGTAAAACGAAAGGCTGAAAAAGGGGCAGTTAGATAAGAATGATAAGATACAAGCTGTGGAAGAAGTTAATAGCTCGCGTCCACAAGAAATATATTATGTAACACAGAAAATGCGTTGTAAGATAAAGAACTTGAGCAATTAGGGTGCGCGATATGAGGGAAGCTGCAAAAACTCCTTTTCGTTTTGTAGTAGCGGTGATGACGTATTGATGAAAATGTCACATTTTATTTCAGGATATCAGATACCTAAAACCAACTGGAAATAGAAAGCTGGCTCTTTTCAGTTTTCTACGAATCTCTTCTATACATAATATATTGCTAAAGTGTGTAAGAATTCAGAAAGTTATTTTGTGGTTTACAATTTTAAAAGTTTTGATCTTTATGTATGTTACACAAATTTACAAATTCAGAATTTTTTTATTTTAGAAATTAAATTTGGGTAGAAATACTTTCAATATAGGTACCTATTTTTATAAAATTATGAACATTCTTTATACTTTATTTCTTCGACGTTATACGCTGTCTCGATTTAGCATTAAAAAACTTATGTTACATTGCTGAAAAGAGAAAAAAACTGCGTTTCAACTAGGTCGCAGCCAATTATGGTTTCCATTGAAAAAGTATAACTTATTTGGTCAATTACGTGAAAATGTTAACAGTAGTTATCAAAACATCATTTAGCCTACGCCATTCTACGTTGTTCAAAAAGTATTTAAAGCATATTTTTATAAAAATAAATGAACTTTGTCCAATAATAGAAAAGGCAATTCTTTCATCTTTTGGCATTAACTTCTTAACTACACCTCGTACATCAAATTTGTTCACACCATTGAATTCCTCATGAAATACTAAATACTGCACTGCTTTGCCTATTTAACTATTTCTCTATCTTCACAAACGAAAAAGTTACCCATATAACGGTCAAAAAATAGGGCATCCTGTATACAAAAATATCACCTTCGCAGGGATTTCCACTCACCTTTTGGCTTTAAGCGCAAATGCTTTACTAATTTCTTTTTAGGTTTAGAATTGTATAGGTATTATGCCCCTCCAATGTACTTACTTATAAATCAAAATATATCCAATAAATACTTAAATAAATCTTGGAATTTATTGTAATATCAACTGAAGAACTTCAAAATTTTGCATATTCGAAATAAGTATAGGTTTGTTTTGCTTTTTCTTACTTTCAGTAGATGAATACCTTCTAATTTACGCTTAGCTTAAAAAGTCATTCAAATTTAAAGTACTTTTTATTCAGTTCGAAAACGCAAGGCACTTAAACACTTTGTAATACTAAATCTTTGACATTTATTTTTAGATAAGTAAATAAAATAGTTACCAAAATACACTTTGCTGATACAGTTTATGGATATTGACAGACAATTAAAGAAAGTTTATCTAATAAATATTTATGTCAGTAGTAGCTAATTAAAATTGTTGAGTTTTATTTTCATGATACAAACATTTTCTCTCTTATTATTGTTACATTTACTTGTCGTCTAAGGGATTAGCAATAATTACGTCTATCTTCTGTGTCTTTCGTGCAAGGCATTATACGATAAGCAGCGTTATATGTACAGGGTGAATTTCAAATTATGAATAATATTTGTCCTGCATCAAAATTTTATAACAATTTTAAGCCCAGATATACGTATTTTTTTTTAAAGAATTCTCAATTAAAACTTGTCAATTTAGCAATCATCTTGGTTAACTACAATATTGTAAAACCATAACAGCATGAAACTTAAAAAGCTAACTTAGATATTACCGTACATTATTAAGCAGAGTATACATATAATTTTCAAAGTTTGGAAGTTTTTATAAAAAATTCTGCTTGTCGAATTAACGAGTTTGCTATTAAAAAAAAATTAGATTAGATATACAGGGTGTTAATAAACTAAGAAAACATGAAAATGCTTCAAGAGAGAAGTGCCATTATTTTACATTTTAGAGTTAACTGTAATGACGTTTGACAGTTCAATATTAGCACAGCAGCCTGTGATCGACAAGATTTAATTTAGAATTAGCTTTATTAAATTCAAGATAACTAGTTATCTTGATTACATTCAAAACAATAAAAACATAACAATCTAAATTTAGACTTGAAATTTTGTATTTCAATTATTTGTATGTTTTTAAGGAGCTTTTTCTATTTACAGTCTAAAATGCAAAATAATGGCACTTCTCTCTTGAAGCATTTTCATGTTTTCTTAGTTAATTAACACCCTGTATAACTAATCTAATTTTTTTACACAGAAAATTCGTTAATTCGGCAAGCAGAATTTTTTATAAAGAATGACTCTTTGTCGTAAAGTCGAAAGTAACGTTTTTGGCCCTGTTGTCAACTCCATCCGGGGACACACTGTATATTGACGAATTAGAAAGCCGGATTGACTTACACTACATGCATGAAATTATTTCGAAAATCATACGACACTAATTAACGACCAATGGAAACGTTAATATCGGGCATGGTTACCACGGCCACGCCCATATTTCTTTGAAATTTTTTGTTGATTGGTAGACCAACCTAGGCAAAATTAAGAAGTGGAAATTTTTATGTCAAATGTGATAGCTGACGTACAAGTTGCTATGGTTACGTTTCTAAAATTTAAATATATACTGAATTATTAATGGCGATGTCAGTACGATTTTCTTACCGAATCTACACTCGAGCATTAATTCATGTCCGTCAAATTTTTAGTAGTGCATTTCAACAACGTAATCGGCCCTCGCGTTCCAATCGTGCCGATTAATACGTTGTTGAAATGCACACCTAAAAATTTCCGGAAATAATTAATGCTCTTGTGAGATTATAAGTGACAATCCAACTCGCAATAAAGGGACCAAGCAAATTTCTGCCATTTCAACCAATTTTTTATTACATCGGGCAATATATACGTCAAAAATTCTTATAGTTATAATATTAACGTCAAAATTTCGTTCATTTTAAAAATTATTTCTCGATTTATCATCTTTTCGTTGCCTCGCTGTATACAACATATGGTCTGAATTTTGCTTCAATATTTGTTAGCAAATAATTGGGAACCGAAATACAGTGGTGGAGTAGGGAAGATAGGCTGTTATCGAACGCAAGGTTCTTACCACGGCACTCTGTACGCATAGTGTGAGTGACACCTGGGTATAAAAGCGACTTAGGAAGCCTTAACCCTCAATGTTGCCGGCCAAATTTCTTCGCGGACTGTAAGCGCCGATACCTTTAGTCCTTTACCTTTATTTGTTAGCAATAATCGGATGACTCGTTGTATTAATAATTTTACGATAGTTTTGTGAGTAGGATTTCATGGTAACAAATAAACATTTTGATAATTATTTAACAAGGTAAAAACAACTTTTATAAACGTCATTCGATTGGTTGTTGTAATGCTACAGTCGGCAAAAAGTGCTCTTTTACTGCCTAGGCATCAAAAATTGAATTTTGTGTCTTACACTATCAGTAAAGTGCAACTTTTAATCTCAATCGGCGAAAAATAATCTTGTCAAATACCACAAAAGGCCTGAAATTGTTTGGTTATATTACTCAAGCGTTCTGTACAACCGCTACTTAAGTCGTGTCCGTTTGATAGGAAATCACACAGACTTTGCCCTCGTAACTTTTTAACTGTCAAATTGACACTTTCTGCTATATTCTCAACAAGTTTAGACTTCTTATTGGGTTACTACCTGAAATCCTTATTTGACAGACATCTCCTACCGCGAATCACAACACAACTTAAGACTACTCACCCAAATCCAAAAAGTTAATAATTAATATAAAATGTTTAATGTCGTATAGTGTGGATATTATCCGTCATTTAGAATTCAACGTGTACAAAATGAAGGTAAAAGCAGTGCTGCTTACTTAAAAAACTATTTAAATAACCTCCGAAAACGTAGCGCAATAATGGGCCTTACAGCTACGTTTAAGCTCTTTACGAGTAACATTAGACCCTATCTATACACTTCTTTATGTTCTCGAGTGCCTTTCTCAATTCCACTTCTAAAGAAAACGTCATTAATTCTGTAGGGTGGTCCATAAGTAATGGGACACATACCAACATTTGTGAGGCCAGAATATTACGATTTACCTACGGTTACCTTAGTCCAAAAGTTAATATTTAAAGAGATACAGGGTGAAATTTTACTTTTAATTTTCGTCTGTAATTCCATAAGTTTGCGTCAAAGAACATTGGCTGTGCGCTACGTACATAGATACAAGGCGGATTATACAGGGTGTAAATTAATGTCATGCAGATATTTCAGAGGGTGATAGTACTCGGCAAAATAAGAAAAAAATGTTAATATACACATGATCAAAAACACGCCATTTTCGATATACAGGGTTGCGAAGTTTCAATTTTTTTTTCGTATTTTGCGTTTTTCTCCCAAATGTTTTGAGATAATTATTTGAAATTTAGTATAGCTACTATCTTTTCGAATCTCTACAATAAAATGTCAAAATCATCAGTTGCAGTATACAGGGTGTTACATTTCTTTGGGTTACCTACCATTTTACCTTCCGGAAATTTTTTTTTTGGAGCACTCTGTATAAATTAATATATCTTAATTGAATTCCCTTCTTTTCTCCAGATTTTTGGTTTTTTCATTATTCCCGTATCTGTTACCGTTTTCGAGTTATTTGAAAAAATAGCGATCAATACAAACCAATTGTAGTCATAATGAATTTTTTTTTGTTTTTTTTTTTGTAGCACCCTGTACACTGCAACTGATGATTTTTACATTTTATTGTAGAGATTCTAAAAGATAGTAGCTATACTAAATTTCAAATAATTATCTCAAAACGCAAAATATAAAAAAAAAAATTGAAACTTCGCCACCCTGTATATCGAAAATGGCGCGTTTTTGATCATGTGTATATTAACATTTTTTTCTTATTTTGTTGAGTACTATCACCCCTTGAAATATCTGCATGACAAGTAAAGTAATTCAGCGTGTAATATTTTTTTAAATCCAAAATCAAAAGATTATATCATAAATGTATGTGTAAAACAATCTCTTTTTAAACAAAATTACATTTACCCGTTTGAAAAAGTGGGTCTCACCTTTATTGTTAGTTTTAATATAATGAAAGCATTTCTGATTTCAAGAAAATTTAGAGTTAAATTTATGTTATTTATATTAATTAAAAAAAGGGTTTAATTACATTTTGCTAAATACTTTCCGCAATGAAATAAATAAGTTTTACGTTACAATAATTACTTTATTTGTTATCTAAATTAGATGTTCGATATTCGCCAGTGTCTCACTTCAGTCCCGCAAAATAAATTCCTTAGCAAACCTTCCGTGCAATAAATTTGAAAAGCTTTGATGAAGCAATTCATTTGATATTGATATTGATTTATATTTCGGGGCAGTAATTAACTCCTTCACCAAAATTTTAATCGATCGAAAACAGCTGACTAGTTATAGCGTGCCTACAGACAATTATTAAAAACTAATTGTTCAGCTTTCCAAAACAGCGACCGCATTCGTTATGTCTCGACAAATTTATTAAAATGTCAAGTTACAATCTTAAAATCAATCACAATAGCGGCTTGAATTATATATTTATTCCATTATTTTTAGTCTGGTAATAAGCGGAAACGAACAGTACTTCGTAAATGAGCAAAGATGAGGGCACAAAAAACAAGTAGTTTAATGAACCGCATAATTCATATAGAAATCGATTGTAGCATTAAATATTTATCCATGTAACTCTTATAACACTGGATCAAATGCTACAATAATTTACGAGGAACTAATACTGATTAGGCGGTGGTTTTGTGTAGGTTAGGTGAATTAATAAGGATGTGAAAATGGTAAAACGAACATGTGTTGTATCGTCAGCTATTTTCAGGGTAAATCTAGTGCATCGATTCTTGTTAAAAAATTTAGTCAAACTGCAATCTAATCAATATGTTTCATATTTCTTAATAACCATTTCAAATAATTTTTTGCCGTTTTTCATATATTTCACCTAATTTATAAAATTTAATAGCTTCTCATTTTTCATACTCATATTTTAGTAAACTGCCTTAAATATTATTTTAGAATGTCTGGATTCCTTTTGTATTTGTTATGATTTTTGCTTGTGCAAACCTAGAAAGTATTTATAAACTACAGACTCATCAATATCAAGCAACTTGTTAATCATAAAAATCTAAATGATGAAGGTTCTTGTAACCTATTAGCATATAAATGTACTAATTGGATGTGTCTAATTTAACTTGTCAGTGATGATAATTTCCCCCAGTAATGGATTGTTTTAATCTTTGGTTTTTGAAAGTTAGAGAGCGGGCAATAAATTCTTGTTGGGTTACAAACTTGAAATTAATACCTCAGCATTTCTGCTTCGAATTATTAATTCATAATAATGGAACTTGTATAAACCTTATGATTCCTTATTTAATTATTTCTTATTAGTATTAACTGTAATTGGTATGACTTAACAATATAATAAATTTGAGAGGACAGATACGGTCTCTAAATTATACCGACAAACTTATACAAGGCATTTTTCAGACAAAATGAGAACATTTTTATATAATCTACCTGTATCGTTTGCGCAGATCCGATCAATCAAAGCTTGCTTTAAAATTTCAAGAAGAAAGAGGCTAGTTTGAGCAATTATTGTAAAGTTCAACGTTTTTGATGTGTGTTGCCGTTATTTTGTTTGTGAATAGTGAATTACAACGTAGCAACTTGATTAACTTTTTTACTGGTAGCTTTTTTCAGTACCATTTAGTTTTTGTTTATTGACTCAAATATTATTTAACAAAAAATGGCAAGAGACAAAAACGTTTTCTTGTTGAATCTTGTAAAAACGGATGTGCATTGAACTTCGATTATTCTTACACACAAAAATTTTCCAAAATGTTACTTTTATACTTTCGGAGATGTTAAATTTTCTTGAAATTTTAGAGCAAACTGTGATTGGCCGTATCTCACGTAAATCAGGCAAAAATGCTAATCTTATCTGAAAACTGCTTTGTAGAAGTTTATCGGTAGAGTTTAAAGGCACTCGGTATATAATAGCATTTTCTGGTAAACGCTTTGTATAAGAAACATGAGGGAACTTTTTGTGTAGTAATGTCGCTTTTGGGGAAATTAACTTGGGCTTTTTAAATCCGTTAAAGATGAATTTTTGCAAGTTGTTCTACTAATTTTTGTAGTCTTTGAAAAGTCGACTTACCCTAGACATGAAAAATTTCCACTTAATCCAAATTTAAAAACTTGCTCTGGCTTTAACGTCTTTAAATTATTAGCGTGACTGAGTTACATTTTATATCTGGTGTTTCGGTGTTTCTAAATTGTTAACATCCCAGTGGGTTATGGTCTTAAGGACTTATTTCGTTAATAGAAGGAAGAATTGGAAGACCACCAAAACGATGGTGAGAAGACATACAATATGACCTAGAAATATTAGGAATTAACAATTTGAATCATTCAGTAAGAGATGGAACAAAATTGTCGAAGACGCCGATTCGAGGTTGTAGAGCCGTGGGAATTAAGTAAACAAGCATTCTAGTGAGCGATGCGTTGCTACTCATTAGACAACTAGACATATTAAACGTCAAGGTCTTTGTCTCAATAGATAGGCTGTAAATAATCTTCTTCATGCAAGCCACACTGGGAAAATTGCACGAATGAAGGTTCTGCGCCAATCTTAGTTTAGAAGTAATATTCTGTTCAAATAAGACGGAAAACTGATAAAAGATAACC
This sequence comes from Melanotus villosus, assembly GCA_963082815.1. NCBI lineage: Eukaryota > Metazoa > Arthropoda > Insecta > Coleoptera > Elateridae > Melanotus > Melanotus villosus. The sequence goes on from OY720420.1 coordinate 66,736,461, forward strand.
TTTGCCCAAGAAAATCGATCCAAAAGTTGGGCGCCTATGCCTCTGGTATGAAGGCTTACAGCACAAAATCAAAATTCAGCTGCTGCACAACTACTACAAAATGCTAAAATCCTACTTAATAGACAGGTACTTCATAGTAAAAATCAAGATTCCTACACATCCTTGGTTCCAATCGAATCAGAAGTACTCCAAGGGAGCGTCCTCGAGCTCATTCTGTACACAATATACACTGCAGATCTGCCTAAAACCAGACTAACTTCGATCGCCACTTTTGCTGACGATACTGGCAATATTTAGAGATACACGAATAGCCTCCCACAATCTACAGGCGCATCTAGATATAATTCAAAACTGGCTTAGATGTTGGCGCATAAAAGTTAACGAATCCAAATCAGTACAGGTTACTTTCACACAAAAAAGGACACCTGCCCACCAGTCCAATTAAATCACTGTGTCCTCCCTCAAAAGGAAGTAGTGAAATACCTAGGACGGCTTACTTGGCAGACACATCCTAAATAAACGTAAACAACTTGGTCTTCAATTTTCCAAAATGTACTGGCTAATACGTAGGATGTATCTCCCAAATGTCGTTAGAAAATAAAATCTGAAGCTAATCTGGACTTACGGGGTGCGACTGTGGAGCTTCGCTATCGAATCAAACGTAGCAATACTCCAAAGGTTTCAATCAAAATTTAAAGATCTATTATCAATACACCTTGGATTGTTCCAAACTCAGTATTACAACACAATCTTCCAGTAGAAACAGTGAAAGATGTCATAAAAACTATTAGCAGTAAATACCAAAGTCGTCTCTAAAATCATCCCAATATATTATGTTTGCCAGAGAACTACTTAATGTATCCAGTGGTAAAAGGCTAAAAAGATTTGATCCTTTGGATTTACCATATAGAGACTAGACACTACAGAGGTGTGAAAATTATTAGACTCAGCCAATTGTTGAACTTTAAAGGCATAAGGCATAACTGTCTTTTGAGTGAAGGAACATATATTATCAACGAGAAATCGCAGCGAAACTCAAAATTTCACAAAAATATGTCATTGTTTCTATCAAAGAAGGGAAGACTCTTGGCCGAAAACCCAAAATAACCCCTAGAATGAACATGAAACTTGTACAGATTCGAAAATCCAACGGGAAAGCAACAAGCACGGACGTTTCGAACATTCTAAAAACGTATGGAGTGGAAGTAACAGCGTCTCTTATTCGCAAATGGCTTTGTGCAGGTAGTCTTCCAGCTCGAAGGCCACGCCAAAAGGCCAAACTTACGCCAGCAATGACTAAAAGAGATTGATGCGGGCCAAAGTTCAAGAAATGATTGGAGCAAAGTGAGTCACTTTTATTTTCTGAAGAAACTAATGAAGTGTTTCACAATTTTGCTTTCTGTTCCTCTAATGTTCTTGTTCTTTCCAAAATCCTTTTTAGGTTGTGTTTTCTGATGAGTTCATTTTCTCAATTGGTCAATATGTCCGCAGATCACAAGAAGACGAATTTCACCCTCAGTGTATCATTCAGACAGTGAAGCATTCAACTTCAGTTATGGTTTGGAGTTGCATTTCACTTCCAGGAACTGGTAGACTATACATTGTAGAAGGTACGATGCAGTTATGGTTTGGAGTTCCATGTCACTTCAAGGAACTGGTAGACTATACATTGTAGAAGGTACGATGAGACAGGAATAATACAAAAATGTCCTTCAAAATCGTCTTTTCCCTCAACCGAGAAATTGATTTCCGGCGGGTGATGCCTCCTTATCATAAAGCAAGATCCATCATGAATTTCTTGGCAGAAAACGAAGTGGAAGTTCTTCCTTTACCAAGGAATAGCCCAGATGTTAACCCTCTGGGCCATGCACGAGTCGATAGGGTGTTATAAAAGAGTTTAATGCGTCAATTGTGGCAAAAAATGCTGCGAATTTGTGCTTGTTTCGAATGCGAGTTAAGCAATTTTGTTACAATAAATTCTAGAGGCCAAATTTTTAAGGCATTGGCCGTGTGACATAAAAAATCGATAATATTCTTATTGTGTGAAAAATGTGCCTCCTCTCGAAGCCGAATTTTTATTGTGTGGTTCCTTTTAAAAACAAATTTCAAATTCGACACATTTTCGAATCCATGCCAATCCTAATTATAATACGAAAAATTATATTGCAATTTTTAATACTTAAAATATCCATAAAAAATAAATGGGAAATTCTCTCTGCTTTTGACTCTTAAAAAGTTCTAAAACATTCTAATAGATCATATAAAGGGACGACCTAAATTCTATCTTATTCAAGCATCTCTTGTTATTGATCAAATGCTCAACTGTAATAGTTTTGCAGCACTCATAAGCTCCTTACCATTCGGAGTGCAAAATGCATTTTCCAAGTGAACTTTACGCTGCAGTATAATAATGCAGTTGTGCTTGATACATATAACACCGGATTTTTTACGTGCTCATCCCTCTATAAAGTAGTTTTATAGTATTTCAGTCATAAACGAGATGTCAAATAAAAGAAAAGACATGTAATCAGGTTTTCCTTTTATTTTATTTATATACGAGAAATTGGAAAAGAAAACTTCAAGCTAGTAAGGCAAACGAAGCATGCATTTTTAAGGGGTTTCTGTCCAAAAAAGTCGAGGTTTATAAGGAAGTAAAAAATGGGCTTAAAAATTCAGGTGATGCTGTCAGTTGGATTATTGATTCACCTGTTGTAACACAATCTTTTTAAATTTGGAAGAATAATTGTATTAAAAGAACATTTAATTTAGTTAGGTTATTTTTGCACGCCGATATAACTCCGAACTTCCTTTTGATTTGGGGAGTTTGTAAGTCCTTTTAAGCAGGCCATCTTTCAGGATATTAGCCCAGATTTCCTTGTAGCTTTAATTGAAATTATTCTGGCATAGAAAAACTCTTTTACCGAAATTACTGAACGCTTCAAAAAATACAGATGATTAAAATTAATGCCCTGGTTTTTCAGAACTTTATTAAAATATACTGGAATTAATTTGTGCGTAAATTTGTGAGGGACAGTACTGAGGAATTAAACAAGACAATTTTTTTTATTATTATTATTTTGTATTTCGGAGTTACTTCCTTGTTTCTGTGTTAAAATAAAAATGCAGTACATGAATGCTTTCAATTTTTTTTTTACATATAATTAACTGTTTTTATGGAAATTTAAGTTTCCCCAACAAATTTAAGAAGTTTTGAAAGCTGTTTAAACATTTTAAATTGCTAAAAGTACTTTTACATGTTTATTAAAATAGTAAAATCTTTAAAAAACCTAAACTACTTGTAGCCAAGTAAAAAACCTCCAACGCGGTTAGATTGTTTTTTCAATTTTAAAATCCAAATACTATTTGTTTTTATATTAAAAGGCATTAAGATTGTATACCTAATTATTTATCGGTAATGAATAATAAATTGTGTTTGTTATTTAGAATTTAGAGGTGAAAATTATATAGGTAATAAATTTGCGACAGAATCCTCATACTAAAGTCATTGTTGTTATTTTTTAAATACTTTAAAGTTTAAAATTTGGATTTTTTACAACAAATTTTATTTTGAAAATTGCCGTATTTATATAGTTCGTTGCACGTAGACATACGTTTTAAGATTTTTAAATGATAAACTTTAAATTTTTATATTTGAACCTTAGTTCTAAAGGTGTGACATTGACTGTAAGTGTTTAGTTTCTTTAAATTTCATTTTTAAATTACCACAAATGTCAAAAAAAAACAGGTAATCAAAGGAAGTTTAAAGTTTACTATTTGCCTGATATTTCGCTACGAATAACTCAATTTCCTTTCAAGACTGCTTGAACTTTAAGCTTTTTATCTTGGAATTAAATTCTTAATTTTTACTACCTTTCTTATAAAATTTGTTCTTTGAGTTTTAAAGCTAAAAGCGCGACATTTTTTAATTTTCTTATTTGAAATATTTAAATGTTGGAAAGTACCCTTCAAAATTTAATTTTGCTTTGTGTTGAACACGACTTTTAAATTTTAGGATTCAGATTAGCTGAGTTTAACGTTACGTGTTTTTTATAAAAATGTAAATTTATTAATAAATTGTTGTAGCATTTCATCATAAAATATGAATTAATCAGTATATTTTTAGGCACAACACTACAAAATGTACGTTTAAAATAACTTAGACTGTAAGTTTCAGGATCGAAATAGAACTTTTTTTAGTTTAAAAACTGTATTTAACTTTTTGCATGCGTGCTTAATTTTAATACAAAATCTCTTTTCTGCATTTGTGAATTTAAGGTCTCTTAAATATTTTCTAGGGGCCTTAAAAGAGGCTCCAAAGCTAGACACCCTAAGGGTAAAAGAGGTGAAGATTAAGTAAAGTAAAGTAAGTAATTATTTTTTAAACGTTTTTTTCTTGTAACATATAAATTTGACATTGAAGCAATGCCCTTTAAGAATATAGCAACTTCATACCAAAAAACATATGAGATAATCAAGAAGTGGACAAAGTACTTTTAAAAAATATAACAAACCTAAAGAATATGTAACTTAAAATGAGGAATATATGGAGAAAAATATGGTGATAAGGGAATGTATATCATTACAGAATCAACTACCTGAATTAAATAAGATGATAACATGATAAGAAACTTAAGGGTCGGTTTCAGTAGTTTACAGGTGTAACAGGTTCCCTTTTAAATCAAAGGTCGTAGATCGGTTGGAAAAAATGCGAAACATTTGGCATCATCAATATCCCTATCAGAGGTGAAAATCTCTTGAATTTGGTAAAATTCTGTTAGAGTGGAGTGCTAAGTGATTATGGCAATCGACTTGCGATAAGATCGCTGGCACCTAGAAGCCGCCTAGGCCTTACCCAACAAATAATCAAACAAACAAAAATCTAAAGACAATAAAAGCGGTTGAACCATGAAATATAAGTATGTATACAGCACTTTCCGAAGACCTATGGTTTTTTGCTGGTGCGTTAGCAGTATGAGTGTTTAAATGCGGTGGAAAAGAGCTCTGCAGGGTAGTACATAAACTCATTCTCATAGTTCACATATTTATAAGAAGATAGGATACCTCAGTCATACAACTATGCAGTTACATGTCCCATATTGAAGAAAGGTTATAGAAAATTATGGAAAAAATTGCATAACAATAGCGTTATTGAACATGTGAGAGAATACCAACGCATTATCCATTATAGGCTACAACCTAGAGCCCACAGATCCGAAAAGTCGTTTTATAATTTAATTCGACAACGGAATAATTGTTTAAGTTTTAATATTATAATTCATATAATATAATATAAAACCAGCGTCGTTTAATTATACATTAGCCTAGAACCTAAGCATTAGCCCATCTCTGAGTGCTAGAAAAGTTATTTGTATTACGAAAAACATCAGCAGAAAGTTACAAGTAGTTACAAGAAAAAAACGAACATACCATATACTCGTAGCATCAAACATATTTATATCAAAAAGAAGAAGCTACTACAGGCACAAGGAATGACGGAATTGGGCATGTCGATAAAATTAGTTCGATTATAGTCCCTCTTAACCTTAGAAAGTAGTACAGGCTCACATAGAACATGTTTTTCCTGGTTCAATTTTATTTTTCTCAATGGTAGTATTCTTTCTTAACAAAACAGTATTGTCAGTTTTATTACGCGTACAATTTTGCGTGGTTTTGGAGGTCTCCTGATACTACTGGATGCAATATGGCATTGTTATTCTTCACAAAACCTGTACTTGTTTCTAAAGTTGAAACGTTGAACAGAATAGAACAACACAGTACGAATAGTAAGTAGTCTATGAAAATTCAAGTTAAAAGTGGATTAAGACAAAGAGATCTATTTTCTTCCACACTGTTTATAGCATAATATCGCATTAGGAAAAGTTACCAGAGATGCCAATATAAACGGAAAGGCGTTATAACATCACAGGAGACAAGGCATGAGAAGAACTAAAAAATGTAGTTATCAAGCGGGTACCTGAAAGAATGAGGTTACAAATCAACGAAAAACAAAACATACATAGCGAGGTTCGACGAGAAGTACCATGGGAAGGATGGTTAAACAAGATATATACTTAATAATAACCTGGTAAAATTTGAAAACGCCATAGAAAACACCTTCCTGGGAAAAAAGAAATACCAAAACATATTAAAGTAGAGGCAGTGAAAACAGTGGCGATTCCAGCTCCAGTTTATGGAAGCGAATCGTGGACGGTCACAGAAAAACAGATTGACAAGCACAGAAATGAGGCTCTGGAGATCAATGGAAGGGAAAACAGGGCAAGACAGGATCAGAAATACAACATACAGAGAACAAATGAACATAAAGGTAGTAGAAGTCGTGATACAAAAAAGGCAACATCCTAGTTGCTAGGTCATGCACATATGCACATAGAATGGGAGATGACAGAATGGCGAAGCAAACTTTCAAAGCAAAATCAGAAGGAACGAACAGGGTGTGAAGATCAAGGAAAACGTGGGCAAAAATAGCAGCGGAACAGAAAGGGCTAGAATGTAATACAGCAAGATAGAAAGCGCAAAACTGAAAAGGATGGAAAGAGTGGTGCCAAAAAACTCCAGGAGAAGACGGATGGCAATCAATCGGCACCAAGCCTAACACCTAACGGTAAAAAGGCCCAAGATTACGTATGTATGTAAAATTTAAAAAGACAGATTCACCTACTTAGGAACGTCAATCATCAAACAACTGCAAATTTCTGAATAAAATTTATCTCGCAACCCCTTAGAGCCTCTGAATACGTAACACATATAGGTAAACCTTGGGAGTAATATGGACAGTTGCCTATTCGGAATGAGTAAAGTATTACGGGATAAAATGGGCACCCTGAATATTATTAGATAACCATGATGTTCAATAGTAAAGTCTCGAGTACGATAAACACAATATTAGCTAACCATAGACACAAATTGTAGCGTTCCTCATAAACCCATACTTCATCTCGCAGTTTTGAACGCGAGTAAAAACGCCAAACGAAAAAGTGTGTGTGCATGTATGAAAAATGCCACTTTTTAACGGTGTTTGGCACATACTGTTGGAACGTTGCAATTTTTGAAGAGATTTTGAGTGACGTGTTAGAATTAATAGAGATCGCTATTGTAAAGGTGCGGTGAATATAAGATATCTCTACAAATAACAATAAGAAAAGAGTTGCTATTGTATCCTTGGTAAACAACAATAAATCATAGTACCATAAACTGGGAACTTAATTTTATCCGGAATATTCCGGATATCTTTGAATTTTCAACCTTTTTTTGTTTTTTTCTAAATGAACCTCCAATAGGTTGTATTTTTTTTTTGAAACGCCATCGTGATCAGCCTTCATACTATATTTTTTGGCCACTTCTATTAATGCGTCGTATCCCAAGTTTTTCAAATTTCTATTTGTATAATCTTTTGACTTCACCCTCCATAAAGCTGGATGCTGTCTATATATCTCTATAAACTCTGTTATAAATTCCTTATTCATTTTCCGCCTATATAATTTTACGAGTAGAACTATAAACTTGTAAAATTTAAGCGTTTATGTACGCACGACAGGAAAACTCACTTTATAAAGTGTGTCGCGAATAAAATTGGCGTGTACCGATGCACATACACAGACGTTCATAACTGCAGGAAAAAACGTGTGTCTATGGCTAGCTATATTCATAAAACGACATTCAAACCAGTGGAAACTTAAGTGTGGGAAATATTGTATGTCGAAAACTCAAAGAATAACATTATTTGACGTTTGGAATATTTTAGAAAAAAATGTATGAAATTCCAAAGACGCAAATGTGAGATTGGGAAAAGAAACAACCAGTAGCTTAGACATTGTACGGATACCTGGTCATTACAAGAACAATTAGGACACAGAGAATACGATAAATGAACCATATTATGAAAATGGCAGAAGAATAGCTACCGAGGAAAATGATAATTAGTGAGTTAATTAGGTTTAAGAGAAAAGGAAGGCCAACATAAGATGGAAGAAAGGAGTCGAACAAGCTATACAACAACATAGCTACATAACAAAATGGAAAGAGAATCGTAATTAAGAAAATGTGTCAGAAAATCGTATACAAAGCCAAGGAGGCCTGTAGAATTATTATACAAGGTGGTCTTTAAGTAAAGGGGGTACAGAGCAATAATATAGAGAACGTTTGTTCCCCTTGCATAAGAAGCTTAAAACAGTGTAATAACACAGCAGGAAATTTAAAAGGTTGAAACGGTTAATTTCTAATGAATACGTAAAGCAAATTACAAAGGTGAAAAGAATAAATACATTTGAGAGTTGTTTTAGAATAAGAGGAGTTTAAGTAATAATATTGGTAATGAGACACTTGGATCACATATTACTAAATATGGAACAAAACTGAAAAATTACAAGATCCAGATGCAAGAACATTTGAAACACTAAAACTTTTAAAAATAAACAAGTTCTAACATGTCTGTTTAACGCCACATTTAACACTGAAATTATATCAACTGATTGGTTTAACTTACAATTATAACCATCTCAAATAAAAACGAGGTCTCAAGATGTAGAGATTACCGTACTGTTATAAGAACTAAGGGATCAAGATTGGCAAAATCAGTTCGGTTTCCAAAATAGCGTAAGAAGTCGTGTAGTACTATTTGGTGATCAAGTCCTAATACAATGCTGCCGAGATGTTATTTATATATTTTTTTTCTAATAGAATTTGAAAAGGCACTTGATAAAGTCAAACATGCTGAAATATTAACAACTGGGGCTGGTATAATACCTAATTTATACTGGCATTAGAAAGCTACGTTTAGGACAGAAAATTTATTAACAGGTGAAGTGTAAATAAAAAGAGATGTAGGCCAAGAATGTGTTCTTTCATGATTGCTTTTCAACTATTTGGGGAAGACATTCTAAGAATCGCTACATCGATGCTTGCACAAAATTAGTTGGGGCGAACGAAAAGTACTTACTAGAATGAATGAAAAGACAGAAATCGTTAAAACTATCAAATTGAGACAATTAGGCCTTGGACATACGAGGCGTTTTGGTGACGAATCGGCCGACGATTCGTCCGACGCTACAGTATTTTTCATCTAGCATTTGGGTTGACGTCAACTTTCCCCGTCCAAAAACTGTCTGTTTAGACACGCATTCGTGCGCATTAGGTAATGAAAACCTAGTTTAGAAAGAGATGAAGTATAGAGTATAGTTGGATTGTGAATTTATCAACGCAGTGTTGATAAATTCACAATCCAACTGACGACACAACCCAAATCCTAGGTGAAAAATACTGTACGTGTGTAGCGCCGTGTGTACGGTTCAACTTATCAACGAATCGTAGGCCGATTCGTCACAAACCGCCTCGTGTGTCCTTGGCCTTAGAGTACCTAAAACAATGGCTTTGTCGAACTAGTGTATAGCTCAGTATAACTTTTTGTGTAAACAAATTTATAATCGAAAATATGGTAGCTAACAGAATCGCCATTGTTCGATAGCTACAGTATACAGGGTGGCCCTAAAATATCTGTTCAAAACGCTATGCCATATTCTTGAAACTAAAATAGAACGAGTTAGCCAAACTTCTTTTTTCATTTAGCCTTTTCTTGCATCCAACTTTGGACATAGACATTTTTCTGAAGACCTTTGACGTTCAATATTGTCTTAATGAGGTATTAGATAGAGGTAAAAGTTTAATAAATGGTCCTATTTTGGGCCATCAATATGTGGGTGCGTTTTGTACAGGCCTTTTAGAGACATCCTGTACCTACTGTACAGAAACGTTTAGGTGTAATGAAGGGTGCCAACCTCAGGTCGCACTCTAAGATAATGACGCCAAAGGCATCAAGAGAAACCCCTGAAAACAGCAGACAACTTCTGAGAGAATAAGAATTCATATCATAGGAACGGATTATTTGAAAGAGGAAATCTAACAATTAATAATTGCAGTTGTTAATACATTTGGTTTGATCCAGTGGAACATTTGACTTGATTAGCCCCTTCAGTTGTTCCAAAGTATTTTCAAAATATATCCTTCGACGTCTCGAGCGTCATAAAAATGTGCCAGTCGAATTCAAATGTACTTCGTACAATTTAGAAATATGCAAATTGTTATTATTAATATATTAGTTTTAACCGTAAACTTGAATTTTCATACTAATAATCATATGAAGCAATTTACTCTTAAAAAGACAATTTTCAAAACTATGACACACAACAAAATATTTAAACATTAAGCTATAGTTTTCAATTTGTTTTTCTTTTCTTATAAACTACACTAGCAACAGCTATCGTTAAAACATTCTGCATTCTCTGATAGCCTTTATCAAGTTAGGTGTTGTATCGAAACTTCCGCTATTGCATTTAATCTGTATGCTAATTAGGTTCAAAATTCAGTAGGTTGGTCAAGGTCTTTCTGGGTCACAAACATTGTGTTACAAACCATTAAAAATCCAAATTTCAAACATTTTGCTAACAATGTGCAAAAAAGGACAGTTTTCGTACTGTGTGCAAATAAGGCTAATTTTAAAGTTATATTTGCACGCCGGAACAGCAAACGGATATGAAAGTAAATAAAGTGTTGGATTTGCCAGAAGGGCATGAGTTTCTAAAACTCTTAGTGGCATAGGGTTTTTCAATATAGCACTCTGAAAGGACCGACCTCCGATATAATCGCCACAGGAGAAAAATCGAACCCGATTGATAGAAAGCGTAACTAAAGTGCTGTCAAAGGAATAGACATATTTCCTTTTAAAAAACCGACAAGAGGATACAGTTTATAATAAGGAAGGAAGGAAAAGATTTCACGTTATTTGTTATTTGCCTTCGTTGTAAATTTCCTTCGTTGTCGTGAAAATTCATTTTAGTATCGATTAAAAAATGTTTCGTAAATGAATGAAAGATGAAACAAAGAGATTGCATACAAAACTAAACCGAAGTTTCGCGAATAGCACAACTGATTCATTGATATGTCGAAACAAAGCTGAATAGAGAGGGGAACAAAGCATTTCATGGCGCCTAAAGTTCAAGCTGAAAAGCCCTGGTGTAAATTATATTTTCGGTTTTACTCAAAACGTATTGTGTTCTTTTTATTTTATTTTCTGTAGACTACAGGTAAAAAGTACGACACGTGAAGGTGAAGGTGAAACGTAATTATTGTTTTATTGAACTTCTACATAACTCTTTAGTTTAATAAGTGCTTTCAAATACTTACAAAACGGACCTCTATAATTTAACTGTCTGTTGGGGTTTATTAACGTTTTAAATAAGGTTCTTAACTTGTATATTTCGTTTTTTATTCCTTTTGGTAGGAATTTATCAATGCATTTATTTAAGAATAGTACCAATTACCGAAATAAAAAAAAAGGTTAAATTGCCGACAAAGATCTACGGTTAATTGAAATTTGTCAATAATATGATCTAAAAGGAAAAAGGTTACTTTTTATCGCTTACAAGATTTGATAGTGATTTGTTAATTCAGAGCGATCATATGATACCAATTTAGTGATATTATTTTAAAGGACAAATTTAAAGGATACGCTTCCTTGAGTATACATTTTTGACTATGAATACATACTATGGACTACTACAGAATTATTTATGGCACCACGCACGTGATGTGATGTTGGTACTACAATTTTATAGCAAACAGTATTTGTTTCTAAAATATATAGTACATAAAACCAAAGACTTGATTATATTACCAAAAGTTATTTCTGTTGCAAACAACTTTTTAAATTGGAGTTTTCCAAAGTAATTTTAAGCGTCCACCTTTCTGAAAAATCTAAAAAAACTGGAAAAGTCAAGAATATTTATATATAGGCCCCGAAGGCCAAGCAATTGCGATAAAAAGCACGGAAGTCATTTGATCAGCTTAAACTTAAATACAAAGTGCTGGTCATACAGTTCTCGTTGTAGGTATAATACTTATAGAACTGAAAATAATACGAAATTTCGACAAATAATACCGAAGATCGACTTAATTACACATCTAGTAAAAGAAAACTTTTAATGTAAATCTAACGAAATGAGTCACACAAAATTGTGATTTTCGGCATTAGAAAGCATTTGAGAGCCATTAACTTTCTAAATATGATGGGAACTATCATTTATTCTAATTGGGTATCTTGATTTTACGCCTTATCAGTAATTTTAAATTAGAGCGGTAGCTTCAAACCAATTATGATCTTGCTCTATGATTAGTCGTAAAATTTAACAAAACAATATTTCTTTTCTCAAGGCCTTTGTTAATTGAGATCTACGTATTTTACAAATGTTTCATAAAAGTTTGCCTTTTTGCTAACAAGTACAGAGTTGTTTCGCTGTGTTTTGGATTACAACGATTTGAAAAAATAATGAATTTTTTTTAATTCCTACCTCGCCCAGCTCAAAAAAGGTGGCGATTTTACGTAAATAAATATTTTATTTCCTAAGTTTTACTCGTATTCTTTTACATAATTATTAACTATTTCTAAAGGAACGTTAACTTCACGTTAAACTACACAATAAATCGTTTTGAGTTGCATTTTTAATAATCAAAATAAAGTTTATTTTTTCTTCAAAGGCTTTGAACGCCAAAATATTTTTATAGAATCTACATAAATGGAAAGGACAGTTTTTGAAATGTATGTTTCTAAATCTAAATAAAAGTAAAAACTTGAATATAATATAACCTTTGTACAAAAACACAGAAGAGCTGTAAAGCAATAAGTTTACTATATTATTAATTTAGATTTCAAGTTTAAAAGTAGAGGTTTTGAATAATTTTTATACTTAGAATTCCAACCTCTAAATTTGCGATGCCATTTTTTAAACTCAGGATTCTGACTTATAAATTTTAGAAGTTTTAAACTCGTTATATTTACAAAGTGAAGCCTTGAGCTTAAAAGTCAGAATTTATACGGGAAAAGACAATTGTGTTGAATAGCTTCCGCGCTATATTTTCATTATTCTGATGTTTAAGCTTGCGGATAAAATAATAATAGAAAACGTTCTATAACCATTTAGCTTTTACGTTTCGAGTATTTTTATGCTTTAGTCGTTATATTAAATTATCTTCGATTATTAAAAAAAAAAGAATTTTTTTAACTAAAAGTGAAGATATTTTTTAATTTTAAAAGTTGGAATGTACTGGCAGATCAAATTCTAGGTAAATTCCATGACATTTCACCTGAATTTTAAGTGAATTCCACGAAATTCTATTTCTAGCCATATTTCTTCTACAGTTTATTCTTTGTTCTTACATTCGTTATTATCATTATTTCAATTCCCTTCCATAGTTTAACTTCTTATTTTTCACTCGTGGGGAATTTGTTGAAATTTCAAGAAACCCAATTGATACCTAGAAATTTCTATAAACTCTGGGAAATTTCAATGAATTTTATGAAATTTCAAAAAAGCTTAAGGATTGTCATCGACGAAACTATGAAATCTCAGGAAAAGTATTCGTTTTTTTCCATCCCTTTTCATGGTTTAGTTTCCCTTATGTTGCTCTCATAAGTACTTAAAATTCTAAGAAGCTAAATCGATTCCAACTCAGGAAAATTTAATTTAATTTTAAGAAATTTCAAAAAACTTTATGGAACTTCCTAGATGAAGTTTTATGAAACCCCATGAAATGTCACAGAATTTCAGATTTCCTTGCACTATTATGAAACCTCCGCAACTTTCAAGAAATACAAGAAATTAAAATTTTGTTAAATATGGAATTCCATTAGACTCCATGCAATTTCAATTTACTCCACAGAAATTTTCAAAATACTCACGTGGACTCTAGTTGGAAATCACATAGAATGGCTTAATAACCCCACGGGATTTCAAAAAGTTCAGTGCAATTCCAATAAATTAATAGAAACAGATTCCAAGAAATTCTGCAAAATTCCGTGGAATTCCGCGGAAATGTTGGAATTTTTTTAAATATTAGGGAACTTTAGTAAATTCTGTGGAATGTAAGAAATTTTAAAGAATTCCCTTAAATTATTCAAAGGTCTCTAATTGAATGCCATGACTCTCAAGAAAATTCTATTAAATTCATGCGATTGTTGTGAAATTCTGAGAAAATCCACAAAATAGTATAAATCCAAAAAATTAAACAAATTTTTTAAAACAAATGAGGCTCTACGCGTGCAATGCACAACCCGGCCCGCCTCTGCGAATTACGAAGTTGGTGCGCCGTTTATACCTACATACTGCACTACGTGTAGAGTGTAAATATGTGTAAGACCTTGTTACTCTACCTCCTAGGTCTGTATTCGGAGAAAAACGTCGTTAATTAGGTGTCCAAAACGACGAATGGTCACCAGGGGGATTTGAGCCAAGGACTAGCGCAACGCTAGCCTGACGCTCTACCACTGCGGCATCCTGGTCACGGTATAATTATATAGGACAACCAAAAAGTAAAACATTCGCGGGAGGTCTTGAAGAAAAATTGCATGCTGTAGATTAACTCGTTTTGTACCACATGGCATCTTGAACTCGATATTTGGCTATGTACAGTATAAATTAAGAAGAAATTAAAAATAATTGTTTTCAGGGGCTTTCTGCAAATAGATTACTTTTTGCTCTGTTTGTGCAATTTAACAATGGCAAATTCCAAACAGCGGTCATAAGACTTGAACAAACATCAAATAAACAACTCAGATTTAGTACATATTATAAAGCACAAAACAAATACATAAAAAATCTCGATGTACTAAAAATTAGAATAGTATTTTGAATTAAATACATAAATTTGAAGATGTAATGCAAATGCAAATTTAAAAAAATAAATACCATTACATTGTATTAAGGGTGGGTTTTAGTAGCATGTTTACGGATTGAAAATTGTGTAATTTTAAAATAACGGTACGGTTAAATAATGACAGTTGAAAAGAAGGACGGGTATGAATTTAAATTTTTGGACCTTTCCTTCATACGCAACAAGGCCGGAACGACCAATTTTAATATAGTAATTAAATTATAACCTATTATGTAAAACTTACGAAAAGAGACTCACACAGGACATCCATAAAAAATGTTTTGATTTTCGCATGTCGCGGGGTGGGTTTCAATATTATCTTCCTATGCATGTATCGACCTTTTTGCAAATTTGTATAATTTTGGCGTAATCTTTATTTGACTTCAGAAAAAAATGCTTATAATTTTTTAAAAAGTGATTGAAGATAGGCAACCCAACATTCACGGACTCTGTTCATTACTTTCAATGTTTACAAAGAGGTTTAAGGGATTAAAAATCGGTATTTGCAAATACTTATACTGAATTTTGAAGTTTTGCTAGGTAGAAGCAATACTAGAAGATCAAATTAATCTTTTCTTGGCTGTTTTTAAGTTAGGCAACCCAAAATACTTAAAAACGAAAAATATCTTAACTAAAACCACAGAGCAGATATTAATATCTGCTCTGTGCTAAAACCTACCCTTAATTTTAAAACTGCGTTACGACAGTGCGATGCCAATGTACAACTTTTGTTAAATTCGATTTGTCTTATAAGAGCCTACTATTTAATAAAATCAATGTTAACTAAGCCTTTGAAACCAAACTAGGATAATGGCATAAGTAGACGCCGCTGAATTTCATTGCCAATATAATGGAACATAGCCTACTATGGTCTAAAAACATTGCGATTGCATTACACATATAAATAATTTTTTGAGGTTTGAAGTTTGAATAATATTTGACAATTTTATAGAAATGCATTTTGCCCTAAAAATTAAATTAAATTAAATATTAAAGCCTTAAAAACGAATTAACTTTCTTTATCAACGTTGGACGTATGATAACAGCATCCGATAAGAAGTATTCTTAAAAAGTGAAAAAAAAAATAGAAAGCTCATATTAGCATGTTTTAAAATGAAAGGACCAAAAAGTAATTTAACAATAATTTTCTAAATTGCTTTCGAGATAACTACATATTATTTCTTCCAAGTATCTACTATTTGCAATGCATTTTTAAAAGTTCTGATACTAATTCATGGAAACTTTATTTAAGATTAACATTATTTGATCAACTACAGTATTTTTCATCTAGCATTTGGGTTGTGACGTCAACTTGCTCCGCCCAAAAACTGTATGGGTAGACACGCGTTCGTGCGCTGTAGGTAATGAAAACCTAGTTTAGAAAGAGATGAAGTATAGTTGGATTGTGAATTTATAATCAGCGCGTTGACGTCACAACCCAAATCCTAGGTGAAATAGGCTGTATTATAAATTCCAAAGCATTTGCACATGTTTTTTTTTTTAAATAAATTCTAACAAATATATTTTTTCAATGCCGATTTGATAAATTATATTTACCATATGACATTTGATCGTGTATCAAGCAGGTAGCTTGATTTTACCATTTGTTTGTTGACCGTCATGACGGTAGGGAATTAAATGTCAATTTACCTCCCTAGGGAAGTAACAACTATATGTATTAAGTATAGGCAACCGTTGCTTATGTTTTGATTTTTTTTTTGTAAAAATTAAAGTCAAATTATGATATATGAAAAATTGTTTAAAATAGACAGTGTTGTGTACTACAGAATACACAACATGATTCTGGTTTGTTTAATTGCAAGCTATTCATTTCGTTCCAACTTTAATCTTCCAAACTCAGCATAGTGAACTTCACTTACCTCTATTGCTACGAAAATAATCTTTTCTTTTGTTAACAGGGTTATTTTTAATGGACTTTTATCAAAGTTTCTAATTTCTACTGATAATAAAACATTAATAAAGCGAATGAAACGTGATACTGCAAAGGCTTTTTTTGAACTAAATAAAACTAATGGGGCAAAAAAACACACAGTGTTTTGGAAAGTGTAAATTTTGAGTTTATCTAGAAAAAGAAAATTAAAATGGAAATACAGAAGAAAGTTTAAAACTCGAGCATTTCAATACCATCACAACACTGCCATAAATTACCGCAAATGCATTAAGATGTTTTTGATGATACTGTATTTTAATGGTTGTCATTTTTCATATTGATAGCTTAATACATTTTTTTTTATAATATTTTCACATAGGTACTTTTCATGCTTTCAATATTCAACACCACATAATCAAAATCTATTGACGCTAGACTAATGTTTGATAATTCCTGTACAGCAATGCTATTTATAAACTAAACAAATGAATAGCACTATAAAATCTCAAAATATCAATTCTAGAGTGTATGTGTAACTAAGAATCGAAATGTAATTATGAACATTAAAACGTTATACACGCTAAGATTATGAACGAACTTTATTAAGAAAATTAAGTGGTTTCTCGTTAATTTGTGTGAAATAACTCAACTTCGTTATTTTCCGCCTGCCTTCATATATTTCGGTTGCAAAATAATAAACTGTAAGTTCGGTATTAACTTTCCGTTTAGATTAAGATAGTAATTAATTATGAGCCATAAAAGTTCCTTGCAGGCTACCATTTGATTATTTATTAAAAGATTTCTTACCATCGCCGTCGCGAACAGTTGCCCTAAGCAGTAAATCTTCCCCTAACTGTACCGCACTCCCTGGTGTAATAATCTGCGTAAAATCGTTGTTTCCTGGTGCTCTTCGAAATAAACCCACTTGACTTTCAAAATTTCGCTGTACTCCCCCGGAAGCTACAGTGGAAGCCGAACGTCCCTGACTTTCAACGTAAATATTATTAGGTAATATTTTCTTGAGGTCTGATGGAACTTACATAATCTGAGGGTTGAGTCTTAAATGTTTCGTGTGTGACACAACACGTTCCTGAGGGCGACATTGTAAAGTTATCAAGCTGTCTTCAGGAAGCCGTAACCCTCGCACCGAGGGTAATCGTAGTGGAACACATAAATTTAACTGGTCGGCTCCTGAACAATAACGCACACCGCACTGAACCATTTGGTTACCGTTTAAATCAATCCGGAAGGTATCACCGGAACCGAAAACACAATCACTCCGTGAATTTTCAATGACGGGCGCAACATCCACAAATTGGGAAGTTCGAACTACCGATCGAAAAAATCGCCGCGAGGTTGTATCCAAACAACTCATATTGAACACTCGGAATTGTACGGGATTATTGTTTAAATTCGGGGCCCCATAGAGGCCCGGTGGTGGTACCGGCGGTAAATATTGGTCTTGAGGAGGATTTGGAGGTAATGGAAAAGTATCATCGGTCGGTATAGGATCGAATTGAGCTGGAGGTCCTAAGGGTGGATAAACAGGAGGTGGCAGGTACGTAGGAATGCTGGGGATGGGAGGAATGAGTTCGTCTTGAAACGGGGGGAAACTTATGTTAGGGCGTATTGGTAGTTCATAAAGTCCGCTTGGAATTTGAGGGGTCGTTGGTTCGTCAAATTGGGGTGGAGGATTAGGGAGAGGAAGTGGGTAATTATACCCCGATGGTACATCGTTAACAGGAGGGTCATAACTAGAACCGTAATCGCGCCCTCGAATTTTATGTTTTTTATTTGTTAAATCTCCAGCGAACACTAACGGAAAAATCGTGCAAAACGCGAGGATGTGTTGCATTTTGTCTTCTGAGGAACTTAACTAAAAAATGGTGCGTTTATGGGTTTATATAGTGCCTAAAAACCTGGTCGTTGTCACATCGTGACCCACGCTTTTAATGCTATATGTTTCCGTCAAATTCTACAGTGGGACATATAGATTAATACCTCATCAGATATCGGTGTGAATGAAGAAATAACGGAGCTACTGTATGTGGTCTAAAAGTGCTTTAGGTTTTTGGAACAACATCGCTGCAATGTTGTTACGAAGAAACGTGCATAATGGATTTGGTCGATGTCACTCAGAAAGAGAAATTGATGTACAAGTGATAAATCCTGCATAGTAATTTTTTATTAATGCATCCGTAAGTTGATAAATATGATAAATAAATAACACTGTAAAAGTTTAAAAGTTTTCGAAGAATTCCATCTTAAAAGTAAAACTAATGACTCAAATATATTATTTTTCACTTTAAATTGTAAGAAAGTTTTGGAATTTTTTATGATCCCATAAAAATAAAATTGTTTCAATCGCGGAATGAAAGTTTTAAAGGGCATTTTTCAACCACAATTACATCAATATTTTACGCAAGGAAATCTAATTATTTAAATAATAAATGTGTAACTTTCAAAGGATGTAGTTACTTCGTTTAAAAACAGTTTCAACAGTATGTGTGACTTTTAAACATTATGCAAACACGGGATTTTTTGTGAAAGTCATTACTTTTTAGTAAAATAAGAGGCGTGTCAACATGCTTATTAAGTTTATTGTTTATTGTACCCATACATTTCGGCACTTGAAAAGAACAGGCAGCTAATTAATATTAATTTTTTGGTTTTACATCGGGGAACCTTTAATTATAATTTTAAAAAAGGAAGTAATCGTGGACTATTATAAAAAACGGTGACACTCAAAGTAAAATTTGTATTTGCGCTTCCATTTTTTCGTTCAAAAGTTTTTTCAAGTATCATTTTAAAATTACATTGGCGGGTAAAACCTTCCATGTCCCAAAAACAAAATTTTACAGTAGGAGCAAAAACTCTTTATACAGTGAGCGGCTAAAGTATGGAATAAATTAATTAAAACTGAAACAAACCAGATGATTTCGAACAAATCCTCGAATACGTCGATTTTATTTTCTGAAAATGCACATTTTTCCATTAAATTCGATTTTCGATCGTTATTTGTTTTCAAGTAATGACGTAAGCGACATTTGTTTTAAATGGAACTGCCTTACTTTTTTTTCGTGATTTCGATAGATCCTTTAATTCTGAAAACGGCAACATAAAATTTTAGCACCTTACATAAGAAAATTTTCGAACAAGAGACAAATGAAAATTATTAAACATATTTTACTAATAAGGAAACAAAAACAAAAACTGTTGCTAAGCAAATTAAAACATCAGATTAAGTGTTGGAACTGCCATCCTTCGGTTTCTTGACAATAAGCGAGCCATCTTACAAATTCTTCTTGTACACTGCCGATAACTTGTGGGCTAATTCTGCGCATTTCAATTGTTTTGTGCTCAAAATTGTATGTTAACATTTTGACAATTAAAAGATCTATCGAAATCACGAAAAAAAAGTAAGGCAATTCTATTTAAAAAAATATCGCTTACGTCATTACTCGAAAACAAATGACGATCGAGGATTTCTTCGAAAACTGAGTTTGTTTCAGTTTTAATTAATTTATTGACAATAACTGGACAGGTCAGAACTATTGTATAACTAATTTATTAGGAGTATGAGTATAATATTTACTTACTAAAAACGTTCAGAATATTGATGATCGTAACTAACAGAAGTTCTATACAACTTGTGCGTGAGAATCTGAGTTACAAAATCTGTAGTAATGTATTGCTCGACTTTGGATTATTAGAATTTGTATAATCATGACGTGCATTGTGTAATAACAGAAATGTAAAAAAAAAAGAAGAATTAGCGTATAGCAGGAGTATTTTTTATACCTAACATGTTATGTAAAACTAATCTGGGTGTATTTAATAACCAGCCTTTTATTTCATTTTTAATGATCGAATATTGGTAGTTTCTTTAATATCTAGGGGTAATTTTGAATAAATACGAGGGGCAGTATAATAGTATGAACGCTGCCCAATAGTTTTAGAAGCCCTTTCAACTTGGATTAAGAACTGTGACCCAGTGGCGTGTGGTGGGGTTTGAGTTTGGAGGGGCGCACCAGAAGTCAAACACCAAATAACCTACCAAAAGTTACGGGAAAATTTGTCTCTTTATTTTCCGAATCAATTTACATAAATACAAATCTGAAAATTGGCACATTTAAGTAAATATTATAACCGCAAATAAATGTATTCGGTACTTCTAGTGATTAGTTACTATTATCATTCTAGGTAGTTTTACTCGGCCTTTCACGAGTTCTAATAATTGCTTTCAAAATAATTAGGTATCGATTACTTCATTCTCAGTCATAACAAATATTAGACTGCATGACGGTTATTGCGTAATTTATGAAGTATACACCTACTAACTGCGTAAATAAATTTGATGGTAATTTGAAGCTATCGAAGCTGAAACCCAAACAATATTTAGATTTGAATATATTCTTCTTTGCCCACTTTTTTAGATATTTTAAATCGACTGTAAATAAAATTGTAAATATTTTTAGTTATCTAAGCAATCGTACATATTTTAGTTTGTTTTTTTTTTAAAATACCTATATTTTCATAATATGATATTTTTCTTTAAATGTTCTTGAACACCGAATATTGTAATGATATACAAATTGAAACAAACAATTTCATGTAACTGAAAGAAAGCCATCATTTTGTTACAAATTTAAAGTTCTAAAAGGCTCACTAGTTATTTTTTATTTCTTGCAGTAAAAAATATATCTACTAATTGCATTTATTATGAAATAATTCTGTAAAACGTTTCTTAATAAAATAACAGGATTTGAATAGCTACGAGTAGACGAGTACGAATCTTTGCGATGCTCCGATTAAATGAAAGAAGATTCATTGCTCCAACAATAAGTTACAGCAGGCCGCGCTAAAATCGCGGCCTGCTGTAACTTATACAATCGGCTATTATCGGCTAGTCTCCGGAGTCGTTCGGCGGCAATGTATAATGTTTGTTAAAGGCCGCAGATTTTCCGCGGCCGTTGGTTGAGGACGCGGATAATTAGAGATCTCAACGAGGACGGACAATTAGAGATGGGAGCGGATGTTTGGATAGAGTTGAATTTTTTGTTGAAATTTGAACTTAGTCATAGAATGTATGTAAAATAAATATTAATAATTTAGAAAAAAATTGTGTGTTCCTTAGCATTTCTCAGGAGGGGCGCGCGGCCGCGCGGCCTTATGGGGCAACCGCCACTGCAGTGTGACCTATATCTTGTTTGGTAGTAGTGGTTAATTGGCTTTAATGTGCGGCTCATTTTGTATTGAAAACAAAGCAGTTTATAATAATATCAATATCAAACCATGCTTTTATTCTGTTGAGATCTCTCTCGGCTACCTCTTTTGAGGATTCCCACGCATCCGCAGTGTAGACTATTACAGTATCGTCTGCAAAAGCGGATATGTTCCCTAAACTATTTAATTTGAACAAATCGATGAAGTAAATAGAAAAGAGCACTGGTCCCAGCACTGTTCCTTGTGGAACACCACAATTTACCAGCAAAGGATCACTTAATTCATCTGAAATTTTCACATATTGTACTCTATCTTTTAAATAATTTTTCAATAAATTTAAAGCGACTCCTCGAATACCAATGTATTTTCTAATGATAAAGCTAATTCATGGTGGTTAACCGTATCGAATGCCTTTGCTAAGTCCATAAATACTCTGGTATCCATTGCTTTATATAGGTACCTATGTTATTAGTCAAATAAACGATTTCATTCTCGGTAGATATTCCTTGTTTAAATCCAAATTGTTTTTCGGAAATTAAATTATACTTATCTAGAAATACCGCGATCCTTTGCTTTATTATTTTTTCAACTACTTTAGCGAGATTTGAGATTAAAGATATTGGTCGATAATTGGAGGTATCTGTTTTATCGTCTTTTTTTGAATAACGGCTTAATAACGGCTACTTTGAATGCGGATGGGAATACTCCAGTTTCCAATATTTTATTAATAATGTAAGTAAGTGGGTCCTTTATGTAATCGACAATTAATTTTTTGTACTCCCACCATAGAAAGTGGGCTTTTCAGACTTCGTCTCCATAGATACGAGTATTGAAAATAAGTGTTTGCCGAACAAGTGAAATTTGCGTGCGGAATAGTTATTTTTCTACAACCACCATGGAAAGTGGGATTTTCAGACTTCGTCTCCATAGATACGAGTATTGAAAATAAGTGTTTGCCGAACAAGTGAAAATCTGATTTGCGTGCGGAAAGTAAACTTTCCACACTCAAATTTGGACTTGCGTGCGGAAAGTAAACTTTCCACACGCTAATTTGTTTACTTTCCGCACGCAAATCAAAATGTCATAATGACATTTGATGAATGTCAGATTTGATTTTGCAGAAATATTTAAATTTTTTGTGGTTGTAGAAAAAATAGTGTGTCATGTGACTGCAGCACTCACTATCGTTCGTGCTGCAAACTTCACTTTCGTGTGGCAAACGCAAGCTTTCAACACTTGTATTACAAATAACTATTTCATAACAAGTGCGGGAAGATAGCGATTCCGAAACGAATGCAGGACGTTACAGAAACGAGCGCAGCGAGCTTCTGTTCCTGCATGAGTTTCGGAATCGCTCTTCCCGCACGTGTTATGAACAACGTTTTTCCTACAAACGTTTAGGAATCGTCCTAAACTATCATTTTGTAAGTTTTCAAGTTGTCACATTTGACATTTCCTTTTAAAGTAATAATCTAGTAGTTTTTTATATGGTTGTAATATTCGTCTGTATAAACAGATTCAGTTTTAAATCCCCAACATGTATCACACTGACATTGATCTTTTCTTGGTGAGTGAATAGCTACATTTCATTCTAAACATTTTTTCTGAAGTGCCGTAATTTGTTTCTCTTCACACTAATTTTTAAAAACTGGAAACATGCGTTACTGATAGAAAAACATGCTCAACATATAAGTAGCTTCTTTGAAGATTTTCGGCAGTAATACCTTGGCACTTTTGGTATTGTATTAAGTCACTTTTTCATTATAATTTCAGATAAAGGATTCTTCCTTTTTATTTGAGAAATAATAGGCCTACCTTCGTCATGTTCGTCTTATTTTCTTCACTATTATCTGTATCTTGAGACATCTTAACCCATCGTTTAAATGATCTTCTCCCAAACCTAATTTATTAAGGAAAAATTTTTCAACAAAGCCTCACTTTTTCACCATCACTTTTCTTGCAAATCTTTTTGTACTCTCTGGCTTCCTTCTTCTAACTCTACCTCTTCTTGTTCTTCATCTTCAACATTATCGCGGTTTTTACATTTTCTTCGCCTTCGAATGCTACGTGTAGTCACAGGCCCTTTAATACATATACTCTTTCTTTTCGTCCCATGTTTGTAGCGACCAAAACTAGTTTTTTTTCTATCTTCATCAAGAATCTGGCCACATAGAAATTTCTTTTCACTTATTTTTGCTTCAATATTGTGATTGTACCTCTCTTCAGTCTTTTTTGCCTCTTTAGGAATGTTATCAAGTTATCATAAACAACTGTGTCCACTTTTTTATAGCCAATATATGCCCTTTTGTGTCGTTTCTTCTTACATGTTTCACTACTTGAGCACTGATTGCGCATTTCTGTCACGGTCTCACTTACGTCATTTTCTTTGGTATTCTCTTGCCCATCACTTGTACCTACTACATATTGCTATTATGCTTTCCTTGAACAGTATCTTAATTAATTAGCTCACCCTTCATTGCCTCTGGAGTGGTATTAAAAATTAATTCATTTGAAATGGCATTCATTAATTCCTCATCTGGAACATACATAATACGGTCTTCCCTATAATTTCAGTGCCATTTTCAATGTTTGCAGACATTTCTATAATTTAGGAAGCACTTAACACTGTTATCTCTTCTACCACTGGATCAGGGTATCTAACACTATCTACAGTTGAAACCTCTTAGAACGAGTACCGCATATAACGAGATTCCGCTTATAACGACAATTTTACAGACTCTTGATTGATTTGCCATTAACCCCTATTTAGTTTTAATCGTTTACTACGAGACCTCATACAGCGAGAATTCGCTTATTACGGCTTCCATTTTTGGACGAAATCCTGTTACAGCGAGATAAATCACTACTGTATTATATTATTATATTATATTATTCTAAGAAAGTCTGCCAAAAATGTGCGTTATGAGCGTTATCAAAGCTATTAGCCACCTCGAGACCGGAACCCTAAATAAAGCATTAAAATGATCCAAGTTTGCAACAGTTTCAAGTTTCATAATAACTAGGTACCTACTAATATCCTCTACGTATTAATTTCAATTTTTATTGTTGTATTTAGTACAATTAGAAGAGAGATATCAAAAATAAAATTAAATTTCCAAAAAGCACTAGTTTTCCTTTTTACAATCAGTGGTGAAGAGGGGGCGCGCGCCCACCCTGAAATGGTCTAGTTTCGCCCCTGTAACTAACCTATTAACTATTTGTGTTGTTGTGTTGTGTTATTTTATACTCTGAAATGTTTAAATGACGTCGTATCTTAAAACATGTTTGTGTTCTGTTTTACACCATATGTGTTTGTATTATGATAAAATAAATTTAAAAATAACGAAAACTGTTATAACGAGATACCGGATATAACGAGATTTTTTTTTATTCCCTTCAGTGCTCGTTATAACCGGATTCTACTGTATTTGTATTTCACTAATCTAACATTTGCACATCAACTTCGCTTATCTCGCCCACTTTCATCATTTGCACGCCAACACCTTTTATCTTCGCTTTAGCCAGTTTTCCCATTCTTACACGTCTACTACCTACCATCATAAAATCTGCAACAATAAACAGTACCGCTAGATAAATAAATTTGGAGATTTATAAACATAACACCTGAAATAAAAAATATTGTGTTCGTGTGATTGAATTCTTTTTATTTTACGTAGTTCTAACTCCTAAGCAATCCATGCAGTTATTTTGATTTAAATAATATTTTAAAGATGTTATCAGTTATCACAGCCTCTAACCAAAAATAGGATTAACCAATACAATAGCTAAACATGTCCTACATAAGTTTGAGGTTAGATATTATTATTATTATTTATTCGACGTTACAATCCGAAGTGGATTTTAGCCTCTTGTATTACTTTTCTCCATTTAACACTATCGTTCGCTACTGTTTTCCAATTTCTTATTTTTAGTGCCTTTATGTTCCTTTGCACCCCGTCCATCCATCTCTCCCTTGGCGTGCCTCTGTTTCTACCATAATTTGGGTACCATTCCATGATACTTTTAGCTGACCACATGGATTCCATCGTTATCACATGTCCAAGCCACTTTAACCTCCGACACTTTATATAACACACTATGTCTTCATTCGTGACATTGTATAACTCCGTGTTTGTTCTTCTACGGAGCCCCTTTCTGTTACCTGTTACTCGTAATCTGTTTTGATCGTTGTCTGTCAAGGACCAAGTTTCGCAGCCGTACGTCATTGTTAGCCTGATTATGGTTTTATATATTTTCATTTTAGATTTTCTGTTCAGCAGCTTAGACTGTAGCAATTGTTTGTAAATATAGAAACTTTTGTTTCCAGCCTCAATCTTTCTTGCTATTTCTTCATTAGTTATGTTACCTGCATTTAGTTGGGAGCCTAAGTATATGAAATCCTTCACTTCTTCAAATAAGTACGTATTTATTTTTAAATCTTGGAACTGGCTAGGTTAGATATTAGGATTACTTAAATTACCGTACTATGTATAGCTAAAAGATAAGAAAGTTTAATAACATAGTAAATACAACTTACCTTTCTTTGTATCCATTTTATGGTCTTATATAAATTCACGAAACACTTTTAATTCCTTCTTTAAATAACAACCCAAAATAATATTAAACAAATCGACTCAAAACATAAAACTGGGAATAAAATCGGTTGTGCAGAGTGTAATGAAAAGCTGTGACAACTCCCATGCAGCATAAAAGTGCGATTTAAAACGATGGAAAAACTCATGTACATAAATAAGCTTCACAAAGCAGATGTTGCATATACATTTACAATTTTCCGAAAAATCTTTTATGTGTACACACTACACAGCGACACGTGGGCGATTTTTCCGATCAAACAATAAGAAGCTTGAGAATTTAGCACGTAGAAGGTTTTACCAAACACAACAAAAAGGCCAAAATAATCGAAATAGACAGAAACCCCATTTAAGAACAAAATGCCACACAGGAGGCTTTGCCTGCCAAGCGGCGATATATTAGTCGAGAAAAACGATTTGTATACACAAGTAGGAGTTTTGGATACCTCGAAAATTGATTTGTCTAACTCAGAATGAAAACAGAAAATCCACATTGTCAATACGCTAACAACTTATGTAAACCGATGAAAGAATAAATGTTTCCTTTTAAGGAAGCGCTACCATTATCAAGAACTTTAAATTTAAAAATGCTTACCTTGTCTGGTGATCATTTCGATTGAGACTAATTTTAGGAATTACTTAAATTT
Organism: Melanotus villosus; assembly: GCA_963082815.1. Lineage (NCBI taxonomy): Eukaryota > Metazoa > Arthropoda > Insecta > Coleoptera > Elateridae > Melanotus > Melanotus villosus. The sequence continues at coordinate 66,763,535 of OY720420.1, forward strand.
AAAAAAGCAGTATTAAAAATTGAAGCAAAAGGAACTATTCCAGTGTTTCGTTATAATAAATCTTTAACACTCTAGAGTTTGAAGTATTAATAGGTAACTCACAATTGCAAAACAAAAATAATTTTTTCGGAATTTAAATTAAAAAAGTTGTATGAGTGATCACTGGAAAAACAAAATTGAAGCAGTTATTAATTCAAACGAAATTCAGAAAAAATTAATCTGAGCTTCCTATTAAGTTATTTAAGTATATTGTTTTAAAAGACTTTCACCCCTTCCCACCAGTCTACGGATAAAAAACTGAAAAATAAAACGCGAAAAAATTTGTTTTTGTTTTAATTTTATTTTTGCAAAATGGCGTATATAACCGCACATTTTGACGAAATAATTAAAACAGTAATTAAAAAATATACGAAGTGAATATGATTGTTTCTAAAATTAATACATTGCGTTCTTTGGTAGAAGCTATTTTTACAATTCAAATAATATTTATGAAGCATAATATATTCGTATTTTTCTTAATTAAGTAATCTTGTTTCAGATATCAGCAACATAAAATCCGAAGATAAATCTACATGGCCGAAAATGTCGGTACTTCTGACCGCAAAATTGTATTCGAAACTCCACCCATATCAAAAATTCAGTTGGGTCGATCTCCATTTGCAAATCGAAAATTTAGTTTCCCTGCTTCGTTACACGCTAATCTCCTGGGACTTTCCTCGAATGCTAACAATGAACTCGGAAAAGAGGTTACGAATGCCAAAAGGCGATTTAGTAATGTCGGAGATGTCGTTTCCAGAAAACTATCAAACACCATCGGGTGGAGAAGTCCAAGTGTTCCACCACAGGAGGTGATATCACAAGGAAGAATGTTATGTGGTCAATATATAAAACACCGACTGAAACGTTCAGGAATTTTTAGCAAAAAATTATGTTTATATCGGCTTCGCAGTGTAATAGATCCTTCAAGTGGTATGACTGTTCGTGAGGTTTCCCCATTTTTGATGGCTGCTGGTACCGAATTAGAAAGAATGTATCCTAAATTGTTTACAAGTATATCTAGACAAGCTAGCGTGTCACCCGGGGGAGTTCTGGTGTCTGATAAAACAACAGCACGACTTTTGGCAGCTATTGCACATGAAATGCTCAAAGCTGATATTACGTGGGGAAAAGTGGTATCTGTTTTTGCTGTTGCGGGTGGTTTAGCTGTTGATTGTGTGTGCCAAGGACACCCAGAATATTTAAATGGTCTCATTGAAGGTATGACGGAAGTTTTAGAAGATGAACTTGCTGAATGGGTTGCTACAAATGGTGGATGGGTAAGACCGTTATTTATATTTTAATTAATTTTATAGAATAAATAATCAATTATGGAGACGTACGAATAGGCAAACGGACAAAACTATCATTTTTGTATTAGAATTATTATAGTTTATTTATTTTAGAATTAGAAAAATATACTTCGAATACGTTTTGAGCATCTTTTTACGTAGATTAATGCACGAGGATTGTTCACTAGAAATACGTTTACAGGCCGTAATAGTTATTTTCCCACGACCATATAAGAAAGTCGCTCATAACGCACAACAAACTAGGCGCGAAAGTTGACAATATCACCCGTGCGATTGACTTTCGCAAAACAAATGAACAACCCGTGCGATATGAACACGTATAGGGATATATCGCACAGTTTGCGCAATAATAGGAAGCTGCGGCCGCTTCAAAACAAAAAATGACGGTCGTTTTACCTGAACTGTCAGTGTTACTTTTTGACATGTACATTTTTGGTCGTGGGAAAATAACTATTTCGTATCAAGTGTCGAAAGTAGCAAATATCAAGCGAGTGTTTATAAATAGATATACGAGTGCGGAGCGTAGCGGAGCACGAGTAGAAATATTTATAAACACGAGCGGAGATATTTGCCTTTCGAACGAGTTACGAACACTATTTTTCCCACGACCAAAAATGTACATGTCAAAAAGTAACACTGACAGTTCAGGTAAAACGACCGTCATTTTTTGTTTTGAAGCGGCCGCAGCTTCCTATTATTGCGCAAACTGTGCGATATATCCCTATACGTGTTCATATCGCACGGGTTGTTCATTTGTTTTGCGAAAGTCAATCGCACGGGTGATATTGTCAACTTTCGCGCCTAGTTTGTTGTGCGTTAGGAGCGACTTTCTTATATGGTCGTGGGAAAAGTAATTTTTATTCAATGAATATAAAAGAAATCTCCATTGGCATTAAGGTATGAGTCCCACTGGTGCACTAATCTATAGATTCCCTGCTGCTACAATTTCTGCGGCTGTTTGCGGAACCATTCTCTAACAGATTACTCTACCTCAGCGTCCAAATTGAACCGCCGTCCTTTTCGCGATTTTTTTAATGGGCCAAACACATGGAAATCGAACGGGACAAGTCGGGACTGTAAGATGGATGTTGTAAGACTTTCCAATGCATACGAGCCAGCAGATCTTTTTTTTAAATTTCAATTTAATCAGCTCAGCAACTGTATTATGCTATTACTATTAACTAATACAGAGTGATGTCAACATTTGGTTCCTCTTATTGCTATTACATTTATATAAGGTTCCTATATAGTTATCTAATTGTTATGCACATTTTGATTAGAATTAACGCTGCTATCACAGTAGGTCTTGTGAAAGTTTTCTTTTTAGTCTTTAATTCTGGTTTTTTTGGCCGAGGTTGTAGAAAACTGCACTAGGGCACTCATTCATTTTATCGAAAACTCTTGCACACAGATTATTTATAAAGATTGAACTATTTGGTAGGTTAAGTTCCGCATAAATTTGCTCATTTCTTATACAGTCTGTCCCAAATTCAATCCCCACCATTAGGATCTCGGAAACTATAAAAGCTACAAAGTTGGTTAAATAGGGAAAGTTTTAGGAATTTTAATGCTCATTTCATATCCGTTGAGAAATTCGCGTAATAGGCTATGATAAAAAAAAATGTATTTTATTCCCGTTCTTCTTCAAAAATCCCGTACTGGTGACACATCATTCAAAAGAGAAAAAAGAGCTGAGTTTCGTTACGACAAAATTCAATTTGGCGTCCATATGAAAATCAAAAGTAGTTATTCATAGAATAGAGACAAAGCGTCATAAATATACACATATGGTACCACCAGATTCTCCGTAAAAAGTGCCTTCACAATGTACAAGTCTTGAAACTAATAACTTAATGCTTTCCGAGATATTTGGAAAACAGAAAATTCCAAATTTCGGTTTTTTCAAGATATCTCGAAAACGGTCAAAGTTGACTGTGATTTCTCAACGGATATGAAATGAGCATTAAAATTCCTAAAACTTTCCCTATTTAACCAACTTTGTAGCTTTTATAGTTTCCGAGATCCTAAGGGTGGGGATTGAATTTGGGACACACTGTATACCAAGGTGCGTTCACTGAAATTCTTGTAATTTTATTTTGTAATACTTGGAGTTTTCTTAGGTGGGTCTTAAATGTATTGTTCCAAACCGGACGTGCATATGTAATGATTGGTCGTAAAATAGATTTGTACATTAACATAGTGCACTCGATATGTAGGTGAAACTTTCTGTTTATCAGCGGGTATAGTTAATGACTGTAATGAGTCTCGCGTGACATTCATTTATTTTTTTATTAATTTGGATTCCCCAACCAAGTTTGGTGTGTAGATATACCCCTAGGTATTTGATTACTGCATCTCTTGCATTCCATTCAATTACGTGTTGGTTTATTCCTACGTTTGGAAGATTTTTAATTTGCTTCAAGGCGAAAACTTTGGCTTGGGTTTTTGTTTGATCTATTTTGACTTTCCAGTCGTCATACCATATGCATATCTCATTTAGTGCGTTTTGTAGGTTGTTAGCTGCTGTCAGAAGATTTTCATTTTGTGCGATCACCGCAGTGTAGTCCGCGAACATTGCTAGTGTAGCGTTATTTGTGGTTTGTAAATTATGGGCATAGAGGTTAAACAGCGTTGGTCCTAGTATGCTTCCCTGCGGTATTGCTCTTTTGGTGGACAGTGTTGCATCTACTCTAACAACAAACGTTCTGTCTGTAATGAATGAAGTAACGATGTCAGTGAGGTAGTCTCCAAGTCCTATTTTAATCATTTTATATCGGAGTCCATCATACCATACTCTATCGAAGGCGTTTTGAAGGTCAAAAAAGCAAACTACTGTGTATATCTTGTCTTCGAAGCCTTTTTCAATTGTTTCCGTAATTCTCATAAGCTGATGCGTAGTCGAGTGTTTCTTTTTAAATCCAAACTGATAATTTGGTACAACGTTTTTGTCTTCTATTATTGTGTGAAGTCGTGTATGGATGATCTTTTCCAATAGCTTTGATAACGTCGATAGCAGACTTATTGGACGATAGTTATCCGGTCTAAGTTTATCTTTCTCACTTTTATGAAACGGTACGGTAGTATAATGGAAACCTTTGGGAAGTACCCCAGTCTGAAACATACATTGAATATTGTTGCCAAGAACGCCAGTGACTTTGCAGTAAGTTGTTTCAGTATGGAGTTTGTTATTAAGTCTGCTCCTGGTGATTTTTTGCTCGGAAGTTTAGCAATAATTTCCTTAATTTCAGTTGGTGACGTAGGTACGAACTCTCTTGGAATCTGACTATTGTAATCATTGATAGTTTCGGTGACTTCTTGTAGGAGGTCGAGAGTGATGTTTGTGTCATTTTAACTTCTCAATGCATACGAGCTGGCAGATCTTGAATCGTTCGGGCTACATGGTGGCGAGCATTATCGTGCAAAAGGATGGAAATGCTGTAGTGATAAGGCCGAACCCAAATTCTTCTGCTCACCAGTAACCTGTGGTGGAATCCACTGAGCAGTAACTTTGTGATAGCCAAGACTATGATGCTCATTTCAAACAGAGAGTTCTCTTTAATACGCCTATTTACGCATAAAGCAATTTCCAACTGTCCCACATTTTCATCTGATGCTGCAACAAGATAATGTCCTGGACGGGCCAAAACTTTAGTGGATTCTCTTCCTTGTCGAAATTTATTGCACCATTCAACCAGTGCCGTATGAGAATAACTAGTCACCATATACCTACAGCTTTCATTCTCGTATAAATTTTCAATGGCTGGTGCCCTTCGGGGGTTAAAAATTGAATAACAGCACGCAGATTATCTGTGGACGGATTTTCTACCATAAATGCCATTTTCCAACTTAATTACAACGCTTAGAAAGAACTAAACAGCAAAAAATTTTGACAGACGCGTCACTAGTACTTAAACAATCAATATAACCAACTGAATTCCGTTGTCGTGGCGATGGAGTAGCGGCTGTGAAGTCAAACATGTTTCTATTGAACAATTCTCATAAGTTCAATAATTTTTGGATAAATGTTTTCATTTTAAAGTAATTGGCCAGAGTAGGTATATTGGTATATACCTACTTTTTTAAAATGAAAAGCATTGTTGATCTTGACCTAGTTGAAACGCATTTTTTCTCTTTTCAACCATAGATAAACCTTATGTTTAATAATAAACCTTATGTTTAATAATCTTATGTTTAATAATAAAAAAAAACTGAGAAATAACTATGCTGGTTCTAAAGCTCTAAAGATAAATGAACTACAAGGAATAATAGAAAAACCGATTTTTTTGTTTTTCTTCAATAACTTTTTAATTTAATCGTTTCCTTATCTTTGCAATATGTATATAAAAGTTATCCGTATCAAGTTCAAGAAACAGGGTGCCCTGTATATAACTAAGATTGGTGATACCTAATTAAACATGATTTTAAATTTAAATATCAGCTGAGAATAGGTACAAACAAATGCAATTAATGCAACTAAATTCAAATAAAAGACAAATGAATGTGTGCCTTTTATTGTCAAACGTTTCATTCGTTTTGATTAACAGTTAATATGTGTAGAACGTTAATAAAAAACTATAAATATTTTTGTTACAGACTGCCTTGTGTGCTCAATGTAGATGTCCCGAAACAGACCTGTCCCTGATCGAATACGCTTCCATATTAGTGTTAATAATAATAGTGCTATTAGTTGCCTACTTTATAATGCGCTTTGTTGAAAAACTTGGATATATTTAGTTTTAATAATTATTTATTGTTAAAATTTATCCCAATTTACCTAAGCAATTTAATATAGTCAATGCATGTTATATTAGTTACTTAAATACAGTACTTATTAAATATTTTGTACTTAGTTAAGAAAGGTTTTTGTACTGAATAATGTAATGGATCCAGGTGTTTAAGTGTCTATCGTTAATAGTTTGAATATATGCTACAAATTATTGTTATAGTACTTATCTCACAATTAATTGATATTTGTTACACTTACAAAAATTCTATGATATAGTGAAGTTCATAAAATAGTATAAAGTAAAATCTGAGAAATACAGTGACGGCTCGTGCCCTGAAAACTTGGGTCGGCCAAGCGTAGGGTTTTTCGCCACCAGTTTCTTAAAAATTAGAAATTAACTAGCAAATTATAATATGAAGAATAATTGGGGGCGTCGCCAGCGCCCTTAGCAGGCTAACTGGAACGAGTGGCCCTTACGAACTCTGCAGATCTACGCCACCAATTTTCAAATAATAAGAAATAAAACTATGTAGTTAATTACAATATCAAAAACGGTAATGGAGGCAACTGTATCTCCGTTTTCAAACCAATAAAAATCAATTAAAAATGTTAAAAATGAGAAGAAGGTTTTGCAGTGCAATCTGCCGACTGCCAGCCAAAACCTTTGACAAACATAAATTCTAACAATAAAAATAGAAACATTTGTGGACACTGACAGGTACACAGGTTCAACACAAAGGTAAGTTGCGAAGATGCCCAATATTTATGTAGGTATAGGGTCCTATGTTCTACATATTTAATCATTTTTAAATATTAAATCGATTCTACGCGGTTTAGTTGTCGCGAAATCGTCAATAATAACATTATGAAAACTCTCATCTTTCATCAACTCTTTAACCAATCCCCGTTCAATTGCTAAAACCGATAAATTATTTAGACGCGATTGGGATATGGTATTTCGGGTGTAGGATTTAATTCGTTTTAACGCAGAAAAGCTTCTTTCAACGGATGCCGATGTTGGTGGAAGAGACAATATTAGGCAAAACAATTTATACAACTCCGGAACATCGGCTATAATGTCGATTTTATAAATAAATTCCGTCCTATCACTTATCTTTTCAGAATTACCGAAAATTGTATTATCGGAATAGAAAACTTGCAATTCCCGTTTTAATTTGTCATTATTAAAGAATCTCGGGTAATTATTAATTAAAGAATTAAATTGTTTCTCTGGAAAGTGACGGTTAAAAGCATCAAATTTAGCGTTATTTATTAATTCTAAAAAGGTAAGAGATGAAAGGTCTTTAAATCGAATTTCAATTTGATTTACAATTAAATCCAAAATTTCAAAAAATAACCGCTTCATTGTTAACGAATCGTCGTTTAAATCGGAAGTTTTACGTCGTTTAGTGTAGTGTAGTAACACGTGACGTGGAGGTGATTCATTTAAGACGGAGACCGGCCAGCCGAGCTACAACTTCAATTATCATATTATTAGCACTATTTCCATTTTAAAAATTGGAAACTACAAAGTATTGTACAATTTAGATTTTGAATTAACACATTCATCCTACAAATTAATAACAATACTCATTTTCGCGTTTTAACAAATTCGTGCTTAACAAAAGTTGAATAACTGGGAAATTGAAATATCTAATTATTATTTTTACTGCAAATTATGGCCACATTTAATTTAAAGTAGAAGTAGAATCCTAAATGTTTATCTTTTATTTGATATGGTATCAGAAAACCAGCAGAAAATCTGAAAATCATACAAAACTGAAATTTCCGCAAAACAAGAACACTCGTTTGAGTCGTTTGCGCAGAAATATCCGGTAGGTAGGTACGGCAAAGTAGCGCTCGGCCGTACCTGTATGTAGCAAGCTACGCGTGCACTTATATATAACGCGAGCTTCGGACTGTGCTCTGATCCACCAAACCGGACGGGCCGTAGCACCTGAATTAATTCATGAATTCCCAAACAATTTCGGCTGGCCGTACTTGTTGTAGAAAGCATCGCGTGCGCTTCTAGGTATATAACGCGAGCTTCGGACTGTGTTCTGATCGATCAGAATTAATTTATGATTCTAACACAGTAAATAAAATATGCAACTGTTCTCGCGTATAATTAACATTAACTAAATAAAAAATATTTATTTGACCGAAAATTTTAATTTTTATTTTTTAAATTTTTGGTACGGCCCGGCCGACCCTGCCGTCCCTGACGAGCCGTCACTGGAGAAATATGTTTGATTGTTACTAAGGTTCTGCATGTTAAATGATAATTATGAGAGTTGTTATTAATAAGAAATAAATTATATTGTTCAATAGAATTTATATGTTTATTTTAGTTTAACATTTAACAGGATTAATACTTCGATGGCTCATGAACCATTTCATTTAATTTTCAGATTTTGCTGATAACATAATTTTCTTAAAAAAAGAATAGATAGATAGATACTATTTTATCTATCACAATGAACTAATACAATGTACGAGATGCCAGAACTACGGGTACTCTAAAACATATTATACCAGTGGCGGCTGCTCCATAGGGTCTCAAGGGCTCGAGCCTCCCAAAACCTTTCTTAGGAAAGAGTAAAAGTAATTTACTTATTTAATTATAACATACAATTGATTGTTAATTATTACAATACAAATTTTGCATATTTACCATGTGTTTCACCGAAGACGCAACATAGGGAAACGCCAATGTATTTTTTTAGAAAGGATTCGCGATACCTTTTCTAATATGTATGGATTCAGTGCACAACGTATGTTATTGGATTTAGTTAACGCTAGAAAGAGATAGAAATACTGAAGACGTCTGTCATAGCGACAGACGACAGGCTATTATTTCATTGTTTGGCTTTTAAATTTGTCAATTTTGACAGCACCTACAATCTTCATTTGCAATAAAAATACGCAAAATGCGTAATTTTTTTAATCGCTGTTTCTGCATTCTGCATATTTTAAATGGAATTCGCCTTATTACAACAGCACACATAAAGAAACCGTAAGTAATTCTATGAAAATGCGAGGTTGTGTTTGCAATATTTTAGAATTTTACCAGAAAATTATGTTCGTAATTGTCGAGTTTATATCACTATCACATGGAATAATATTGAATCCTGTTAAAAGAAAGCAAATGATCATCAGTCAGGTACCGAATGAACTTAAAATGTATTGAAAATAAACATAGAGAAAAATGTATAATTTGGTGAAGCACAGGATTGTTGTACAAGAAAACCGAAACAATTATACGTTTACGTAAATAATGATTTTAGTATTTATGTAAAGTATTATGGATTATGGCAGTATAAATAAATTTTTTAAATTATATTGTTTTAGTATAATAATAATGAATCTATAATTGTGCTTCATTGCATTGTAGATGTATGTAGATTCTTTAGTAACTGACAAGTTTAACAATTTGACGTTTTGTCGCTGTCAAAATTGACAAATTAAAAAACCAAACAATGAAATAATTGCGTGCCGCGATAACAGATGCCGGCGCTATTTCTGTCTCATTCTAGCATCAAATAAACTTAATTACGTAGGTTCAGTGCTAAATTCGTACATATTCCGCAGGTAGCCTGGATCTTTTCTAAAAAATATATATTGGTGTTTGTCTATGTTGCGTCTTGGGTGAAACACATTGGGCCGTATTCTGATCTTATGTTTAAAGTTGTCTTTAACTAAAGTCGTGTTTAGCGTAAACATAAACCGATATAGCTTTATATAATTTTATATGCGTATAACAGAGATACGCGATGTTGCCATGGTAATTAAACATGACGTTAAATTTAAATATGAGATCAGAATACCGACCATGGTATATAAAGCATTACTAATGTATAACACATATTATTATCCGCCTGCGACGCGACGGCTACCTATATTTTAAATCGTTAGGGCTCAGCCTTCATCCGCATAAGAAATATATGTAAAAACGAACTGTAAACGGAAATGTCGGAAATTGCCGATTGCGGATTCTCTATTGCTTTCTTAAGTTACCCGAAGGCTCGCGATTTTAGAGCACAGTACGGGAGCACCGGAAAGATTCGCGTTCGTAGCTATTCGAACCCTGTTTATTGAGATGCGTGTTACATAATTATTTCATAATAAACACAATTAGTAAGTAGATATATTTTTTAGGTACCGCAAGAAATGAAAAATAACTAGTGAGACTTTTAGAACTTTAAATTTGTAACAGAAAGATGATTTTGTGCATGATTTAATGGCGAAATGTGTAGTTTACCTCAAATGGCGCCACCGTTGTTTTTTTTTTCGTTTTGACTAAATGAAGTGGTAAGGCCTTATATGCAATATTAATTCAGCGGGCCTTGATGTAATATACCTACCAAGAGTACCAAGCGACAGGTATATTTCCAGGCAATATACCTGTCCTGAGGTGTATTCGGCAGAGAGTTAAAATTGTTACTACACTACTCAAAAGAAAAAAGTAGCCACTTTTTTAAAGTGGCGTAAATTTACTGTCAGTTTAAGAATCTTGTTGAAACTTGGCATAAGTGAACACTTGTCCTTTATCTTTAATAATTTCTACATAATACAAAAATATCATCAAGTGTTCTTATGTGAAATAAGGTAAATAACTTAAGTAACAAAAAACAAAGTAGGGTGTACATTATTATTACATGCATATATGCTAGTATACTTGTTAAAACTGCTTGTTATCATTATGGGTGAACACATTCAAGATGCACCGCAAATAAGAAGGCAATTACCACCAATACAGGTTATGCGAGCGGTAACTTTGCTACAAGAAGGGCGATCTCAGCGGTACGTGGCTCAACAATTGGGATTTGCGCGGGGAACTGTGTGGAAGTTCTGGACACGTTACAGGGAGACCGGGCTTGTCACTAGACGTCCTGGTAGTGGCCGAAACAGAAAAACTACTGTAGGTGAGGACCGTTTTCTTCGTTTACAAGCCCTTCGCAGTCGTACAGCTACAGCACGAGACCTTCAGGCAGACCTTCTACAAGCTACTGGGTGCATAATTAGTGACCAAACTGTTCGAAATAGACTGCATGAAGTTAATCTAAGGTCTAGAAGACCCGTTAAAGTTTCCAAATTGGCCAGACACCATCGTAGAATGCGAGTACAATTCGGCCGAGAACACCTAAACTGGCAACTGAGGCACTGGCGACGTGTCATGATTACAGATGAGTCCAGGTTCCTCTGTCAGGTAATGATGGACGTTTACGTGTATGAAGAAGACCAGGAGAACGTTACCTTCCCAATACAATGCGTGAAACTATTCATTTTGGTGGATGATCGGTAATGGTATGGGGCGGCATCACTTTAAATACCCGTACTGAACTTGTCATTGTTCGAAATGGTGCTCTGAATGCACAATGATGCATACATGAAATCCTACATGTACATATTCGTCCGTATGCCCAAAATTTTGGTCGGAAATTCGTCTACATGCATGATAATCCCAGACCACACGTCGCAAACATAGTGATAAATTATCTGCAAGATCAAGACATTCAAACAATGAATTGGCCAGCATGTAGTCCGGACATGAATCCCATAGAGCACATGTGGGACATGCTGGGAAGAGCTGTTCACACTCGTCTAAACCCCCCACAAACCCTTGTTCAGTTAGAGCAAGCTCTGATAGACGAATGGCAGCGCATCCCACAGGATGTGATTCGTAGGCTAATTCGAAGCATGCCAAGACGCTGTCAAGCAGTAATTCGAGCAAGAGGAGGCGATACTTCGTATTGAATTTATTGTTATGATAAGTAATGAACTGAAACTAATTTAAGTCATAATATTTTGTTATCAGAAATTTCCTAGATTACTTTAGTTTTTGTTACTGATAAGTTCTAAGCTATACAAAGATTACAAATTTAATTAATTTTGTAAAAAACATGTAGCGTTATCCAAATAAACAATTTATCTACATATATACCAAGTTTCAACAAGAATCCTAAACTGACAGTAAATTTACGCCACTTTGAAAAAGTGACTACCTTTTTCTTTTGAGTAGTGTATTTATATTTATTACAAAACCTCTGTGAGGTAATAAAGTTACGCCTAGTTTTGGCCAGCGCGATTTGGGCTCAAATTGGACGTTAATCTTGCAGGTGCAGTTTCAGCCCAATGATAATTAAGTGTAGTTTCCGCTCAAGTCGTTGGTATCCTCTCACACCGACACTTGATAAAGATAATTCTCATTGGTACAAAAACAAAATCTTCTTTCTGTTGCATTTTTAATAAGTTCATATAAATATCGCCCACTAGCATAGTTTTCTGTTTACCTCTAAATTCTACATTCATAAATTTTGTAAAACAAATGCGGTTTTCCTTTAATCATTTGTTGAATATTCAAATAATCGGACATTTTAATAAAATATGTATAATGTGGCCTTCAAAAGCTTCAGCTATCGATCTTAATAGATCCACAGTTAGAGAAAAAGGTAAAGATATCGGCACTAACGCCGCACGAGGGAGCATGGCCGGCAACATGGAGGGTTAAGGTCTCCTAAGTCGCTTATCATGCCACAGATAGAGTAATTATGCAAATTTGACTAGCTTAAATGTCCAAGTAACACATATAGTAGTATTATTATTTAAGCTAATATTATAGAATTGTTTTTGATATAATACCGAAACAACTAATTTTTAATTTATATTGGCACTCCGTATTGTGTAAGTAGTCGATTGCAACTCCAGGTAAACCTTTTTTAGTTTGAAAGAATTCCATTAATAGGTTACACTTTTGTAATCCAAAATTTCAAATTAGATGTTAATTATAGATATTTTTCAATCTTTTTAATCTTTATCAGAAAGGTAAATTAATAACAAATATGGGGGATTAGCTTTGCGCAAATGACATTAATCGATAGCTAAATAATATAAAACGATAATAAATATTTTTGTACTTAATTTAGCCCTCAAGCAAAAAATAACTTTCTATCGTTTTTCAAATTTTCAATAGTAAAACAGGTAACTGGCGTGTATACCTGCCGAACGTATTACAATGGGGTGTACTTTGTACTGGGGGTATGTAAACCCATCAGTAAATGCCTCCACGTTAGATCTCTTGTACAGTAAAAGCAATGCAACCAAGATGTAAAATGGGTTGCATAAAATTTTGTTACGAATTTTTAAACGTGTCCTACCACCTTATGTCGAATGACAAGGATTCAAATAGGTAAAACAATTGTTTTATTACTGTGAATACACAAAAGTGGCTAAAATAAAAGTAGGTACCATTCCAATTGTGCACCATTACCTTCAAATGTCACAGACATCAGGAACTAAAAAATTAACGCTAGGTACTACCAATTTCTGAAATTGTATTTCTTAATTACACCGTACATGCATGTTAATTTTAAAAATCAAGAAAAAGTTGAAACATGAAAATCTGCAACATTTCTAAGAAGTATATTTTTTCAAGTTTATTCTCGATTTAGAAATACATTTTTTCTTTGAATTTAGCAGACCAAATGTTCTGTATTCATTGCATTGGTTACTTCATGTTGCACAATATTATTAAATATGCTGTAACCTATAGCTCGCACATTGAAAAGTAATCCTACTTGCATGTTTTTTATAAATAAATATTGCAACATTATTAATAATTTTTACAACATTCTGGTTCTGCACTTAATGAAATTAATAAAATACTTATATGTAATTAATACTAACAAAACATAATGAATAATTTCGTGATTGGAATTTTTGATAAATTTAGAAAGTTAGCACAGTCATTAACCAAATACTACTTAGAAATTTGTTGCAATTGCTGCACTTTCCCAAATAATTAAAATATTTTGGAAAATACTAATTAGGAATGCTACATACCTATTCGATTATCTTTAAATATGGACATTTGTTTGAATATTTTTAAATAGCTATTTTGTAATTATTACTTTATATTTATATAAATGGCTTTAATTACTACATTCTTGTAGCATCAATAACATATTTTCCTTGTAATTGTATAAGTTAAAACAACGATGTAATGTTTACGAACGCTATTAACATAAAATAAGACTCATAAATCGCCTACACCACTGCATTATTTTTAATACTAAGGCCTGCTCTTAAAATCGCATGAGTAAACATTTAGTATGCGCTGGGGCTTGACAATTAACAGCGGTCGGCCAGTACCTAAATGTATATTTTATGGGTGGATTGCATAACTTTTGTTAACAAATGATAAAATTGGAAAAAAGCATTGTTTATTAATGTATAATTGCCATATACATACAGATATTTAATTTCAACGAAGCTCTTAAATCCAGTTAATAATAATTATAGACTGCCGCTTATGTAATTACATAACTACAATTTTAATAAAAGATAGATTTTAAGTTTATGGAAATTTTTTAATTGTAATATTGTATAATTTCGTTAGTATAAACATTCTTCATTCATAAGGATCATATCATTCTGGTAACAATTAATAAAACAATATTGAGTTCTTCCAGATATATTAAATTTACATGAAAAATAAATTACCAAGGAAATTTTGAAAGATATAATTTTTGTCAATATAAGTAAATCAATAAAAACAAGTATGAAAATATAGAGTAGTACATAAATATGGAAAAGAATATCTTTAAAATTAAACTAAAATTTCTCTTCATCGAGACCATGTTTGAAGAACATCATAACTGGTATAGAATCTCCATCGATCTCACGATATTCTAAAAGTCCTACCATGCCTTCGATTTCCATTGATTCTCCAGTGAAGAATTGTAATTCCTTAAACCTGCCCAGTATATCTTTCATTACTTTATTCATATTGGTTTTAAAAACTTCAACTTGGTCTGGTGATTTTTCTTCTAGCTTAGCAACTAATCTATAATGAGAAATACTATTTGTTTAAAACGATTTATAAAACAAGTGTAACACATGTGCGACAGTAAATATTCAAACGATTTGTATATAAACACAAATCTTCACACCTACTGTCAAATGATTTCGCATGAATTGCTCTGAATAACACATTATTAGTGTTATTCAGTATTAGTACATGCAAAGGCTTATTAGAATTATTGCTTACTTTTTCATGTAATCCTTAAGGTAAGCGGTATAACTTTTCTTATCTCCAAACGCATAACTTTCTGCTAGTCTGTGATTTAGAACGATGTCTACACCAGACTCAACAGCTAGGTCGGTGCCCTCATCGGCCTCTTCGGCAGAAGGGTTGAATCCAGCGATATCGATGTCGCCCTGTTTTCGTTGGACAAGTTTTCCATAAACTTCATACAATACATCATCCACCAACTTCATTTTGTACGAATCTGAGAACATCTCGTCACCTGTTGACAAAAACCAATTGTAAAAGCTGTCATATTTAACCCAACTTTTTAAAACTTATTTAAAGTCAAATTTAAGTAATATACAACAGTAAAACATATTTAAGCATCATCGAAACAACGTCAAAGGTGTACTAATACGATATACTTTTTGAAATGTCATCAATCCCGATGGAACAATTTAAAGGTAAATTTTTTAGTAAAATATTAACATTACCCCAACAATATATACAAAAATAAAAAGTACAGATTGTATAGATTAATACTTACCGGTGAAAATATCCTTATAGATACGCATTTTGGAAGATGATTAAGATTTTTTTTCGTTAGTCACTACCACACAACCACTCACTTACGAGGGCACGGGGAAAAGGTCGTCGGTCTTTTCTGACAGCTACGACGTTAACATTCTAATGTCAGATGGCGCTAAATGCAAACTCACTAAAAAGCATTTCCTGTTATAAATATGAATGCACAAACTTTTAAATACGTGTCGAAAGTATTTATAATAAAAAAATTTAATATTATGTGGAATTTTACTTAGGCATTTTTTAAATTAAACACAAAAATATATAAGAACTCCAAAGAAATATTTTAAAAATGGCTCACGCATGCGCTGTATTAACTCGACGATCATAGTTTTCCAGTTCAATGAAGTTTTGGTTTATGTTAATTGTGTTAATTAAAAAAAAAAAACTTCTATGCTTAAAAAGTGTCTCGATTTACATAATGTATCTTTCATGTAAATATTAGAGCTTATAAAAATCTTTAGCAAGATATTATTTGTACAAAAGCCGACGATCATGTACCGACTCATCAGTTTGTAAATAAAACTAACTCTTATTGTTATTCATAGCACAGTTAAAAAATAGAAGTCCTTGTTTTATTAATATCTTAACCATAGCATTTTGGTTTATATACTTTTCTATACAAATAATTAAACGCGCCATTAAACTTTCCAAGCTATATTTGTACAGAAACGTAATACATGAAAATATAATATATGCACCAAAACAGTAAAACTAATTTAAGAAGTTCTCTTAGGTTGCAATGTTAGGAATTATAAATATAGTAATAATAGTTTTAGGTTTCTAGAAAACTATTTATGAGGACAACTTTATTAATAGGTAGACATATACTCCCCGCATTGATCGCCATATTCGTTCCAATTCTGTTTTGCTCTGCACGTGGTAAACACCACGTTTGTGCTAAAAGTGAGACCGGTAGAAGTGTTTTAAAGCAGAATATTATTAAAATTGTACCCGATTTATTACACAATATAATCGAAAATGTCTGCTAACTTGGAACAGAAAATTGTGAAACAAATGGAGTATTATTTTGGAGATTACAATCTTCCAAAAGACAAGTTTCTGCTAGAGAAAATTAAAGAAGATGAAGGTTGGGTTGAACTTGATGTTTTATTAACGTTTAATCGATTAGCTGAACTTACAACTGATCTCCAAGTAATTGTTGATGCATTGAAAAAGTCAGAAAGTAGTATTGTTCATGTTAGCGATGACGGCAAGAAGGTACGACGAGATCCTAACAAGCCCGTCGAAGTATTCACAGAGGAACGCAAAAAGGAAATAATGGGTCGCACAGGTAAATGCTTTGTATTATTACATGTTCGGCTAAACTCCAGTATGGTGCACCATCGTACTTAACGCAGCGTTTTGGCAGAGGCGTTTATTGGAGGTTAGAAGTAATGGAAGAACAGTTTTTTAATTACTATACCAAGTACGATTTACTATTAACATGGGGTCTACTATACTGAAATTTTGCCTTTTAAAAACTCAATTGCAGCAGGCCGTATTCTGACGTAATACAGACAGTTCTAAGGTTATTAAGACAGAATATGGCCTGCTGCAATTGAGTTTTTAAAAAATCACATTGTAGGTTATCCATGGGTTATTCTAATTTTAAGAAATGTAAATTACACTTAAACGCCATGAGCTTGATATTTATTTAATTATTGTTTTTCAGCGTATGCAAAGGGTTTTCCTTTGGATGAATCTCTAGACGACATTACAATCTTCTGCGAAGAACATGGACCCATTGATTCATGTGTGAAACGCTCCTATTTAGATAAAGCAACAAAAGCATACAATTTCAAAGGCTCTTGCTTTATAGTTTTCAAGGATATAGAAAACTGTAAGAAATTTATTGAAGCAGAAAGTGTCAAGTATAAAGATACAGAATTAACTCGTAAATGGCAAGCTGCTTACATTGATGAGAAAAAACAAGAATTTCAAGATCGTAAAAATGAAAGAAGAAAGAAGAAGAAGGATGTTAAAGATGTTAAAGATGAACCAAAATTTACTTTCCCTAAAGGAGCAATTTTATACTTTTCTGGAATCACCGATGACCAGGTACTTACTCGAGAAGAAATAAAAAATAAAATTGGAGAAATCAATGAATCAGAACCCTCGTATATTGAATATAACAAGGGAGAGAAAGAAGGCTACGTACGAATGCCTGCTGAAAATGGGGCTGTTAATTTTCATAAAAAACTAACAGATGGATTGGTAGAAATTGGAGACGTAAAACTTAATTTCAGAACATTAGAAGGCGAAGAGGAGGAGGCTTATCTTAAAAAAACAACTGAAATTATGACCCAGAAGAGGCAGTTTATGAAGAAAGGAAAGAGAAATAATAAACGTAGATCATATAATGATGATGATGCGCCTCAGGCTAAGAAGGCCAGAGCTTAGTGTATATTATGTTGTTCTATTGAAATATATGGTTAATATTCATGTAAACAATACTTTCTCTAAGATGTTACAGTTTTTTTGTTTTGTTAATCAATCCAAAATCTGAACTAGCTTTCAGATTTAGTTATTTAAGTTTTTATTAGACTTGAGAGTTAAAAAGGGAGCAGTTTAAAAATGTATAATGAAAAGTTAGAATTGTACATCTGAAATGGATTTCAGTTATTTTTTTATTAATAGATATAAGTACTTTGTATTGTATTTAGTGAGTTTTTTGTTTGAACAGTTGTAAATTTTACTTTTATTTATATAGAAGTGTAGGAAACTGATGACTGTTTCATAAGTCTATGACTGGAAAAACTTGAATTTGCATTAAATAGTTTTGCTATTCCATGAGTTTAACATTAATTAAAATTGTATAGCAAATGTGTTCTGACTGATCAAATAAATGCGTATATCTTACTCGAATGTTGTTATTCAAGTGGCTTTAATGTTAATCCACTTGTGTTTTATTATGTTATGCTCGAGATGGATGGAATTGAATCCTCATATTCAAAAACCTAAGAATTGAGAACCAAAAGTGATTTTCTATTATTACAGTACGAAGAAAAAGAACTACAATGCTCGGTTCTCAACAGTGTAACAACATTATGCAGGGTTTAACAAAAATGCAAGCTATTACCTCGGGGACTAACTATTCAATTAGATGATAGTATATGCCCCAAAGTGCTGTGTCTGGAGTTACAGGATTTTGCTCTTGTCAAATGAATATTGAAAACTTGAAGATAGCCTGGAGGTCCCGAGTTGTAGTATCTAGGTAACCCAGTGAAGTGTGATCACGAGAGTTAAGCTTCATTGTCTCAGGTCAGTACTTGGATGGGGTGCCCGACTGTTTTATTTTATTATATTTATTCCAAGATCCTTTGCCAAACCGCTTACTTAGGTAGATTACACCGTGAGTTAAAAAAAATTAGATAAAGGTTGGCCATGAAAAATAAAAATAATGGGCGGTATTCTGATCTCATATTTAAATTTAACGTCATGTTTAATTACCATGGCAACATCGCGTATCTCTGTTATACACATATAAAGTTATATAAAGCTATATCGTTTTATGTTTACGCTAAACACGACTTTAGTTAGAGACAACTTTAAACATGAGATCAGAATACGGCCCAATGTCTATTGCAAGATTTCGAATTTATTAACTGTCATCACATATCACATCACACTGTGTTGTCATAATTCTGTTTTGCAAATATCAGTAAAATTGCAAAAGCAATAATTCTAAATTTTGCAGTAGGTAGACATTATTTTTGTTTTACATTGCCAGGTCAGGCCTTATCTAAAAAATTTTTGAACTCACTGTAGTTTCGTTTAACAAAATTTTGTGCAACGTAACTGCGTACCGTTGCGTATCTATTCTATTCTTTAATCTATGGTCTTAGTGACTGACGTACCCGTTCGAAAATGTCTGCAAGGAGTGTTTCGTATCGTAAATCCAAAACATTTAGATCTGGAGACCGAGGAGACCAAGCCTGTGGGCCTCCTCGACCTATCCAGCGGTTCCTATACTGTTCATTTAAGAATTGACGCGCAAACTGAATGTGAAGGCGCACCATGTAACGATAAAAACTTGAATTGTTGAATTCTTGAATTCGTATAATCGCTACACCAGGTGAAGACGATCTACCTGGATTCAAAATTGGCGACGACTAGTTAGGGGAGTAGAGACTCTAGGGGGGTGGATAAACTACAGGGCGTGGGCCCAACAGTAGGCCATCTAAATTACACTACAGGTGCTAAAGAACATAATGGGGAGGAAAATGGGCGCCACCACAGGTTGGAAAGCCATTTACAAAGAAAGGAACACCTGTGGAGGTTCCTTAGGCTTAAAGGGTGCGGAACTTACCTTTTCCAGTGCTCACATGAACTCGTAAGGAAGCAGTTCACACCTTAAGGAAACTTTGCAACTAACACAAAAAATACAAAACAAAAAAATTTACACTGAAATAAAAGTCAGGAAGTGAACTTAATCGACATATATAATGAAAATGAATAGAACAGTACAGTACAAAAAAATGTAAAGTATTTAAATGGTGATAAAAATATTAACAATAGGGTGAAACATAATCGAGGGTCGCCTTATTTAATATTGAAATAAGATCAGAGAAGGAAAGCTAGACGCCCTGGATTATTTGAAATGGTTGGTAATCTTAACAATAACTAAAATCAATCAATGATCCGGACTTGTGACGTTAATTACTAAAACAGAATATTAAACATTATTATTTTATTGCGAAGACAAAATTAAAAGTTAATCAAGAACAACAAAAATGAAATTCGTAATCAAGAGCAAGTTAACAGATATAACATTATCTTTTGCTTTATAAATTAGTAGCACAGAAATCAAGGTAAAATTAACAAAAAATAAAATCATACACAAGGACGTAAAGGTTTATCGTAAATAATTACGAAGGCCCTGTTACAATAACGTAACTTATTTTACTTAGGGCGCACCAAACTTCAATAAAACAGCTGGGAGCTGTAGCAAGAAAACTCGGAACTGGAGCACAAAAACGGGATGCTGCCACCCTTTTTGGCGGAAGATTGGAAGTAAGGTGAAACAAAACAGGAAAAAATTCTACCTTATGGATGAACTGGCGCTTGGATATGACCAAGTGGCTGTCCGAGGACCTCGGGACTTCTCGCGGATAAAGAATATAAAGATGATCCGATGCGCTTTAATTCAACGAAGAAAATGGATAATTTTCGTAGTCCAAACAGAGTGATATCTTGAACGACAGTGGGGTGCCCTCAACGACTAGTTGTCGTATTATAGTGCCACAAATCACAAATAAGTTCAAATCACCAAAAAATACGTCAACGGAGAAATTCGAACATACGAACGCACAGAACGAAAACTTTTTTGTTCTTGTTTTTCGGAAGCGGTATAAAAGGCCAGATTCTGCCCTCGTTGGTAACTACCACGACCGCATCGCATTAGCGTACATACTTGTCGGAGTTTTCGACCGAATGTTCCCAAATCAATTTAACAAAATTGACCCAAATTTGCACAAACTCAGCAAATAGAACAAAGAACCCTTTATATAAAAAATAGCAAGCCCGTGGACACTCAAGGACTTCTAAGAAGTAGTCTAAACTAAAACGAACCGAGTCATAACAAAAACAATTTTGAGTACAAATCTGAAAGAATGCATACACCGCTAAAACCGTACAGAAGAATGATTTGAATAATCAGCGAATTAAAATAAAGGAGCCAGAGTCGGATTTTGCACAGGACCGGACTTCAGATAATTTTTAAAGAACCCAAATACAATAAAAGTCAGAAGTGATGAACGAACTCAAATGAGTTTGACCCGTATTAAAAAGAAACGTAGCCGGACTGAAAACGCGAAAGACAGTAAAGGGAGAAGAATCAAGGCCAAAAAGGAAAAAGGGGAGTTAAAAAAAGATTTGTCCCTAAAGGAATTAAAGCCGAACGTACATTTTAAATGGGACAAATGAATTTATGTGAATAAAATTGGAGAAAAAGTGGGGTCTCAAGAACGGGGAAAATCAAACCGTTACACTATTCATTTAATAGTCTTCTTCTTCTTCTTCTACTTAATTTAGGACTTAGTCCTGTTTTCTCCAATGTGTCTCTAAGTATTGTCCTGAGATGCTGATGTCCAGCTTTCGCACCATCTCTTTGGTGGGCGTCCTGGCGGTCTTCTGGTTGTAGGTTTATGTGTATTCACTATTTTTGCTAGTCTGTTCTCATCCATCCTATTTACGTGATCTCTGCACTGCCTACGTCTTCCTCTCACCCATCGTACTATGTCATCGATCCTACATGTCTCTCTTATGTTACTACTCCTTACTCTATCTCTTATTGTTACTCCAGCTATGCTGCGCAGGGTTTTCATTTCCGTGCTTCGTATTATTTATTTTGTTTTAGAGGTTTCAGCCTGTGTTTCTGCGGCATTCATTTAATAGTCAGAAGTCAGAATTAATAATTACTGATATTTTGCACGCACCTAACCTAAAGCTTAATAATAATAAAAATTTAGTGTCCGACCCAGAAAGTTTATTCGCATGACATTTATATCTGATTTTGGTACCGAAATGGCTGTAAACAATAATCGAAAGAATGAAACACTATCAGATTTTATTAACCAGATTAAATTGAATGGTTTTATTTGGTAACACGCAAATAAAAAGATATTGTATTTGTTTGTTTCATTATATTTATTTTAAGTAAATTTTGTTATCACGATATTGTATCACTATTTGATAGGATGGCAGGTTTGTGCATATTTGCGTATTTTATTGCCATTTTTATCAATCCTTCTGTTAATATATGCTAAATATTTTTATCAGTAGGTATATCTACTGCATCATTACTATGGTGATAAAATTCAGTGCTCGAGTTAGTGAAACCCCAACTGATGCTGCGTTAATTTTAATTAGCTTACAGGTATTTTATCAAACGAAGTTTTTAAATACCGCTTGTAGCAAATTATAATTAAACAATTTTTTGCATCGAGAATCCTTCAGTTGGTTTATTAACATTCAAAAATAAATTGCGGTAACCTTGCATCTTTGCGAATGGTGGGATCTCACAATCACCAACTAGCTATTCTATTGCAAGAATTGCAAGAGAGAAAGTTACAGTTATTTCTGGTCTTAGTTAGAATATGCCGGTAAAAGTAAAAGCGGTTATTTTATACACGATATGATACAGCATGGTTTTCTTTAAAAGTGATCGTTACCACAAGTACCAAAAACTGAAAAGTGAAGACGACACAGTGTCTCTTTTTGTGTACGTTACTAGAGATAACCGCTTCCGGGTAAGTACTTTTTTTGTCTACCTATCGAGTTATTAAAGCTGCTTTAATCAAAACTCGTTTTGGAATCGCGAAGGAGGTTTTAATACTTCTAGATTAGTTCGATAATTGCAGAGAAATCTGAAGCAGACGCAAACATGAGAAGCGATTTTTGTAAAATTATATAAATTTAAACAAAAAATGCGCATAATTTGGTTAATAAAGCGTTAACTGTTTAGAAAAGAACGGCGCTGATAATCAATAATATTTGTTTGTTATATGTCACTTAAGAAGTTTAACAGAGGAACTAATTTTAACACTTTTAGAAAGTTTAAGTGTTTTGTTTTAACTTCTGATCTGCAGGAAACACTTTCATTGGGATAAACAGACAGTAGCATCATATAAAGTTAAAAAACCTGACCAAAACATTCATAATGTCATGATTAAATCGGAAAATTACGTAAACATGTTTTAAGCGTGTACATTTTGTGTAAAGCAAAACTGACTGCTTTGATTCAAAGAAATTAGCATTTACCGATAGAAGGAATGCTTAATTGCGCATCTGAAGATTAGTACTGTAAATTCTGATGATAGTTCAGTGCATCTGTTACCTATGCAATTTTAATAGAATGAATACCGTTAAATGTAAAAAATGACTCAATAATCTTATTAATTTATAGTCAACTCATAACATTTTAAAAATCCTTTAATAAAAGATCACTAAATTAGTGATCCACTAGAGTTTTGAATTGCTTCTATTGATATCTCATAAAAAGCAAAACAAAAGGAGTATGTGTTTCGTAGCAAGATGGAATAAGAAATTGGCCTGTAAGAAACGTACAAGAAGGAGATCTTTTCACGCTTTCGTGAAGTCTTGCACCTTTACTCTGGTGTCATAATTAAAATTTTATTATAGTTGCATTTGGAGTAAACAGGGAATCCCCAAATTCCGTGATTCCGTGTATGCAAAAGCCCAAGTGTTTTATAAAAGTATGTATAAAAGCTTTGTCAGCAAAGCAGTAAAAAATCGTGTTTCAGGAAACTCTACCCAAAATGAAATGGAAGTTTGATGATAAAACATTAACCTTGTTTTACATAAAAATCAAAGTTCACAGTGTCTGCACCACTAATCTTAAATGTTTTAAAAATAAAAGTGGAATATTTGCTCTCATAATCCACCTTTAAATGCTTGGTAGATAAACTTAAATCTTTATTTTAAAAATAATTTATTAACCAACAAATAATCCTAATCTTACATAATCTATAATAAGTTACTACCAAATTAAACATCAAGAAAATCTCTGTGATTAAAATTCAAAAGTTTAAACAGTTTGACGCAAAGTAACCCATAATTTATACGAACAAGTCATTAATTGCCATTTATAATTAACTAGCTACTCGAAATTAACTTTTTATGTTAGAAGTGTCCATGACATGCTAAGATGCGTAATATTAATCTAAACGTTATTCAATTATTTATTAAAAATGCTCAACATGTTTTGCATCAATCAGTTTGAGACTTAACTTTTTGTACCTATATTTCTCATTTGAGACGCGTACAGATGATAGTTAATAAAATAAAATCAAAATATTGTAACTTTCGAATTTAACATTATTAATGCATTTATTTAGTTGCGAAAACAATTCTATTGGGTGCATAACATGCATTTTGATGTGGCTGTAACCTTTTTAAAAATTAAGAAAGTGCAGGCATTTAATACCTTGCAGCATTAATAACTGTCATTAGAGATAGTTGCTTAAACATTCTTAATAGAACGATTTCTTAAAATAGTCGTAAATAACAAGCGTTCAAATGAAAAATGCAATTGAAGTGTACAAACATGCCAAATATAGCCAATCATTATGTATAAATACAATTAAAAATCAATGCCATTACAAATTTTTTGCCAGAAATTTGCATCAGAAATTTACAAAAACCTCCTAACATAAATTCTTTAAGTCTTATTTTGTGAATAAAATAACTTATATGAGAACTAAATCTGCAGTGCCACAGACCTTGTAATTTCTCTGAATCACGTTCCTTGACATTAAAATCTTTGTAGATTTGGATATTAGTTTCACTACTTGTGCTAGATGAGCTACTCAAAAATAGACACAAAATCAAACAATAGCCCATGATTCCACAAACATTTCTGCAGACAATTGGATGTTACATAACTTACGTTTCGCATATTATAAATTCAAATTCATAAAGGAAACCTCATTGTTTGCAAACATAATTTGAGTTAATTAGTTTAAATAAACTATTTATTAGTAACTGTGATTATTCGTAATTTCATCAACAGGAATAGCTTAGCCATGAGTCAATAAATATGTATATACAATCAAAAACACAATAAACTAAAATAATAAAATTTTATAAATTAGATCAAAAATCATATTACATACTGCTGAAACAATTAGATCCGTTTTGAAACTATTAATAATAAAATAACGAAAAGCAAATTAGGCGTAAATTATCTTTGGGCAAAACTCAAAATTTGTTACGAAAACCGAAACCGTACCAAAAATATTCAAAACTGCACCGCAAATTTTAGCTTTCTAAGTTTCGAACCACTACTACAAGTATTAACTTGTCAATGGGTGTTCTTTGTTCTACAATTACTTATCGTTACCTGCATCCATCTGTTTCCATTTTTTATACTGCCGAAGGAACACGCAAATATTTTATCGCAGTAACCCGATAATTTGCGGTATTTGCAGCCAGTTTATTCTTTAATCTTGAATTTTGTGTATTCTTTTGCATAAATTCTTTTCTTTTAGAAAATACAACTGTACAAATTGCGAACTGTCCATTTTTAATTATTCGTATAGCACCAACGCAGAGAAGTTACCGGGGCAAAATATACCTAGTAATCGAAACGGTGATTTTTGCACGAAAAATATCAGCTGTTTTGCTTATCAAGATGCCTACAAAAGTCGCATAACTGTTTTCTTCGACACATGGCATTCCAATTTTGGATTAGTTGTGTTCCCATCAGTCTGAAAACACAAGGCTTGTAGTTACATATATTTAGGGTTCTAATGTGGTTTTTTTAAAATGTTGAGAATTTATTACAGACTTCTAATGAAGAACAAAAATGTAAAGTTGCAAAAAAATTAAATATTTGCAAAGATTTCAAAGGATTTATTTTGTCACAAAATATAAGTTTTTATGAACTGATAAAAATGATTAAAATAAGAATCACGCATTCTGTTAGAACGCTTAAAATCATTATTAATTAATGGGTGTCCTGTCTTAAAATTAATTCAGATGTTGTACATCAAAATAAATGCATACAGGGTGATTCAGAAACATTTAAAAAAAACACTGCAGCAAATTCTTCTCATTAAAATAAAGAAAAAATGATAATTTGTCCTAAAACGCTTCGTTAAGAAGATAGAGTATTTTAAAATTTGGGCCACGTAACATTATTCAGGATTGATCAGAATTGTTGTATTTGAAGATTAAACTATTTACAAATAACTGTTAAAAAGAAATTGCTTAAAATGCCCGGTGTTGTTTGAATTATTTCACAAGCCGCTGAAATTCTTACAGTTAATTTTTTCTCCATTTCATACACTAAACTTTTTAGATGGCCCCAGAGAAAAATCCAAGAAGACAAGATGAACGCGCTGACCAATTGATTTGAAAATTCATTCATAATTTGCAGTTAATAAACTTACTGTCAAATTTATTTATGAGTTATGAGTGACAATAGAACGACTAGAAGACAAACAGATTTTTTAATGAATTAATTCAGTAAAAGCTGTTACTCTACATCTACATCATCTTAATCTAAACCTGTAACATAGGTGATTATTGATTATGCTTGACAAGTAATTTTGTACAGTCAAGTAAATTACTAAAGCAATGTAACACTGTAGCCAGAATTTTTTAGGTAGGAACGCAATACTTTTTTTTAAGAGTCGACCTTTAAATCTAAATCGCGAAACTATGTAATGCTGGTGAACGTTAACTACACTGCCGTACAAAAAAACCGGACACTTATTTTTTTTAAACTGTAACTTTAATTCAGGCATTTTGAAATAAACCATCTCTGATTGCATAAGTTTAACTGAAGATAAACATATAGATCAACATTATTTCTGAATTTGTAAGTTGGGTTGCCTATTCTAATCGTTAAGGAGCGCGTCTTGTGAATCACCTGTACATTTTAAAATTTTGAAATTGTAAATTCTTTTCAACGTTATTTATGAAAGTCGATAGAAAATTTATGGAATTCTAAAGGCTCATAGACTAAGATTTAAATTTGTGAAGTCCTTGAAAATTTTAATAGAAAATATGAAGATTCGTAAGTCATAAACAAATAGAACAGTTACAAAGCCCAAACGAGGACCTCCTTTCATTTTCAAACGTGCTTGTTCAGTTTGTGACTAGCGTGGCTGAATATTTTACGAACATAAAATTGTTTTGATTGAACCAGTGGCGGCTGGTCCATAAGCGCTGCGACACTGCAGCACCCCCAGAACAAAGTACGGAAATTAATTACCTATTAAATTTGTACTTGAAAATATCAATAATATAACAATCATTCAATATTTTGCATAATTATTACATAAATTTAATTAATTAAACCGCTTTTAAAAGGAATTATTTAAACCGAAGCTGTAGATTCCATTCAGAGCGCTGAGAAATGTAGCAGTGTCAGAAACGTAGTACATTCGGTGCACATTCCGCCGCGATTTGTTTGTTTTAATAATACATGGTAAAAGTAGTCCGAACGCTGCTTATCTGGGCAGCAACTCAGCATTAATGCATCATGCCGTTGAGCTCTTGGACATCCGATCCAACAAAAACAATAATACGTCTGAATACCACGAAAAAACTAGGTGATGTCATCATTGTGCAAGGACGTCTTGGGCGACGGTATGTGTAATATAAACAGGAATATTAAATAATAAATAGTTCGTATTTCCAACTTGATTGCAACATCACTGCGAATACGGTCAAGGCTGCTCCAGTGTTAACAGGTGATCGAAAAATTTTGTGAAGTTAAAAATCGCAGAATGGATTTTATATTTAAATAAAAATTCTTTTTATTTCATTTTCCAGTAAGCTTATTTTTTTTATAAATTGAGTAAAATTTCGATTTGTTTTGTTTTATTTAAGGC
This sequence comes from Melanotus villosus, assembly GCA_963082815.1. Taxonomy (NCBI): domain Eukaryota; kingdom Metazoa; phylum Arthropoda; class Insecta; order Coleoptera; family Elateridae; genus Melanotus; species Melanotus villosus. The sequence continues at coordinate 66,791,588 of OY720420.1, forward strand.
ACCTTAAATAAAATAAAAGGCGCCTTAAAAATATCAAGGATCGTTACTGGTATGTAAGTATATTTCGAAAGCTGCAGCACCCCCATAATTTCAAGCCACGAGCCGCCACTGGATTGAACGCAATTCAAGGACTGGCTATTCTCAAAAGGAAATAATGACGGTAACGAAAAATTATATTGTAATCTCTACGATTTCTCTACCACTTAAATTCCTTCCTCTGTTTACACAACTTTTTATTCACACAGTTGGTTTTGTTGTAAGACATTCAACTGCAGAAACATCAAGTTAATAACAAAGTGCAGCATGTACTTTCTAAAACAAAAACAAGAACTAAGGTCAAAGTTCACCAGGTAAAGTTAATAATTACTACTTGTTAATCTAATTCACTTTTCACGAAATAAGTGAAATTTTGTAGACGGTGTTGAAGAATGCATTTCACCAACTGTGTTTAAAGGTTTACCGATTAAAATTACAATAAATTACAATATGATTCTTGAACTTTAAGCGTTTATAATTTTTATCTATAGGCCATCTTCGTACTGTAACACTTATTTATTCTAAAAATTTAAATACCTAATTCTACAGAAGTTTATGACTTTAATGGGAATAGTCGTTTTTTAATTTACGGGCATCATTTAATATTTTATATCTAGAAGTTAGTTCTACATTTCAGAATGGTATTTAAAGTTGTCTTTTAATCAAGACTGTGAAAAATTAACATTCAGTATGAGTTTATCGACCTGAATCTGAATTAATATTGCGCTTATGCAGTTTTTCTGAACACTTATACCGTACGCATGTGTTTAAATGTAGCTGATCGCCTTGACATTTACCTATTCAACTTATTTTAATAACGCGTGGGAATTTTTTATATTGTATAAATAAATGGGCAATCAACAAAAATAAATGCCTGTTGATTGAAAGCAAATAAAATTACGAAAGTGCAATTACTGTCTTTTACGATAAAAGTCGCTAAAGTAGATTGCGATGTGTCCTAAGTGTATGCTTCGGTATTATAGTACATAGAAAACTGAAAAATAGAGGATGCCCAAAAAGGTTGCTGATTAACTAGACGGTAAGCAATTCATGCATTCTGAGGGAACCTCATTTTTTTATTATTGTGACATCCCTGACTTATATAAGTTTATTGTAGTACATCTACATATACCAGGTGATTCACGTAAGACGCGCCCCTTAAAAGTTTCAAATACAACCCACCATACGAGGATTAACATAGATCAAAGTTATTTATGGAATTGTAAGTTGGGTTGCCTATTCCAGTTGTTAAGGGGCACGTCTTACGTGATTCACCCGGCCTAGATTTTAAAGGTTAAATTATTAAGAATTTATACTTTTGGGGTTTTGGGGGCATATTATAAGCGTATATGGGGTGCTTCTTAATTTCTTTTAACAACTCTTGTTATGATAACCAAATTAGAATCTTAGATTAGTAGTTTACGTAGTTATTTATGGTTAATTAACATTCTGATAGGTGTCAATCATCTTAAGCACAATCACCTTAAGCAACTTTTGTAATTTGGATGATTTTCTGCGTTTATGATGTTCATGTAGTGTAGGTTTCCTTGTTTAAGGCGGGAGGAAGATTCTTTAAGACCTTAACTTTAAGAAATCAAATACAGAAACTTTGAAATACATTAAGATGTGCTAAAATTGAAATAAAAGTATATGCAGGGTCCGACAGAAAACAGTTTTGTAGTAAATTTTTCAGAAAATTTTATTCTTGATAAAAGTTTCTGTAATATGCGCCCCTTAACAATTGGAATAGGCAACTCAACTTCAAAATTTTTATAAACACCGTTGATCTATGTTAATCCTCGAATAAATGTCTATAATCGGAGGCTTACCTCAAACCGACAATAATGCATGATTAAACATCATATCAAGGTTATGATCCAAACTGAAAACTTTCATAACCTATAACTAGAAAACCAAAAAAATACTACCTATCATTAACAAAAAAAATATGTTAATAATTGTCGGTACAAAAATAAGCAAAAAAACAACAACAGATCGTCTTAATGAAAAATAGTATATTATATAGGTACCAAGTACCAAGGTAGAGAAGTCTAGTATTATAGCCAGAGAGCCAAGATTAGATATAAGGCCCGAAGGCTATAAGAGACTTCTCTACCGTGGTCTATACATAGTTTTTTTCACTACTAGTTTTATTAAACTCATATAAGGGTACATACATATTATATGCTCAGTTTTTTATAGTTTTTGCTAAATTTCCGTGCAGGCTATTCCAAGTTGTTTTAAGAAAATGCTAAGTATTGTAAGAGATCTCTAATATTTTTAATTAAACGCTAAGTTTTTAAATGAATGCTAAGTTTGTTTAAACATTGCACTGTTTATTATTATATTGCCAAATTTTTAAATAGAAGATGAATGTTTTCTATTGCTTTGCTAAATAGTTAAACTTAATGCAAAGATTCTAATTATTTTTACTTGGTAGAGAATTATTTTGCTCAGTATTTTAATTTTGCTTGTACGCCGCTGCGGCAAATTCGACACGTGACACGTGTTACGCCCGCTTGCGGCTAGTATGTAGTTTAAGAAAACAAACATTTGGCCCTACATCTATTAGTTTAGGAGAACTCGAAAAATAGTTAATTGAATTGTTAAATTAAACTTGACAAATATTTGTATGAATCGTCTAAGTTCTCTTTATGGACTTAGTCGTTTCAAATGTTATTTAGAACTTATAAAATATTCAAGTAAATTAATTAAATCCGTTTTGCGGACTTTAAATGTAACTGACACTTAGTTCTTAATTGTTAAAGAATTCACTTTGACTCTGGACTTAGAACAAGCTGTGTCGAATTAAAATTAGTATAAATTTTGTATAACAGTGAATTGGGGACTCAGACTAAAAATGTAAGATTTGGTAACAATAAAGCACATATATAAAATATATGAATGTTAGTTGAATTGAACTTTGTTTAATACCTCTCGCAACAAAGCCAAGCAATCTCAAAGTGGCATCGTTGGTCAAAGACTCTACCAAACTAATTACAATAACTTATTTATATTAATTATTAGTAATAACCTAACCCCGACTACGCCACAATATCAATAAAACTGAATGTAAACATCTCTCTGTATCTTTAATGCTTAGATATTTTCAATTTTAAACTGAGTATTTTTTAATTTAAAACTTGCAGATTCCATTTTTAAATTTGATATCTTTCAATTTAAAACTTTAGCATTTTATATTTTCAAAGATTTGAATATTTGCTGCAAGTCCTGTTTCTTTTTGCTTACAACAATTTTTTTTACAATCACATTTTGAACATGCCAATAATTGTTTACTGCCAGTTTCAAGCCTGGAAAAATGCGAGAGGAAAGTGAAACCTGTAAATTACAAAATTGTGTGATGTTTAATTTATTTTTGCAAGGTTGCCGACCATGCTCTCTCGCGGGAGGTGTCGATTCCTTTACCTTTAAGTACGTGGTTTAAAAAATGGTACGCCAAATTAAATGTAACCAAGTCTGTCTATGCCCCTTTCACGAAGTGAAGAGGTGTGTGCCCTTATCACTCTAAATCGAAGGGAAATACCATCATCTGACAGTGTCAAATATCGGAGTATTCGTTTCGACAAAAGTCTCACTTGGCGAACCCATATCTGGAAAAAACGTCTACAACTTAATCCGAAACTTAGAAGCTTCTACTGGTTGCTAGGTAGAAACTACCAGCTTAGTTTGAATAACAAGTTGCTAATATGTAAAACGTTTTGTAATCCTATCTGGCTCTATGGAATTAAGATATGGGGAATAGTGTCATCCTCGAACGTATCCATACTCATACTGGAAAGATTTCAATCAAATCATCACCACTGCACCACAGTTTATGATATCACCAACATTGAAATAAACACCGACCTCAAAATGTGTTCAATAAAAACTGAAATAGTGCCCGCAAGTGAAAAATATCTAAACAAATTGCAAACACATCCTAATAATCTACCATTAAATTTACTAGAAAAATCGTAGGTTCGAGGGATACCATACATTAGATTCACCATACAGATTTTATTAAGCATCAGTTATACCAGCGCATACAATTTCAGTTACAATTTAGAGCAACTTACTGTTTTTAAGTGTAATAGTTTACTTTTGTTAATTTAGTTAATTACTATAAAGTGACATCGCTGGATGACCAAGTTTTAATGTTCATAGATTTATAGTTACTTGGTAGTTCACTGAGAATTGCTGAAATTTGGTAGCTAAACGAAGATTTTACCTTTTTTGGAGTAAGCAAACCCCTTAAACGAATATTTACGTTATGAACATCAGATTGATTGGTATGTTATTTTATGATTCAAGTATTTTTGATAACCTGTGCTAACAATGCCAAAAAAGTACAAGCAGCATGGTGCAATCTTCTATTCAGTCTATTGGACATATTTAATGAACCAATATCTTTTAATTTATATGATATTCTCATACGTTTGCGCATACCGTAAATAAAACGAAGACACGAATTTTGAACACGCTGAAGTCGTTTCTCATAATCTTATCAAGTGGAGTTAAACATGGCCCATAAAAGATATCACAAAATATTTAAATGCGGCAACACGAACGTTTAACATAAACTTTAGTTAACAATTATTTCTTAGGATATAATAATTTGAAATTAGTATAAATCGTTTCGAGAACTTGCAAATAGTTGCCTTGCAAAATTCAATTAATTATATTATCCAGTGTTAATCCGATTACTAACTGAATCAACTAATTCACCTGCTTGATTATTCAAAGATATGGAAGTATCTGATAATCCCGACTGATTTTATAGTTTTTATTCCAAATAAAACTAGTTTTACTAGTATTAATTATTAGGCAATGCTCAGACGATTCTTTGACAATATTATTAGATCATTATTGATTTGACTGCAAGACAGTATGGTTCCACTAGCATCAAGTGATATATCATTGTCACGTATCATATACTATATTCGCTACCACATTGGGACTGGAGTTTATGCATAGGGTACCGGAAACTCGCTAAAATAAATAAATATTAGGCGTTACAGTATTAATATTAACAATGTCGTTTGTTCAGAACCGCTAGAACAAGCTCTGTAATCTCCAAACTCTTGAGTCATACGGAGTGGCTTTAAGCGGACTTGTCCTTGAATCCCAATGTGGTAGCGAATATACTATACTGATGACTAGAGGTTGGATTATATGCAAAATGCATATCATCATCTTCTTGCAATTTTGTTTCTACATGAATTTAATCGTTTTATAGCATTTTTTTGTGTTTCCTATGCATAAATGCATATTTTACCAAATATTTAATAAATGCATATGCAAAATGTTATTCTGCATATTTAAAGGTATTTCCCTTAAATTATCTTAATTTTTATTTTTAGATAGTTAAAATCTCTTTTCAGTGAGCTTCTTGGGATTTATTGTTTGTCAGTTTTACTTGGAATTATGGAATTATTCTTTGTCAGTGTGGTCAGGTGTTTAGGATTACGTGGTTCAAGAAGGAGGGGATAACCTTCAAATAATTTTAAAGTTTCAGGCGCGAATCCAATATATTTTAGAATTAACAGAAGTGTAGTTTAATTAAAGGTGGGTTGCACAAATCTTCTGTTAAGTTAACGAATGATCAAAGGATAACTGATAAAAAAGCATTATATTTTGTTTACTAAGGTATACTTGCCGTCTAGATTTGTATTCTGATTAGATTTGTTCATTTTGATGAAAGATTAATTTGACGATGCCGTTAAATCTTGTTTGTGCAAATGTTTTATTGTAATCTAACAAAACAAGCAACGTTGGTTTATGCTGATCATTATTTTTAAGTACATATCTGATCAATAATATCTAATACTACGGTAATCGGAAAGCCGATTGCATATCCAGTAATATATTAAATGTATTAACGTAAATTGTTCTGTTCAACTATCGCCCCTTTTAAAAAGCACAGGTAATATATTAATAGGGCGAAGATGTTTAAGTTCGTCCAGTGATTTAGTTTTAAGAACTGGAGCAATAGCAGATTTTTCCATAATTTATTTAAACAACAATTTATAATGTTACCTATGTACGGTAATACATCTCGTATATACAGACAACATAATTTAATTTACGTTTATATGCAGATTATCAACTCCAACTCCATTAGTTTAAATTTTATTAATAATATCTGCCTCACTAACTTAGTCAGTGGTTCTCACAAAATTTATTATTATTGTAAGAATCTAATATATTGTTATTGTTATAAATTGGTTGGTATAGAATTTTGAAAAAGGTTATTAATTTTATTAGGATCTTGAAGATCTTCGGGAAGATCTTTTTTATTTGGTGTAGATATTACATGATTTCAATTTTTTTCATAAATTTCTTTTAAGTGTCTGTTTATAGCTGTTGCAGGCTGCAGATAAGCATATTTTCATTATTAAGAGCCAAAGTAGTCTAAATCTGAATGCTTACAATAATCTCAATCTGAATTTTTATTAGTCCGTCTACATTTTATTATGTTAGCAGTTAACCAAAAACAATATGCTTTAGCAAATTTAGATGCTTAGAGCGTATTTATTAATAATGATATTTATAGTATCAGTATAATGTAGATGACTTTATCATTAATATTTCGCGTATAAAATATTAAACGTATTTTGCTCAATTCTAACTCTTTAGTAAATGCATCGCCGTTAAAATTCTTGAAGGAGCGATTTGTTTTGAAATGAGTATTTGAAGTTCCAAGATTGCAGTAAATTAAATCAAATCGAATCAGTAGTACCAGCTTCCATAACTAAAATGGCATTAGAAGTTATAATTAAATCTAACAACGATCTAAGTTGTGTTGGGGCCTTAATAATCTGTTTTAAATTGTAACCCTCAAGTACAGACTCAAACTGAATAGCTTTTATATTGCGAAATTATATAAATTTATATTAAAGTCCCACCACAAAGAGTCTCACAAAATTTTCAAGTTAATAAAGATAATCTGCTATCGATGATATTGATAAATGGAATAAATTCAGTGTTAGGTGGCCTGTATGCAACCCAACTGCATATTGCAATTTATTGATGTTAACTATAATCTACAATAAATTGTCCAATTTCATCAGAAGTATTTATGACAGTAACATCCAAATTGAATGATACATTATAATACAAGTCGGACTTTCCTAAATATGTTATAACCAGGTATGATTAACTTCTAATCAGTAATCTTAGAATTTAGCAATGTTTGGCTGACTGCTAAAATATCATAAATGATTTTCAGCTAAAAGTTCTCTCAAATATTTAATATTAACATGTATAAATTGAAATTGTTTAACTTTCGTATTTCCACGAAAAAAAATTAGAATATTTTTCTGTAACAAAAATTTGAAAATTTAATTTGAACGAACAAAATTAATTTATCCCAGTATAACATGTCACAGTTTTAACATACCCCATCCAGCTCCAACTATTCAAGTGATATTAACACTTTCACAGAAATATAAAATAAATACAAACGTTTTTATTTAAAATTAACAAAAATGATATCTGTATATCCAACCACGTCAGCTGTTCCACTGATAAAAATATTCTAACTAATTTTTAAGTAAATTATGTCTCTATTAATCTCTTTCACAAGTCATCTGTTGATCGTACATATGTAATACTTATTTTTGTCAATTGCAGTGAATATTTTACTATTCTACCTACTTTTAAACTTGCTAACCACGTGATTTACTAGATTTTGTCGATAGGACGTAAGTAAGCTCTTGGAAAATTTAGTATCTTTCAAATGACGATACCTATATGATAGCAATTTTACCAATATAAGACGATTCTTATTTTGTTTAATCTCACCAAAGTGACAGCATCTATTAACGTGATCCTTAATAATCTCAGCGATCGTTTGTTTAGTGAATAAATCCATTATGGTATCATCAACGATCTCCCCATTTCTTTCTTGCACGCCAATGTAAATGTAAATTTGTTGGCAACAATATAAATAAAGTCTGTAAAGATATTTTTGCAAATTAAAATAAAAAATTAAAACATCGTAAATTTTAAGCAGTTTCATTAACAAGTAATAAATTGAAGAAGAGTGATTCGACGTCTGAACCTATTCAGTATAAGTTTGTTTGGAAAAGTTTAAATCTAAGTAAAAAAAATCAAGAACGGTTGGTTGACAGTAGAGTTTATATTTAACATTTTTTGTTTACCGTAAATCTTTGTAATAACTTTATCATATCAAATGTACAACACGCAGAATACTATTTATTGTTGGTAAACATGACATAAAAAAATTAATAACAAAAATAATTTATTAAATACAAATAAAAAAGAATCTTTTACTTAAGACCTAACCTATTGGCTAATTGGCTGTTTATTTGTAAAATATATTTTTGCATGCTTTCATTAATTAGTATAAGTGCTGTAAATGCAATAAATGCGACTATTTAAAGTATTCATTATCTTTAACAGTCCGTATGAAAAAATTCTTATACTTTAATCAGAATGAGAATTTTAAAGCCTGAATCTTAAAGTAGCAAAAGAGTATAACTGTACGTACCCCAGGTATATGTTACCCTTTGCAGCTTTTCACTGTTATTTTCTTTACCCTCAACCCTTACTGGTTAAGTGAAAATCTTACCCTTTACTTAGATAACTGACCATTTACTCAGAACACCCTTAATGTTGTTGTGATTCGTTAATCTAGAGTAGCTCACCTTATAAAACAAGAAATAAATACTCCATCAAGTTTAATACTGTAACGAGGCACGCCAGCTGTCAGCCGGAACGTGAATCATTTCAACCGTATGCGTCAGGTGTTCCAGATTATTCGCCGATTGCATCATCGTCTCGCTGTTGTTTGATTACTTATCCTCACGAGCCTTTAAGTACTTTCCCGAAGGATGACTGTCGAATAACGCGGCTAGTATATTAGGCGCGATCCGACGAGCACGAATTCAGTGATACCAAAGTCTACTACCAGCGAGCTACCGTCGTAATCAAGTACTTGGTTGATATAAATATGCGAGGATACGTGAATATAAATAAATAAACCATATAAATAAATTAGTTAGTGTATCGGGTTAATATTAGTGTTGTGTTCTTAGTGTTTAAGTTGTTGTTTCGTGTTAATTGTTACATTGTTTAAATTTGTTAATAAATAATTCACACCACGAACCGAAGTTTTAAATAAACTTTTTAAAACCATTACAATACATATATTATAGTCATATTTATGTACAGATATTTACAAATACAGTAAATAATTATGCATAGTGAATGAACATCAAACTAGGCAAGTTAAATATGGACAGTGGCTCGAATAATTATTATTCTCTTGTTTTATGATTTTGATGTAATCAGGGTGACCTGAGTTCGGTGATTCGATCACAAGAAATTATGTTATAAGTCAGTTCGTCAGTCAGATAAGCGATACAAGATCGATCTTTTGTGGGATTGATATTAAAATCAATCGTAAGCGGCCGGAACCAAAGGTGGTATTACTACCAAACTCTAAAGTTTGACGAGGGTGCAATTTCCCTCCAATTGAGTACGTGCGTTATGCACGACTCTTAAATTAACGAGTATATGCGCTATGTACAACTCTAAATTAGTGAGTCAGAGCGTTACGCCCCTCATGTAACGAGTATGTACGCTATGTACAACTCAAATTGTACGAGAACACTGGGTACCTCGCATTTGTAAGGGATGTTTATCCCTATAGTTGATTGAGAATATGCTCAAGACGTCTCTCAGTAGTCAGAACTGTAGTATTGTTGTAATTAATTGTGATCAGCACCTACAACAGGGCAACCCTAATGTAATTTTGATAAAATCTAATATCGAATATGATAAGCATATTAAAATTGTTCACTTTTACGTTGTGCGTTAAATTTGGATTTCGCTGGGAGACCCCTCAACTGGAATTAATCAACAAAGGGCAATACAACTAACTGTATATTTTATAGTAATTAGATACACGGATCAGCGTACTAATCCAAATTCCAGAGCACTGTACAGATAGACTGAATAGTCAAGACTGGATCCAGTGATAAGATTTTGTTGTGTATTTATACTAAAAATTGGATACTGAAGGGGTTGTAAATAAACGTTCTCACGGTTTTGCATCTGGTACTTGTCCAGAAAACTAATAGATTTCATAAGTGGGATGTTTGAATTCCTTTGCAATTTGACACTTTACTAGAAAGCATGTGTGTCGGTTTGTTTACATACTGGGCGGCATATCTAGTAATTTAGAAAATGGGCGGTGGTTTCATCGCTGAAGTCCGAAAATTTACGATATTGCTGTTTTTTGTTTCACCATGAAATCATTACTTTCCACATAATTGCCCAAAGAATCACCCCTAACGTTATGCTTTGAATAAAAGGAAATACATTAAAAAACTCGTATAATCCCTGAAAAATAAAATATAATTAATAGTAACGCCCAGCCCAGCTGGTCATTACAAGAGTAAGAATAGAAATATGTATAGCAGCATATAGCAAAAAATAAGAAAATATGGTTAGGAAATTGCCTAAACTGGAAATTATTCCTTTTGTTATTTAAATGTGCATTAGTGGGCAACATGCAACATATCAATACTTTATATTCTCCTTTGATCCAATGAAGTCTTACTTCTAAAAGGTTTTAGACTTGTAAGCACCAATAGATATTTGTAATTATGTTCAGACCTATTCCATATTTTGTTTTTGTAAATTATTTAAAATCATACCTGGATTTTGTATGGCTATTACGTTTAATTTAGTTAGTAATTAATTGACTACGACATAAAAGGAACATGATAATGAAAATATCCCTTTTTCAACAATTAATATATTTGAATTACTTTCGATCTGCTTGGCCAGAACTTGGATGGGTGGCCGCTCTGCGGCTCGGTGTGTCCACCCCCCTCGACACTGTAAAAGGTTTAAGAGGGTAAAAGAGAAAGAAGAAGAAGAAGAATTACTTTCAATGATGTTTTAAATTAAATCAGTTTAATAATCTCATTTAATCTAACTAATTTCATTTATTGGGCAAAAAATAATCAAATTCAACTGAGTCGGCATTAATGGCGTCAAGGTTAGCATACTTGCCTTATAAACCAGAGATCTCGGGTTCGATTCTCAGTTTAGGTCGGTGAAATTTTTCATGCGGAAAAATATGTGAAATTATGCTTTCTTTTGGAAACCAGGTAACACCGTAAGTTCCGTGTCAATACGATGTTTGACACTATAAGATCACTTATAGGGGTAAAAATCTCTTGGTTTCGGCAAAATTCTAGTCGAGTAGTACCAATGACCGTAGTAGTCAACGCGTGTTGAAATCCCTGGCATCCGTAAGCCTAGATTTTGTCTAATACATACACAAACAAACAAACAAAACTGAACCGAATAAAACAGACTTATTTTTTGGTTATTGAGAAGTCAGATACATCAACTTATTTCAGGCATTTTTTTAGTTGTGCTGATGGTGAATGAATAATGATGAAATAAACCATAAAACCATATGAATATAGCTTTGTTGAAACTTGAAAAAAGTAACAACATAGATAATATATGAGTACGACACATTCAATAAACATTTAAGCAGAAGCTTAGTTTATACCGGCTTAAATTAAGGCTCAAGCTAACACGCACTGCTCTTAAGCTCTGTTTAAGCAGACTTTAACTAAATATCTGCTTAAAGTTATACTGAAAAATCAAACTTAAGTGTATGATTTGTTACTTAACTCAACTGCTTTAAACGCCGTCAAGGGTTTCATTATAATTATTAATTCTTGAAACTTCAATTTTAAAAATAAATAGGTGTTTACGCAACTTAATTGATGCCCTTGGTCTGTGCTTATAACTGTTAAGAACCTTATGGATAATTTTAAATTTTTAAGCCATCTAATACTACATCAAAAGAAAATAATAAAAAAGTTACTTATACATATAATTTTCAAGGAAAAAGCCCTAAAAGGGTTTAATATATGGCAAACGCTTTATTATTCGTACATTTTTGTACAGTCTATTTCACCTAGGATTTGGGTTGTGATGTCAACGCGCTGTTTATAAATTCACAATCCAATTATACTTCATCTCTTTCTAAACTAGGTTTTCATTACCTACTGCGCACGAACGCGTGTCTACCCATGCAGATTTTGGGCGGGGCAAGTTGACGTCACAACCCAAATGTAGGTGAAATAGACTGAATGTACATATTTCAACTCTGAGATATTTTCAGTACATTTTCAGCATGAATTAAAATAATATTGTTGTATATAGGCTATACACTAGCACTCGGCAAGATACCTGGTTAATTTGAAAACATTAATCTGCTTTAGGTACTTGTAACTGTGATTTTTTTTTCCTAAAGGGATGACAATTTTACAACATTTTAAAAATCATCCAAAAAGACTAGCTTTTCCCTCATGTGGTAATGCCTAATTATATATATAATTCCAGACGCTTTTTTATACATAATACTTTAGATATATGTATATCTATGATAAAAACCCGAACAATAATTCTAGAAATCATAGGTTAAGTAGGTTTAGGTCGTTGAAATACAACCGGTTGACCACGGCCATTTTGCCACAGGCCATTTGACCGTCACAAAAACACAAGTACATCTTTAATTTATCCAAAACATTACATAAAAAAATCCTTAAACAATTCAATAAATTTAATAAACCCATTCGAATATTGACATGTATATCCAATAACAAAAATTTCATTTTCATTAATAATTTAAAGCACACATCAAAGTCAGCCGAATAATTTAAATTTTACATCAACGATCCCAAATGATTTTTCCACTACATAGAAACAACTTATTTTTCGACCAACATATAATTATACATACATTCGAAAAAGAAAAGTAGTAATTATTCGAGGCGAACAAGTCGAGTTTCCGGACCACGAAACAACAACCGAACAAGTAAGCCGAGTTGATTTCGCACCTTTATGAATACCTACTGTTTTTATACATTGACAATCATACGATTTTCAGTGTCTTTGGAATACCGTGAAGCTTTGGTCGTGAGTGTCATTTAATATTTTGATATTGGAGGTGTTTAAAAAGGAATGCGCTCGAGGTGAGTAAAAGCTTTTACTTTTATAGCTGTTCCGGGTTACCCGGACTATATTTCAGTACGGTCATTTTTTTACAATTTAACCTTTAATAAATTAAATGAGTTACAATTTACTATTATTTAACACCAAGAAAAAAATTGGGCATTATTTGTCAAAAATTCCAAAAGTTTCAAGAAAGATGAATCGTTTTCAATAAATTCTTTAGGGAAACCTTTAATAAATTAAATTTTGGAAAATGTTTTCCGCGCAAAGCACTAAATAAATGAAATTTTTCAAAATTAAAGTAAATATGGTGCCTGTGTTACTGTATTTACTTGAATTGCACCAGAATGGAACTTCGAGGTCAGGTTATTACTGTAATAGCCATGAAACCTATAACTGATTAAATTTAAATGCCCTTCACATAATTTATTTAAAAAATATAAACACCACACCTATTATTATTATTATTAATGTAAATTTTAAAACGCCACCAGAAATTTTAAAAATATTTAGGGTAAATATCTGTTTAGATCTTTGACGTTACAAAAATACTTCAAAACGTAACTTTTTAAACAATTTATTCGTTACTAAAAACCAATAAATCGAACAAATTTAGTACATTTTCTTCATTTATTCAGGATACTAAAAACTTTCTAATAGGTAATAGGTAATAGGTAATAGGTATTTTTAAGTAAAATTTTTCATTAAACTAAAATTAGTTATTGCCTTTAGACGCATTTATGTTAATTAATAAACAATGCCATGCAAAGGTAAAAAAATTGGGATTTTTGTTATATTTTTAGGTCGGCCTGCGAATTCGTTGAAGTGTTTATGATTAACTATTCTACAGAAGTTGTGTAAGCAACGTGTTTTGTATACCTACTGAGGTTTTTTGAAATGCTTCTTAATTAAGGAAAAACAAAATACATCATGATTTTTAATTTTTATTGTTTTGCATTAAGCGATGTTTATTTGCTACTGTTCATCAATTTTCTTACTTCTAATTCGTTTAATTATGCACATTATGAATAAGAACGCTTTCAAAAATTTAATAAAGACATACAGTGTGTCCCGTCATGAGGTGATACACTTCTGTAAATTTTTTGATCTTCTTGAAAAATATTTTTGATTCAAAAAAATGCATTTTTATTTTTGCGAGAAATGTAGAATTAGTGTGTAACTTATCAGAACTTTAATTCCTCGTTCGGGATATATCAAGATAAACAAAAACATAAAAAATAAAGAAAGAGGACGCCCCATTTGGAGCCACACTATGCTGCAAACAAATATAACATAAAAGCAAGGAAAAAGCACACAAGAGAAATAATTTTGCATGATATACGATTGGCTAAAATAAAGAGACTAAAATTATTGTTAATGTATGGTCCTAAAGTGGGTACTTAAATCCTTATAAATTTAATTTCTAAAAAATCTTTAGGTACAATATTTTACACTTTTACATTCGAAAATATTAGAAAAGTAATTAATGAGGAGAAAATGATTGTTTTTTATTCTTTAAACATTCGAAGTTGGCCTGCTTGGTCAGAACTTGAATGGGTAACCACTCTGCGGCTCGGTGCGTTCGGCCCCCTGAATACTGCAAAGGTATAAGAGGGTAAAAGGAAAAGAAAGAAATATTCGAAATTTGTCCCTACAATTTAAGGTTAATAATAAATTTAAATTTGTTCTAGGAACAAACAAGATAAATTATAACATTTACCCCAAAATCAGATTTGTTAAAAACCGCGAACAATATTCAAGTATAATATTAGAATAAAATAACTAAACCTTCAAGAAAACAATTCAACATACTAATAATAAAGAAGACATGCTATTTTAATAGGCGAAGGGGGTAATATTTTTCTGTATAACAGATTATTAATTAAAAATATTAATAATTTTAATCACTTATTCACTACACATTAAGCTAATCCGAAATATAAGGATATGATCTTGGTTCTGATCCTAAGAAGATTTTAATTAAAATTCAGTTTAAAGTTGAAAACTATGGTCGGATTCAACTAAGTAAATACTGGTAAACCCTGAAAACCACAAAAAAGTATTTAAGTAAATAAGCTCTATTTGTAAATAGTTTATTATGATTTCAGGGTTCAACAGTATTCCATAAAATCAAGTTTAAAAATTTTTTCTGATATTTTGACACAATTTTTAATTCTTTATTTTTTTCCATATATTTGAAACAATTTAATTTATTAGCTTAGTTTCATTAAAAAGCTTTACTTTTCGCTACCACCTCATGTGCAGAATTTAAAAAGGTATCCTCAATTAAGGCGCCCTTTTCATGTATTTTATTGTAAAAAGGAGAATCAAAAAATCATATTCATAAAATCATTTATAAACTCGATTTAACAATGAAAACTTCCGCGTACGCTGTGAATTTTTGATAAGTCAAATAGATTATTAGAAACATCTTACGGTAACTTTATAAATTAATTAACACAAACTACAACTAAGGAAGAACTTTGCGCTCTTCCTGCTTACCACGTTGTACGTTGTGGTTTAAAATTATTAGGTATTCTTTGATTTAAGATAAGTCAACGAAGTTAGAATTAATTTCAACCCACTTTAAGTTTACCCTCTTCATAACTTACTTTTTACACAAAAAGTGGTAATTATTTATTAACTAAAACTTAATCCAATAAAATTTGCGCTATTGCTTCTATATTTAACATTAAAAAGCGAAAGGAAATGCTTCTTGTAATATTAATAACGTATCAGCGTAACACATACCAATTTTGCTAATTAATAATTATTGCATTATTAACACGCAATTGAAAAATTAGTCGTATTTTAATATTAACTATTAAAATATTTTAAACTACATAAACTCCAGCAGTTCTTAAATAATACAAATATAACAAATTTGAATATTAATCATATAACAATAGTCAATATTACAGAACTAAAATGAATAAAAATTTACGAAAAAAATCAGTTGATTTTATTAAGGGTGGGTTTTAGTAGCATGTTTACGCGCTAAAAATTGCGTAATTTTAAAATAAGGGCACGGTTAAATAATGACAGCTGAAAAGAAGGACGGGACGGGAATTAAAATTGTTAGACCTTTCCTTCATACTTCATGCGCAGCAAGGCCAGAACAACAAATTTTAATATAAATAGTAATTAAATTATGACCTATTATGTAAAACTCAGGCAATCCAAAATACTTAAAAACGAAAAATAGTTTAACTAAAACCCACCCTTAAATAGTGACCGTGACCCTTAAACCCCTAAAAATAAATAAATGCACGTTAGTAGTTAACATAAAATCAAGCAAGGTATACAACCCAAATAACACTGAAACAAGCCTGCTTTGCTACTATAACCAAAGAATATAAAATTGTAAATAGCTGTTGCATATTTAAAGTTAATGCAATTAGTTAACACATAAAACAATAAGCAACTGAAAATGCTCAACACTATTTAAGTTACCAAAATTAAGAGGAAAAATTACACATTTGATTCTTGTACTAAAGTAAAGATTATAGATCTATGTTCTTTGACTAAAGGTATATTTTAGTGTTATTTTTGTTGTACAGGAAATAGGAAGTTTCTCCATCAAACGTTGAAATTAAAAACAGAAATACATATACATATCATATGTTCGATATACAGTTATGAAAGCAACTTCAATTTAATTTTTTTTTTAAATAATATCGTCTATAAATATAGTTTAAGCTAATCACATTTATCCTAATTAATATAGGCTATTTTTGTTAATTATCTTATATTTTATAAACAATATCTGAGAATATTTTTAAACATCTAATTATAAATAAAAGCAATTAGCCGTTTATAGGTTACATTATCTAAAATTAGTTCATATAATTGATTGATTAAATTAGGTTTTTTATCTTTAGATAAATACTATTTTCCGAAATGTTTTCTCTACTAAAGTTAAACAAAGTTAATTTTTTAAGTAATTACAGAATTCCAAAACGTCAAACTATAATCTAGAAGAACTTCTGATAAAAAAATATGAACAAAAAACAGATAAATAAAAGCAATAAAATAAACAAACTTGATGATGAATAAATATGTTTGAAATAAAACTTTGTAAATACAGCTTTACATTCGTTCTATAAAAACGTAATTCTCGTCCTACTGGCAAAAACCCAGGGGGAATTTTTGTTATTTAGCTCGTGTTTTTAATTGTGTAAATTATGATATACCGGGTGGCTAGAAAAAAACGAACCCTGTTTAAGTCCTCTCATCTCCGGAACACTTTGAGATAGCGATTTCAGTTTTTGCTTTCTAAGAAACAATGGATTGAAAATTATTCCTGCCAAATTGCAAACAATTATTTTAAAAAACAAAGGAATGGCGAATTTTTTAATATCAACTAGAAAAAATCAATTACACGTTGACAATGTTCTTAAAAATTCTACCAATAAACATCTTGTATAGTGTATTCTACTCATAAACATGTTGTATGGGACCTCCATTTTGTAAATTCGCAATTTTTAGTCTATGTTTAAACTGTAAAATTGCTCTTCTGATTAAATGTATAGACACTTCTGGCCACAGATCTTCTAACCGTCGGCGCAGATCTTCCAAGTTTGCAAAAATGGTTCCCGTTTTTCAGCATAAACTTTTTCTTGCAATACATTCCACACTGAGTAGTCTAAGTTTAAAAGATTACAGTCTGCAGAATTAGACGGCGACTGGTTTGCTCGAATAAAAGATGGCGTGTTTTCTTCTAAGAACTGTTGTGTCCTTGCTGCTCTGTGGGATGGAGCATAATCGTTATTCGGGTTCAATCGATGCATTTTCGGTAGCAAATTGTCACGTAAATGCCGTATGTAGCTATCTGCGTTTGTTTTGGTTAACTGACGATCAGTAAAAAATAGCCGACTCTTGCCACTCCAGGATATTACGTATGACACCATGAGCGAATATGCTTTTATCCAGGACAGCGCTCCATCCCACATAGCAGCAAGGATACAACAGTTCTTAGTAGAAAACATGCCATCTTTTATTCGAGCAAACCAGTGGCCGCCTAATCCTCCGGACTGTAATCCTTTAGACTCCTCAGTGTGAAATGCGTTGCAAGAAAAAATATATGCTGAAAGAGGGGAACCATTTGCAAACTTGGGAGATCTGCGCCGGCGGTAAGAAGAGGTGTGCCCAGAAGTGTCTATAAATTTAATCAGAAGAGCAATTTTACAGTTTAAACATAGACTAAGAATTGTGAATTTACAAAATGGAGGTCCCATAGATCATGCTTATAAGTAGAATACACCATACAAGATTAAGTAGAATTTGGTAGAATTTTTAAGAACATTGTCAACGTGTAATTGATTTTTTCTAGTTGATATTAAAAAATTCGCCATTTTAATAAAATAATTATTTGTAATTTGGCAGGAATAATTTTCAATCCATTGTCTCTTAGAAAGCAAAAACTGAAATCGCTATCTTAAAGCGTTCCGGAGATGTGAGGACTTAAACAGGATTCGTTTTTTTCTAGCCACCCGGTATAAGCTGCTTCTTTAATTTTTTTTTACCCTGTTGATAAAAATTTTGTGGATCTTGTGGTTGTTATTGCAGGCGTGTTCAGCAATTTTGGATTTCTCGATTTCGTAGTTTTTAATTATGCTTTTATGTTCTTTAATTCTGATTTTTAATGACCTAGATATCTCATCGATATAGTATTTCCCGCATTTACAGGGAATTCTATTGTAATCCGTCTTTTGAACTTTGTTCTTCGTCCAGTGGTTTAGTTTTTAAAATAATTAATCTTAGCGGCTTACTGGTTTTTAAAATTGTTCTAACGTTGAATTTTCTACCAATTCGTTATATTTTATAAGATTACAAGACATACCTGGAACGTATGGTATTGTGCGATTAATCTTTCTCTCTGTTGTGTGGTTTGATTTTGTTGTGTGACATGGTTGACCATGCCACAACCTAGCTAGATTTTTACTTAAAATACTCAATAATACATTGTCAGGAAATTCAGATTGCTACATCTAACACACAACATTTTCTTGAGAAATTCAAAGACCAAACATAAACACAAACCACACTCATGAGACTTTTAACTCTTTCCATCAAAACAGCATACTTGCAACTCAACACAGGTTATTACTTATTACTAACAGAATTCGGGATGGTCATGGGGCCACTTTTGGTCGAATTGTAAGTAATATCTTCGTGGAAGACTTTCAGCAACAATATGTTCATAAATATACAAAAAGACCAACAATTTGGCGGAGATTTCTATTTCGCGTTATGATATTGATGAACTAAATCATTTTTTAAACTTTATCAAGCATCAAGAAAACTCCATCAAACTTACATTACAAACGGAACAAAATAATCAATTAATTTTCCTCGATACACTTAATATAAAAGACAGAGGTCATGTTAACATATCAGTCTACCGCAAGAAAACACATACCAACAGATATTTACACTACACTTCTAACCATCGCCAAAACGTCAAAATAGGTGCTGTAAAAAGTTTTTGCGATAGAGCAAAAACAATCTGCTCTAATATCCAAATTTGGAACAAAAAAAAACAATTTATTATAAATGTTCTTCAAAACAATGGCTAGGCTATCCTAGAAATCTGATACAAAATACTTTCACCAAAATTGAAAACAAATCGACCCAACAAAACAATATCATACAACAATCAAACCACACAACAGAGAGACAATACTATATGTTCCAGGTACGTCTGATAAAATAAAACGAATAGGTAAAAAATTCAACGTTTCAAAACCAGGAATACGTTAAAATCAATTGTTTCATATACTAAACCGCTGAACGAAGAACAAAGTTCAAAAGGCTACATATAAAATGTATAGTACTCCATGTGAATGCGGCAAATACTATATAGGTGAAACTTCTAAGCCATTAAAATTTAGAATTAAAGAACTCAAAAACATGATTAAAAACTACGAAATCGAGAAATCCAAAACGCCTGGAATAACAACCACAAAGTCCACGCAAATTTTATCTAAAGAACCTGTACAGAGTAAAAGAAAAATTAAAGAAACCGCTTATATTCATACTAAACAAAAATGATTGCTTTTCATCTCGTTTAGTAGATTTAGATAACGTTTGGTTGGAGGTTCTCGAAGATGAAATTTAAACACATTATACCATTAGACATACTAACGTAGTTCTTATTCCTTAACAAATATTGTTATAACCACCTCACATAGAAACACACGTTTATAGTTTGTAGGTATGTCAAATTAAATTACAAGACTTGACTCGTTTTTAAATATTTTCGAATTGTTCGAAAACGGAGATAGGCTTGCCTCCGAAACGTTACGTTTAGTTAATTAATATAATTCCAATTTAGCAACTAGTGGCAAAAATCCCAAAGAAATATAAAATCTCAAACTCGCCACAACAATTAGGTATTTAGAAAATATCTTGACATTTATGATATTATGATATTTTAGTTAGAAATTATTCTGATATTTTATTTAAAGTTGCCTCTAAACTAAAATCATGTTTAAAGTAAACAGAAAACGCTATAGCTTTATTAAAGTTTAAATGTGCAAAATTGTTAAAAATAAAGATTTTCAAGTAAAAGCCTGCAACGACATAAATTCGTTGTTGATTTTTCACTGTTTACTTCCACCATAATTATATTGTCGAAGTCATGGTGCTTACCACCTCACCCCGTACGCATAGCGTGCGAGACAACCGGGTATAGAAAGTGACTTAGGAGGCCTTAACGCTCCATGTTGCCCGCCACCTTGATAAAAAATATTAAAAGCTTCGGCGTTTCAAAGAGCACGATGTTGTAATTAAACATTAATTTTAAATTTAATTCCCAATTATGAATTTAATTATAAGAATCAATTAAACTGATTTTGAGTTTTTAAAAAGAGTAATCATGCAAAAATATTAATTTAAATTACCATACAATAAAAATACATACGGATTGGCAGTTGATAGCAAACGGTTCAACGTCTCTTTCTCGCTTTGTAATTTTCATTGCATTCAAGGCAGTATTTTTATGTATAGATTTAATTAACTACGTTCTAAAACTAAAAGGACATGTTTAATAACAAAATCTTTTTCAAAAACTCGGAACAAAGAATTTTTAGCACAACTTTTAATAATAAAAGGAATAAAGCGAATAAGGTGCGGTGCGGAAGGTTTGCCTTTGGTTATGAAAACATTCATTTTCGTAAATTGACAAAAAGCTCGCGAAACTAAATTTAGAACCAATTGTAATCAGTAAATTAAATAGAAAGGAAATATGAAGAATGAATTTCACTGTAATGAAAGGGTTATCAAAGGTAGTAGTGTTCTGTTCAACATCTGATTATCTCATTACCAGACAAACGTAACAAATATAGGACTGTTCAGTTAAAACACTGACATATTTGTATAAGAAAAATAACAAAAATACACTTTACAAAGTATATTGCATGTACAGGGTGCCCAAAATATGAAGGTTTAACCTGTAACACTTAAATAAAATGTGCCTCCTTACTGAGATACAGGGTGATTTATTTCAAATTTTTAAAGTACATAATGTTTTATTTAATTATCAGATCTTCTACAAAAAGTTAACTGTAAAACTTATTTCACGTAACCCATACAATTTTATGAGTAAAAATTCCGAAATGATCAATACGAATATGAACAATAAATTAAACATTCAAATCAGAATATTGTGCGGCCGTATCTTTGTCTTTAATTATTTCGAAAAATAATTACTTTATCGTTATGGAGTAAGAGTACATTATTTTCGTAAAAAATGATCAAAAATTCAAGAATCATACTAAAATTACGATTACACTAGTGGTGTAGAATTTAGAGGGGGTAAATTATTCCTCTGACCCAGCCGTACGCCTCTGGTAATAGCGAGAAACTATCTTTTACCTTGGTTTAATGTTTCCTAAAGTACCTAAACTTTCTGCCAAATATGATAAAGAAATATTAAACAGTATCAAAATAATGGCCAAAAATTACTTTAAAAATTTGAAATAAAACACCCTGTATCTCAGTAAGGAGGCACATGTTATCTAAGTGTTGCAGGTTAAATCTTCATATTTTGGCCCAGGGATTCTCCAGTTAGCGTATGTACAATTATTAATGAAACACCCTGTATATAATATATTCGTGATGGGTTTAGACTACGGTAGGCCATGTTAGTGGGGCTGTTTTGTTGGAGTGAATAAGACTTCTTCCTATATTAATCTGCTCTGCCATTAAAAAGACCTCAATTAATTTTAAAATTTTAGTTTACGACAGCGCGACAGAATCAGTTATATCTATACAGGGTGTCAATGGAACCTGGGGCACCTATATATATTTTCTATTTCTTAAGATATCAAAATTAATTTCGACATAGGTATGTAATGTTGATCTTGCATTTTTTGACACAGAACACAGTTGATGTCAATTCCGGCGAAACCGGAAGTGACAGAAGCTTCTGTTCTAGGTCAAATAATAGTTTTAAGGGTATATTACATACATATCCCAAATTTCATGCTGATATGTTAAAATATAAATTATAAAAATGGATGTGCCCCCAGGTTTCATTGACACCCGGTACACGATTCCTTAACGTACCAGATGTTATTTATTTATATTTATTATAAATTAAACAAGCGGATACATTCTTAAATGAGCTACAGTGTAATCTAAAAATGGAAAATGAATGGCATAAACTGTTTGCTTTATTTATTTATTTATTAAGCAAGATCTAGACTTGAGGGTACCAAGTATATTACCTGACTTTATCACTAAGTTTCGACGTGAAATGTACAAAAATAAAGCATAAATCCTAACTATCAATTTTTATTATTATATTATTATTAACTAAACAACGTCTAGCAACAAGACCACAACTGCATGATACAGTTACAGGTTGTGCAACTTTTAGAACTAATACAATAAACTAAAATAGTCATGGCCAACTATTGTCCATATAAGCAGTAAACTATATAGGGTGTTTGTTAAACATATGGCAAAAATTCAAGGACTGATTCCTTGGGTTATTTTATGAATAATTATATCTTTGATGATTTTTCAAAAATCGCGTCGTTTCTGAGATACATGGTTATAAAGATTTTCAAGAAACATAATATTTTCGAATATGTATTTGCGTTCAAGTAAGAAACTACGCCGTTATCGAGATAATTCCCTTATCTACATGATAATAAGCGATTAATAATTGATTTGTGAATATTGTGATATATGTGACTTGTTTTATTTTTTAAATGTTTGTTAATTATAGACAAGTGTAAACTTTGTTTCAACACGATTAATAAATTATCATTATAAATTATTATTATTAATGTCTAGTTATTTAATACTTGTCAACTTATTAATGTAGCGTTAATAAAACTTATTTTTGCACTCCCGGGCGTAAAGTGACTACTTTTCGCCCGCAACGAAGGGCGTAAAGTTCATTATTGCAGACCTCGGGTGCACTTTACGCTCGCGACAAATTAATTTGAAATATCACAAAAATACCTTAGTTACAATACAATTCTTATAAAATCACTCTTGCCGTGAATGCGCCAATTTGACATTTTTAAAAATGTCATTAGAAAAATTTTATTATAAATCAAAAAATTTAAATAAAATATTGTATTTACCACAGGCGTAATAAGCGACTTTGGCCCTTGGCGTGTTATAACTCTCGGCTAAAGCCTCAGGTTATAATATTTAAGCCGCAGGCCAAAATCGCCTTGTTTACGCCCTTGATACATAAATAACTATTTTTTCGCTTCCAGCAAATTAAGTGGCTAATAACATTCGGGCTCTAGTTACCCTTGACGACGGAACTTAATAGTGTCACTTACGTTCCTAGGAAAATAATTAACAGATAAAAGAACTGTACGTTTACCGTTGTCATTGTTACCACTGTTATTATATTGATTTTTTTTACGTTGCCAAGTATTGTAGGACGCATAGTTCCCACAAAAACTGTCTCAAAATAATTCATACTTTGCAAATAATATTTTCTTGTTCTTTTAAACTACTTGCTAAGCGAAAAAATATAATAAGCAACACGGAATGTATGGACTATTAACATTTTCGGAAGGCGACGAGCCTTGGCTTCGCCTCGGCTCATATTCGCCTACCTCAAATGTTAATACGTCTTTACATTCCTTGTAGCTTAAATAACTATTGTTTGACAGCACCTCGTGACTTGACATTTCCAAACTTTGAAAATTCTCAAACTTTTGTCGGTGAAGTCCTCATCATGAATCATTATACGAACGCCAAGATGATTGACATGAATTTTATTTATGGATTTGCCAATGTAAATTCGTTAAAAGCTAGGCGGTTGTACAGTGAACGATTTCCCAAAACTTTTGGAAGAATTCATCAGCTACTTCAGGAGACAGGCACACTTAAACACAATGGTGGGCCAGGAAGACCAATGTCAGTAAGAACAGTAGAAATTGAGAAAATGTGCTTAACATGGTAGAGGAAGATCCATGTATTTCTACCATAAAAATTGCAAATGCTTTGAATGTAAGTAATTGGACTGTGTGGAAAAATTTGAGGCAGTAATTATTGTACACATACCACATTAAACGCGTTCAAGCACTTCTTCCTGGCGATTTTTTCCCAGGAATTGCATTTTGTCAATGGCTTCTGCAAACAATAGCTTCAATAGTCTTTTATTGCTGCTTTACAGCTTGCATGCAAACAATAGCTCAAATCCCTCAACTATTGACGCTGATTCTGTTCACCGATGAGGCAAATTTCTCAAAGAACGCAATAACGAATTTCCACAATAATCATGTATGGGCCGAAGAGAACGCACATGAGATACGTGAAGATCGTTTTCAACATCAGTTTTTATTGAACGTTTGGATTGGAATTGTGGGTGATTGGCTAATCGGATCTGTGTTTCTACCAGGAAGACTTACCGGTGAAGTATATCGAAATTTTTTGGAGCATACGCTACCTGAGTTGCTAGAGGATATACCATTAGCAACGAGGAATGTAATGTGGTTCATGCATGATGGAGCACCGGCGTATTTTAGTGTGGTTGCTCGCGAGTTTCTAAATGCACATCAAGATCGCTGGATTGGTCGAGGCGGACTTCATCTATGACCTGCTCGATCTCCGGACTTAAATCCCATAGATTTTTTCCCTATGGGGCTATTTGAAATCATTAGTTTATAACACCCCAGTGGAAACTGAAGATGACTTAAGGAATCGGATAGTCGATGGATGTAATGCAATAAGGAATACTCCTGGTGTTTTCGAAAGAGTCCGTCAGTCAATGAGGAGAAGATTGGATTCATGCATACTAGCTGGTGGTAGTCATTTTCAGCAGTTCTTATAGATTAACAAGCTCTCATGTAGTAAATATATTGCGTTTCTTGAAAATTTTTATAACCCCGAATCTTAGAAACGAAGCGAATTTTGAAAAATGTTTGCCGTATGTTTAACAAATACCCTGTATATACGTGCTTCAGCCTCTATATGATATTATATTTCGGAACAAGATAGGGAAAATTATATTGTTTAAACTGCCAGTCTTCCAAAAATATTAATAAATCTTAATGAAAAATAGAAGATACAAACAAAGTCTAAATAAGCGTTCTTTCTGGTTTTTAGAATGTTGTGCCTGTTTTCCTCTTTCTTCGTAAGTTATTCCCCGTTTCAGATTTTAATGTTATAAAATAACGTTATTTTTATTGGGGTTTTCCCGTTATCGCATAAACATTTAAATAAACTTTACTTTTTGTAACATTTATCCCTAATAATTCTTGTGATAAAGTTGTAACCTCTCACGGAAAATCTTGACCTTAAATTATTTTTAAAACATCAGTTTTTTAAAACGTCTCTTTTAAAATATCCTCAAACTATTTGGCACAGTTTGGTTAAAGTTAAAAAAGTAATCATTTTGTATTGATATAATTTAAAAAATTAAAAATTATTTTTATGACTTTTTTGCAATTTTCTTAAAATATTTGGCACAGTTCTTTCTTTTTCTTATATATTTAAGGCCGAACTGAGTACTGATTGTATATAACTTTTGTAAAAATTAACTAATTAGTTTTAAGATAAGAGAATTAATCCATACATACGAAATCGAAGAATATAAAAATTGACCAGCTTCTGAAACCTTTGAATATCTTCAAAACTGCACTTAATTTAATCAACTTTAATTTAAATTCGAAGAGTATTAAAAAAAGTTTTAAAAAATCTAATGATACTTTGGTAAAAATATAAAAACGTTGTACAAAAAATAAAATAATGAGTCATCCGAACACGTTAATTATTTAGCAATCTAATTAGATCTTCTTTGAATAAAAATTGTTTAATTGTAGTTATCAGGTGAGAGTTCAAACTAATATCAATCAGTCACGTATAATATAAAATAAATAATTTAATTTTTCTTAATGTATGCCAATTAGGATTTAAAGTGCTAGCAGGAAGATCAGTAATTTCAAAACATTTCGAAGTTTAGGGTAGCTCAAACTTCACAAGGAAACCAGCAAGAAGCCCGCACTTCAGTTTAGAATTTTTATCAGGATCTAGGCTTTTATAATACAACATGGACATTATTGGCAAACGGTGTAACACCTGCACGTGTTCCGATAACTTCTCCAGAACATAAAAGTAGTGCCCGTTGGAGGCAAGCTAGTCCTACCTTGTTATAATCAGTAATCAGGCCGGAGTCCCCACCTGTTCAATTCAGTAGCAACAAAGTTGCCGGCTGTTTGAAGTTCCACATTCATTGTTAAGGCGCCGGAGTAGTAGCGGCGGTTCGGTATTTACAAACCACCGGCATACGAGATAAGAACGCTCGTGCACTCTTCTCAAAAACGGCGCTCTTTCAAATTTACGTATCGAAAACTGCACACGTTTTCAAGAATTGGCCAATTTTAAATTGTAAAAATTTTTATGTGATAAAATAAATTCTGGTGGTTTTGCCAAATTTTCGTAGTTTTAGAAATGTGCATGTAGTTGTTAAAAGTGAAAGAAAGAAATATAATTGAAACGAAATGACGAAGATGAGTAACAACAGCCATGGAAATGGCAATTCAAATCTCGAAATTGCACAAAGTAATCAGGTATGTTTCTGAAATATTATAATTAATTTTTAGATAATCCAAAAACTTATTTTGTTTCGTTCCCAGTAAATTAAAATTGTTTATTTTGTAAATACAATTTATTTAACGAGATCTTCCTCGTACTATTCGTCATTATTTTACCTCATTGATAATTTAATTCCGCTGGTAAACACGAAGGACGTGCTATTTTAAAAAGCAGCATGAAATTATTTGTAAAAATACATATGTACATTAAAACGAGTGACTTTTAAAATTTAAACGAATATTCTCGTAGGACAATTCGATGTCATATATTTTATATTAATCAGCCATTTATTATTTATTATTAAAGTAAGTACTAGATAAAAACAAAATAGTATCTTAAAAGACAATAATGACACGTCCAGAACGTTAAGTTTTTAGAGTTAAAAGTAAAAAGGAAGTAATAATAAAGTGATTGCATAAGCACAACCAAAAATCATCCACTGTTGGGAAATATACAACCTTGAGCTGAATTTTTAAACTGGCAATAAAATAAAATTTAATACATCATATGAAAACAAATTTTTAAATTAAGCAAGTTTTAGTATGAATTAATAAAAATTATTCGATGGGAAATTGACATGTAATTAACCTATTAAATAACAAAATAACGTCGAAGATTATTTATTCAGTAATAACCTAATTTTTTCATTTTCATTCAATACTGAATGAATTGCTCATGCAAAATATTACAAACCTTTAAGCAAGTATTCTTTCTTACTCTGCAAATGACTCCTTCGCAGAAGAAAACTTTATATTTAGACCTTTTTTCGACTTCGGAAAAAGAAAATAAGCAAACGGTGCTAGATCAAGGAATATAATGGGCGAACAATGCATGCAAAGTCCAATTACTTACGTATAATTAATGTACTAATTTTTACAAAAATTTAATGTTCGACGAATTTAACCAAACATTAACGATTAAATTTTTTCAGTCCGACTCTGCACAGATGTTTAATAAAACATTATCGATCGATTTTCTTTTTAAAAAATATCCAAGAATTAACTCAGCAAAATTATTCCAAAAACAGGCTTAGAATTTTTAATGTGTAATTAAGTTGTGAGTATTCAATTATCAGGAAGAATATTCACCCCTCAGGAAAGCATAATAATTAAAGTAATCAATATTTATGGCCATTCCCTAGTTAAGCAAATTAGATTATAGGAAGAAAGTGGGCTAATATTAAAATTTATGACAGAAGTTTGACGACCTTTTCAGGAAATATTAATATTGCAAATAAAAGTAGACAGATTAGGTGAATTTTTGGAATAAGTTCCATTGTTTTTCTAGCGTTTAATCTTGTGTTGGAGCATTTTTGCTGAACAAATTACCATTCTTAATTTTTTTTATTAAGCTAGAATTATTCATACACAAAAATTCTGTAAGATAACTGATGGCGGCAAAATGCCTACAAAAATTAAAAACAAAAATGCGAAGAAACTTGTCATAACAAATAACATCCAAAACTTACGAAATTTATCCGAGGTAACCCCTCACAAGAATTACGGAAAGAGGGAGGCCTTTGCCCTACATAGGGATGTTGCAGGCTGATAATAATAATAAGAATTAAAAATAATGCAGGAGTTCCATCCTGCTGTTCCTTTAAAAACTCACTCGAAAACTTCAGTGTACAATAACCCAACTGCATATGTTATTCCCAATTCATGGAACAAACCAGGTTAAAGGGTTACAAAGTGGGTTACTATCAAGGAATTTTTAATAAATAATGATAAGCAAAAAGTTATTTAGGTAAACTATTGATTCGTTCCGTTCAAAAATAAACCAGTTCAAATACATCGCTGTGTTTTATACATAATTCGTACTGTAATTAAATGATTTTAATAAATCGATTTATTAGTTAACTGTCGATTAATGAACTCTTATTGTTAGGCTGATTATCCGAGAGATGTACATGTTTGATTATATTATTTGTCACGGATGAATTAACAATCAACATCTTGAAGTGTTTGAGATGTATTTTTTGTTATTTACTTAATTATCGTTTTCGCTTATCTGTCATCTTCACTTGAGGATTGAATAGAAAGTGGAAGTGTTTTTTTTTCACTTATTGAACGCTATTACCAAAATTTTTATTGTTTGGAACAATTTAAACAAAGGAACGTAATTTTGTCTAATCACATCTATATTTTTTATTTACAGATTATTCAAAAGAAGGTTGGAAGTACCTATACTGTGAATCTTAAGTTTATTTTGTCTTTTTGATATCATTTTCCAAATTTTCTGAAAAAATACATAATTAGTAAATCAGTTTTACTTTCAACATATTTCTATTTAAAAAAACTGCAAAAATTTGATTTATCCAAATATTTACTTGTTGATATCATGAGTAAATTATATTTAAACGCCAAGCTTAAGTCTGCCACAAAAAAACCGAAAATTCAATTCCTAACCGCATTTATTTAACGCCTTCTTTAGTCTTCATTACGGAATTGTTTTCGAAAGAAGTCTTTCAGTCCTTTTTCTTACGTTATTTATCATTATTTACAATTTCAAAGGAGATCTCATCGCGCTCATGCATTTAACAGTTTCGCTTGGTTTTCCTGTCCTTGAAAGAATCCCATTATTTATTTATACGTTTTTTCGTTTTATATTTAACAGGGTGCCTTTATGCTATTTACTGAAATGAATATCTATTCTAGTTTTAATTAATTGAAGAACTTTTAATATGTTAACTGTAAGTTCAACGACTACGACGATTTAAACTGCAACGACTACATAACTTCTCATTACAAGTCAATTAATTTTGAATAAGGCTTGGTAGAATTATTTGTAAACGTTTTAATTATATCGTACAAATGAAGATCATCTAATTTTTCAATAACAATTTTTTTCATTGATTGCTCAGAACAAAAAGTTGTTTTGAAGGTTTGTGGTTTAGTTACATAAGCATTTGTAATTTTTACGTTGCTGTCTTTACAAATGAATTATAAGCTTGGTAACAATCGTAATATCTGATTGTTTTGTCGTCTGCAGATAAACCTGCAATAGAAAGGTTTATCTAGCATTGTTAGAGGTAATCGTTATAGCGTGAGTTATGCATTTTAAACTGCTTATTCGTAGAAGATAGTTAACAAGCACCTATTACATTTATCTGTAGAATGCGCATCTTTGTTTGAATCTCTAATGTTAGAATTAAGCCTTGTTAGTTAAAAAAAAAACGAGTTTGACTGTTAATTTAAGATCAAAATTTTAATAATAGATGTCAAGATGGCGCAGTGGTAGAGCCTCAGGCTAGCGTTGGTTCGAACCTCACAATCGGCAGGATTTTTCTGCAATCTGGTGGTCGGTATCGAGCCCTGGTGACCATTCGTCGTTGGGCACCTAATTAACAAGGTCCAACACGTACACACACTTACACTAACGAGTACATACGGTGTAGTATGTAGGATCAAACAGCGCACCATTCACGGAACCCGCAGGGTCGTGCCGGGTTGTGCATTGCACGTGTAAAACCTCATACGTTAACGCACCGGCCTCGACACTGAAAGGTATAAGAGGTTAACGATAACAAACAAACTTTAACAATGATTTCTATTAGTAACCTAGTGGATTCATCATAACAAACAGAACATCAGAGCGCCTACATGCCTATCTACCTATTGAGCAGGTGGGATTCCGCAGAAGATTTAACACTATAGATATAGATCACCTACATTTCTACATACCCTACAACAATTAATGGAGAAATGTCAAGAGTATAACCAACTAATATTCCTGGCTTTTATCGACTAGGAGAAAGCCTTTGACACTATAGAGAAGTGGACTCTTATAAACTCCTTAAATAGATGCCGAAGCGACTACAGATATATACAGCTTATCGGTGCGCTATACGAAAATGCAACCATGACAATACAAGTATAGAATGGCACAAAACCAAAAAGTATAAATAGAGGCGTAGCGCGTAAGACAGAGACACTATCTCCCTCAAATTGTTTACCAACGCGTTGGAAGACATTCTGGATTCTGGATTCTGGACTCAATGTGGAGGATAAACCTAAGTTTACATGCACTTAGGCCACAAAGCGGCCCATTGTGCTACCTCCGTCACAACACCCCAGCCTGCCTGCATCACTTAAGCCATCGTACCCTTTCGGTGCACCTGAGGATGTCTGCAGAATGTATGCTGTGAATTCTAGCCATGTCAAGTCAGAAGTCCCCCAACATGGTTCCTCTTATCGACGCCTGGATATATTTGTCCATCTAACACAGTGGCGGTTATGGATTTCTTGTTTTATTATGGTACTAAGAGAGGTCAATGAAAGATCAACAGCCGGTTCAGGTTCCCAGAAAGGTTGTTCTGAACCTTGCTTAGCTTTGGAAGACATATTAAAAACTCTAGAGTGGCAAGATCTGGGCATCAACATAAATGATGAACGTATAAGCAATCTCCACTTCGCCGACGATATTGTCCTAATTTCTAAGAACATGGAAGACCTACAAAAAATGATACTTGATACTAGGTTTTAGAACAACATCCCAAGTAACAAGGCTAAATATGAACATCTATAAAATTAAGATTATGAGTAATTCTGATGCAGCAACACCGATACAAGTAGACTCCGGCCAAACCATCGAAACTGTCGATTACGAGTATTACATCTATTTAGGACAAAGAATATCCTTCTCGAAAAACAATCATTCAATTTTTGTTGTAATGACCGACTAAAAACATGGGGAGATATTAACCATCCCTGAAAAAACTGAAGTGGTTATGAAACTCAAAGCAGAGATGAAGTACCTGCTAGTAATGAAGTTAACCGTGTTCTTCTTGGAGCTTCGCCACCTAGTCTAGATACACCACATGTGGTTTCGTCAGAAGCACAGGATAAATGTACACCCGACTGTAAAGCAATCAAAAACGAACTCTGTCAAAAAGTTGAAGACGTAATGAGACGTGTTTGTCGACCTGGTTTTGCAAGAATGTTCATATTCATATCAAACTAACACCTTTGATAACCGTTAACCTCGCAACACTGCGGGTCGATCTCTTTCACCTCTCGCGATGGGTTAGGTTAGCCTCCTGCCCAGCATACCTGCAAAGAGTGCTCACGGAACTCGTTCTTATGAGTTTCTAACAGGCCATCAGCCTAGGCTTTGGCTATAAGAGGAAGAAGAAGAAAAACAATCAATAGGAGGAAATATCACAAATAATTCAGCTGGGACGGGCCGCCTTTGGAAAACTTAGACACGTACTTAAGTCCAACTCCCTTCCACAATGTATGAAAACAAAGGTCTACAACCAATGTGTCTTATCAACCAGGGGCGGATGGGCCCACCGGGATACCGGGAAATTTCCCGGTGGGCCGTGGGCCGTGGGCCGCCGTGGGCCCTAAATTTACCAATTAAATATATCTGTGTACTGTGTAATTTGTAATTTAATTTAATTTTTGTTAAGAATGCTAAGAGATTCTTAGATCTTAGAACACATTTACGAAGAAAAAATAATAGAAAAAAAAACGGTAAATATATAAAACTGCGGCCCCGACGGAATATTATGTTGCAGAACACCTGTTTTATTTTAGCGCGAATCGCCGGCCGCCGCTACGCAATTATAATCCTTACATAAAAAATCATCCTCGTTTTTTTCGTTACTGAACTGTATAGCCGTATTTTTCAAAGAATCACATCAACGAATGGGCTACTGCTTGGACATTGGCAACAATCCTAAAGCGAAGAAGCTCCAATTGATAGGAGAAACTCGATGGTGGTCAAAAGACTTTTTGGTAATTTTAATGAACCCGATAAGGCATTGTATGTGGACCTTATCGATGTTCTTAATACGATAGAAAATACAACAAAAATCAAACCCAACGCAAGAGCGACAGCTGCCAATTACAAGGGGCAATTACTGAAATATGAAAATATTCTGATTGCGCAGATATTCCTTAAATTGTTCTCAATAACTGGCCCTCTATCAAGGTACGTGCAGACTGCAGGATTAGATTTGTTGAAATGTAACTCCATGGTTGACAACTCTTTGAGTAATTTAATAAAACTTCAAAGGAATATGACAGAAATCGAAGCTTCTACAGATAAATTTATAAATTGGGCTAAACTCGTTTTTGAAAACACGCGGTCAAAAAGGAAGAAGAGATTTTTTGATGAGAAAGCCTCTGATGAAATGCCAGTGAGTCCGAAAGATAAATTTAGGATTGGCTTCTTCAACGTCATTATGGATACTGCAATAGAATCTGTCAGCAAAAGATTCGTAAACAACGCTGAATTATGTAAGGATTTGAGCGTTCTGAGCCCAAATAATTTTGAAGAAATCGCCAAAGGTGAGCTACCAGAGAACTCTTTGAAAATACTGTCAGAAAAATTGATCAAATTTGACTCTTCTGCAACCCCTGCAAAATTAAAGGAAGAGCTGACAAGTTTTGCAGGAAACTGGAAGACTATGAAATTAACAATCCAAGATTCTTTCAAAACAAATTATGCCGGATTTAATGACGAAGATTCAGATGCAGACGTCTCTTCTGAAGAACAACTAAACACGAAGGAAGATGAAGGAAGCCCAAAAAATCCAAAGCGTGCACTGAGTCAAAAAAGCTCAAAACTGCGTAATATGTTGTTAGAGTGCAATTTTGAAGTATAACCTATATAAAGGAGCGTATTCCACACTGGTGCTCGGGTATCAATATATTCTTTCCTTGCCGATTTCACAGGTAGCTTGTGAGCGGTCATTTTCGACTTTAAAATTCATTAAAACTAGATTGAGGAATACCATGTCTGATAATAGACTCGAGTCATTTATGTTGATGAATATTGAGAATGACATTCTGCACAATATCAAAAACGAGGAAATCATCAATCGTTTGGGCCAAACAACCAAACTGATGAAGGAGGCATTAATGTATTGACTTTTTGTTAGTTTTTCTTTGTTCCTGCTTTTTCTTTATTATAAATTGTTTTTTAAAGTAAAATGAAATGGTAAGTAGGCACCTGGATTTTCCTATAAATCCACTCACCGAGTAAGTATTCATCGTGGTCATTATTCCGAAAATGATCCTCGTGAAAAGTCTATATTTTTGTTTAAATGAATATTTCATTGAAATTCTAAAGTGCCAGGAGAATGCGTGACCTTGACAAATTTCAAAAATTTTGCCTGCGGCGCTCTCGCCCCCCCCCCCCCCACCGGGCCGCCTACTCATTTTTTCCCGGTCGGATTTATCTTGCCCATCCGCCCCTGTTATCAACCATTACCCTCCGCTGCTGAAACTTGGCCTCTTATGGACAGACGGAAAAAATAAAGGTGACACAAAGGAAAATGGAGAGATCCATGCTAGACATCAAACTACAAGACAGGAAGACCAAGCAATGGATCAGAGAAAGAATGCGGCCATTGGAGACCAAATTACTAGACTGAAATGAAAATGGGCAGGCCATTTGATGAGAACGCAAGACAACCAATGGAAAAATAACAGAATGAGTGGACGAAAAAGGGGTAGCCAGTAACGAGATGGAGAGATGCGGGCTTACAGTGGATGAGTAAGACAGCAATGAGAAGTGAATGGAAACAGTTTGGAGAGGCTTATGTCCAAAAATGGAATAGAGAAAACTAAACACGATGATGATGAACCTAGTGGATTATAACTTTTTTGAAACCATGAGGGCACAGGTTCGAATAGTAATCGTAATCCAATGTTTCAACCAAGAGCAGCCAAGATATAAAGCTTACCAGTAATCCACTTAATCAGATTAATGTATAAAAAAACGATAATCACTTTTATAAAACAAATTCAAGTAAAATAGCTAAAGTTCTGGCGTTATTAGACATGAATTTTAACACTTTCGAACAAAAACTGTATTTTATCCATATCTAGTTAGTTAATTTTCAAGTACCGACATTAGATTTTTATAGGGCAATAAAAAAATGAGGCAAAACGTACTTCATCAATATGATAATGAATGTCGTTAATTACTTATTAAAATAACGCGTCTACTTTTGAGTTTAATTTCAATGAATTAAATACCTAAGAAAGAAATTGTAAAGAACGTTTACGTGGGTATTTATTTATTTTATTTAATCATTCGTAATCTTTACTAGGTATTAATTGCAACAACATTGTAAATCTTGTAATCAAATCGTTAACATGTAGTTAGTAAATAAGTAATCTACGTAAACTACATAACGTTAAAGCCATAAATATGTGAATTAATATGGTCCGTATAAACGGTTCACATAGTTGCAAATAAAATGCACTTCACACTTGTAGAGATATGAATCGGGATTATGAATAATTAGGACGTTTATTTAATACCTGGGGTATTTTTAAAGAAATGGAAATTTACAGAAAACATAGAGTGCTGTATTTATACAAACATTATTAACGTTTCAGTTTAAAAAAATGAGCGACAGTATGTTATTTTTAAGTGCACTTTCCACCTTGACAATTCCAGATTCTAAACTTGATTTATTTATAATTAAACCACCCAGGCTATGAAATTATAAAATTTTTCTTCTAATCCAGAATTTGCCCAATTAATAATATAAAATAATCTAACCTTCAAAAACGCTTACTTCAATATAATTGCCGTAATTGTACTATAATTTTGATAAATCTGACCTAATTTCCGTAAAGTTTTCGTTGTTTTTAGTTATTCTTAATGAAAGAGTTTATAATGTCTTGTTAACACAGCAATAGGTAATCGTTGCAGGTGTCTAAATTATTTAATGTGTCGCGTGTTGTTTTTTAACAGTCTCAATGTTATTTAGAAAATTGAAGTTAAAACGACCCGTCATATTCGTGTCAAAGAACGCCGCTAACTTTGTAATTATATATGGACTTGTCACGATTTCAAACTGCAACTTTACGGTATTTTCATTACTCTTACTTAAAAGTTTCTTTCACTTGTAATTACATATTTTAATTTATGTAACTGTTAGTTATATTAAATGTAACTGAGCGACTTGACTGTTATCGATTTAGGTAAGAATCTTGTTTTATACGTAAAAAATGCGGTAAACAGAAAAACTAATTTTAATTAATGAAAATCTAGTTATAGAAAAACTAGTTCAGTTATATAAATAATTAATTAGCATTACCTATAAAATCGTGTGAAAATTGCAGTAAAAGGTTTCTTCATTCTAAGGCTACAGGTTATTAATTAAAAGAAAATAGAACAGTATTTCTAGGTTTTCTCACATTAATAATAAAATCGATTGTAGTTTTTAGATTTAATTTCTTCTTTAACCAATAAATAAACCCAATGTTAAAATTCGGTCAAAGCTGATTAGGTATTTCTTACAGAAATTCCAGTAAACATGGTTTTAATTAATACTTATAGCATTACCAATGTATCAAATAACATTATGTATTTTAATTAGAAATTAATATCAAGAAAGCTATTTCGCGCTTGATAAGAAATGAGTTATTTAATGTTATCAACAGAAAAAAATACCAATGAAAAATATTAATTCTTTCCGTATTTTAAACATTTAAATATTTGGAAATTTTAGTTTGAATTTCATTGTAATTATTTTTGTAATATTTAATAGAATTCAGTGAAATAACTGTAGTAGTCAGCTCTGAGATAAAAATAATTCAATAAATTTCTAATTACAAAGATCTAAAAACCTAAAGTAGTGCCTCCGATTAATCCAATTATTCTATTTTATGAACTATCAGAAATTTTGCTTTGCTTCTGCATTGCCTACTCTAATCTGAAAATTGTTCAATTTTAAGCAGGTTTGTTTGGAATGGTTCTTTCCGAAAAACAAAGAGAAAAGACAGAACAAATCTTTTATAATGGAATCCTTTCAAGAAAGCGCTAAAAATGTTAATAGACCTCCATAAAAATGCAAATCACAGAAATTAGATCGCAACTGTCCTGTCGTAAAACCGCTGACTTACATTACAAGTTGGATTTTGCCTGATTTAGGTTGATTAATGCAGTATGTATTTATAAAATGCGAGTTTTTTACAGGAAAAAATAGAGAGAACCGGCAGTAGGGCACGGCGGGAGTGCACGTAATGCTAACATATAGAACGTTAAGCAGAGGCTTGGTCTGAATAAGAATGGGTGACCACTTTTCAGCTCGGTGTGTCCGGCCCCCTCGACACTGTTAATGGTATAAGAGGGTAAAAGAGAAAATTGGTGAAATTCTATGTACAAATAATACTCTTTATAATTTCTTTAAGGAAATAGGAAATTAAATGTTCTAAGTAAATCTGTTAATTTCAAAGAACAGTTAAACATGAAGAGCCTCTAACAACAAAACAGTTTCGAAGCATTGATAGTGTTTCTTAAGTAAAGTTACAAGTACAGGTTAAAACAGTTACAGTGTTAAAGAACGTTGTAAATGTAAAGGAGCTAATATTTAGATCTAAATTTCAGCTCGAAGCAAACTTTGAAAAATCATTATTATCATTAGAGAAATTTGTTAGGTCTCATATTTGAATATTTTACTACGAGTACAAAGAAACGACAATGTTAAACTCGAAAATGCGAGCTTTGAATCAACAGCAAAATACTTGTATTTCAAAAAACAAAATTTTGTACTTGTAAAATCATTGGTTATTTTAAAAATTCTAAAACGTACAAAGTCACAGATTGTGGTATATGTAAATATAAATAATTTATTTTTGTTCAAACAATGGAAATTTAATTAACAATAACAGAATAACGCACCATAACTGTATCATCATTCTTACAAAAAACATAAAAGTTTAACCTTTAAAACTAAGTATATTAATGTTATTATTTATTAAACTTCACTATAAAGGAATGATTTTTAAACTGTGATTTTTGGAATTTAAAATATACAGAGCATTCAGAAGTTTAAATAATAATGTGATGGGAGTAATAAGCAGGCTAAATGAATAAAATCTAGAAGAATTTAAAGGATCGTATATTTACCAGGCCGCACCAATTACCTCCTCGTAACTACTTTTTCACCCTTTTGCGGTTATACCATAGCATACTAAAACTGACAAAAATTAACTGGCCTGTTCGGCTGGCTCAATGGCCCAATCAATCATGGGAAACCTGTCATAAGAGATTATTTGACAATGATTTTGGTAGGTTACGAAAATTATTAAAGTTAATTCACGTATAATTTTTGTACCTAATTTTTTTTAAATATTACGAAATACGATACGCTGTCCTACAATTCTAATTTGATAAGTAGTAAAATTTAAAATTATTGCATAGTTCATTATGTGTAATCGAACTGTTCGTAGATGGGGGTACATCGGTACATAATCAGAAAATTTTTAGTTCGCGAAAATGACTGGTTTCTTTTCCCCGGTTTTAGCATTGTATTTAGATAGGTAGATTTCGATTTTAGATATAATGGTTTTAGTAAGCCATGGGTTATATCTTTATCAGGATTGTGCGTAATGTCGAATGTTGGTATTGATTCGTTTAATACCTCTCTAGGCTTTTGTAAACCAAATATCACCAACATAACTATTTATCTGGGAGTATTATTTGTCCTTCTTCTCCTCTTTTATCTTCCTTCTCAGATATTTATAAATATTTTGTTACCCTTTTTTGTGTTCCGATTTTCTGTTTTGGTGTTAAGCAATGAAACATCTGAATGTCGAAAAAATGTATGTTTTTAAATAACAAAATTTAGTAACACTTCCGGTTTCACCGTTCGATTTTTAAGTGGAACACTCTGCAGATTTTTAGATTTTTGAAATTCTAAATATGAATAACTATATTTTCGATTTTTTGAAAATCTCAGAAAAGGTTTTCATAATATTATTTTTCCATCAGAAATATCCTGACCCACAAAAAAAGATTCTTATTGATCTCTGTAATTAAATAAACATTAAATCGTCGCTGGGGTTCAGTTCAGTATGGTATGAAATACTGGTTATGCAGGTTTCAATTGATCGAATGACGCTCAAATCTTGCAAAGCCGAAATATATATTGTTATACAGATTAAATCTGAGAAAAAGGAAATTATCGATATTTTCACCTCATATTTAAATTAGCGTCATGTTTAATTATCATAGTAATATTGTGTGTCCCTGTTCTGCAGGTAAAAAACAGTATAAAGCTATATCGTTTTATGTTTACATTAAACACGACTTTAGTTAGAGAGAACGTTAAATATGAGGTGAGAATACGGCTCCATGTATTTTATCAAACAACTAAAGACACGTCTAACTTAGGAGTTGAAAAATTCAAGAAACTCATTACATTTCTCTGTTTTTGTTAAATCCTTCCAAGATAAAAACATTTCCTTCAGGTTTTTATCGTTTGTATTTACAAGCTTAATATGCAATAAGTACCTACTGAGCGGATTTTCAAGATCTTAGTACAGTTAAACGTGTAAAAACATAGTATGTTTTGAATAACCCAGTAAATTTTATTGTTTCATTTAAAAAAGTTCATCTCCTACCAAAAACTTTATTTCTAACGCCAATATTTCATAGTGTACAAATATTTATTTAAGATTGAATTACGGGGATTAATACGAAACATTTTTGTGGGTCATAGCACTCTTGATTGAAAAATAAAAGGTTGACATTTTTTTTTGAGATTTTCACAAATTCGAGAAAGTTAGGGATTGAAATTGAAAATTCTCTATGAATTCCAAACCTGCAAAAATATGAGGAGTGCTTCCTTTAAAAATTGAGGTTGACGCCATTTCCGGTGAAACCGAAAGTGTTACCAAATTGTTTCGTGGTCTAAAAAACAACATCCTATATTTAGCCCTGTAAGTTTCATTTTTGAAATCCAGTAAAATAATAAGAAAAATTGGGTGATCTGTACAGGATGCCCATTTTAAAACTCTGAGCCAAAAACTTTGGTAAAAAGCTTACGGATACAGAAACAGATTCCTATAATTAAGATCAAAGCAAAATTTAAAAAATCTGAAATAACCTGTGTGTTACATTGTATGTTGCCTTTTTTTACAGAATTTCAGGCTCAGAGTTTTAAAATGGGCACCATGTATATAGGTTTTCCATTAACCACGTTTTCGTTGCTGTGCTTTTTTAACAGTCTTAAAAAAGTACTGTTTTATTTAGTATTTGTTTAGCGACTGATGTTAAGATAATTCGTTATAACAATGAAAAATGGTAATCAGTAGGACTCTTAAGAATCCCAATCGCATTAATAAAACATGAAAGAGGAGAAAAAGTGAAACTTCTGAAGGGCAACGACCATTATTTAAATTATCAATATATTATATTCTAGTGGCGTAACTAAGCAGGACCGTCCCTCCCCACATGTTTTACAATAACGTCACCAGCTTACCATTAAAAAAATGCTTTAGTATTTTCTAAAAAAACTTTACAAAAAGAAGAATCGGACAGGGTAGTTAATCGTATGCAGTTTATTAAAAATTATGATAAAGAAGACAGCGGAACTAACTAATAATTATGCTGATGACTTCTAAGCACTTCGTGCTTGCAATAACGCCTTTAAGTTCAGCCCCAGAAGTCATTTGATGTTAAGTCATTGAGCTAAACTATGTATAAGAGAAATAAATAAAACAGAATCCTGGAAATCAAAAAATATGGATGCATTAGTTTGCCTATAAAAATCAAGAAATGAATAGGGACTACTGTCATATAATCAATCATATACTATGGACACGAAGTATGGAATAACAATATTAGATTAAAAAGGAAACTGCTGTCTGTTGAGATTAAATAGTTAAGCAGAGGTGCTGAAGTGCCCAGAATGCAGCACGAACTAAATAAAAAAATTGGTAATCGGAAAAGCAAACGAATCTGTTATCCAAAGGATGGACGCGAGGAATTTAAAACGGTTTGCCCCTCTTACAAAATAGATTGGCACATAATGCCAAAGAATGATTCAATGACAATGATCGGAGAAAAGAGAGCATGGAAGGTCAGGAAAATCAATGAACGAAGGAGTAAGGCATGTAATGTAAACCAGAAACAGAAGAGAGGCTTGGTGAAAGAGGATAAAAATTTAAAAGACTCAGATAAAGTAATACCTTGAAGCTGTCGTTCTTTACAAAATAAACCAATAGATAATGAGAAAAGGAAGAATATGGCTTTATAGTCTGAGTTTCGTAATTATATAGAATTTAGCATACATAAACGATATTTTGATAATGATAAGTAACCCTGGACGTATATAAAACTAATAGAAACTTGCCTGAAACAGGAAAAAACATGATAATAAACATAGAAAGAGATAGAGAATATTACGAGGCAGAGTCAAATAAAAACCTTAAAAACTTTATTTAATAAAATTTATTAAAGCAATCAAAAACAAGTAGGGGAAACTCGGCTAATTCCGTGATAATGGTAATACCGTGATAACATGAAAGAAATAGTTTTACGGGTTTATTCAAGGCAGTTTTTCAGAATTTTGTGTGTTAACATGTTCTCGGAGTTACACTGGTCTAATTTTGAGATAGCTTCCACGCTTTATAACAAAGTGTACAGTCGTACTTCGTTAGTTTCTATGTTACTATCCAACGGTAAGCATTATAAGCTCAGTCATGTAGAATATTAATTATTTTTTAACAAAAATAGTAAGTATTTGATACACTCGAGTAGAGCTAATGATTGTTTATCTGTTGTAAACATTTTCGCTTTGAAATACACGATAAATCGCAAAATCGGAATTATCCTAGTTATCACGAAATTATACGACTTTCACATTACCATCAAAGTTGGCACTACAATAAAATCAAAAATTTCGGAGTTACAATTCTTAGTTTGTCAGATGAAGGTTGTACCTGTGTCAGAACACAAGCTTCCTTTTGTTCCTTTTAATTTAAGAATGTCGCAATGAAAATAGTTCTTAATATCACGAAATTAGCCGAGTTTCTCCTATGGCATTTTTCGACGTAGTCCCCATTGCGTTCTATGCACGTCCTGAATCATTTTGGAAGTGCTTGAATACCCGAAAAAAAAGAATCATGCACCGCCTGAATCACGTCATCACTCGTATTTCTTTCCATTCAAGCGAACTAAAAACATAATAATCGCTTGGAGCAAGATAAGAGGAATAAGGAGGATGTGGTAGATACTCGCTGATTGTGCAGTATGTGGCCGTGGCGCGTGCTGTAGAAGAATGCCAGTACTCAGAAATCCGCGTCTTTTGGCTCTGATAGCAGGCTTAAGACAGTTTTTTAAAAGTTCTGAGTATGTGGCACTAGTAACAGTAACCCCATTAGGCATGTAGTTCTCCAAAATTACCCCCCTTGCATCCGAAGAAAGGGTCAGCATGACCTTTCATGCCGAGAACTGTGTGCGAAATTTTTTTGGTTTTGGCGAAGAGGTGTGACGCTATTCTTTACTTGCTCTCTTGGTTTCGGGTTGATGATAGAGCACCCAGGACTCATCCCCAGTTACAATCCTTGCCAGAAAGGCATCTTCTTCTGCTTAATACCGTCGCAAAAGTTCGTGACAAGCATTAACAGTTGTTTCAATTCTGGAGTCAATTGCCTTGGTATTGGTACCCAACTTGCTGCTTGCTGACACTTTATGGAATTTATGCTAGGATATATCATTAAAAAGGCCTTCAACATGTCAAAAATAATATATCTGCCAACTTATAAGACAGGATTCTGTTTGGTTCATTTTTTATGGCACTTTTAAGGTTTTCATTTGACTCTGCCTCGTACATAGAAAGTACCGAGAAGAAGTATAAAAGCTACAAGAAAGAGAATACGTAGAAAACAAAAGATGCACTTAAGAACCACAACGCACAGTGGTGGATAGAATTTTTTATGATAAAAATAATAAATAAAGTAAACACATTCTTCCACTAAATGAACAGCATCATATTTGGGAAAGACTAGGAGACGAGTTAAACCAACAATTAGTAGTAGAAGTGACCAAAGAGAAGCAATTAAAATGATATGAACGCCTCATGCCTATGGAGGCAGAGCGATATTTTAGATGAATGCTCAACATGAAGAAGAGTAGAGAAAGCATCCACGTGCAAAGGGAAGCTAAATGAGGAAAAATAAAGAGTGACGAAACGTTCAAACAAAATACAGAAAAGAAATACAAAACCCAACGGTACGGGGGATAAATGGGAAATTAATTTTATACAGGGTGGTGCAAAAGTAATGGGACAAAGACCAACAGCAGATTCGCTAAGCCAAAATATTAAGATTTACCTAAAATTACCTTAGCCCAAAAGTTAATATTTAGGAAAATACAGGGTATCAAAGTCGAAATTTTAATCTTAATTTTTGGCAGTAATTTCTTAAGTTTTCTAAATATTGATATGAAAATTGGGGAAACTATCTTTTTTGGGACGAGGAACAATAATCCGCCCTCAATTGTAACATGGGTTTTGAAGGAACCTTATTTTTGCTACACCTAATACGTTTATAGTAAAATTAAGGTTCTTTTAAGGGCTGCACATTAGAAATTTTGAATAATATTACGCAACAATTGAGAGTCAGGTTTCAGAATTTTAATGAATTAAAATTTGTTGAAGTATGTAATTTCACCAGCTACAACAAATCTCGTTTTCTAAAGGAAGCTTTTAAAAGCCTAAAACTGAATTATGCCAATTTATTTGACACTGACGCTTTGCATTCACAATTAAATGTTTTGTATGATTCTGAAAAAGTCAATAATCAGAAAACACCATTTGAAGAGTCTTATAGTTAAGTGTTTAAGTTGTGCCAACTAGTTTTAACAATTGCGGCAACAAGCGCTTCGGTTAAACGTAGCTTTTCTACTTTAAAGTGCATTTAGACCTTCATCAGAAACTGTTATCCATAGAAAAGGTTTTATGAAGATGTAATTGACAGCTTTTCTTAGGTGCATGGAAGAATAGAACTTCATTACAAATAAATCACTATAAGTAAGTTGATACATTTTTGTTTGTTTTAGTTTTACTGTTGTGTATATTAAAAGTTGTCACCTTTTACACTTATCAGTGCAGCGCTTCCTCAAGTAAAAATCTTACTGCACGCCACTGTTCTGCAAAGTAGTACTTTAAGTCTATTCTGTTTAATGTGAATAAGCCAAGGTGTGTCTTAACTTATTAGGGCTATATGAGAAAGGTACATTGTTTAATCCAAACCCAGTCAACCCACT
Source organism: Melanotus villosus (assembly GCA_963082815.1). NCBI lineage: Eukaryota > Metazoa > Arthropoda > Insecta > Coleoptera > Elateridae > Melanotus > Melanotus villosus. Next base: position 66,835,730 of record OY720420.1, read on the forward strand.
ACTGAATTTATTTTAACAACGATCACATTTTCTTTTCTTCCGGGTTGGTTCAAGTCCCCTACATCGCGCCCTAAAAGGGCTATTGTGCTCCCCGTAAAGTCTGCCACTATAGTGGCAGCCTTGTTTCTTCAAAGAACGCCAAGATGATGTTTACACAAACGTCTTTCAGCATTTCAGGTGCAATTTCAGCTTCCCTAAAATGTTTTTGTCTGAGACCTGTTAGGTCCTCGCAATAGCATTTAAACAGTCCTCATCTTCACAGAAGAGTAATTTAAAAACTATGACTTTGCTAGAATTATTTGAAATAATTTCTAGAGAAAATATTTAGAACGTAAGTAAATTTCTAAGAATTGCAAACTCATAAACTTATAATTTAAATATTTTATCGTTAATTAACAGGAGGCTGATTATTATTAATAATGCGAGTACCGACCACAACCTATTCCATAGCCAACTGCATTTAAGAAAGTAACACCGCAATATAGCTTTGCTCTTTAAAATTACCGAATTAAATTTAAATATCTTAAAAAAAAATTACCCTTCTTTTCTAAATATGTTCAACAATATTGACGACACAAACGTCAATTGTTATCAGACATAAAATAGAGCAGTGATGCATAAATATGACCTGATCTCGTTCCCTTATTTATCCGAAGTAAAGAACTTTCACTAGGCATGAATAATTGGGCCAAAACAACTTTAACAACAACAAAAGAGCTCTACTTAAGACTTCGATTATTAAGAAAACTCCCCCGAACTTTCAGAAATCTTCACATACAATCGCTTCAACCTCGTTTGCTCGCGTAAAATATTCGTAGCAATATTTTAGACGAATGCACTTCGAAAATGCTTGCAATGCTAAGAATGTTTCTATTGTAGGAAAAGTTAAATTGAAAAATTTTGCACGAACTCGTACATACTTTTAATATTAGCATAACGAATGTGATCAAATATCTTTTGATGGATTCCTTATTGATATGCAGAAACTTGGCGAAATCGTGACCATACGTTCTCTTAGTAATTGATTAGAATTATTCTAGAGTAATTATTTATAAAGACGTATGCAAGGTCACGTAACACACCTTTACGCAATTTTTCTTAAGTGTTTTCCAGAAATATCACTATCTGACACGGGATGAATAATTCCTGCGCGTTATTAAACTCGTACTTAGTGGGCAGTAACCTTAAATGTTAATTTATACTATAACTGCGTGACCATAAAATTTTTACCATAAATAAATTACTTGCAATCGTAATTCACTTATAATTAATGTTGCATAATGCTTTAGCCTTGATAAAAGTACTTTTGTTGTATAATTCTATATGAAAAATACATCTAGCAATCTGAAAATTTTTCATTTTTTTCAATTCCGTGCAAATTTCCGCCGTTTATCTCTGAAGGCTGTTTTGGTTTTATTAATTAAAATAGAATCGAGTCAATTTTTGTATTGTGTCGACATAACCTTGTACCAATAAATAACCTCATATAATAAACCAACACTGACTTTAAACGGATTAAGTGAACCAGATCAAAGTGCCGATATAACTCGTACAAGGGGACTCACTTAATTCATTTTGTTTATCTGCCTTTTATGACAGAGTGAAAGTAGGCTTTCTGTATTTTCATGCATAGCACAGCATTATTCGTTTTCACCTTACTTAATTATGCCCGCACGATAATATCAAATAATAAGCGAAATTAATGAAATGAGGTTTTTTGTCCTGTGCAGACCACGTGAAAATTTAGACCTAAAATAAACTTTCGTGCGACAATTAAGAATTCAAGACGTCAGTAAGTTGCGATTTTAATTTGATTTGGTACATTAAATAATATTTATTTAGAGTAACAGCCCTAAAATGATAAAATCAGAAATTAAAAGGTGAATAAACTTGAGCACAATAAAAAACCCTTATTGAAAAATACAGTAATATGCAAAGTTCAAAGTCAGAGGAGCTTTTAATGTTAAAAGAAGTAAAAAATTAATTTGAATTAATTTTGTTTAATTAAATTGAAGATTTAGAAAGATAAAGTTATGAATATTAGAATTAACAAAGAAGTTCTTAATATCAAATATACAAACTGAACTGGTTGGTATGATTAGCATAATTGCGCCGGTAACCAGGTTTCAAATTTGATTTCCAGTTCAATCAGTAAAATTTTGAATCTAGAGAAACCTAAAATCTTTCACTTTCCGTAATGAGGTATTTTTCATCTCAGGAAAATAGATTCAAATGGTTATAATTTGTTTAAAAACTGAACCAAAATCGAACGTCTTTATTAATAAAATAATTGATAGTTTGGGGGTGTAGAGCCCGAGTAGAGGTTAGTATGTTTGCCTTGCAGATAAAAAAAGTTTTCGAACTCGATTCCTTGGCATCCAAATCAGGGTGATTCTTTAAAGCGGACAAACGATTAAAGTGACAAATCTCGTATTTCGGTAAGGTAAAACAGTAAGCTTGCCGACAGCACAATAACATACTGTAAAATTCTAGTTAATAGTGCTAAGTAACGATTTCAATGCGCAAAGAAATACTAAGTAACTCCCACACACGCACGCTAAATATAACGTACACACTGAATTCGGTGTATTATTTTTTGGATTTTTTATCAAAATATGCAAGACTAGAATAATTATATCATACAATAGTTTAAGTTGGATAGTCAGCTAAATCATTATAATTTTCCTTTTAGCTACCTTAATTTTTCAAATTTAAAAACGTAATAAATGTAATAAATTTAAACAACCTAATGAACGAAAAAAAATTCTCCTCATTCTAAGCTTGTAGAAAAAAATATTTATAAGTTTCAGCGAACGATTAAAAATTCAATACGTCATTCTGGTTTTTGTATAATAAACAACATCTACTTAAAATTCCAAATTTCTAAATTGATAAAATCAAAAAATAAGGTTAGTAAACCCAGTGATGCAAATTTATGTTTCATTACAAATGTAATCCCCAATGTAATTCAAAATTCTGATTTGTCATAAAGACAAAGTTATATTCTTTAATTTTTGGTTTTATTTAATTTTTTATACAACGTCACTGATAACGAATCTCAATCTAGGTATAGTTATAATAAGTTACGAATTTAAGCACTAAGCTGTTAACCCAGTTTAACACTACAATTTATTCAAAAATATGGCTACATTTTCTAAACTCAGAAAGACTCTAAGAATAAAACAGAAGGAAGTACATAATTAATTACGCAAATCACCATAGGTTTCAATAAAAATTTTCGAAGTGCTTTTTTCATCTGATTCCAAAGAGTCTCGATAGGGGATAGACCAGGGCTGCTTGAAGGTAAATTTAAAACGGGAACATTCATTCCCTGCAACCATGATGTTACCGATTTCGCTGTATGGCAGGCTGCGCCATCTTGTTCAAATATAAATGCCCCTTCTGGCAGTTGAATTTCATTAATGGAAGGCAACAATTTCTCTTGCAAAATTATCGTGTACTTCGCAGCATTGACAGTACCGTCAATAAAAAGAAGACGTCCAACTCCTTGTGATGACATGCATCCCCACACCATCACATGTGCTGGAAACTTAACGTTTCTTTTGAGGAAATATCTGTGATATTCCTCCCTTGGCATTCGAATAATTCTACTTCGTGTATCGCCAATACATACCTCAAACTTAGACCCGTCACTCCAGATAATTGAGACCCATTGACGTTGAACACAGTTTTGGTGCTCCTGTGCCCATAAATATCGGTTTCGTTTTTGTTTTTCTGTGAGAAGTGGTTTTTCCTTCGCATTTTGTGTAATAATAAGTTTGGATGTTTTTTACGTTTGTAAAAACTTACCTTGTAGAACCCATATCCCATTTTTTTCATTCTTCTCAAACAATAAGTATCTTTTGAAGTTTGTCTGCCAATCGCATATGCCCATTTTACAGCAAATTCTCGTGAGGAAACTCGACGATCTTGTTTAATAAGTGTCTGGAGAGCACCCTCATCTCTTTTGGTAATCTTTGAAGCACGCCTAGTTTTAACTTTTGTTTGTAGATTTCCGATTTTTTTTAAATTGCGATATTATGTTTCTTACTGTTGTTTGAGGAATACTTAAATTTTTTGCAATTTTATGCCCAGAAAGTCCATTTTTATAGGCGGCAACAATAGAATTTCGCATATCGTTAGATAACGACTTTCCGCGAACCATTTTGACAACTAAACTTAAAACACTCGAATAATGCTATCATACTTAATAATATATTTGTCAGAACAAATATTATCAGATTTTGCTAAGTAAATAAATATTTATTGGGTTATGGTCCAATTAATATGCGCCAGACATAGCTTTTCCTTTTTGTTTTTTTTTTTATAATTATAGTAGTTGATATACATATTAGATATTGTTGATTAATTGTTAAAACCACATAGTATCACATAAGCTTAATTGTCTCTGTTGAAATTATGAGATTAAATAAATTCTAATATACAAAAATAAAATTGTGTTGCATATTTCTTTTGGTCCAATTTATATGCGACTGGGCTCGTATAAAGTTTTTAAAACGTTTATTTAAAACTTCCGTTCGTGGTGTGAGTTATTTACTAGCAAATTTAAACAATGTAACAATTAACACGAAACAACAACTTAAACACTAAAACACAACACTAATGTGAACCCGTAACACTAACTAATTTATTTATACAGTTTGTTTATTTATATTCACGTATTCGTACTCAATCCGCGTACATTTATATTAACCGAGCACTTGATCGCGACGGTAGCTCTCGGTAGTAGACTGGTTGCTTGCCAATAAATCGCGCCTTATATATCCCTGCTGCCGCCTTCCACTGCAGTGTAGATTGTCCTAGAACGATAAGTCATGGAACAGTCTGGAACAGCTGACGCATACGTGCGAAATGATTCACGTCATTTGGGCAGTGAAATTAATAATCAAATTATTTTCTGGCGAAATGTATTACACCGAATAATTAATATTAAATTGACAAATAATAAAATTTTGTTTAAGTGTTTATAAAAATATCCTTATTTATAAGTTTATAATAATATTGTGCATTTCCATCTGCGATTGCTATTTATTATTGCGAGAAGGGGGCCTCCTTAGCAATCCTTGATACAGGGCCCACCCAGTGCTAGCTACGCCACTGAAGGAAGATGTTGATTTACAGAACCATTCTCGGAGGTTCTTCAGCCAAGAAGTTCTTCTTCTACCAGGACACTTTTTTCCTTGCATCTTCCCTTGCACGTTGAGATGTAGAATGTTGTACTTCTCGGGATGTCGCATTATGTGTGCATAATACTTTAGTTTACGTATTTTGATTGTTTGGATTACTTCCGTTGTTTTACCCAAGCGATTCAGTACTTCCTCGTTTTTTATTCTGTCTGTCCAACTTATGCGAAGAATCCTTCTATAGACCCACCTTCCAAATGATTCTAATACTTTAAAAAAGAGTGTCTAGCTTTCGGAACCGTATAGAAGTACTGAGAATATGTAACATTTCACCAGTATAATTTTTAATTTTAAGCTTAGATTTTTACTTGTGAGAATGTTTAATTTCTGATCTGACTTTTTTTATCCGAATTCTAATTTTCTTGCTCATATCCCATTTTTCATTTAAACTACACCCTAGATATGTATTATTGACGGCTTTCTCAAGATTTATGCCGTAAACCGTAATTAGTGTAATGATTGTTGGTTCCTTGCTGACGACCATATGTTTATATATTTGGTCTTGTTGTGATTGAGCTTCAGGCCGATGTTTCTTATATACACCCATTACTTTGTCAACAAGATCATGTAATTCTTCTGGATTGCTGGCTATAAGCACATCAGTGTCGTCGACATATCTAACGTTATTTATCGGTACTCCATTGATCTTTATACCGTATGAGCGGTCACTGAGTGCTTTTTGGGAGGTGGCTTCTGAATAGATATTGAAAAGCAATGGGAACAGAATACAATCTTGTCAGGCACCACGTTTAATTTCAACATCTACCGAAAAATTTTGTCCAACTTTACATTACATTTTTGATGATGCGCAGGTCGTGATCATCGACTAAGCACAAATTAATACACATTTCTATTAACATCCCTACAGCGTTGCACTAAAACCTGGATACCAAAAACTGCCTCACATGTTTCTAAGTTGTTGCCCAAGCCAAATTGGGATTCGCTGATATTTTCTTCTATTTTCCCATATATCTTAAAATTGATTATACCAAGCAAAATCTTTAAAGCATGACTCATTAAATTGATTGTTTGAAATTTTTCTACATTTCTTGACGTGACAGGCCTTGTTGGAATCGTTATAAAGGTATTTCAGCCACTCTGATGGAATATTCCCTGAATCGTAAATATCGTTAAATAGCCTTAATAGGACATTACAGGACATTCTTTCCTGTATCTTCAAAAAGTTTCAGTGCTTCTGCTGGAATTCGGTCAAGTCCAGTTGCTTTGCTGTTTTTTTGGTAGTGAAAGCGCTCTTTCTACTTCTTCCAATGTTATGGATGGTCCAGTTGTAGGAGTATCTAATTCGTTTTCAGGTCTTCATCCTCGAACATCTCTTGTACTATCACATGCAAAAGTAATGACACGCCTAAGCATTAAGCAGGCAGCACACTATGCGCTGCTTTGGTGCCAAGTTTTTTAAAGCCACTAACCATAAGACCTTGTAGGTAGGATTAACAAGTTAGAATAAGAAAGTTACTCATCGACTGCTGTAAGGCTGTTTAAATACACAATAACAAATCTTAGGCGTGTCATTACTTTTGCACGTGATAGTACATATTGTAACGTATCAACCCCTTCTTTAATATTTTTATACATGTTGAAGTTGTCATGCTTTCGTTGCAGTTCTTCAATTTATTTGCATTTCTTTTCACACTAATACTTTTGCTTTTCGGAATTTTCTTCTAATTAACTATTTTGTTTAATTCCTCATACCTCTCTTTTTTTCTAAAATTTCGTCACTCATCCTTGTTTTCGTTTTTCGTTGCTTTGTGTTCAATGGCTTTAATATTTAACTATCCTTATTCTGAGATTATCTGCTGAGTTTCGTGTATGTTATTAAAACCATTTTCCATTTGTGTTCGTATGTATGTACCAATGTGATCTGCATCGAATCTACTGCGAAGTTTTGATTTATTCATTTTCTTTAGTCTAAGGGTTATCTCACTAAGATATAGGTCTCCTTTCTACATGTAATAAACTACTCTAGGGCCTTATGCACCTTATTCCTTACGACTGTTTCACAAGATTTTATAAAACCTTTGTATTAAAAATAACTTTTCTATCGATAGATTTACTTTCATTTATACTAGTCAATCGTTGCAAATCGGTTATTTTTCTATTTTTCAAATAAATTTTTGTAACAATAGCTTATAACAAAGTATGAACCTTTCGGAATTAACTATCACAATTCTTGTTTTTGCAATGGTTGTTATTGTTGGCTGTTTTTCTAGTTTGTCCCCGCCTTTTACGTATTTCTCCTTCATTTACAGCCCTATATATTTTTCGATTTCTTTCTATTAGCTTTATTAAGGATCAATGCTTTACATACAAAACTGTTGGGCTTACGTTACTCAGTACTTTTATTAATTTTAATACTCTTTGAGCTTTAGCTCTTTTACTTATTTTAATTAGTACTTTTTAATTTCATCCTCTTCAACCCTGTCAAGAAAACCTCAAGATAATTAAACACGTTCAGTATTTCAAACTTGTACCTTTTGCCTCCTATAAATATCATTTGCAAAACTTGCCCAAATGTAGTATGATACCTGATTTACTAGGGCATTTACTTCTATTTTACATCCTTGATTTGGTTTCTGTTGGGCAGGTCGTTCTTTGTAACTTGATTATTCTCTTTGTCTGTTTATTGGGTTCTTCCGAATTAAATACTTTAAAAAAAATCCTATTTCTAATCTGTTTCACCCATTAGATATCCATTTTCATAATTGCACATGTTAACACCTTTACGTACGTTGCTTTTTTCTTGAGTTCTTATTAAAAACTGTTAACCTCTTCATTAACAAAATATTCTTCATTCATTTTTAAATTTATTTCTTTGTTGTTTTTAAATTACGTTATTCTTTCTTCAGATTTCGAGCCGCTCTTCCTTACAAGTTTGTAATCCTTCCTATAAAATTCTTCGTTTCCATTTTGTTTGTTCGTGCCTCTTATATTTTTCAGATTGATGTAATAGGCGCATTTGATCTGACCTTACTCGTATTTTAATTTTTTTCTGATTTTAAAACAAAAAAATCGCAGCCAATTTTTTTCTGTCCTCTAGTTAAAATTGGATAACGTGCAGCTTGCCTCAAGGTTGTCAAAACTAATAGTTTTCCATTACTACACAGCAATAACGAAATACATATACCTATTGCTGCAGTTCTTCTAAATTAACTAACTTGCGGTTTTTCATTCGTTTCCTGCATTTACGTGTATCCTTTCATGCAATTAAAGAATACCAATCCCATAAAGATTGCAAAATTTCAAGGATACAACCATTTCTTAACAACAGTAGTCATACATACTTTATGTTCAGATTTAAGTGTGCACGTTTTAAAACTATCGAACATGCAGTAAACATTACATAACTTGTTATTTGTTACATAGACTGAAAAAATTTTTTTTGTTTAATAACTAAATTGGTATAAAACACAACAAACCACAAACGAATCAAAAATTTGCCTTAAACTTTAATAACCAAAATTAATGAGACCATCCATTGCGGATACTTATAGTGGGTTGGGTAAGAAGTAAAGATGAGTAAAACTAGAAGTCTTTCTCACTTGTTATTAATTAATTAATTAATAAATTAATAACAAGTGGGAAAGACTTCTAGTTTTACTCATCTTTACTTAAACTTTAATATTATCACTTTTAAACAAAAAACTCGCTGCAACAATTTTAAATTTCTTAGCAGCAGAAACTAATCGTTCAAAGGAAAATTATTCTAAAAAATCAAGTAACTTTTATCTTCAATAATTCAAACGAGACTTTTTGTGGTTGCTTCATACGTCAAACGCAGTCTTTAAAAAATTTTCTCTTTTAAGTATTTTTTGTCTGTTCATGAATATTTCATTACATTTAGTCACTTCTCTGTAAGCGTTCATACAAGTTAAACGAGCATTTACCATAAAAACGAAAGGAAAAGTAATCAGTAAAACTTTTACGATAACATTTTGAGGTCGTAATTTGTAAATTTATTCAACTTCAGATCTAAATCGGTTTTGATTGCTTGCTCCGAACATAGAATTCTAAATCGTTAATTTAAGATTTTGTATTTTTGATAATAAAACACCGGCACATAAATTTACATATATTTAAGAAACACCGACCGATAAACTTAATTACACATATCTAACGATTTAAACTATTTATTAACGAATTTGATAAGGGTATTAACACGAAGTTTATAAAATAATCCTTGTTTATTATAATATTGTCGGACCAAACTTCGTTAAAATATACTTTCAACTAAAGAAATTGATTAAGCTACGTACTTATAGACGGAGCTTATCCAAAAACGTAAAAAAAGTTAGAAAACGAAATAGCAACGAATTTAAGACTTCACACCTAATTTACTAGTTAAAGGAGGTATATTTCTTTACTTATCAGAATACATGAAAATTGGCGAAGAAATTGCAGCTTATCGTCAAGTCAAGGGCTATAAAAACGCATATGTATTTTTACAATCCGTTTCATGGCTACCTTGAAAATAAAACATGGAAATTAATCGCTTAAGATAAAAAAAATGTACAAAAATTTACGGTTTTTTACATTTTATTGTTGGTAATTACGCATTTTCCTTGAAAATTTAACCTGTTAATTTAATCTAATAAAATTTATATTTAAATTTCCAGCTTGAATTCGGTGTTAAACGGCCTGGCCTGTATTTTAGAAACAACCAAACAGAAATCTTTTCGAACACAATTTTACCATACAACATTACAATTACACAGTTAGACTTACGATTTAGCAAAAACGGCTTTGAAAAGAAAGCTTATTGTTATTTACGATTTTTAAGAATCCTTTTTGAAAGAATTAAAGGTCACAACAACTGTAAATGCATTTTGTTTGCGGTAATAAAATGCACGAATAAAAAGTAATAAATCGTTCATTATTGTTATTATTACACTAGAAATTATTAATTAATTTCTTCCATCAAACTTGCAATACCCTTTTTCTAAACATTCTATAACCGTTACAATCATAAATGGAATAGACAAACACTGTATTGACATTACATAAATATAAAGATAATAAAAGCTTCATTTTCTACTTTAATGCATTTCGTTAAGCGCCAACGCACATCTATAAACAAAATTTGATTAATTAACAAACTCAGGAAGCCATGAATAAAATTAAACCACATTATTTTGTTACGGTAAATAGACGTTCCACAAAACAACACCAGAAAAATAACCTTAATCTCTCGCTTACGTCAAAGTCAGAATTAAGCTTAAGATTAGCGTTGGATTAGCAGATAAGGTTGATATCAGATAATTAAATGCCGGTACGTTAATTGCTGCGAAATATGGACGGCATTCGGACAAATTCGCATTGTTTTCTTTGCTAATAATAGGACCATAAGGATTTAGGTCATGTATCAGTTATTATTAATAAAGCGAGGCGGTTACGGAAATAATCACAATAATTACGTTACTCTGTTAATTGAGAACTATTTTAAGATTTAATTCATTAAAGTTCGACAAGTAAATTTTATTTGTTTTCATTGTGAGAATAGTAATACTTTGATAATTAGCTTAATTTTCTTTTTCGATGTCAGAGGCTCAGGAATTTTCAATTATGGTAATTTACAACAAATTTATGATTTTTGTATTTTTTAAATTAAATTTTTAATAAAGATGGCTATTTTGGAGAAACAATATCTTTAATGAATTGAAAGTGGTTTAAATAATATTTTTCTATAAACACATTTTTCAAAATTAATTAGAATGGCTTAAAAGCCATTTTATAAGATAATGCTTTACGCAGGACACCAATGAAAGTCAACGGCATTTTTTTCAGAAGTGATTCTATACTTACAAACAAAAAAGTTGTATTCGTGAACGTTATGTTTAGAAATCATGTCTTGTAAAAGAATACTAACGCAAAACTGTACTTGGCTTGAATATTTTGTACCTATAAAAGATGTTCAAAACAACTTCGATTAGCTTCAGAGCTGTTTTGGAATTATCTTTGCATTCATTGTAGAACATACACACTGGCCTATGTTAAAACCATAGACTTCCAATGACTTTACACGTACAAATTCAAGACGAATTAGATCAGATGAACGTGTTGGCCTGACATTCACATCTGATACATTTAATGGGAACCTTCTGATTTAGGCATTCTTTGCTTGTAAGACTAAAGTGTGCAGGAGCTCCATCGTGCATGAAGTACATGTGAGTTCTGATTCCGCATTCGTTTATGACTGAACGGTTAGGAAAATTTTCAGTATATAAATATCTTCCTTTATACAGACTTTCATTTGCATGATGATACAGAAAGTGCATGTCTATCATCTCCGTAAATAAATATTTTTCAATTTCTAACACGGTGAATATTATTAAGTGACGGCACAGTAATATAAACGTCACGCAATTTAAGTAACTATTTAATTAATGTTAATACATCTTCTTCTTTTAAGGATTATTTTCCTGTTTATGTCCAACTTTACTACACTGACGATTATGCCCAGCTTTGCATCAATCTTTTTGGTAGTCTCAATTGACTTCTTCTACCTGCTAGTTTTCCATCTCTCGCTATTCTGGCCAGGCGGTTGGGTTCCATCCTTTGGACGTGGTCATTCCATGCTTTTGTTCTTTCTTTCGACCATTTTACTACATTCTGGATGTTATATCTTTCTCTGATCGTTGAGTTGCGTAGTCTGTCCGACGTTAGTCCTAGTACCTGTCTTAACGTTCGCATTTCTGCTGTACGGAGTTTCTGCTTTGTCTTTTGTATTCCATGCCATACGTCATTATGGGCCGTACCTTAGAATATAAAACTACAGGAAAGAGGTAAAACGTAATAAACGTAGTTGCATTAAATGAAGGTAAATACTTAAGCTATGGAAAGTTATTCCTAAATTTTTATTTGTCCTTGTTTGAGAAAAACCACACACAGCACAACAGAGCACAACTAACCATATTATTTGTCAGCTGTCAGCCTTAAAACTGTGACTACAAATGAGTTATACATAGATTGTCAAAATGGCGACTTCCGTCACGCTTTTTGTATAGCTACTACAGCGATACACTCATTCCTGTAGTTTTATATTCTAAGGGTCGTACCAAAGTCTTATTCTTATAGATTTTGATTTTTCTCTCAACGCTCATATACAGGGCGATTTAAAAGTATTGTTATTAATTTTAAGGGTAGATAGAGCATATCAAATAGAACAACTTTTCTTAATAAACCATGTGTCGCAAATAAACGGTAAACTCAGAAAAAAATTAAAAAGCTCAACACGAACATTGTTTGGTGGTCACTAGAACTTAAATTTATTAAACGCCTTTATTGTTGATACTGATAAGAGAGACCAGCTGTGTACGTATATAGGTTAATATCAGTTTATTCTTCGTTTTCAAAGCGCATTCATCGAATGTTTTAATGGAAAGTCGACCTAACAACCGAATTAACTGACGTTAAATTACGGTGAGGCTCTTCAGAATGCTGCAGCAGTTCTTAAAGAAAGACAGTTTGTGCTGTATGTGTTTGTGTTTGTGTAGAAATTAATGGAGGAACATTTGAACATCGTCTGTAAGTCCTGCTTCTCTTTATTTACAACAATTTTTTTTATATCACTTTTTAAACATGCCAATAATTGTTTACTGCCAGTCTCAAGCCTGAAAAAATGCCAGGGGAAAGTGAAACCTGTAAATTACATAAATGTGTAACGTTTCATTTAGTTTTGCTAGGCTAAATTTGTATTGGAGGCTTTTTAAATGCATATTAGTCAGCGGTTCTCAAAAGTGTGTAACAAAATTTAAAATAAACAAAAATCGCGATAAGCTTTAAATTTTTGCGGTAAGGTACCTATACTTCTATGAAGCTCAGCATATACCCATTTAATTTAATGACAATGCTTTTGTATTTATTACGCCATATTACGCCTCGAAGACATACTGATATTGAGGATGCTTTTGATGTTTGCATTTGTACTTGTTTCCTTACGTTTCTGTGGCTTGACAGTTCTAGTTATATCTAGGTATCATCACCTGTTCTATGATGCTCCCGTTAATTTCCATCTCGCATCGTAGAGGCTCTTTACTGATCGTCATATATTTTGGAAATATTAATATTATATTGTTGGCAGATTTGGTTGAAGGTATGCAGCATTCTATGCAGATTATCCGCATCTTCAGCTATTAATAGAGCATCGCCAGCGTAACACAGGATATTTATCTTATTCATCACCATCACCATCATCATCAACTGCATTGGCTGTTTTTACAGTTTCAATTATTTTGTCCATTATTATGTTGAAAAGCGTTGGACTTAGTGAGTCACCTTGTCGTACGCCATTTGTTATCGTGATTGATTCTGTGAAGTTATTATTTACTTTGATTTTCGTAAAGTTAGTGTTTATGTTTTCAATTAGTTTCAGGAGAGTTCTTGTTTCTTTTTCATCTAGTATATTGATGACGTCATTCAGTTTCATTTGATCAAATGCATTCGTCAGGTCTATAAAGCATAGGTATGCTGAGGTTTGAAACTCCAGTGATTTCTTGATTATTTGGCGTATAATGTTGTAAATCGATTATTTCTAAAACCTTGCTGTTCTTCGCTGAATTTTATTTTATCTTCTGATTTGCTGCGGATTATTGACATTAGCAACTTTAGCATGGAGCTATAGTTTTCCGGATTAACTGTTTTACCGTTTTTGAATATTGGAATTGTAATGCTCGTTTTCCATTCTTGTGGGATGTCCTTTTCTAATAGGATCTGCTGAAACAACTTAAGTATTTCATTTTTAGACTCTTTCCATATTTTATCAGTTCGCCTGCTCTTGGGGCCTTTCTGTTTTTTAGTTTTGATATAGCTTTTCCTATTTCTTCTAAAGTTACTATTGTCTTCGGTTGGATATCTTCTGTCATTGACTTTAATACTTAGTCAACTTATTTATTTAACCAAAATAAATTAATTTATTCATAAGTATGTAGTTTGTGGTATTTAGCAACACAACTTGCAAACGAAGTATTTCCAGACACACATTTATAAAAACTATTTTGTTTGTTTTTGACTTTGAGGTCGTCTCCAAAAAAATAACAGTTTTAATAAATTTTATATCAAAAGGCAGTTGCAAAATTTAAGTGTGTGTAATTACGTTTCTTCTTCTTCTTGCGGTGCTTTCTCCTATCGGAGGTTACCCAACATCACAGCTACGAGTATTTTGATTTTTCATACCGCTGCCCTGCCTGGAATAGTTGTGAGGATATGCAGCCCCACTATTCCCTTAGGTTTCGCAACCAGGACATCCTTCTTCTTCCAACTGCTCTTTTTCCCTCTATCTTGCTCTGCATGATTAATTGTAATATGGAGTACTTATCGCCGCGCATAACATGTCCAAAGTATTGAATTTTTGGTTTTTTTATGGTAAAAATTAGTTCTTTTTCCTTATTCATGCGCCTTATCACTTCTTCATTACTTAGGTACCTATGTGATCTACCCAAGAAATTTTAAAAATTCTTCGGTATACCCAAAGTTCAAAGAATTCCAGTTTCTTTAAATTTTGCTTTTTTAAGGTCCATACTTCTGTCCCATATAGTAATGTGGAAAATATATAACATCTAATCATGCGAACTCTCAAATCCAGCGTGAAGTTTCTGTTAGAAAAAAGATCTCTTATTTTTGCAAATGCTGCGCGGGCCGTCTGAGTTCTTGTATTTATTTCTTGTGTACTGTCATTCTTTGCATTTAGCCATGTTTCAAGGTATTTATACTTGTTAACTTTTTCTATTTTCATATTGTTTACAAAAAGGTTGTTGTCTGTAATAGGTCTCTTGCTGACTACCATATATTTAGTTTTTTTTTAAGTTTATTTGTAAACCGTAATCGTTACTGACTCTGTTCACGTTTTCTAGTTTCATTAATCTTTATTCCACCTGCTTGCTCAGTTAACACTTGATTGAATATAACCTCGGAGTATAAATTAAATAGAGAAGGTGACAGGACACATCCTTGCCTTACACCTTTTTTTGATTTCTATTGCTTAGCTTATTTCACCGTCAACTTTGGCTATTGTTTTTATTTACGTTTATTTTATTTTAAAAACGATTTTTTTAGGTAGTAAAACGTTAAATTTTTCTCTATAAAGGAGCTTCCAAAGCTTGCTTTTTTCATATTTTCCCCTTTTGATTAAACAAAGCGGTTCACGGACCAAATACTTCTCTTGAAATTCAGTTTTTGTGAATGTTTGTTTGTTTATTTATTGGGCGAAATCTTAACGCATGTCGCCGTTGTGGTCATTAACACTACCCGACTATAATTTTGCTAATTCCAAGGGAGTTCTCCCCTAAAAGGAAGGGATTTTTATCGTACCAAACATTGTATTGACACAGAACCTTCCGTTTTACCTCGTATCTGAAGCAGAGCCTTTTTTCGTTGTAAATCTTATTGATTTGCTTGCCTTTGTTTTATGTAGTATCATTGAAAATATAAAATAAAAAATCTATTGATGAAAGTTGTAAACTGAAAACAAAATATAGATAATTACGTTCGTACATATTATTTATGAACGTTTTACTTATCACTAGAAAACAATAAAATTTTGTTAAGAAATCTACCATAACAAGCAAGTTAACATTATTATTATCTAATAAAAAGAAAAGGTTTATGTGATTTAATATGTAAAAATTTAATTATGTTCAAGGATCGTTATCGTTTTATTTTATTATTTTTTCATAGATAACATCGCAGTTTCATTCCGTAACCTTTCTAAAAACAATAGTTAATAAATCTTGTTTGGTTGTAAATTGTATACAGAGTGTATAAGCATTAGATCCACAAACTTTTGAGAGTGATGGAGAGTGTCAAGGGGAACAACTTTTCTAAATAAACCCCCGGATGTCAAAAATGTCGTTTGAAAACTCCTTGAAATAGGCAATAAAGTAGACTATTCTACTTGACTGCCGTTGTGGATTGTCAAATTCTGTCATTTACATAAGGGCTATGGCTGTGTTTTTAGGGATTTCTTTTGATACATCTGGCACCCTTATCTTTTACTCTCGACTCAGGGTTTATTTATTTTGCCCCCTTTGGCATTCTCTATTTCCCTAAAAATTTTGCCGATCAAATTCTGATACATCCTTTATATTCTAAAACTAAATGAAACGAAACAGAGCTACTTAAAACTAGCATATTAATACAAAATAGAAATGCACGATGCCACGATGCCATCAAAAAATTACTATAATGGCTTTTGAAAAATATAAAAATTTGTAACCTATTTTCTAATAAAGATTTCAAGTCACTGTTGGTAGTGAAGAGTTTGATTTATTCATATAATACATAATGTAACACTCAGCATAAAGCATGTTGCACAGTTTTTATATTGTTCAAGGACTAGTACGATACCTTGAATGGTATTAGTTTTTTAATCTTATGGTTTCCGCTGCTGAAGTTACTTGTCATCTAAATTTAGTTAACAGAGTTGTCAGATCCATCGCTCCGGATTTAATCAGTCCAAGTGAGTTTCGAATCTATGGCTCTTTTGTTTGCTAAACATACATCTAATCCATATTTCAAAAAAATTATTGCCCCTAGTAAAAGTGTTTTAACTAATAATTTGGTAAAATAAATTCTCCCCTCGTTTGATTAAAGTAAATTTCACGCACGTTTTTGAAATTTTTTAAATGCACAGAATGCAAAAAACTCAATTACGTGCTAATTTTCTTAAACGTAAACTTTAAATCGAGCATCTACTTGACCCAGTTAAAACAGTATTAGCAGCACTCACGACCGGAACGTGGTATGTAAATTTACACGGCATCGGTTATATCCTTTCGAAGTACTTACACGAACCTCTTCTGGTAATAATTATCGACTATCTAAACTACCAATGGTAAAATAGGGTAAAATACGATTTGGCGTGAAAGGAAATCTTGTATTATAATTTCATCGTGCAATGCATTATGCATTTGATTTCTGGACCAAAGGTATTTAAGTAAAAGAACACAATGGTCGTTATATGCCTCGTTTATTATTGATGAAATATTTTGCAGTCTATGGTCTAGTTACAGGTTGCCGTACTAAATTCTTTTAAAATACCAAATTTATTCGCCCCATAATTGAGTCGCACCTTGTTATCTGAACCTGAATCCCGATAACAGATATTCTATTAGGCAATTATTTAAATTTTAATTTCGCAAAATTCTATTTTTATATCTCCGAGTCTAATAGCAAAACATTTAAGATAACTAAATTGGAACCACTTTCACTATAGATATATTCTTTGCTATACTATAAAAAACGAAAAGAAAAAGGCAAA
This sequence comes from Melanotus villosus, assembly GCA_963082815.1. Taxonomy (NCBI): domain Eukaryota; kingdom Metazoa; phylum Arthropoda; class Insecta; order Coleoptera; family Elateridae; genus Melanotus; species Melanotus villosus. The sequence goes on from OY720420.1 coordinate 66,853,205, forward strand.
AGGTGAGCAAGCCATACCGAACGGAAAAACTTATTCAACGCAAAGTTATTTAATTACTTCTCTTGGTGAACTTCAAAGTCAAAGAAAAAGGTAACCGTGAAATTTTATTTGCCCACGCTTCTGCTTTTATCTTTTTAATTATATCGTGGAATATGCTGTTTTTACTCTTACTAAGTTATCATTCAAATATTTATTAGAATCTTACTTTTACTTATTTACAAATTTCCGAATTACATAACTTCTTTATTTAAGACATTCAAAAATTTCTCTCGTTGGAGAAGTTTATCTAAGAACATTGTTTCCTAAATCGTCATTTTGTGAAGTGTTTGTTTATGAATAAGTAGATAAACTCTTTTATGATTATTCAACATTTTTTCTCAAACAATTTTCAGTTTCAAAACAATTAGTCTTAAGTTCAACAGCCTTTTTCAAACTGAATAGTTTAGCAAGTTCTTTGGTGTCTGAACAATGTTTATTTAAACTTTCATGCTTTTACTTTTAAGTGAATCTACAGACATGCACAGTGGTTTTTATGTTTACAACGAATTTTAATTTAATTTTAAATTGTCTAACATATTTAATAGCTTTTTCGAAAGTTTTCATGCTTTTTTATTACACATTTTAGTTTTGATGCGTTTCTAAATTTTCTAGTTCTAGCTTCTGGTTCAAAACTTAGACTTGTTAAAATCTACAATTTTCCCTAATTGGGAGGAATTTATTTATGTATTCCTCTTCATTTCCCATAAACATAGAAAAATTAGGAACATACAATGTAAATAAATGATTCCTCATTTTTCCAGAATTTTCTTCTCGTTTTTCCTTTAGAGGCTTTAAGAAAATTACAAGCTCGTTTTAAGCTCATCTTTCGTCATATTTTTTACTTAGTTTATCTTTAAGAAGTTTACAAAAAAATTAATTACTTATTAATATCTCCAGCTCCCTTTAACTTCCAGTTTTTTTTTTGTAAACTCTGTCAACACAATTGTTTCCTTAGCAAATATTTCAAAGTTACAATTATCAGGAGATGCCAAAACTGGCCTTGGACAATTAAACAATTCATATTTATAACATAATTAAAACAAGTTGCAGAATTCTGTTCAAAAACTATTACTAGTTGAAGTTAACATGAAAACAATAATAATAGGTGTATGTATTAAGTAAATCTTGCCAATTATATTTATAAAGCCTTACTTCTAGTTTCTGCCATTCTACCAACAAATGTCGATTATTTCAAGCATTTTTTCAAAATGTTTTAAATGTTTATACATCTAAATTTTAAGAACATTTTTCATTGCAGAATTTAAATGTATTTTCAAATTATGTGTAGGTATAACTTTGGTTTAACTTCCAAACGTTTTCACAAATTCATTAGTTTCGCATCAGATTGAATTGTGTTTCTCATAATTCAATTTATGATGAGCAAAATAACCTCAACTTTTATTGTTTGCGGCATGATTTATGGTCCTGTATTTTTGTAAAATGTTTAGATTTTAGTTTTATTCTTACGCTTTTAGGACGATTACTTTTTAATAATTCAGCTAAATCGAATAAAACGCTGACAACTGACGCTGTAACAAAGAATTTTTTAATTTAATTTGTAGGCCTTGAAGATGTCTAACGTGAACACTGATTAGTGTTATTCAAACATTTGTAGCATTTTACGTTTCTTAAAAGTTAACATCGTGGAATTTATATTGCTGAGCTTTTTTATTAAATTTTTTATTAGATACTTAACTTCAGTTTAAATTTATAATGAGAATAATTCGTAATCATCATCAAAATTCAATTAAAGACTCTCAGGATGCAAATTTCAGACGTTGCACGTCAAACTATCGTAACCTAAAGAAATTGAATAAATTAATGCATCATCAAGGAAAATTAGTCTTTCATCCTTCACTTGGATATCACGGAGAAGCCAAGGCACTTCCGAATTTCCTGTTTTCGTTAGTATGCGTTTATTGATCCTTACAAGCAACCACTTGCTTTAGTCCTAGTAAATTTCCTATTCCTATCGAATGGCTGACATCAATTTGGGTTAATGAAATGATGGATGTTTCAGGACGAGATATGTGATACTTATTTGTATTTGTTGGGGCGAGACTTTAGTGGAAGGATGAAGGATTGTTTTATAAAATAATAACAGACTATTAATGAACAATGGAAATATAAAGGCTGTTTCATGGTCCTGATTTAAGATCGCAATGTTTGGGGTTTATAAATGCTTTTTTTTTAATTCAAACTTTATTTTTATAAAAAAATAATTAAGGAATTGTTAATTACTTCACAACCATGAAGGTCCTCAGGAGAAGCCATAGGAAGTTTTAAAACGTTAAGGGTTTTGTTATTGTTAGAATTCTATTGTCTAAGCTTTCTTTTAATTAAGAATATTTGTCTGTAGTCAGTCTGGACTTGAACCTTATCAATCTTAAAAACATAAAACGTGTTCCTACAAGTAATTTTTCTACCAATTCATGTTTGCTGTAGTGGTTTGTCGTACCTTACTACAATCAAATTGATCCAATAACTTCCAAATTAAGTTGCAGCTATATTTTGATAAATAATTTATAGGCTGGATTTTATAAAATCAAAAACTAAAATGTTAATCTGTGATCGAAAACATTATTCTAAATTTTGAAAACGGGAGACCAATATTTTTTGGTTTAATAAAAAAAATAAAACACTAAAGGAACTGTGCAAATTTAACAAGTGGGTATTTGTTATTAAACTTGTTAAATTATTTAAACGGCTATTAAATAAATAACGTTAACGTTAATCTTGAACAAATTAAAAATTATAAAAGCTTTCTAAAGAAATTTCTTTAATACGTTCCTGTTAGCTCATCACATCGCAATAATCCACTTAATATCTGTAATTGAATTACTCTGTATTACTTGCATAAATAAATGTCAAACAAAGGCTACTTAGATTTATATTCGTATTATTAATAAATCCTTTTAGAACTCGTGTCTGTGGCAGGTGATAACGATAAATTATTATTATAAACATCTCATTTATTCAGTTACTGACTGTCTACAGACTTTGATAGACAAGTTTTGTTTATGAAATCTAATTGTATCTTCATTACTAAGTTAAGAAATATTTTTTTAATTTTTATATTTACAGCACACACGACAGTATTATTATTGTTATTATTTAATTTAATAGCACCGATTACTATGGTCATTCAACCAAATCTAACGTAACTGGTAGAATTTACCCGTGGCAGTCCGCAAAAAATTTCCATGTCATTGACGAGATTTGACCCCTTTATAACTTAATCGCGCTATGGTCATTTAAAAATAACCAAGTACATTTTTCAGTTACAGTGGATTTCCACCCTTGCTTTGTATCCTAAAAATAGGATACTTACAGAATTTTTCGTTTTAAAACAATCAGTAATAGACCGAAAATCGACTTCGAACCATAACATCACAAGCTATTTGCTGAAAAAAAAAACATTATTTACTGTGTAAGTGAATTATAACCAGTCAATATTTTCTCTAGACATCAAAAACATATGCAAAAGAGTGTTATGTTTTGCTTAGGACTAATTAATTATGTTTCCTAAAATAATAATTGCCTTGTAAAATAACTAAAGTGAAATAATTAAAGTAAAAAATCGATAAAGGGTATCCAGTGAAACTTTGGGTATACGTCATTGATGAATTATGACATCATATTAGGCAGTGTTGTCACATGTAACTGAACAATCACCATTTACAGGTTTTTCCAAAACAGATTTCATTAAATTTATTTTTTAATAAGAAAAAACGGTATATTCTTTAATTGTAGCAAGCAAAGTGTTAAACACTTTTTAGTCGCAGTGTGTTAGGTGAATTTGAAGTAATAAGGTAATTACGGAAAGGTATATGAAAGTTATTATTAAAACTAACCTCAAACATGACATGTGTCAACTACAAAAGTAAACAGGAAAATTAAATACGTCTGACAGCGTAGCTATCACCGTAGCTATCAACACGAACAGCTGTACCAACTTAATAGACAAACGTCATCAACATAATAATATTGTATTTTATAAGACACGCGAATATTTAAACATTTTGAGCCATATTCATAAACGGTGTTTAAAGTTAGATGTTACTAATTGCTATAGCAACATATATTAATTATATTGGTTTAGTAGCTACTAAACCCCTACTAACTTTAAATACTGTTTATGAATATGGCCCATTATGTTTTGCAGGAAATTTAGTCTCGTATGTATAATTGTTTTAAAATAATCTTTATTTAATGAAACATTAATAAATTCAGTGGAATTTTAAATTCGTAATTTGAAATTAATTTGTATAGGAGTGGCTGTCATGAATGAAGTGTGACGTCATATTCGTGACGTCTACCCAAAGTTTCACTGGATACCCTTTATAACTAAATCTTATGATTAAACCTTATCTATATCTTCAACGACAATAAAATAAGAAAGAATAAAATATATTTGATTATTTTTTAAACAGTCCTGTCAGCCAATCATAATGAGAAAAAAATTCAAATTGACCAATAGCATCATAATTACACTGATAATTAGCTAGTAGCTGACCACAGCGATAATTTTTTCACGTTGTTTCATTGGATCACAGAGAAATACCTGCTCTGTGATTGGATCTTTGTTTAAATAAATGCATAAAAAAGTTAGCTTTGACTTTGACAAACGTCAAGACTGTCATCATTGTGTAATAGTTTAAAAAATAATCACGCCGAATTACATTCGTGGTAATAATTTTTTTTGATAATTTTAACTAGATTAGCACTCATCTTTATTGCTATTAGGAATTTCCACTCGTGGACTTCGTCCACTCGTGAAATTTCCATAGCAATAAAGATTCGTGCATCTAGTTAAAATTATCAAAAAATTATCACCACTTATGTAATTACTGTTGATAATTCCATGATAGGCAAAATATTAACGAAGATATTTAGTTACTTTAAATGGCTCAATCCAAATTTTAAAACAAAACTTAAAGAATTCAAACAATTCCCTGATCCCATTCAAATTGAAGCACCCAAACTGAAAGCAAGAAAAGTCAAAGGAAATTCAGGGAATGCAAGAATTAAAAGGGGGAAATGTTAGAAGTAACAGGAATAATCTACAAGAAACCCCCAGAAAATTTAAAGAATTAATAACAAAAGGGATAAACAACCGCAAAAACCGAAACACAATGATGATGAATGTGTAGGAAGCAAATCAAGATAAATGGAAAAATAACACAAAAATTATCGAACCGACTATTAAAGATTGTGACAAAGACAGTGTTGTTATTACGGATAATAATGAGTCCATAAATAGGAAGAGGGGGGAGTCAATTTCAAATATCTATTGGATAATGATAGAAATCTATTTGTATGATTGAGGAAGGTCGTTAAAACTAAAAATCAGGCAGTTAACAGCAATGTAACGAAAATTTGTGAGAAACATACATTAGGAAATTGCAGACTACAGATTTACAAAAGTAGGGAATCGAAAGCTTATAGAAAACTGTCGGAGAATGTCAATCAAGTTGGATAAGAGAATATTGTAACGAAAGTGAAATACCCTGAAAAATCGCAAAATAAAATTAATATTTATAAGCAAACACGTATTTCGGCAACTAAGTTGCCATCCTCAGTGTAAACACTTTCTGGACAAACTTGGGGTCAGTCTCCGAAGGTATTCTCTTCACCAACTTACAATAAAGTTGACTGAGACAGAACTCCCGAAGAAAATTCTTCACTAAATCGTCAGAGAAAGTGACTAAACTGAAATGTTGCAATGGCAAACCAGTTAGACGAACAACGACAGAGTTTTAGAGCTGAAAAGGGTATGGAAAATTTAGCGTTGACTCTAATATTCAAGCGAGTAAAAGGGCAAGTCATCAAGATTAAGAAGCATATTTTCTAGATCTGGGCAAGGGTTTCGCTCAAGTTTAATGGAATATAAGATGGGAGATGCAAACAAAAATAAATAGTGGCAGCGCTAAACATTACGGATGGTCCATCTGGATCTGGATTATGGGTGGAGGGTGACTTACGTCACATGCACTTAGGCCTCTTATGGGCCGATTGTGCTGCCTCCATTGCAACATCCTCTTCTAGGCGCATCACTCAAGCCATCCTAACCTTTGGATGAACCTGCGGATGCTGGCTAGAGGGATGCTGCTAATACTGGCCAGAAGTCCCCTAGCACGGATGGGCCAATGATTTGATTAAGGCAATACAGAATATGCAACATGCAGAAATTACATCTAAACGTACAATGTGGTTCGGAAGTTTATCTGAAACATTGGTGTAGGCAAAGAGGCCCGTTAAACTCTTTACTGTTCATGCTGGTAACCGATATAATCAAAGAGTGAAATGAAGAACCACAGTTGAGGGTATCATCCGTAGTATATATTTTAATCGCCCTTCAAAAATGATTTAATATTCATCTTCAACCTCCAGAAAAATGTACAACAAACATAATTATATGTATAAAGAAGCACTCGATAGGAGAAATAACGAAATCAATACAAGGAGAACAAAGTGTACAGGACTAAAAAAGCAGAATGAGAATCTTACGTTACAAGAAAGAGTTAGGAGAATAAAACAAATTGGCTAATTAACGTATCTAGGTGCCATATTATCGGAAGGTAAGCAGCTGGAAGTAGACATAAACAGCAGAATGAATAAATAGATAATTTCACGTAATGAAATAGTAGAGAATATCGAATAAGGAATGAGAAAATAAGAGAATTATAAAAGAAAACACACAATTTGGCTTGGGACATCTTGAGACAAATAACTGGAAAACGCAATTAAAGATATATACTTTATTAAGTATTAAGGGAAAGCATTTAACATAATCTATAAAGGCATCTAGAAAACCTGGAAACATAGAAGAATATATATAGGCAAATACGTCCAGGTAGACGTTTCCCTGTGGGTCGTTTCTTTTTGCAAATATATGCCAATCTCTCTTCTTTCATTCTGTCTACGTGACTGTTCCATTCTTGTCTTCTTTTTTTCCCCCATTTCACTGTACCCTGTATTTCGCATCTTTCTCTTATAGATACGTTTGTTCGATGATCTCTCAATGTTCATTTCTACCATGCGTATTTTCTGTTTAGTTCTTGTTGTACTGTACGTGTCTCTACGGCGTAGGTTATTACTGGTCGGACCATAGCTTTGTATATTCTCACTTAACATATTTGTTCTGTCATGCTACTGTATTCAGACATTCCGCTATTTGTGCTGCTTTTACTGCTTGGTTATGTACTTCTCCATAGAGATCTCTACTGCTGGTAATATCCACCCCTAGGTATTTAAATGTTATTACTTGTTCCACCAGGGATCCTTCTATCTCAAGCTTGCAACGAATGCCGTCTTTATTTATTACCATAGTTTTGTTCTTATCTGTTGATATTTTCATGTTATATCTTTTCCTGTTATGTTAAGTTGGTGTAGTAACCTCTCTAAATTATTTTCTGAGTTTGCTATATCGCCCGCGTAACATAATATATTTAGGGTTTTATGTCCTAAAACCATTTTTTCCCTAAGTGTCTGTATCATTTCGTACATGATTAGAGTAAATAAGAAGTCTCCTTGTCGAATTCCTTTGTTTATTGTAAGGTTTTCTGTGATACCTTGTGTTGTTTTTAATTTAACTAATATTAAAAAATAAATAAAGACAATTGGCCTGACTACTGGAAAGGGTGGCAAATGGCAGACTAACAAGAAGAATACAGGAAGCAATTATCCTTGAAAACAAGAGGCCAAGACCAGAAAGAACATGGAAGGATAAAATGAGAAAAACGACCACAAGCAGAGAAGACAAGCGGCTTCTTCACTATAATCCAGCATACGTAAAACAGGAAATATTGAATGAAATATGGAAAAACAATGCAATTGGTTTCCGTATACAACACCTAGTTTACGAAAAAATTTAAATGACATCGGTTTAATTAAACTACACTCAAATACCTAGAATTAGAACGCTAATATGTAGTTAATTTAATTGCGCGAATAACGTTCACTAATTGTCAATTTATTTCGTGCAATTTATTTGCGTTGCACAATCACTCAAAGTTACTAGTGGACTGTCCCGTACCGCCAGGCAGCGTTTATCTACCCCCTTGCGAATTTTCAGAATTTTTTCTCGAAACGTATCCCATCTAAAGAGACCGTAGGAAGCACAATTGGCAAACAAGTGACCCAGAGGGAAATCCTGTAAAACGAAAGTCTATAAACTAAAAATGAAATCAAATCAGATGAAGCCGAAAGAAAGAAAGATAGATGCTGTCGTGAAGCTGCATCAAGCGAAAAATCGTAATACATAATATAACACCAGGGGCGAAGATTAAGGAAAACAAATGACTTAAAAGTTATTAACCAAAAAGCAAAAGCTAAGTAAAATTCATCCCTAAATTACAAAATTAATCTCAATAAAGATTTGGATAGAAATAATAGGGACACAACGTTCTGAAGTCGAAAAATACATACTTATATACAAACTCGTTTCATTTGCTTTGCTTATATAATGTGATTGCAGCAAAAGAGGAAATCGATCTCAACAGAATTTGATTTACTTTACCTACTTTACACAAATTAGTCTACTCAAAGATGATAAACTGATTCAACAAAACTATGAATAATTAAACCACGACAGATCATGCACTTCCGTAGGAAACTTAACTTTCCAATAATTTGAATGTGGCTAACCACAATTACGATTACTAAAAGAACGATCAAAGGCTTCACTTCCATGATTTATAAACTGTAGTAGCTTTTGTACGAGGCCAAGAAAAACAAATCTTCGGGATTTTTCAAAGTAATACATCTGGAAAATTTTGTTTACAATTCAGTTAAATAAATGCTGTCAATAAAAGTAAAGTTTCGTATTTGAAGTATTACAATTAGCCACAAATATTTATAATGAGCTTTATTTGATTTATATACTTTGTTTAATAATAAGGAGCTCGACTTAAAAGGCCTGCAGAAAATAAAAGTATTCATTTGATGATGGATAGGTTGGAATCGCTAAAGTTGTTTAAGGTTTAAGTAATATAAATATGAGAAAATTTGAATGAAAGTTAAACATTAATCCAACAATGAAGTACTACATGAAGTTTTTCAAATTGTTAACTTTTTAGGTACATAAACAATAGCGTGTTTATTTTTAACCTTCAACCCATTCCTATAATAAAGAAGTGTGCATGGTCGTTTATTATCCTACGTATTGCATATCAGTGCACACATTTTATTTTTATCATTTCAATCGCGCATTTTCTTTCTTATTCGTATGCGTGAAAATGGGCAATTATTAATTCGAATTTGCATTGATTAAATCATTGCTTACGAATGTTAGTTTCAAAGAACGTGCATAGACTCTAAGAATTCTTTTTAATCGGACCTTAAAATAACAAGCTTAAACGTTACTAATTTGAGAGGTCAGGCAAAACAATTTGATTATCATTTTCTTTTAATAAAAGATCTACGTTTCCTAAACTACCTAATCTAAAGATTTTTTTAAGGAAAAACAGTTCGAAAAAACAAAATTTCCCAAAAACAACTTCTTTAAATTATTACTAACAAAAATTAGAACTTCAAATTTCAAAATTCTTTAAAAAATGTTATACAGGGTGTCCTTAAAGGTTGGGTTGGGGAGCAACCGTAATCATAGATTCCTTGGATCAAAATAAACTGATCAAGGCTACTATACCTCTTAGTCCCTTGGTGTTTTCTTAAGCAGATGCACCTTCTAGGTGCGTATAAAGGCAAAATTTATTAGAATTACATTTTGTAATAATGCAACAAATAATATTACGACATAAAATCCGTTGCAGATTTCAGCAGTATTCCGAGACAAATTTTATATACTGCTACAAATGTAACCTTACTAAATTTGTCATTTCAGTTACTAGTTTTTAATTTTGCCTTTAACACCCTGTATTTGCTTAAATAAACATCAAGATACTAAGGTTTGTTTGGTTTGAACGATTTTGGGTTTATTTTGATCCAAGGCAACTATGGTCCCTAACCTTTCGAGACACCCTGTACATTGGAACTCTAATTATTTCCCCAATTGAAAAACTATTTTGAATCTATTTTTGAACAAGAAAAGAATGGAGAAAACAAACGACATTAGTTAATTATTGGGTATGAATACGTAATACTTCCTTAAGCGTTTGAAATTGGAAGTTATTAAAATTTTTAATCGCCAAGTCGCAATTTGTGTGTTTTCGTGGCATACAATGTGTAATTACATACACTTGTTAGTATTCAGATCGAGATTTAAGAACACAATTGGAACGTAATACTAATCTGTGTACAGCGCACTTTCATTTTATGAAATGTGTTTAGTATATGATGTGTGTATGTACGTTTGTATGTTTATCTGAATGTTGATGAATATTGCAAAACAAGAAAGTGGTAAGTTTATTTAATTGCTGCAAGAATAAGTGAAAGTGTAATTAATATTATGCGACCCTGAAAATGGCTTCGCTAAATATCGGGTCTGACTGTCCTAAATCACTAAAAACGAGAAAATAATTACAGACTTTTTACAACAACCACATGATTATAAAAGCAGGATTAAGATGTTTTTAACCAACTCATTAACATGACACAGTTCCTATTTTAAGCTAAATAAAAATATTAGATTATTGTTACTTTCAAATACAGTGTAGGTATTGAAATTTCGATTAATCATACAAAAACTTCTTAAAAATCCGAAACTTCTACAAAAATGTACAGTTTCAATCCACCCTTAGGTATTCATCAGTATACTATAGAAACATTGGCTTATCCAGATATGCACGATTAAAAACTGCAAATTTCATACATCTGCAGAATGTATAAGTAGTGTGTCCATGCTTTTGTAAACCCTTTTATTTTGGAATTTATTTTGGAGGCAATTCTTCGTCGCCACTTTGTCTGGCTTAGATTGTATCAATTGTTAAAAACATTTAAGTATATTCAATTGTTGTCCAAAACCGTCATAAACTTCGGAATACATGTTGTCATCAACAAATTGCCTTTTTTTGTTCAAAAATTCATAACATAACTTATCATACCTTTATAGTTTGTTAAGAATATCCTTAAGACAAGCAAAATTTGTAAAAAAGAATGGCCCAGAAAATTATAAAATAAAACAACTTATAAATGAGTGTAGTGCCTGTTAGAGGGACACACTGTATGAATATTACGCTTAAAATTTACTTATTAAAAACCCAAAATTGACAATTACGTAGAGCTGAATTTTTGATATTTAAATTTTTTTTTCCAATATATTATTATCTTTAAAATGTTTCAGTTTGCAGAAATTATTGTAATTGTAGGCTTTCCCGGTTTTATTGAAGGTATTAACAGGTAAAACAAAAATTTCAACTAATAGATTTCCTTCTCCCGAATAGACAAATCTTATAACAGGATCTTCTATTCTTTGTAATTTTTATGCTACATCAAAACAAAGATAAAAGCTTCGGTGTTTGAGTGAATGAGTTAAAGTAGGATTATTTTATTTGTTTTGCATTTTGGGATTCTTTGTCAACGAATTAATTAATTCGAAACTGTGGAACAAGACCTCCACGTCTTAAGTTCGTTCGGTAAGCATTATGACTTATAACAAATAACTACCGCATGTATCGAAAGTGGAGGAGGACATTTTGAACAGAATTTGTCAAAACATTTTCGATTCTACGATTTTTAAAGTTACTTCATTTTCTGTAGCTCTATAATATTGAAGTTGTTTGTAACGTAAGCAATTTTCGTGATTAAAAGTTTCAAAATTAAAAACTTCCCAGTGTATCTGCAGTTCTCCAACAACAAAGCCTTCAATTTTTGTCTTGCTGTATCTTAAAAAGTATAAGGATTCTGTTAATAGAATTTTTTATTCAGTACTGTAAATCTATTAGCTTCCAATTTTTTTCTAGTGAGACTTGTTACACATAGTTAAAGTGTTTGACCTATCATATAATTGTTTACAGTTATTTTAACGAGTTAAATGGTTTAATAATTAATATGTTTCTTGCCCACCCTTAGGATTATAAAAGCTTGCCAGCAGTACTTTTTTATAATTTTAATTATTACAGCTGATTATCTCAGTGGTTCAAAAGACCTTAGCTCATTTCTATTCTATTCAGAGCCGGACTAAATTGGGACTCTATGTTTGTATTTAGAAAAAGGCCTTCCTCTAATAATTAGATATACATACTGTAAACACTAAAAAAACACGATACTAATATTAATTCGAAACACTAACTAATTTATTTATACAGTCTATTTAATTATTTTCACGCACATTTATATTAACCGAGCACTTGATTGCGACACGTTGGTAGCTCGCTGGTAGGCTCTTGGTAGTAGACTAATTCCGTCGCTCACGAAATCGCGCCTGTATACCCTGACCGCGGCTTTCAAGTGCAGTGTGGATCGCCTCAGACTTTTCGCGGATAATGAGTCATAGAATAGTCTCGAACAGCTGAAGCATACGCGCGAAATAATTCACGTCCCGCCTGACAGTTGACGCGTCTCGTTACAATATAGTATATGGAGCTGTTCACAGGCCCTTTAGACCAACAGCTTAGCTATGTCTTCCCATCGATTTCTGTTCTTTGCTTTCTCTTGCCAGTTCTTTACCTTCTTCTCTCGTAAATCTTCTAGCGCAGCTTTTTCCCATCTCTTCTTTGACCTCCTTCTATTCCCTTTATAATCTGATCTTTTCCACGCTATTCGTTTGACCGTCCTACTATTTTCCATCCTTTGTAGGTGTCCGACCCATAGCACCTTTCTTGCTTTTACTACATCTACTATCCTCTTCCCTCGATATATACTGTATATTTCTTCGTTACTTCTTTTTCCATACCCTAGCTCGGTTTTCTTCCCACCTGTTATTCTTCTTATTATCTTTCTTTCCCATCTAAATAGTTTCTCTTGTATGACTTTATTCACGTCCCATGTCTCACATCCGTATAGAACTGTTGGCCTTAGCATTGTTTTATATAGTCTGATCTTCGTATCCCATGACCTCAGTATCTTATTTAGTGCTCCTGCACTTAGATTTTCTTTCATAATCTAACATCCACTTCTTTGCTTTCTTCACATTTATTTGTAATCAGAGATCCAAGGTACACAAATCCTTTAACTTCCTCAAATTTCATTGCTTTGAATTGTGTTTTTACCTTTATTTTTTCTTCTTATCCTGTTTCTGCTCCTATTGTTATAAAATTGCTCTTACTTTCATTAATTTCTAGTCCCGTTTTGTGTGCGGCTACTGCTATGTTCCTTGTGATCTCTATTAGCTCTTTTCTGTTTCTAGATATTAGAGCTACGTCGTCAGCGTAAGCTACTATCTGATGGCTTTTGTACATAAGGTTTCCAGTTCTATTTACTCCACTGTCTCTTATAATATGTTTTTTACTGTCATTTTTAGTCAGTCTGATTAACTTTGTTGACATATTCAACTCTTTATAAGACAGTCTTGTTTTATGGAATGTTCTATTGTATCTTATATTCAAAACAAGTGACTATTACTTCTTTTATGATAAAAATATGGTCTGTTGTCCCTCTCCCTTTTCTAAAGCCGGTTTGATATTCCCCTAGTTGTTTGTCAATTATTGGTTCCAGTTTCAGCTTTATTAATGTAGGTATTAACTTATACATATGTGACGTCTAATAAAGATATTCCTCGGTAATTATTACAAGTCACACGTCGCGTTTCTTGTAGATTGGCATTATAACAGTTTCCTTCCTATTGCTAGGCATCTTTACTTGCCTCCATTTGTTTAGTATCAGTTCGTATACTCCACGAAAACTCAAATTTTTCCAGGACTTTTCCTTTCTTAAAATTTTGTATTACCTCTTCTTTTGAGGGTTCCTGTACCATTTCTTGCACCTCTTCGTTATATATTTCTTGTCTTTCGCCATCTCTGTTTATTTCTTCTCCATGCAGAATTTCACAGAAATATTCCCTCCATCTTTCTTTTATCTTCTTTTCTTCGCCTATCAAGTTTCCATCTTTATCCTTAATACACATGTATTCTCTGGTTGGGTACTCCCCTCTTCTCTTTCTTGGTTTCTCTGCAGAAATTTCTTATTTCTTTACGTTTATAGTGGTTTTCTATTTTCTGCATTCGTTGCTCATTTTCCTTTCCTTTCCTCTTTTCCTTCTCCTTAGCATGTTTTTTGTATCCCTCCTCTGTTTTTGGTATGCTAATCAATCTTCTTCTCGTTTTGTTTGTAAGGCCCTTATCCTCTGTTTGTTTCTTTCTTCTATCTCTTTCCTACACTCTTCATCCCACCAACTTTTTCCCTTTTGTAGTTTAATAGGGATTACAGCTTTTGTTGCCTCTTTCATTAATTTTTCCAATGCCCTCCATTGATGTTAAATTGTTTATTACGCCCTTTTTCTTTACTTCTTTAGCAAATTTCCTTTTTATATTTGTATTGTACCTACCTCTGCTTTCTGTATTTCTTCAATTTCTAGTCTCTTCTTTGTCCCTTGTCCACCTTTTGGTAGGCTTAGAGCCTGTTCATTCCAATGATCCTTTCCATCGCTTTCTGGGTCTTCCTGGCGATCTTTTACCTGTCGGTCTGGAGTCTCTTACTATTTTCGCGATCCTATCATCTACCATCATATTTATATGTTCGTTCCATTCATCACGTCTTCGTATTACCCAGCTTCCGATGTCTTGAATGTCACACTGTCTTCGTATTTCGTCGTTTCTGATGTGATCTCGTCGAGTTATTCGTGTTATTTTCCGTAGAGTCTGCATATCCAATGTCTCCAACACTTGTTTCGTCTTTATGGTATCACGTCTTGTTTCTATAGCGTACGTCATTATTGGTCCTACGATTGCTTTGTAAATCTTTACTTTTGATTTGCTCCGCAGGAATTTATGGTGCCATATAGTTTCATTCAGGCATGCGGAGACTTTTGCCGCTTTGTTTGTTTGGTGTACTGCTTCTCTTGATAGTATTCCGTTGAGTTATTTGCACCCCTAAGTATGTGAAAGACATAACTTGCTCAATAACTTTTCCCATATGTTCTAACTTGGCATCGTAGCGGTACTTTGTTTATTGTAAGTATTTTCGTCTATGGTGTCGATTTGTTGAGGTTGACGTTTTTACATGCTTTGGAGAATTCGAACAGCAATCTCTTCAGGTCTTTTCTGTTAATTTTCTTGTCCTTAGATTTACCTTTACTAAAAAGTGGTTTGAATTGCTATCTGCCTCTCTGCATGACTTCACATTCGTAATCACTTTCTGATTTTCCCTATTTATCAACGCATGGTCTATTTGATTCGTCGTTTTTCCATTTGAGGAAGTCCAGGTGCCCTTATACATATATTTCCTTGTAAAGTGGGTACTCCTGAGTTTTTTTTTTAAATTCTTAAAGTCATTTTGAATCATTAGATTGCATTTAGTTTGCAATTTATAGAAATAGAGGTAAAAACTTTAAGTGGCAATAAGCTTTCTTGTTTATAATATTATTTCTGTTTAATTCCAATATTTTGGTTACACAACGGTGCCTGCAAGGCTTTTCTAAACAATTTAAAGATGTTCTTAAACAGTAAATTCGGTTTCGCTAATTGAATTTTTGACCGGCCAATTTTGCAAAGCAATGTATTCAAACTACTTACTAACTTGCACTTCTAATCTTTTATTTTTAAAATGTATAGATTTAAATATGAAACGAATATAATTTTTATATGTAAAAGCTATCCTTCGTTTCATGAAATTCTGTTGCAGTTATTATAAATTTATATCGGAATTGCCGAACTAATGGAGGGACCACGTGCTATTCATGTGAGGCGAATGCATAAAGTCTCATTTACAGAATGAATATTTTGACCAATACAGACCAACTATAAAAATGTTGTGTAAATAGGACTTCCCGCATTTCTTTCCCATAGGGGCAGTATTGTTAACCGCTAAGAATGCGTTATCACTTCATCGGTTTGGTAATCCAGACAAACGTTTAAAATGTCAAATTTCTTAATAAAGTCCCACTTTCTAAATTTAATTGTTTCCTGTGCTAACTTATTTGTTTTATTGCTAACGTAAACTGTGAAACACACAGATAAATTAAATGTATTCTCTGCAATCATTACCGACGTTTAAATATTTCTAAACTTCATGGGAGCCCAATCATGATTTTCTCTTCCTAAAAATTGACATTTTCCATTAAAAATGTAACTAAATCACTGAACTTGAAAATTAAATTTAGCATTAAGCTGAACTGTAACGTTTTGGTATTTGATTTAGAAACTGAACAATTACAGTTTTATGTTTATTAAATAGCGCATCAAGATTTGACTTTCTTTACGAAACGTAAAGATTTCACATTTTAAAGTTATATTATAATATTTGTAAGTAAAAGCATTCTCATCAAGAATCACTTCTTACCAAATTTAGAGGCACGAAAATCCCTCAATAAAAATGAAGAGTGCAGATCCAACCCGAAACAAAAGGAACTGAATATTAACAAAGTGCTTTTTTAACTAAAAGCATCAGCTCAAATCCCTCCCACATTCTTCGGAAAATCTAAAACTTAATTCACTACGGTAACTCAAAGTGAACACCCTATTAACATTTATTAGTTTGCTTAAACTTCGCGTGGTATAAAATTAGGACACATTGTCTGTAGATTATCATAATCTACAGACAATGCACGTTGACGCCTTATAATCATCTTAAGCTCCACTGATTTTTACGCTTCATTGATAATTAACTCTTTCTGAAGTCATTTAACCGTTAGTTTAAGGCAGGAACATAAGGAGCCCTTTAAAATTAAATCACGTCAAAGAAACTTCCTTGTAAGAGTTTTATAACGCAATCAGTTTTAAATGAAGGAAGAAATGGCTTTTTAAAATGAAGGCAGGAAGGCTACTGATTAAAAAAATGAATAATCAGTTTAAGAATTAATAATTGAATTATTGATTGATTGTGAATTTTTTAAATTACACTGCGCCTAAAAACAAACAGCCTGTGTATTCCTTCGCATAAATGGGGATTGAAAATTAGATTCTGTAAAAACAGGAAGTTCAAATGATTGAAGAGGAAGTAATATTACCAATATTAATTTAAAAAACCATTCAACAATAATTATAAAACATTATAAAGAAATAAACCTATTTTATAAATTATAAGTATCATTAACGTCACTGATGGGTTACTAAGTTGTATATTTAAAATAAAGCCTTAAAAAAATTTTGACTGGCAGTAGTGTGTCAAGTCATTAATGAACCTAAAAACAAACATAACCGCAACCAAATATTCATAAAAAGCCCTTTTACACAGAATTACAGTGGCCTTAATTTTTAACTAAATTTATTCTACTCTTATGAAATATTTATAATAAATAAATTAAAGTAAAATACTAATTCTAATTTTTTAATTGAAAATATATATGTCTCAATAATAATGTTCAATATTATTTCCGAGTCTTCTTTTTTGCTTTTAACCACACCTTATTTACTGGAATGCATCATCATCCTTTCGACAAACATAAACAATACACCGATTATTTAAAATCTTAACGTTCTTTGACTCATACATTTCACAAAGGGAATTTAAACGCTCTTGAATACCAAAATTTCTAAACGTATTCTATACACGAGCTCATCAAAGGGATGACATACAAGATTATTAATAACCGTAATACGTCGCGAATGCAAACATCAATTACGCCTACTTTAGTTCAAGATCGTTTTCATATTAGGATTTGAATAGACTCTATTTATTTTATTCCATGCTTTATAGTCGCATGTGTTTATTATATGACATTGAACGAGAAGGTAATTCAGTCAGTTCACGGTGCATGTCGACATTAAACCAAATTTTACGCATAGTTAGCTCAATTTCCTTTTTCTTTTTTTGTTTTCTTTTATTATTGCTAAAAAGACATTGACCTGAGTATTTGAAAAATCTAATTTTTTGATTTTTGATAAAATAGAAGTTACAAAAAAGATTCTAAAAATTATTAAAAATAAATGTGTCATTAAAATTTATTAAAACTAAAATTGAGGGTCTTGTAAGAAACAACAGAAGCAACCTTTCTTGTACGACAAGTAAATACAGATAAATTCTATAGTATCGTTATTAAAATTTGTAAACAGGATTTATAAACAGTACTAAAGTTAGCGAATATTGTTAATGTACCTACATAAAAAGGAGCAACATACATTTCCCGAAATTGGCAACTGGGTCGTGCGGATTCTAAAATTCGTAATGTTTAACTTATTTAAAGATTTAATCTGTTAGTAAAAGCACAAAATCACAGATTTATTATACTAAAACAAAACCATTTCATGTTTACAGAATTTATTTCATAATCCTTCTGATTTACAAATCTGCAGACAAATTTATTTCGCCACCAGTGACAAACTACCAAAAAGTTCGCACGAATGTACAAAAGCTTTACTACTTACGTGCTTAATCTGAATTAACCCGAAAAATTCTTTTAATTTCTTTAATAAATAATTCACAAGTGCTTGTAAGAAACTTAGGTTATTATACTATTTGATTTAGTAGAGTAATTTAAGCTTACCTTGGTTAAATTTTTAGATAAAGTTAATAAAGTCGTCGACTTGTCGGAAGAGATTATTTTAAAATAATGCGTTAGTGGTATTAAATCGATTTGCGTGCGAAAATAGGGGCCGCTAAAATTAGGTGAAAACAGTGTTTGTAATCTTGCACGCAACTGTAAGCCTGAGTAATAACAAGTATTTGATTAAATTATGCAAATAAGTTTTTATTAATATTTAATTTTCTTATTGTTTTTTACATTTAATAAATATACGTTTTTTTAAATATCTACGTCAATTGGCCATAGAGAGAAACAAACTTCGTAATTCGTAGGATGTAAAATTAAATAATAAATATGTAAGAAATTAACAGAAGGTTGTGTGTAGCAACTGAAAAGTAATTGAAAAGCATACAAATTAAAGGGAAATTTCAGACGGCAAAAGAAGAAAGGAAAAGAAATAAATGAAAATATTTTTTAGAGCGAAAAGGATGTTTATTGAACTCCTAACATTAAAAACCTACGCAATAATTGTGAAATTAAGGAAAAATGAATTACCTAAAGAATAAAAATACAAAATAAAGGAGGTAACAAAATGAAGATAAGTACAATCCCATCCTTCAGTCTTCAACCTGCTAACTGGTTAATTATTTATAATTTATTCGCATATTTGCTTTTTATTTTTCTAGATGATTCATATTTCAGATCTTCCATTATTAGATCTTCCTCGCGCATTTTTACCATCAATTTTAACCTGAGTTATCGTTGTGAGAATCTATTTTTTCGTATTTCTGATGAAAACTATTCTTATAGTCGGTATTTGTTTCCATGCTTTTTTCTTCTCCTGTCATTTCTGGGACTCTATTATTACTCATTCTCTTTTCTATGAAGCTTATTTCCAGTAGCAACAAAAAGCAACATAGGGAAACAACCCTCACGATTATTTTCATAAGTTTATCGAACAGTATTAGCCGACAACATACGACCATAGTTTAGGTATGTAGATATAACTAGTTAATAAAATCAACTGATACCATTCAGCAGCAACACTACGATACTCCTCAGTAGACTTGCCTGCGATTTATTTTAACTTTTTTGTTAGTAATTCGGGTTAATTTTCAAAAATATTTATATTCCTAAAAGTCGCACTTCGACATTTATAGGGGACGTTGAAAGTCCTATGGAACTCGGCTAGCAAACAGTGGAGAAGGGGGGTTCGAAACGCTAAAACCCTTCAATTAGGGGTGGTCATAATCGGGATGAAATTAGGGCGCCACTACGGGATGTCATCCAAATATGGTTACGAAGAACGTACTACAGATAGTTTCTCTAGCACTCGAAGGGGGGTTGGATTTGGCTGCACCCTGCTGCAAGATGTGGCATACCTTGCTTACTGAAATAACTTACTTAAACTCTTAAAACTTGTAGGCAGGCTCACACTGTATACGTAAATCTTAAGCAAAACACTAACATACAGAAATGATCGGGAAGCACTGAACACAATAACAAGACCAAACTAAATTGACAATTAGATATTTAATCAATCAAAAGGCAAAAATGAATACATAGAAATTACACAAAAGGGGCGACAATTAATATGTTACGTTAAAAACAAATAATAAATGCTACGCTTACTTTAAGGGACGATAGAATTTACATTACGTACTGCAAAATATTCACAAACTCCCTCGATTCCAGGTTAAATATGGGATTAATAAATATTAAACTAAAAATTCAACAATCACCGTTAAATTTCAACACATGCAACATAACACAAAATATTAACTTGACTTGATTCAAAACTTGAACTACAATCTGAACCCAAAAATCTTTACTCAAACACAAAATTACTAAAACAAACTAGTCAACTCTGGTTGCCAACGGTCCTCAACCTTTGCAATGTGATTGTCAAATCGTTTCACAAAACCTTCAACACATTACTGCCGGACCAAACAGATTGACCAGAAATCGGCTACTCAAAATACAAGTTGCAAACAATACACAAAGATAAACAAAAGGCGGTACTTATTAAACTTTAAGTTGAACTAAACAACATAGATGAAGGCCTGCCAGCAAGCGGCAATCGTAGGGATTGAAACTGACGTTGAAACATGAGCGGCAAAAGCAGGTGCAGCGTAAAGGAAAGTAGATTGCCTGGCAAGATGTTCGTACTTAATTGGAAGGCCAGGGAGTACGTGACGGACGTAAGACTGGGGAGGGCTTGTTGGTGGTAGCCCAAATGGAAGCATGGTGTCCTTCTTCCGGAAACGGGTGCAAAACAACGAAGAATAATCCTAAAGCTGTGGGTTTTCTTAATCCCAACTAAGGAAACTGTGTGAGTACGGCACTTCAACTTTCACACAAAACTATCTCTCTCCGGAAGTATATGGCACTCTTTAATAAGATCCGACCAAGTCGTAACTAGTTCTTCACGAGAACTACGAGAGATGAGAGGCCTTTCCGGTGATTTAAATACCCAACTGGAAACGATAAAACTTGCACGTTCGTCTTAATCCGGAGCTTACTATGAAGACGTCCGATATGTTCGAAAAACTATCACGTACTGACGAGGGGAGTAGAATAATTGAACCACGCTGAGACAAGTCACCTGGCGCATAGCCTCGCGTACAGGGGATTCCCCGAACCTTATCAACAAGAAGCTGCATTCAATGAAATAAGATGACATCATGCGTCTACAAAATACACGTGAATTAGGTCATCCTGGGATTTTTAACAAAGGAAAACCTTTAAAATGACGAAATATTGGGGTGACTTTGAAGATTTCGTAGAACTGCAAGGAAAAAGCGCTGAGTTGGCCTAACCTTGTATGCCCTACAGACTAAAATGAATTTAAACTGTAGCAATAACATAATTAACACGGAATTAAAATTAAAAGAACAGGGCCGTACTAACGAATTTTACCAAAAATTTAAAATGACTAAACTTCCCAAAATAACACATAATTGCAAAACCACGTGACACTATTCGAATGCTTCTATTTTTCACTTACCTATAGTCGGATTCGATCTAATTTGGCATGTACTGAACCGTTCTGAACACAGTAAATGCTATCTCTTTTCGTTTCACAAGTCATTTCATAAATTTCAGAGCGGTCATTAGCAAGACTTGCGCTCGCTCTAATAGCCTATACGCACTAACAAGCTAGAAAGAGAGCAGTATAACTATACAAATAACTATACTGCGAAAACCCACATGCCAAATTAAATCGAATCCGACTATACTACCTGGTTAAATTAGCTTTATAGAAGTAACACATTTCATATAAGTAAATGTTTTTTTAAGAAATTGTGCTGCGTTTTATTGATAGTGCTAAGCAACAATTTTCTGCCATTGCAATTCTTGTTATTGCTTCTACATCACATCGCTGATTATAATGCAGCTCAGACAGAATTAATTTTACCTTTTGTATTTCTGTCTCGTTTAAAGTTATACATATTTGTTGTTTCTGTATTATTCTTTTACATACTAAAGTTTTTGTGTTTTCCCATATTCAGTTACATTTAATATCTTCGGCTTGACACATTTTCTATTTCGTTCAGTCGTCTGCTTAGTGATTCTTTATTATATGCTACCGAATATGTCATCTGCATACCTTATTATATCAACCCTTGCACCCTTCCTCATTTACTTTTATCCTCGTGCCCAACCTGTCTCGTGAATGATTTATTGCTTGCTGTGTAGATGTACCTACAATATGTGTCCCAGAACTGATGTTATAAAGCTATAATTGACAAAATCTTTGTGCATTCTTTTTAATTGAGCGTCATAAAAACTGTACCTATACGTATATCATCAGGTTTGTGATATAATAAACTGTTCGTGAAAATATCTTTGCAGAAGATCTTGCAACTTTGGTACCAATACAAAGCAGTACGAATTTCTTTTGTACTATATTGATTTTGTAAAATAAATTCGCTTTTAACCCGAACTACATTATGTGCAAACCAATTTATTTTTTAAATTTACAACCAGAAGATTTTCTACAAAATACAGGGTGATTCACGACGAATAGTAAATATTTTAGGGGGTGCTAATATGGACTATTTTAAGTAAAAAAGTTCATATAAACGTATGTCCAATTCGTCCAATATGTCCAAGAGCTACACACACTTATGCCGACAGAGTTAGAAGGTGTATTGAAGTCGGTGGTGGTATTTTTGAGCATTTGCTTTAAACTGTTGTTGTTTTGTTTTATTTTGTTGTAAATAAATGCAATAAATAAGTGATTTGTCTTTCCTTAATTCGTTTAATGATACTTTTAATGGGTAACATTAAAACAGCTACATATCCGTAATTATTGAGAATTGGACATATATGTTTATATGAACTTTTTTACTCAAAATAGTCCATACTACCACCCCCTAAAATATTTACTATTCGTCGTGAATCACCCTGTATAATCAAGGGGTCTGAAAGTATTTGAATCAAAGTACTTCTTATTAATCAACTATTTGAAAGATACCGTCTGGCGGTTTATTGGTAAAAGCCGAGGTGAGGTCATCCTCTATTTGTTATGTTATGCGCAATTTCGTTAGTAGGTACTTTTAAAGTATGGTTAATCAGGTCCAGCGATTTACACAGTTTATCATACTGATTAATTTTCTTAATATGGATATTATTGTTATGCTTATAAGGCCTTAAACTCTCCATGTTGCCAGCCATGCACCCTCGCGAGGCGTTAGTGCCGATACCTTTATCTTTCTTACTTTTGTGATGAAGCTATCAGTTTATACTGGTTTTCTTCGGTTGTCGTGGTGTTGTGCATCACGAATTCCTTCCCAATGGCCAAACCGTCAACAAGTACTATGCAATGCGTAGATAACGACCTAACTCATGGATTTTGCATCACAATAATGCATCTGCTCACAAGGGATTACCTTAAAGGGGACGAAATAAATTTTCATAAATAAATACAAATTTTGCATTTTATTGAACTACTTGCGATACTTTTTGATCACAATCGTACATATGTCAATTCATATTATTATGTGGCGAATTCAATATTTCCATGGTAATTTTATCAATTCCAAGATTTTTATTAATTTATTACTCAATCTTGAAGGTATGCATAGGAAAGTAGGTACAAGGGTCCTTGTAAATCGAAGTTTTCGGGTTCAGTCTCGGATAAGGTTAGGTGAGATTCTTGATGCCGAAAAATTCTATATTTGGTGCGACAAAGTCCCCTTCTAGGGATGAAAATTCCTTGGATTCGATAAAGTTCTAGTCGAGCAGTGCTACATGATCATAGCAATCGGCGGGCATTGAGATCCTTGGCAGTCACAAGGCTTGGTGCTGCCCAATAGATAAACAAACAAACTTTTATTTTACCTTCGTTTACGCGGTCATAGCTCAGTTAGTACAACGTGCGTCTGTCCACTGAGATGTAAGTCTGGCCTGAGTTCAATTTCTAGGGCCACACTAACAGTGAAAACACCCAACTGCTTCTCTTGAAATTTATTGGCAAACCACCGAGGTATTTCTGCCTAGTAAAAAGTCTTCTCTTCTGTAGGTTCCCTATGTCTGTAAGCTGTAGACTTGACACGCACACTTGCAGACGTATAGAGAGAACACGGCAACGCCATCTTCAATATGTATTTATATTTATTGTCCCTTTTCTTCGTGATTAACTAATTGCCCATCTCCTATTAATTAGTCATTTCAGTTGTTTCCCGCATACATTTCCTGTAGATACGTATTACCTGCTCCTCTGTTACTGCTTTTCTATTTTTATTATCTTTTACTACCGGCGTTATGCGTCTCTTCTTTCGAAATATATTCTTGATATCACAGTATGTTATACTCAAGTTGTTTGTATTTGTAATTCTTTCCCTCCCTTTGCGTACCTCTATATTTAATTTTGTATTGAATTTTTCTTAGTATTTTCGGTATTTTATGAGCCTTGATTTTTAAATTGGTGTATTCTGCTCTTGTAAAACTTCTGCTGTTTGATGACAAGTTACTTGATATCACACCATTCATTTTCATTATCTTCATAATTTTATTTCCTGAGTTACTTAATCTGTAAACATAGGTATCCTTAATCCTTATCGTACCCCAATTCTAGTTTTACAATATTCAATTTGCGCGTTTTCTCGTTGTTATTGGTATGGTAGATTAAGTTTCGTTATTATCAAACTATGACCTGTGTCAGAAATATTCTGCAATATCTAACATGATTTCAAAATCTTTTATTGCAGTATACTCGATGTGATATATTGCAGTACCACCTAGCTTTATCCACCTGTATCTGCTTCTTCTATTGTGATGTTAAAACATTACATCTGGACTAAGTTGTAACCAACTGGTGTCCTTCGCAAAACTTCGCCAGTATGGTGAACATGGGTGATAAACATAATAATAGATGTGAACGTTAAAGAAAAATAGAAGTTCCGAAATAAAATTACATCTATCTATGATTAAAACTACGTGTATACTAATGGCAATTATCGCAGAAACAGTTCGGTATCGGCATCGTTAACCTCTTATATCCTTCGGTGTCAAGACCGGTGCGTTATAACGTAACGTTAACGAGATTTTGGCGAATGCAATGCACAATCCGGTCCTACTCTGAGGGTTACGTGATTGGTACTCCGGTTAATCCTACTTACTGTATAGTGTAAGTCTGTGTACGAGTAGGACCTTGTTACCCTACCTCTTAGGCCTAAGGAAAGCATCATTAATTTGGTGTCCGATAACGAATGGTCACCAGGACTCGATACCAATCTCCAGACTGCAGGAAAAATCCTGCCCATTGGAAGGTTCGAACCAAGGACTAACAGCCTAACGCTCTATCACTGCGCCGCCCTGGTTTCTACACAAAGAGTGATCAAAAGAAAATGAAAGAAAAGAACGAAGTACATAGGACTATCTGCGACAACTAATTTAATAACAAATAATAAAATGAACAAACAAGATAATTCAGTAAAAACAACCTGCGTTAAAAAATCTTTCAGTTTCGAGTGGATATGGAAAACATAGATCATATACTAATACACACTTATTGTCACTTATTGTTAGTTATTCTACCATAATCAAAAGTAAATGTCACATGCACTGGAATGTAATAGTTAATTAAAATAAAATTCTGAATTCTTTAACAAAATGTGACGTAAAAAACGTTGCTAATCGACATTAGTTAAGCACAAATTGTTCCACTTCTTCATCGTTTAAAAAAAGATTAGCAAATAAATAAAAAACACTGACAGATGATTTGACAGTTTTGTGTTTTGCGGGAAATAAATAAAAGTAAACATAAAATAAACAAGAAGTAAAGAAGGAAATAAAAGTAAAATAAATACCTTACCAAAGTTTAATTTATTAATACTGTAGGAAGAAATGTTTCTCTATAATCAAAATGGTAGCTTTACAATTATAAAAGAACTGTTAATATTATGGTAATTTGCGTGTATAAGTAAATTTAACCATATAAAACAATACGTGTAAATTAAACTAACTCACGACCTTCTTCTCCACGGCCAACTCTAATTAAAAGTTTCCCATTAAACAATATTCACTAATTTAAAAAGAATGGCAATAGCTGCAAATTACTAATAAAGGACGAATTCCGTTATTTTTCAGTATTGAAGCTCCCCGTATTTACTGTCTCCTTTGTATTTTTATTTGTAATAATAATTATATTACTTAATTCATTAAACACAGTTTAAACCTATTCTTTTCTCTTAAATATGCGTCATATGATTAATTCGAATGAAAATCACGTTCACTGCTTTACGTATGTTTGTTGTCATATTAAGGATTAGTCGCATTTTGCAAAGCAAAGCTCAAGTTCCGAATAAGATTTTAATAATACGGATTTCGTTTTAAAAATAGCTCACCTTATTAAATTCGATTTTCGTACGACACCTAATTGTTTACTGCAGAAACAAAGCTTTGGATTTTGTACTCCACGAGGAATTCTTTTTAAGAATAACCAATTTAAAGTAACTCGATTTTTTCATGTCGACACTAAATCAGGTCACTATTACATTAAGAAGTCAGTAATAATAAACAAAAGCAAAACAAAACTGAAGGAAGCCAGAAGGAATCGATAAAGACGCCCAAAAAGATCGACGATAAAAGAACAAAAGCTCGAGTCCTCCCACGTAATATTGTTTTTTTTTTTTTTAGTTGGTACAATTCTTTATGTGGGCTTCAGTTTTAAGGGTGAAATATTTGCATAACAATAGGGTACAAAAATAAATTAATTAATGTACAAGCATGCGAAATTGCCGCTTTCATGTAAGAGATTTCAGATATCATTATCCGACACTTTATCAGCGCCTCGCGAGTAAGATTCGCGGCTTCGTGTTTCAGATTTTGATTCCCAACGCTATTCCTAGCTACATCCGGAGAATGATAATTACGTATATTCTGCATGTAAGACGGGAGTTGCCCAAAATAATTTTATCATTAGAATTCTAATCATAAATTGCATTTTTTAGTGTGCTCTCAAGTGTTAACAATAACAATTACCTTGAATATTACACCTTATCACGACTTCTTTATCGAATGATGTCACTTTAACTTTTTCATTCATCCGCTTGATAAAAATATCTCTAACAATTGAAATTCATTAAATTTTCAAAGTGATCCTTGTAAATGAAGTCGGTTGATGATAGACTACTTTTAATATTTTTTAACCTTAAGTATTTTTAAATATGCTATGATAAATATTCATGTATTTTAATGATACCCTTAATTTACCTCCCTCAGTAATCTTTTCCTGGCATCCTTAACATTTTTATTTATTTAAACGTATTCTTGACTTAATCAATACGGCTATTTTAAAACAACCACCCAATCAATTTTTTTAATAAAAGATTAATTTGTAAGCATGACAAGTCAGCTTCAATTTACCAGAAATATTAGTTTTCTTGTCGCATTTATTTTTATCATTTAAAAGCATCTAAATGTACTTTTCAGAATGGTTTTGGTTTTTATTTGATGAATATGAAAAAGTAGGTAAGCACTTTTGGTCGAATAAAAGCATTCTTTTATTGTATTATCACCACCATCGGTGAATTGTAAAACAAAAATTAACATAATATAATTTTAATAATAAAGAATGATAACTAATAAATTCAAAAATCTGATATAATTTTTTAGATCTAAATGACTATTACCTAGAATTTTAAATTTGGAGATTTTTAAAATAAATGAGATCAAATTACTCATGGGTATGAAGTCCAATTTAATATCGTCAAGAAGCAAAATGAAATTGTACACTATAATCATAAAAATTATTCTTAGTCTATTTCTCTGGATATAGTAATACATAGTTTCTTTCTGCAATTGAAAGCATAACAGAAAATCATAGAGAGGGCCTTTATTCGAATTTTACCCATACCTAAATTATATTGTAGGTTGTAGCCCTGCTTTGTATAAAAATAACACTGTTTGTAGAAAAGCTTGCGTTTATTTTATTAATTTTCTAAGAAATCCCCTCCAGTTATTTTATTATACGCAACCATAAAATCAGTGTGTGCAAGACGCTACAAGTTATACATATATGTATAATGATTTATTTAATTAACGAATTTACGAACAAAAGTTACTTATTCACATCAAATCAGGGATGCAACTTCCTCAGGTTGTGTATCTTTTTGGTTACCACTAACTGGCATTCGTGCTTTATCTCTCCTACACTAACTCGTTAGCCAAATTAAATTATAGTTGTGACAGTGTTCTTATAACAATAATTAATACCAAACTCTAAATATTTATGCTTTAAATTATGTTTATTGGTAGGCGAAATGTAGAGAATCAGAATGTTGTAAGAATAACTGTTGATGATACTAATAATAACAATACTAATGAACAAAGACAGATTATTTATTGAATCAAAAATAAACCTATGGTCGCAAATATTTTCTTTAAATATAAAGATACGCTGGAACATACTAAAATTATAGAATGTATAAATAAAGGATCAATGTTAGACCTTACTGGCTGAAAACAGAGAAACGAAGCATCAGACGTCAAAGATGATCATCATGTCAAAACAAAAATCAGTATGTGAACACAAACAAAAATCGTAACAAAATGAAAAGAAACAGCAGTAAAAAACAGAACATCTCGATTAAAATTAACGAAATAAGAAATAATAAAATAGCCAAAAAGAGAAACCAAAAGTAACGTATAGAGTAAAGTAGGCTCGAAAAAGATGTAGAAACATAAAGGAAAATATTTATGGAAATAATATGTAATTATTGCAATAGTTGCTACGGGGAAAATCTAAACATGCATTTAAAGAAAGAGCATTGCAAACAACTATAAAACCAAGTAAATGACTGCAACTGAATAGTCGACCAAAGAAACATAAGATAGGACTAATCAAAGAAGAATTATCAAGCATAAATTATTGAGAGAAACAAAAAGGACCAACAGAAATTTTTGGGAAGAGGACAAACAAGTCAAAAAGAGGACAGAAAGAGCACAAGAGGAAATTTTAAAGAAAACGGAAGAAACAACCAGTAAAAATGACTGAAAAACGTTGTATAACGTAACAAATAACAATCAAACGAAATATAAAAATTGAGATTAAATACAAAGGCAAGAAAAACTACATCACATGCGATCTTGAAAAATCAATTCCTATAAAATTGCAGAACAAAGAACAACATTAAATATTAATGTAAAGAAAAATAAAAACCATGAGGATAAATATAAAAGATAAACAAGAAATCACGATAGAAGATAGGTAAGTCAACAAAGAATATAAAGGATTTTAAATATTTAGAAAATAGTATTGAATACGAAGGAAGATGTAATAAACATGTTACACGAAGACTTGGAAATAGACAAGATCCGTTCAATACGTTGTGAAACATTTGGAAATCGAAAGAATTTTCCTTTAAACCAAATCGCATCCATTATTTTGAATATGAATCCGGCAACAGAAAAACACTAAGGGCGCGTTGCACAAACATAATTTAATGGCTTCATCAAAGTGAACAAAATCGAATCAAAATTCGAATGCATATGGCAAATAACACATTAGTAAACAAAATATGATACTCTTTGATCATTCATTAATTTAACAAAAACTTCGTGCAACCAGCCCTAAAACAGGCCAAGAACCAGTAGCAAAGATATAAGAAAAAGAAAGTGGAAATAACTGGGATACACGTTGAGAAGACCAAACTCAAATATAAGTAAACAACCGACAGATTATTCACTAACCACGAAACAGAAGGAAACAAAGATCGGTAATAACATAAAGAACGAATATTACAGAACAATACGAAAACATGAATATAATATGGAACGAATTGAGGAACACAGCCACCGCAAAAGACAAATAAGTGAAAAGGTTTAGGGGAAGACCATTTGCAATAATGAAGAAAAACAATTACACTCAAAGATAAGGCAAACACAAATATGGCTACGGAACCATCGTTAGACGTCCTATGTTCCAGAAGAGACGTGTGAAGAACGAAGAAGAAAAGGCAACCGGTTAAAAATAATAACAGAAGACATATAACTTGGTGGAATAACAGTCTAACAAAATACATAAAGAATATGCTAATACCAAAACAGATACAAAATGACCAAAATGTAAAGAAACAAAGTCAAGGCTTTGGTGACAGGAAAGACGAGCTATGAAACTGTAAAAGCAATTTAGTAGAAATTTAAAAGGCGATGATAAATCCAAAGAAATTATATAACATTGATAACAAAAGGGGGAAAAAATGAGGAGATAAAAGGACAAAAAGGAGGTTTCTAAAACAGAAACAAAAGATTATGGAACGACGCGACGGGTTGAATATTTTCAAGAATTGTTGGGTAATCGGAGAACAGGAAAAACAACAGCGTTAGAAAAAGAATAAATATCAAGATCATTGCTTACAATAAGAAGAAATTGGAAATGAAGAAATCGAAAAAACAATAAGAAAATTGGAAATTGAAAAGAAGTACCAAAAATGAAATAAACATTTTCGGATAAAAGAGAATCGTAGTACCTAATACAGAAATAATAATAATAATAATAAAAGTAAAAGGCCTTGGTCTCTTACGTAGGCATCTCAAGTTTGATTGCCGAAACCGGCAATATCCTCACCCGTATGCTTCGGAGGGTACGTTGAGCCGGCGGTCCTGGTTATCATTTATCATAGGTACTAACACCTTTAATAACCGTTAACTTCGCAACACTGCAGGTCGATCTTGTTCACCTCTTTCGACGAATGAAGAAGGCTCGTAGAACTTATGGCCTAGGCTTCGGCCATAAGAGGAGGAAGAAGAGGAAGGTTTATTAGATTATTAGTAAGACGATAAAGTATCTAAAGTCTGGGAAATTCATATAGCGATATCCTTCGCAAAAAAAGAAATGCATTGAAATGTGAGAGAAAACTTGGGAATACTAAAAATAAATTACTGATATATGCAAATATAAGATACGGAATCAGGATTTAAAGAAACAGAAATGCCCAATACCTTCATTTTAAAACAAATGACTGTAGAATTACTAAAGAAAATAGACAAAAATATATAGTATTTTTAAGCCTGAGAAGTAGTCGAGAGAACTAGTATGGAATAACATGAAAAACATAAGTAGAAAAGAAATTGAAAGACGCAATAGATATGTTGTATAGATGTATATCGTAGAATAGAAATTGCGTAAGGACAGATAGCAAAGAATAGCAGCAATTTAAACTTAAGACAGGATGAGGTAATGCGTCATATAGTCCTATTCTATTTATAATTAATAGTGATGGATGTGATAGAAAAGATAAGAAAAAGGTGAAAGAGTGAAAGTGATTTGCAGATACTTAGTAATTTTTCCCAATAACGAAAATAACTACACAGAATATAAATAAGTGGTCAAAAAAACTAGTATGACGAGGGTAAAAAAATATTAGGCAAATTTCACAAGCTTCTTTTATCATCATTTATCTTTTTTAACAAGATACCTTCATTATTTCGTTCCTTAACATCAATAATTAAAAAAACTAAATTATTAATTACAATAATTCCAGATTATGAACTCATTATTAAAATTTTTCATAGAAAGGTCGTATAACTAATATAAACACAGAAACCTCGAGTTTATAAATGATGAAAACAAAGGAAGGTTAATTTCTTTAAAAGTGCAGTTTATCCTTGTTAATCATTGAATTTCTCAGATTATCTTCTCATCTCAGAATGTGATTCATTCGATTTCAAAGAACAAAAAGTTTTAGTTGAAACGTTTAACATGCCTAAATTATAAACAAGCCACTCTTGCTTTTTTAATGTTTCTAATATGATACTCCTATATGCTTTATTAACAGCTAAAAATAAATAACATTTTAAATATATTATCTAGATTAAAGGACTATTTTTAATTGCTCGTAGGTTATTATTTACTTTTTTACAAACAAATAAATGTGCACCAAGACAATACCGTATGTTGGTGTATATAATTATAACTTGTGATTTCTGCAACAAAAATCAAACAATCAAATAAACTTTTTATTTAATTAAGAAACTAATTTAATTAGGACAGACAGCATTTTGATTTCAATTTCAAATTTTACACCCTAAATAAATTTAGAGGGGAAAATATTAATATGCATAGTGCATTCGCAACTTTTTTGCCATAACTTCAATTTATTATAATGTCACTAATTTTCGTTGAAAATTGAATGGCCTGCCATTTTGTCAGATGTTCAAAGGCTGGTGGTGTAAGGGTACCTTTTCGCCAACTGTAGTTTGTTAATATTAATCTAAGGATTGGGTTCCACCACCTAATAAATAATTAACCAAATATTCAAACATAATCTACGGAAGCAATTGCATTGACAAAGCTATTATAACTATACAGAGACCAAAAATTATCTGAACTTCCCTCGTACCCACAAAGGACAACGTAATAAACAAAAATCATGGCCTATTTTGGTTTAAAAAACGTCGTGAAATTTCATTTGTCTAGTGTGTAATTATTAGTAAATTAACATCTCGACTGGCATACCATAATATTTTCTGGTCCTAATTGGTACCAATTCAGTTTTGTAAATCCAGTTAACGTACCTACAACTGAAAAATAAATTAGAAAGATCGTAACTTAAATAACAGATTCAAAAATACAATTGACAACACCGGTTTCGTAGTGACTCATAAATTTAAAATTAATTCGGTAGTATTTTATTGGCGAAGTACTTATACCAGAGGGTCTTGTTTACAGGGCCAAATTAACCATTATGCTTATAAGATAAGCCAAAACTCAAGGTCCTAAAGAGACTTAACCATGGTTATGTATGTTTTAATTTAAAGAAGGTTCAGAATAATGTTTACTTTTTATGACTTACTTAAGAAAACGTCTTTTACTTGTATATAAGTCGGAATTAAAAATAACAAACAAAAGGCCCCTTAAGTACAATTAAATTAGGGCCCATTTTAGTGCTAATCTATTCTGTTTGATTACATAAATAAAACTGTTTCTTCGACGTACGCTGACTTAAAAAGTTCAGGCATACTTTATAATTAAAATTTAAATAATTAAAGAACGAGAGAAACGTAATAACCAACATTATTTATTTAACTGCCAATTACTTAAGTAATTAATTAACAAATTCAACTAGTTTGCAGGCATAATAATTAGGCAAATTACAAATTACACAAAAAAGCCTAATAATATTTTTTTTATTCTGTCATAATACCTTAATACCACGGACCACTCCGGCCACTCGATTACTATAAACATTATTTATTAATTTTCAAAACGAAACGACTAATTTATTAAATATATTGCATCACACGGATCATAACGAATATTTTGAAGGTCTGAACTCAAAACATTCAAAATCAATTAATGAATTAGTTGCTTTTAACTTTTAGGAATGTAGAACACAATACTAGATGAAGATAAAAGTGAAAGTAATCGTTCACTTGCAAAAAAATACCAAACATATATTTAATTCATGGAGCTTCGAAGGTCTATAAATGTTGCATGAAAGGAATTAGACTTAATCAACGATTTTATTCTATTTTTATCATCTCATGTCTTGAGGTACTGAATTTTGATGCCTGTCTAGCGTCTCGCCATAAAAAAACGCAATTAGGACAGGTTTTCTTCATTCAAATATTTCTTAATCGAATTTTCTTTGCTTTGTGCTAGTTTTAGTCATCTACATAATAATATTTAATACTAAATTTCGGAATTTTTAATTTCAGGAGCTGATATCAGAAAAAAGATTAGGCAGAAGAAAACGAGTAATAATGGTTGTAGGTGGAGCCGTAACCTTAATTGCTATAGCACTTATAGTTGCTGTTGTTATTCTCCTCACTGATTCTTCAGCAGATGCAGCACCTTTAGAAAAAGAACCGAAAGCTATTGCTCTGGAGGATATTTTAGACGGGCGCCTTAATCCGAAGAGTTTTAACGGAACATGGGTGTCGGGTAATTATTATTCTTTAAATGAATTTATTTAGTTAAGCTTATTTGTTTTAATTAAAGCACAATAAAACTTCTCCGATAATTTTCAAACGTTTCAACCTCCATAATGATGCCAGTTCTTAGGTTCTGGCAGTTATGTTATTCTAAATTTATAATAGATCTCTATCCCTAGCTAAATTCAGAAGTGTGGCAGGTCGGTCATCTTTCAAGTTATCGAAAATTACCCGAAAAAAGACCAGTTTACGTAAACCATCTAAAATAAGTGATGGATGTAAAATCAATTAGAGGAGGTGAATTGAACACCAAACACAGGCTAGTGGTATCAGACAGGAGATAATCAAAAAATACAGAAAATAGGCAACAATATGAAACTATAATCACTCAAAAACTGACGAGAAAACAAGAAGAAATACTAGAAACGCAAACATGGTATATGAACAGGAGATGGAAAATTCAGTAGGATGGATGCTACATCAGCACTAGGTGAAGTATATCAATTGTTATCCGGAGGTGATAACACTAAATAAACCCGCTACTCCGTTGCGTGGGCGTGAGGTTCCTAAAAGAAAATAGTAGTGCTCACTAATTACTCAACTAACGATGTTCCTTGGGCGCCAGGTCCTTATAACGTAACAGCTTCAGTCGGACCTCCTGAAGAATAGGCCTCCAAAGTCAATTGACTTGACAATAAAACGCAAAGCTTGGTAATTAACGAATAGGATATATATTAACTCAAGCAAAAACACATACACAAAATTGAAATTGAAAATTAATAATTAAGTTATTAATTCAAAGGACAAATAAGGAAAATTACTAAAATCGTAAACAACTAATAAGTCTAAATGTAATATTCAAACAAGATTTAATTAAACACAAAAAAGAAAACTATGAGGAATGTTCAACGACAATCATGTAACCAAACGAAAGAAAGAAAAAAAAATGTAAGTAATTGAACAAACGTAAACTGTATCGTTCAAAATGGCTAAGATCCTAATTAAACGAGAACGTAGACTCTCGGAGGGTTCGCAAGAATAATTCTTAAATTAACTTAATAACTAACGCACACGAAGAAAAATGAGCTCACTTTAATCGTTGGCGCAGCTAAAAAAAAACATAATAACAAAAGAAAATAATAATAATGTCCTGCGAGATCTATCGGAAACCACAATTTCAATTACGATATAATATAAAAATAAACTAAAAATAATTGACTAAGCTGAAACACGAAATTGAATACTCCTTTACAAATTTAAAATAAATTACAGTTTATAAATTCCCGTTTAAATGACGATTGAAAATTTTACTAATACTTTGAATTACAATGAAAATTAATTACTGTATATATTTCTAATAAACGTTCTTAATCAAATAATTACTAATAATAGTTAAATACCAAAATTATCAAGCTTAGGTAATGAAATAAAATTATGTTTGAATGTTTGTAACTTTAACTTTACACAAAATAATCTCAAAATCAAACCTTGAGTTTACAACTAAACTTGCAGGATACGAAGTTGAGTTAGGGGAAATTCCAGCTAATTGCAGGGTAAATAAGCACAGGATGGACTAATTTCTTCGGCTCCAAAATTCCAACCCAAAAACGTGACCTCGAACAACACGTGGATAACAGATGTTTAACAGGTGGTTTCTACGAACACGTTGTTCGTACAGGAAATACTAAAAGACGTACTAACGTACTGCCAGAAAAAGGGCTGAAATACAACGAATACCGTAAGAAATCTTTAAATAAAATCAATGCGTTACATACCAACAGATGTTAAAATGCCCTTCGAAAAGCTTCTATCAAAATGGTCGTCGGATAGTTAAATCCCAATAAAGGTTTAAAATGGTAATTATATATAAAACTCACTAGCGTTTCAAATTCTCTAAAGGCCTCTAAGGCTTACTAAACCATTTTACGTAAAATCGAACCTCGGATGATTCCACTAATTTTGGAAAACCAAAATTCTAAAACCAAGGTAAACGACGTCTATCCGCGACGAATGTTTCAAGCAGAAGAAGGTTAACTAAATATTTGCAACAAAATTCCCTATGATTAAACCCCACTAAGTGAACCTTAACAATAGGAAGAGGCGTGACGTCAGTATTAGCATTGTATGCAACCATGCAATCTTTAGATATTACTGGGAAGTCTAAATTTACAACTACCTAGCCGAAAGTAAATTCGAGAATTTACATAAACAACAAGAGCGTGATTTCTACTGTAACAAGGAGATAATTCTAAATACAGCAACGAAATTATGTGGATAAAAAAGAATAAATGCTATCAGTGGTGGAATGAGGAGGTGAAAAAAAAAAGAAAACCAAAACAGGGGTATAATAGGAAAAGACATTAAACAAAACGTTGCGTACAAGAGGCCAAAAGAAGAACATGGTAACAGGAAATTTTGGTAGGCCATGAAAGGACTAAGAAGAAAATATTGTCTGTAATAATAACAAGATAAAAACAGATACCGAAAACATACTAAGGACGTAGAAAGATGTTTATGACAGAAAATTTACGAAAGAAGGTCAAAAAGAAGAAGAAGAAGAAGAAATGGAAACGAAAGAGAACAAGAGATAGAAAGAAATATAAATATACAAAATCCAAAAATAGACGTAATTAATGCCTTGCGAAGGATAAAAATAGGAACGGCGGCAGGAAAAGAGGAAATAGCCCCAGAATTAATTATACTTGGAGGAGAAGAACTAGGAAACTGGTTATAAAAAATATATCAACAGCCATGAAGAGAAAAGTCATCCTGATTCACAAAAAAGGAAGTTCAACAGACCCAAATAATTACAGAGCAATATGCCTGTCATGAGTAGCCCAAAAATTATATACAAGGATACTGGAGGGTAAATTAAGAGATCTGATAGACGATAAGTTAGAAGAAGAACAGGCGGCTTTTAGAAAAAATAGGCAGACCCAGGATCAAATATTCATACTAAAAATAATAATAGAGAAACTTTTAGAAGTGAATAAAAATAATCTGGCATTCCTCGACCTGACAGCGGCTTTCGATACAATCCCGAGACGAAGCGTATGGAAATCAAAAAGCATTACAAGAATTGAACATTCCTAAAGAACTCCTCCAAGCCATTAAGGGTGTTTTCAAGAAATTAAAAGCAGAAGTGGGACTTACTGGACAAACCTCAGACACTTTCCTGTTAGAAAGAGGTATTGAACAGGTAGACAACCTTAGTCCTTTATTATTTAACATCGTA
This sequence comes from Melanotus villosus, assembly GCA_963082815.1. NCBI lineage: Eukaryota > Metazoa > Arthropoda > Insecta > Coleoptera > Elateridae > Melanotus > Melanotus villosus. The sequence continues at coordinate 66,890,320 of OY720420.1, forward strand.
ATGAGTACAATAATTATAAAGGAGAGTAAAAGAAGAACAAAAACCACTAAAAACGGAAATTGGGGAATGATGCCTATGAAAATCCAATCTTTGATCTACGCTCTATGCAGAAGATATTGTTCCTATCAGAGTCGAAAAAGAAAAACTACAAGAATCGATAAATATATGGAACAATCTTATTAAGAAGCAAGGTATGATGATAAATGAAAATTAAAAGTAAGATAATAAATATTAACAAAAAAGATCAAAGAGAAAACCAAGAAGAGGTATGCTGTAACGGAAAAATATTAGAAAAAGTAAACAAACATGAATAAAATAATACAATAATAAGCTAAGATGGAAAGATTACCAACTAAATGAAACAGTCATCGGGAAAAGGTATAAAATGGGCTAACAATAAAGAAAGGTAGAAAAACAAACTGAATAAGATACCTACAACTAAAATAAAACGTTTTCAAAAGACATAGTGATTCAAGTTGCATATGACAATTACGTGGTTTTATTTCGCTAACTTAAAAGTTGACCGGCCTGCCTCACAAGAACAGCTAAAGTTAGAAATCTAGACAGAAACAGAAATCTGTGTAATTTCTGAAACAGTTCCAGGGGACTATGGCAAGTTGTAACTTTTTTTAATTAGTTAATGTCGCTCTGCTGAATTTTTCAACGTCGTAATAAATGTCAAACAAAAATCAGTCTACGTGAAAAATATTACCAACTCATTAGTAAAAGTCACAACCTTTTATTGTGATATAGTGTTTCGGAAACTAAAGTAATTCAGCAAGTACAACCCATATCGATTTCCTATCCTATCTGCATTAGTTTGAAATGTATATTGTCATAATACACAAACGTACTTTGTAATCCCTAGATATTAAAGAAAAATCAATAAGTACTACAAAAAATAATAAAGGTAACGTTGATGGAGTCAATATAAAATAATTTACTATTTCTTGGCATATTCTACCAACACAAAATCAATAAATATTTATTTAAGTAGTATTCAAATGGTATTTCCTACACTAATGATAATTTACGAATGCAGAACAGCAAAAAATTGAAAACTTGTTACACTGTTGCAAATATGTGAATGAAATTTTACATAAATTTGCATGTAAATTCCGTATTAATTGTTGAAAGTATGTGTTGGAAATGTTAAATATGATTTTTATTAACTCCAGCAAGTGTTGAAGTGAAAATTTGCGTTTTTTATGGATTGTCAACTTTTACCATGCAGTAATTTGTTTAAATTAATATACAGGCTGTACTTAAATACTTATTGAGATTGGTAAATTTTTTGCTTGTTCACCATAACAGTGACATTTAAATTAAAACATAAAATTGCCACCTACCAGTCAAAACTGAAGGAACAAGGAACAACTCTTTTTTATTATGAAGAAATTGTTGGACAATTGATTCCTCTGCGAACTATCGGAACAACAAGTTTGCAAAAAAATTGCTAAAACCTAAATCCAAACTGTTCTTCAATAACAATTAGATTAACGAAAGTGCTAATTTAATTATCTTAACCCTATGTTTTAGGCAACGAAATAATATACAAAAGCGAAACTGGAGACATACGATTATATAATACTGATACGTTAAAATCGGAAGTAATTCTACCTGCTAGCACACCTGTAAGTACACGATAAGACTTATTTTCTCTTGTAACAGATTTCAAAACCAAATTTTAACTGAAATTGAAGAAAATAAGATTGGCCAGTTATTATTCAAGAAACTTAAGTATTAACGCTTATTTACAAGTCGTATTTTTTAAGTTTATTATTGTTATTAATTCCTTGAAATCGGAAATACATAAATTTAAATTATTAAAGACGAAATTTCTTCAATTTTGTAATACCACATGATCAATAAAATTTCATAACTATTAGACCATGCTTTAGAAAACACTCGTATGTCATGGTGAATTCTCCACATTGTCATGACGACATTTTGAATCGAAGTCTTTTGATTAAAGTAAAGTAAATAGCAAAGAACTATTTTAATCAGTAAATGCGGGAGGTTTCACAATGACTAAATTTTCAAAAGTAGGACCTAATACAGATAAAATTTTGTTGATCTCATGGTATGAGTAATTTTGGAGTTAATTCTGTATACTTTGAAAATAATCTATGCGATTATAATTTTTATAATGTAAGCTCTTCAAATTAACAACGTCTTTCAGGTATTAGCAACATCAATCGATTACTCTCTATCACCGGATCATAAATTCTTACTGGTGGCACATGATTACCAAAAGGTTAAGACCTTATTAACAAGTTTATATCCTAAATTAATTAAGAATTTTACAGTTATACAGGCATAGTTATGTGGCTCAATATACAATTGTTAATTTGGACACAAAAGGAACCAGCAGTCTTACGGCCCATGGAGAAATAGTATTACAATTAGCTGTATGGTCACCTGTGGGTAACGGAATCGTTTTCGTAGCCAGAAATAACATTTTTTATCGCGAAAGTGCAACATCTCCTTCTGTCAGACAAATCACAACGGATGGTTTAATTGGAAATGTTTACAATGGTGTTCCAGATTGGGTGTATGAAGGTTGGTACAGTTAGGAATCCAGTTAGGGTTATTATAGTAAAGCAGTTTAACAAATTCGCTAATGCGTGTTAAGTTGCAAAAATTATTGTGGGTGCAAATGAATGTTTTTACGGTGTTTGAATTTGTTGCCCTAAATAAAATAATTTCGCAGTACAGCTCTACTCATCATTTAATTTAATAAATATTACACCCTAATTTGATTAAATGGATAATTAATTTATTACGTAAAAAATAAAATTCTTAATTGAAACGTGGATACATCCTAAGCGTAAAAATAATTAAATTTTATGTGGGTATTTCATCACTAGTTGCTGAAAGTTAAAAGTTAAATTGGCAGATCCAACGTTTAAAAACTGTTTAACTTAATTTTCAGATATTAGTGGCGCAATACCCATATGCTAAACTAATTTCAAGATAATTACCACAAATAACAATTGGACAATATTTAAAAGAAAAAATGTAGAAAGAGTTTATTGACCTATTTTGACTGTCTTAAGATTTAATTTAACTACTAATACCTTTCGAAAGTTTCCTTCGTCTTCAGGCCGATTTATTTTATAAAAGTTATAACTTAAGCATATTACCTGGTCAACATTTTTTTTATTATTATAGCATTTGTCAGATCGACATTACAGGTGCTATACATGACTTTTAAAATAAGTTAACTATGACTATAATATACATACAATATATGTGTTAAAGGCGGGCGGCCACTGCGAGCGAAACGAAACTAAGCTAAGCGAAGATAAGTTTTTTATAAATCAGCTGCCATACTTTCAAATGCATCGGCGGCCACTTAAGCTAAACTAAACGAAAATATGCAAACGAAGATTGAAATCTTAGCTTCGTTTCGTTCGTTTTAGCTCATGTTAGATTCGAGCGAGGTTTTGAGCAGTTTAGTTGGTGACCACGTGCTTAGCAGTGTGATGAAACCGATGAAAGGCGTAGTATTTACCTACATACTGTGTAATAACAAATTTTGGAAAAGTTAAATGCTTAAATAATTAATTATATGTCCTGTAAAATATCACAAAGTGAATTGTTGATTGAATGTGTTCGAAAATTTGTATTTTGCTTTTGAATATCAGCGGCTATCAATTCGTGCAATTCATAAAATTGTTCTCGAGTTATTCTGAAATAATTTTTAAATTTAAAATCGTCTAGCTCATTGATCAGTTTATGAAATTCTCCAAATTTTTCTCGTTTCTTCATGTAACGGCTTATCCAACATTGTTTCTCTTTCTTCTACATGAAAACTACATTGGCAATATCTTCAAAAAAATCTGATTCATCTAATTGCGAACTTAGATCCAATAACAACATTTAGGTTGTTTCAGAACTCATTTTAAACACGTCCATCCTCACGAAAACACAGCTGACAACTAAACGAAAATCGTTCCCAGTGGCCGCTCCAACGTAGTTTAGTTTAGTTAGCATTCTCTTCGCTTAGCTTAGCTTAGTTTCGTTTCGCTCGCAGTGGCCGCCCGCCTTTATGAATTAAAGCTAATAATTAACTTAGTTTGTCTCATGGAGGCTAACAATAGCGGCCTCTGAATGTCTAAGTTAGTGATCTTAGCTAATTTTCTTCGTCTGAGATAATATCTTGAGGAAGGTGTCTCTTCAGTCTTTGATGCATATTACGCTGGCCAAGATTGTAGTGTATCGCGCCTTGGCATTTGTCGATATTGGAGCTCATGATGTCATGATAATATAGTTTTGAATTGGTGAGACAACCAGCTCAAGGTGTAGCTGTGCGTTGCAGATGAACCATGGGGAATTCACTGCAATTCGCAGAACCTTGTTTTGGATTCTTTGGAGTTTTAAGATATTTGACTTGGTTGTGTTGCTCCAGATTGGGGAGGCGTAAAGCGCTAGGGGTCGTAGTAGGGATTTATATAGGAGGATGGTACATTCAGGTCGGAGCGGGGTTTTGCGATTGACAATAGGATAAAGCTGTGGCAGTCTATTGTGACATTGTATTAGCTTTTGGTTGATATAGTAACTCCAATTCAACCTTGTATCTAGGTGCACTCCAAGATATTTGATATCTGAGTCTCTAGGGTTCTAGGGTATCACGGTTCCATCGATATTAAAAGAGGGCGGGTTGGCAATTCTCCTTAGAGTAAAGATTTTGCATTGGCATTTAGATGGGTTGATTTGAATATTCTAATCTTTGAGCCATTTGCTGAATTTGTCCGTTGCGTTTTGCAATTGATGAATAGCTATTTCTAGGTTTGTGTTTTTTGTGTTGGAGTAGCTGTGTCGTCGGAAAACGTTGCTATTGTCGCGGGGATTTTTGGGATGTCGGAGGTGTACTTATATATTAAAGACGAGTGGACCTAGGATGCTGCCTTGGGGAACTCCCGATCGTATGTCTTTTGTTTCGGAGATTGGTGTGTTGATTTTGACGGCGAAGGTTCTATTTTCCAAGAAGGAGAAAATGATTGCTAGGAGGTAATGTGGTATTTCATAATCCAGAAGTTTCTTTTTGAGACCTTCTACCCAAACCTTATCGAAGGCTTGGGCGACATCTAAGAAAACTGCGGTGGTGTAGCATTTGTTTTCAAATCCAGTTTCAATAAGTTCGCTGATTCGTTGCAGTTGGTGGCAAGCCGCGTGTCCTTTTCTGAATCCAAATTGGTAGGATGGAAGAATGTGGATGGCATTGGTGACTTTGGTTAGGCGTGTGTATATGACTTTTTCGAGAAGCTTGGAGTGGGTGGTTAATAGACTAATAGGTCGGTAGCTTGTCATATGTTCTTTGTTCTTCCCAGGTTTGACAAACATGAGTACATGTGCATGCTTCCAGCTTTGAGGAAAATAGCTTATTAGCAAGCATGCATTTATCAGGGTTGCCAGGTATGAGAGGCATTTTCTAGTTAGGCGTTGGATGACGAGGTTAGGTATTAGGTCGTGACCGGGCGATTTACGTTTGGGTAGCGTTTTAATAAGTTCGGCTAGTTCATTTGTAGATGTGGGTTGGTTATAGTCGGTGCTGGTAGGGTGGTGTGTTTCGATGTGCTTCGTTATATGTGCCACTTGTGTGGTGGTGTAGGAGATTGCCGGTGGGAAAGTCCGCTCGAGGTGATTGGCAAGTGCTGTGGCTTTTTCGTCGTCTGTGCAGAAGGTAGCATTATCTGATTTAAGTGTAGGTATCTCTTGAGGAGTTTTTAAGATTTTTTAGTGATTTTCCACATCTCTGGGTCACCGGGGCGAATATCAACGATGTATTTACGGTAGGATTGGATTCTATAATCGTCCAGTTCGCGTGAGGTTATTCAGCAGTCTTTTAGCTTCTGGGTTTCTCGAACAAACTTTTATAAAACATAAAACAACCCCGATTGTAAGATGAGCCCCATTTTTTTACCGAAAAAAGCACATTTTTTAAGACCCCAATTATAAGACGATATGCAATTTTTCGAAAAAGGAAACATTAAAAAAAATTGTTTTACAATATATTAAAGAATGCGAATAAGGAAAAATAAACAGAAACATAAATATTATTATGTAAAAATTCGCAGTGGGAGTCCTTTTTTAATCTCCACTGGTATCATGATCTTCATCGGCACTCTCATGACTGGTACCATCTTCTGGTTCACTTTCTTCACTTGAGTGACCATCGCCAGTATTTCTTTCCTGTCACAAAATATCATCCTCCGCCATCCATGGTGTTGAAAATGCAACACTTTTTAAGCCCATTAATAATGCTTCTTGCGTCAATCTTAGACCATGCGTCGAGTACCCATTCGCATAGAAGAGTGTCACTAGATTTCTTAATTTTTCCAGCTGGAGTAAGTGCACGATCATTTGCAAGCACCCGATTTGTACCATTGCTTTTTAAATATATTTTAAAAGGTTTATTAACCATGACATCCAATACTTGCAGCTGCGATGTCATTCCACCTGGAATTATGACTAAAATCGCAATTTCATCGTCTAACTTGCTGTTTGGTCAGCTCTAAAATAGGCATTGATCTAGACGTATGTAGCCCTAAGTGTTTTCGCCAAACTGTTTTCATCCAATCTACCACCGGATGTTAATCCATCCCCCCCTTATACCAGGGGGGAAATGTTCTTTTGGCATAGTTTTTCGTTTCAGAATTATGTATGGGGGCAGTTTAGTTCCATCAGCAAGTACTACCAGCATAACTGTTACTCGTCACATTTGTCAACATATCAAACTAAACTGCTGTTTGATCAGCATTGCAAATTAAACGACGCAGATAGTTGTGATTGCTTCTCAAGCTGATGATATGTTGTTGAAATGACAATAATTTTTCTTCAAAATCCCTCGTTAGGTTTTGAGCTAAGGCGGTACGTCTTCTTCAAGATAAACCAGAACGTCGCATCATTCGCCGACACTAAAGCTTTGGTTTCCTAGGAAGCGGTGTCGTGATTTAGCGGCCGTAAAAGTACGGTGGGTGACGTCACGAAAAACGGTGTCGTGTTTTTTAAGCGAGTGTTTTCCAAAAGAGCGGTAGCGCACACCCAACGTAATAGAGCGGTGCCGTCTCATCTGAAGCGGTGGGCCAGTACGGTACGAATCAGTTCAGCAACGTTTTTTGGCGGTGTGTCTTGTGTATATAGTCCAGTTAAAATAGACATAACAGTTCGGAATAATTCGCGACGGCCGTATTTTTTCACCGTTTTTCTGACGTCACCCACCGTACTTTTACGGCCGTTAAATGACGGCACCGCTTCCTAGGAAACCAAAGCTTTACCCATAGAAACTTTTTTTTATTAGGGCTTATCGGTGTCGATTATTATGATCATTGGCTTTTCTAAAGTGAATCTACTTAACGTAGGTTCGGACGCCAACCGCGCTCCAGACCGAGGTCTGGCCATAGTTGGGTTCGAAGCCGGGACCTCTCGATTGTTAAGTAGGCAAGACGCTTTAAATGCACCAAATTTTTGGCAATTTCAAGAGCTTTAATACAAATCAATTCTCTTGCTACAGGATCAGGATAACCTTGGCTTCACATTTCATCAATATATTGAGCAATTTGATAATCTAGTGCATTTGCATTTTGTAATTCATTTTTGTTGTCACCATCGTCTTACATTCTGTTACGCTAAACTTTTTAGCAGCCAAAGAGTTATTCGGTGTTTTTGCTTCTCGTATTACTACTAATATTATTAACATCACAGCTTCTTCCTTAAGTTAATTGAGTCTTCTTGCTTCATTACACTGAAACGTTATTATTATTACACATATTAAATAGGTTACTAAATTAGTAAATTGTAAGTTAAAACTTCCAAACAATTGTAGTAAATTCACATTATACAATATATAACATCTGAAAAAGAACTAAATAGGTGGCAGACTAGAGAACCTATTGTATACATCTAAAACGCCCCACAGACGATACAATTTATCGTACGATAAGTTGTATAACCTGAGTTGATTCGACAGTTTGAACGACAATTGGAACGTCTGTGGCGTTGTCGTACAACTTGTAGTACGGCGCGGTTTTATCGTACGGTAGTTTGACATGTTTAAAAATCTGTTGCACAACTAGATTGGATGTACGACAGATCTGATCGTATTATATGTGTGTAAAACCATCAACTTATAATACAATTTCATAGTCACAGTTGCTACATTTATTGGACAAACATGGAAAGTAATAAGAGATTTTGGACAGAATTCATTGAAACTTCCACCAACACCCATGTTTGTGGGACGTAAAATCCCATGAATATTCAAACAAATATAAAGCTAAATATTTGACTATTTGAGCTATGGATTGAGGCGAAATAGCGGTACTGAATTTCATATCTTCACATAAATTTCCAGTTGCCAAATATCTAAGAGTTAAGGTTAATCTTTATTCAGCGCTAATTACCTCTCTCATGATGGTAGTTTGTTTGGTAATTTTAGGCCGAACTAATTCCAGCAATAAGCTAAAACCGTCGTCGTCCATTCGTAAATAATTTTTCAGATGTGTTGGTTCGTAATTGGTTAAGTAAGTTCATATGGGAATACATATTGCGTTGAAGCAACCACTTTTTGCACCATTTCCTTCTCTTTCTTATCTTTTCTCTCAGTACAAGTGACGCTGCTACCTTTTTTGAAACAACGGGTGCCATCGCGAACAACTTTTATATTAAATAATTAATAACTATCGAACGATAAGTTGTATTACAGACAATCAACAAAATCTACACGTCTGTGGACAAACTTGTCTACGATCTGTCGTTTCGATATTTCGTTCAACTTGTAGTACAACTTGTCGTAAGATAAATCGTATCGTCTGTGGGGCGTTTAACCACGCCCCGGCACAGGTGGCTGATCCGATCTTGCACGTAAATGTCCGAAAATCGAAAGGTATTACCTTTGTTTTTTAATGATATTTCGCGCATCGGGGGAAAAACTTGGTCTTATATTCCGGTCAATACGGTAATTTAACGATGATACAAAACACTCTCACAAAGTGTCTTAAAATATAATTCTCGTTTTCTCTATAATAATAATATTACTATAACGATTTCGCTAAACCGTTCTTGATTTCTATGTATTTTATTTTAACAAAATAATTACAATAACACGTTGGTTTTATACACATTGAACATTTATTTTTTTGTATTCACCTGCGTCGCGAGAATACGTAGGCTTGAGTGGATTGTTCTTTAGCGGGACACATATGTATTATGCGCTTTATTCTAGCGGATGCTGGAGACTTTCAGAGACCCCCAGAGCGTTCTCGGCGCTAGCCACCAGCAAAACTCCTATCGATGACATATATCGCTACATTGCTGTTAAATATTATCAAAAAATATGAATCGAAAGAAAACTTTTAATTTGCTTAATCATAGAAACGCCCATACATAATTTGGTCTTTTGTTTGATACTATAAAACAGTTACGAACTAAGAAATTTTATTGACTAACTAATACAATGCGTTCTAGGTGTATTAATTTAGTTTAATTTTAGAGGAAGTATTCAGTTCAAATAAGGCTTTATGGTTTTCACCCGATGGTAAAAAAATAGCTTACGCAAAGTTCACGGATACGTTTGTAAAACTTATGACTCTTCCTGTTTATGGAGAACCCGGCAGTTTAGATTTCCAATATACAAGAGCGGTTCAAGTCAGATATCCGAAGGTAAGTGATTTTCAATTATATACTATGATTAGTAGGCACCGACTCCGTGAGGGCAACATGGCAACGTTTCAGCGCAATTTGTTTTTGCTTTCTTTAGGGTTAAAAACAAAACAAGTTTATTAATTAACAAAAATAGCAAAGCTGGATTTCTTACCTAATATCTCTGTTTTATAGCTCTGAGGAAGGCAAAAACAAATTGCCAAAACGTTCATCGTTATTCTGACATGAAAAAAACCAAAAAGAATTATTTGTTGTTTTATTTCCGTCAAATTATGTAACGAATAATTGGCAAATTAAAAAGAATCAACTGCTTTGTATAACAAAAAGCCTCTAAAAACTGTATAACTGTTATTTTCTAACACCCAATAGTTCAGTCTCGAATTAAAGAATGCTGTTGGGTCTTCGTATTATTTCTGAACTCTTTTTAAAAACGGATTTCAAGTCCATATTTCGGTAACAATTTGTTCACTCATCAGGACTTGTAAACTGACAAAATGTAAATAATGTAAATCATAGATGATGCTCTGAGAAGGATAACCTTTGTGACCGAAATTGTTTGCCTAAATACGGTCTCTAAAAAAACAGAATCATGCAATAACTGGTTATTATTTTTGACGCATAAAAAGCATTTCAGTCTTATGTACCTACTGCCTTAAAGTTTTTAAACTTTAAAGTTAATTTTCATTTTTATTTGTATGTCCCGATGTTTCGGCTAACAGCCTTCTTAAATATTTCTTTTTTTATATTATAAGCAATACAATTAATAGATCTCCAAAAAACTAGGCCTTCTTCAGGCAAAATATATCTACAAATGATTAAATTGCAACATAACGGAAGATAAACAATTGAAGTCTAATGTAGGTAATTTATTTAACTTTTTATTTATTTATTTTCAGCCAGGCACTAAGAACCCATTCGTTAGCTTACACGTTGCAAATCTTGAAACGAGCGGGGCCACACTTAATCTTGAACCTCCTAGCAATGTTATTGATAAGTAAGTTATAGTGTTTTCCATTAAGAAATAAATGATAACAATATTTGTATTTAAAGAGAACCTGTATTATCAGCGGTAGCTTGGGCTACAGAGACGGTTGTAAGCGCAGTATGGATGAACAGAGTTCAAAATGAAGCTTCGATCGTAACTTACAGTGCAACTGAACCTTTCACGACAGAAATTGTAAGTTTTAAACATTAGGTACTATTATTTTACATATGGATAAACTGTAAAAAAGTTCTTACTTTAAAAAACGAATTCCTCAGATAATGTGTCACGCAATAGATTTTCTTTTTTGGTGTCAGGTTACATAGCAGTAAATTTACAGGTCAAAACGTTGATTCAAAAAGGAGGGTGGGTGGAATTGTTTACACCCCCAATCTTTTCCAAGAATGGTTCATATTTATTAGTAATATTATCTCAAGACCAAGGCAATAACGCGGGCCCGTATAGGCATGTAACTCTATTTCCACGACAAGCAAATTCTGTTGGAAAACCCCTAACCAGCGGTAAATTGGTTGTAACAGAGATATTAGGCTGGGACGAAGATAGTCATTTAGTGTAAGTAAACATCTCATTTTAACTGTAAAACTTTCAAATACAAAACGCCTTATTTAACAGATATTATCAAGCCAATACCGAAAAGGATTCATCCGTTCAACACATATTCAGCGTATCAGTAGACACGAAAGAAACAAAATGTTTATCATGTTCAAATCCTGAATGCACGTACAATTCTGCCGAATTCAGTAAAGATTTTAAACAACATGTTATAAATTGCGATGGTCCTGGAACACCATCCAGTATTTTATACTCGAGGGATAAAAGATTAGCAGACTGGGAAAGTAACGAAGAAATACAAGAAATTGTTAAAGAAACTCAGATTCCAAAGATAGAAAAATTGAATTTCGATGTAGCAGATGGATTTACAGCCAATGTTTTACTTAAATTACCGCCCAATATAGATAAGAGTGGTAATACCAAATATCCCATGCTTGTGAATGTGTAAGTTACATCCTCCTTGAAATGTACGCCGCAAATTTAAAATTATTAATATATTTTCTAGATATGGCGGGCCAGATTCATATCAAGTAGTGGATAGATTTAATCTAGATTGGGGCAGCTATTTAGCAGCAAATAAAAGTATTATTTATGCTACCATAGACGGAAGAGGTTCCGGTTTAAGGGGAGACAAACTTTTATTCTCCCTTTACAGACGTTTAGGAACGGTCGAAGTCATTGATCAAATTAACGTTACACGGTAAACGATTCAATTAAAACTCAAATTTAAAATAATTTTGAAAATCCATACAGGCAAATTCAAGAAAAGTTACCCTACGTAGATGCAGGCAGGACAGCAATTTGGGGATGGAGTTATGGTGGTTTCGCTTCAGGAATGGCGCTGGCGATGGACACTGATGGAATATTTAAGTGTGGAATTTCCGTTGCCCCCGTAACGGATTGGACGCTTTATGGTAAGGCTGGATTTTTCCAAAATTCTGTCGAATGTAATGTAATTTACGTAAAATCCAACAGATTCGATTTACACGGAACGATTCATGGGCCTTCCTACACCTGATGATAACATTAAGGGTTACGAAGATGCCGAACTTGTTGCAAAATACGAAGGACTGCGTGACAAACAGTATTTCTTAATTCATGGTACTTTAGATGATAATGTTCATTATCAACAATCGATGTTGTGGGCCAAAGTCTTGGAGCAAAAAGATATTTTATTTAGACAGATGGTAAGTGTATTATTCTGTAATATTTATTGAAGTAAACTAATTATTGATAGTGAAGTATGTACGACGAAAGAATAAACTAAATATAAATTTCTAATCTACAGAGTTATCCTGATGAAGATCATGGTCTCAGCTCAGTACGACCTCATCTGTATCATTCTTTAGAGAATTTCTTGGATGAATGTTTCATCGAAGATGAATGAGTTGAAAAGTTGTACAATAATACGACTGTTTTTAAAGACTAGTCAGATAATTCCAAATGTGTAAATGTACTAGAAAACTTAAGAAAGCAACACAACCGATCCCTTTTTCAGATCTCAGATACTCAGATAATATACAAGTTTTTGGTGTTCATTTATACATTTGCTTTTGGTGTATATAGTATTGTATGATACATGTTTGTATAAGAATAAAGTATTTTATTATATATTTTTTCCTTTGATATTCCTTATGAAGAATTTTTATTCAATAGACGCCTATTTCTGCCACTTAATTTGCATAAATCATAATAATAAGTTATGTAACCAGTAACGTAAAAAAAATAGGAGTATAATTTAAGTAAACAATTAAAATTGTACGTAAATTCCTTCGAGACTCAAAGTTTTAAGTTAAAGGTGTTCTTGACTAAAAATCCGTAGTGCTGTAAGTGAAATTTAAAACATAATTTTGTGGTTAATTTTTCAATATAATCTGCGATATTAATACACGTGGATTAATACCGCCACCATGAAGTTCGAATTTATTAAACTTCAAAATATATATCCATAGTAATTTTGACATCTTCTATCTATATTTTTTAACTCTGTGATAATAAATCAAGCGAAAAAGACAGGATGACACAATTCGTAAAATATATTTTTTAAGTAAACTATTCAAAAAGTCTGCGTAATATATATTTTCCTTGGATGTTTTAGTTTCCTGCAAGTCAGTAGAATGCATTTTATATTCAAAAAAATGCAAGCAGTTACTTTCAGGCTGATGGAAGGGTATTTGCCTTTATTATGGATAAATAACCACTATACCATTATATTAACTATGTATTATCTTATTTCAGGTACCTAGATACTGACATGTCCAAATTTCAATAGTAGGTAGAAATTGGAGCATCAAATTCTCTTTGAAAACGATCCAAATACTCCTCAGAAATCTGCATTCAACTACATAGTTTTAATCAATAACGAGCAATTTCCACACCCATCTGTTTCATCATGCTCCACTTAATGTTCAAAATATCCCTGGAAATGCTTACGGCTTACGTTACTTCTTAACCCTTTAACTGCCAGCCCTTTACTATCACAGTACCTACGCACTTTATACGAGGGCTGTTCTCTTTCCGCTGAGCCTATCTAGCAGGCCATTAAAATTTGCAACAAATTTTGTTTGGCAGTGGAAGCTAGTTTTTACTAGTTTACGCCTTACATGAAGCGATGTTTTTAGTCTTTTACCAAACGACCATTTTGATAAATTACTAAAGTAGCCCAACTGCTTTGTTCATAACCTTTATACTTTTGAAGATCTGTATTTGTATCGTCGACCTCTTACACCTTTCGGCGCAAACTTTAATTGGCCGTATCTTCGCAAAGGTGCATTTTTGAGTAGGTATACGTAAATCAAGTCATATAATGCTTTAATTTTGTCTGTAGAAGTTTATCGCTATCTATAATTTAGAGGGATCCTGTATATAAAAAATATGGGCGCATTTCGAAAACCAGATGAAGAGATGAATAAAACATTAAATTTGATCACCTTATCAACAAACATTTAATTTTACCCGTAGATTTTATGCCCATTTAATACACATTTTTTATAAAACTAATTTGTTTTCAAATTTGCATTCCCGTTTAAACAACACACAAATTAAAATTTCTTTTTAACTTTGACAATATAAAAAGGTTATACTTTCCAATATTTTATAAAAGATACAATTATAACATCCTAAGCGAAATGTAATATCTCTGTAGTCGTGAATCTTACAAAAAGTTTGTACAAAGATTTTTTCTAGAGAATCATATTATCTATAATTTTTATTAATAAAATTTTTACGTAGCATTAATAATAAAAAAGTTATAAGCCGAAATTAATTTTTTGTCTTTTATAAAAATTATAGATAATATGATTCTCTACTAAAAAGCTTTATACAAACTTTTTGTACGATTCACGACTACAGAGGTATAGCCGAGAAACTAATTAACCCTCCTTTTCAAGATGGCGGCCGAATGGGGGGGGGGGTACCACTCACTCACCACTGACCCCTCTATACAGCGATAAAAAAAAATTGCTGCCAACCCAAAATGCAAAGTTGAGTAGTAATTACCATTTGACTGGACTAAATTGCAAACTTTTTTTTATGACCTTTAAACCACTGTAACTTTTTTGTTATTGGGTTTTTGTCAAAAGTTTATTAAGAAAATAACTTTTTTGTATAGTCAATGGTAAACGGCCATTTTACTATGTAGAAAATAGTAAAGAAAAGTGGCATTTTTCTCGTTAGCAACCTTTTCCTCATTACAACGCTTGAGTCATTAGCAACCAACACTTTATTCCTAGCAACACAGTCTGTTTACTTGTTACTATGTACGTGTTGTAGTTGCTATGTTTCCGTACAAACATAACCCTGATAAATTTAACAAATTTGTCTAGAAAATTCGAACTTTTAGTACTTACACAAAAAAAAGCGTATTCAACGCGTAAGAAAAGTGGTTTTCTAGCTCGTGAAATTGTAATTCACTCGCTAACGCTCGTGAATCAAACATTTTCCACTCGCTAGAAAACTGCCACTTTTCTTTACTTGTAGAATAATCTACTATTATTTTAGTCCCCTCTAGCTACCCTTTCAGTCTCCTCCGTACGTTATGAAACAACCTGTATATCTACTGTCTTAAAACCAACAATTTTCAAGAAAATTATATTAAAAAATTCAAAAGATTTAATTACACATATTTCGATCTCCCATATATTAATACATGCGAACATTTCTTTTCAATTTTCACTAATTGTGTGAAAAATTTGAATTTCTCATTTTTTCTAACTTGTTAATTTTTCTCTCAATGAATAATTTTGTAAAAAATAAAAAAAATTGCTTAAACAAATTTCTCTATCTATTTGCAAAAAAAGAATGAGATAGAAAATGCAATGACTCCGCCGTAGCCGATCCCAAGCCCGGTTGAGAAAAGAGGCGGGGGTGCTTCTGGAACGGGCTAGCAAACTCCCGGATTTGTCTATACAAATTATGCTCACCGAAGTAAATAAGCCTCGAAAGACGGACGGACCACTATGTTGACGACCACGACAAAGACAAGGATAAATGCATGGAAAAATAAAATTGCCACATGGAATATTATGTCTTGGACAACAAAAGACCAATAAATCATAAACGAATTGAATAATCACAACATCGAAATATGCTCCCTGTCTGACACAAAGCGGAAAGGCAAAGGGAATTTTGAAATTGACAATTACACTTTCATTTACAGTGGAGTATCGCGAGTTTCTAGAGCGCACTCCGGAGTGGGAATGTTGATAAACAAAAAATATCAACAACAAATAGAAAGCGAACACCATATAAATGACAGAATTCTACAGGTAATATTGAAAGTCAACGAGGAAAGAACACACTTAATAAGTGTATATGCAGCTGACAACAGTAAACATCAACAAGAGAGAGAACAATTTTACGAAGGGCTACAAACGGTTATGGATTGCATTAAAGCACAAGACATGGTTGTAATCATGGGAGACCTTAACGCAAAAATTGGAAACGAACCCTTCAATGGTATAACATCAACATTTAACAAGGGAGCAACGAACGACAACGGTGATACACTGATACTATTCTGCGCTACGAATAAAATGAGAATTAATAACACATTTTTCAATCATCATATGAAATACAAATATACATGGCAGAATTCAAGAGCACAACAGTCAGTCATACCCTACATTATAACTAAAAGAGCAGTCCACCCATAGACAATACTAGCTACTAGACATAACCCATTCGACAAAATTGGCAACATTGATCAACAATGGAAAACACTAAAAAAACAATATTCTAAACGCAGCCAATGAAGCTCTAGCAAAAAGACGCATAAACGTTAACAAAACAAACAAAACACCTTGGTTCACAACAGAGGTGCAAGAAAACTAACCTACATCAATTATTTACGCAACAGAAGCGAATAAAACTGGGCCTCGTACACTAGAGAACGCAATAGGGTTAATGCGAGAATAAAAGGAATAAAGGAGGACTACCTACTGGGAAAGATATACCAAAAGGGATAGAAAGAGATATGTATGGAAACCAGAAAAAGATATGGGACATGTTAAGGAAAAACAAATTGAAAATAAAAGAAACTACACAGAGTAATAAGATTTCGGTAGAAGAATGGAAGATTTACTTTGATAATCTATATAACACACAGGAAGAAAACCCTGAACAATTAATAGAAAATCAGGAAGAGGATGATATAAATACATATAATGGGCGACACTATTGAAAGTATTTTAAAATCTCTTAAGAATCGTAAAAGCCCCGGACCAGACGAAATATCAAACGAAATATTGAGGAACACAATTACATAAAGAAATCTTAACACTGTTTAAGTCTATCATAGACAAAAAAGAAATGCCGAATGAGTGGAAAGGCAGCACGATGATCCCTATATTCAAGAAAAGTCGAAAATCGTCACCAGAAAATTGCCACTAATTGGATCATAGAGGAGTTAATCAAAACTGTGCAGATAAGAGAGGAACAACAAGACTTCCGTAAAAACAGGTTCACCATTGATGCAATCTTCATAGTCAAACAAATACTTGAAAAATCCCTGAAATTCAACAAGCCCGCCTATATGTGCTTCGTAGATATAACCAAAGAGTTTGACCGAGTCCGCCTAACAGATATTATTAAAATTATGCAAAATAAAGGAGCCAACCAAAATCTAGTTCAGCTGGTATGCAAAGTTAATCAACACTGCAGAACGAATATCAGAGTAAATCACTTAATATCTGACGAAGTACAAATAAACACTGGAGTTAGACAAGGTGACACTCTTGGCCCGTTTCTCTTCAACATGATAATGGGCGAGATAATCGAAAAACTACCCAGAACAGCGGCACATAAAATGCACAATACCTATTTCCACGTTATAGCTTACGCTGATGATGCGGTACTCATCTCTGACTCTGAAGACATCTTACAGAGACTACTCCATGCTTTCAATCAAGAAGCTAAGCAACTAAATATGATTAGCAATACTGACAAAACTAAATGTTTAGTGGCATCAAAAGAACCAACGAGATGCAAGCTGGAGGCTGATCACAAAATCATTGAACAGGTCAGACGGTTTAATTACATTAGAGCAACAGTAACAAATGATGGAAACTTACAGCAATAAGTGAAAAAAATAAATTATAAAGGCATCGCGTATATCAGGATGCCTAAGAAACATCATATGGAAAAATAAATATCTCAATACTGAAATCAAAATAAGAATATATAAGACTGCTGTTAGACCTGTCCTAACGTATGCAGCAAAAACAATGCCAGACACATCGAAAACAACACAGATGATGAAAACAATAGGAGTCATACATAGAAAGACTCTGTATGGTAGAATCAGAAGTGAAGAACTTCGAGAAATGAACAAAGTCGGATGTAGGCAAATGGATCAGATAGAGAAGAAAGGAATGGAGCAGGTACATAGATAGAATGGAGGATAACAGATTAGCAAAGAATGTAAAACTTAATAAACCGATGGGGAAAAGAACGCGAGGCAGACCCTCCAAACTGGAAAGAATGCTGGACCTCAACGTCAGAGGAAGCTTAATAGAACACACAGGCAGTTAGCCTACCAATATGGATTATCTATACTTATCATATGAAAGAAAGAAGAAGAAGAAGAAAATGCAATAAAATGCGACTTCCTTAATTCCTTCCTTCCGTTAATTTATTCTAACAAAATTTTAGAAGAAATTGAATTGCTACAGTACGTGAATTTTAAATATTTTTATCATAATTTGTTCTAAAAATTTTAACGCATGCCTTAGCACTTAGCTTATACCATTGTATTTAGAAGTAACTTATACTAAGGGCCGGTATTTCCATCTCCGAATAAATGTATTCTCCTGTTAAAAACCTGTTAATACAATCGTTTCCATGGAAACTATTTGCCAAATAGCTTATTAAGAGGTTTATTAGGATATGGAAAGACCGGCCCTAAGTATAAGCGTAACAGCTAAGTATCTGTAATGTGACAAAGTTTGTCAAGTAATATTAAACACTAATTTTGTTTTTTAATGCGAAACTTCAAACTTATTCATTTAAAAAAATTACCGGACACTTTATTTACGGAAAAATGATAATTATTAGATTATTACTTTCTGATTTAATGAGTCTCATACCTTAATATCCTTATATAACGGTAACAAGACATAGAGGACTGCACAGAGCAGGTAATAAGTACATGCTCTGTGGTAAATTGGTAATAGTGAAATATAGCACAGGATTCAAGATTTTCTACTTTCTAGTTCGTTTTTTTATTTAAAGTTTCTGCCTCTGTCTATCCTAAATTTACATTATCCGTAGGTATCTA
Organism: Melanotus villosus; assembly: GCA_963082815.1. Lineage (NCBI taxonomy): Eukaryota > Metazoa > Arthropoda > Insecta > Coleoptera > Elateridae > Melanotus > Melanotus villosus. Next base: position 66,909,315 of record OY720420.1, read on the forward strand.
TAGTGATATGATATATTTAGAGAATTTCTTGATACAGTAAGTTATAATTTAATTGGGATAATGTAAATAAATAAACACCTTTGTGAAATAATGTAAATAATGTAAAAATGTTAGTTGTTAATTTTAAAATAATGTTAAATTAGTGTTAAACTGTTAATAGTTGATAATTATAGGTAGATCGTGTTGTATATAAATAGAATAGGTTAGCTTGATAATTAATTTTATAAAATAATTTTGTATAGTGTGTTAGTTAGATTAAAATAATATATATTACCGGGGAGATATGAAAATAAACTGAACATTAGAAGGTTTTCATAATAACCTATTTGGGTTTTATGAAAATGAAAACTAAAATTGATTTAATTTCATATTAACCTAGTATACCTAAATGTAAAATAAAGTGTAATTAATGAAAGGTTATTCAATATTAATAATATTCCGTATAAAAATAATAATTTGGAATTTATAAAATGTGAATACCTACTAATGAAATAAAATCTTATTTTTGAAACGAAATTATAAATTTGAATTTTAAAGAAGAATTTAAATAAGGTATTGATAAAGGTGGAATTGGATTGTTGTGGGGTGTTGTTGGATTGAAAAGTGAGTGAGAAACTAGTGAATTTTTGAAAAGAAACAGAAGGTGCGTTGGACAAGTCGATTATGAAAGGTAGATTATAAATTTATTAATTTTAAAAGAAAGTGTTTAGTTAGTTATTAGAATTTGTTGTTAATTATAGTTTAGGGTTTATAGAATCTTGAAGGCGTTTATTTAATTTTACTTTATGAATTTTAAATTCATAAAAGCGATCCCTTTAACGACCTGTGAGTTAAGAGTTTTCTAAAGTTTAATTTTAATTATAAACACAATTTGAGCTAGTCGGAACATTTTAAAATTGTATGAAATATTCAAAATTGGTAGAGCATAACAATAGTTATTCTAGTAGCTAAATAGTTTACTTAATTTTACCTTTGCAATCTAATAAGTAATTTTAATACATGTTATTATTATTTGATTTTGTAACACTGAAAGTATTAATAACTTTCCGTAACAACTTACTTATATATAACTTATAGATTAAAAAAGTTATCTCACTAGCAAAGCGATTAATTAACAATTAATAACATGCAAGCAAATTTGCATTATTATCTAAGGATCGTTTTATTACTAAAACATGCACTGTTTACATTTAATTAAGTTTTATAGAGTACAAATTATGAGCCCCCTAATACTCGTTAGTCGATGTTTTATAGTTGGTAACATTCCTTTCGGTATAAGAAGTAATTATTTGTACAGCGTAATTACTAAGACTTCACTTTAGTACTTCAATGTTTGTTCAATTAAATCAGCAAGTAGTTAATAACACAGCTCAGTTGAATCTTATTGCTCTAGATTACCTCGATCCCCTTTAACTTTGTAATAAATTAACAAATATTAAAAAGCAGTAATTATTGATACATGTTAAAAAAACATTTATGGGATTATGGAATGCTGCTCTTATAATGCAAGTTTACTGCATTCAGTTGTTTTTATTCCTTGCTGACATTAACATAGCAAACACAATTAATAAGTAACCTTCGTACTTTCAAATTGCCTGTTATTGGAGTTTTCACAAATCCTGAATTTTATTGTTTATCAATACTGCAATAACATTCGTAAATAATTTATATACAAAATCGCTTATAAGCGGATTAAGCATTTATTTATTGCTACATTTACAAAAACAGATTCTACAATTATCCCAAAAATGTTTCACAAAAAACAAACCTGTTAGTCCAAACCCATTACACCACGTAAAAGTTTGTTATTATTAAAATGCAAAGCAAAACACGAGTTTGCTAAAACGAATCGTTTAACATTTATTGTATTTACCAGGAAACTAGAGCAGATATTATGCATAATTTTAATGTTTGATCTTGAATTATATATACTTTAGGTCAAACTACATTCCTATTTGTTCAGTATACAATCAAATTCAAAATGGCTAAGAGCTACTACACATTTTCTTTATTTCTATTGCAAATTTATTTGGTGTTAGGGGTTAAGTAAGTATTTTTTTAAATATTAAGTTTAAAAAATCAAAATTGAGCTTTGAAATTATTTAAGGACCCAAGACCTTTGTTATCGTAACAAATTCATATTTTGCTTTGTTTTCCAAAAGGCAATTTCTAATCGTTGACTTCAACAACAAGGATAATGTAACAGAATGGCGTGAAAATTCAGATACCTCTAAAAAAACTGGAATGTCAAAAGCAGCTTTAGTCCTTCTCGAAACGGATTTACTGCGAAAAGCTGTGCTTTTCACCTTACTAAACGCACAACCAAACGGGGGTGGTTTTGCTGGAGTTGAAACCCAAAAAGAAGTGAATTTAAACAATTATAATTCCATAGCACTAAGGGTACGTGGTCAGGGCAAAAACAAAAATTACAAGTTTATTCTGAGGCACAAAGCAACCAAAACTGAAAGTCGTTTGGAATATTGTCATACATTTGAGGTAAGTTTTTGTTTACTTGTTTGTCGATTTGCTTGTTTTTATTTATTTCATTTTTATGATGAATGTTTAATATTGCAGGCCCCATTTAGTGATTACAACGTAATCAAACTACCTTTAAAACAATTCAAATCCTACTACAAAAATAAATTAGTAAACGGTTCCGAACCACTAAAACTGAATGAAATCAACAGCATTGGTTTGCAAATGTATGGAGGTGATTCTTTGCAGAAAAAGCAGTCAGGAGTATCAAGTTTGGAAGTCGATTGGATTATAGCTTTAGGATAAAAATTATATATGTAAATTATTTACTTTTGTGTATAATTTTCATTCAAACTTTGCATAATTTTAAGTAGTTCTTAAATTATATATAGTGTAAACTTGTGAATAGATATTTATTTTTAAATAGATATTTATAAATTCATAATTTAAAATGGCAAGGACTAATAATTTACTGTTGTAATTTTTGTATTATAAATCCTTTGTAGTTTTTAGTGCGATAATGATTAGCATTGAAAAGCCACAACGTATTAATATTGAATGTGAATATTTATTTAAAGTAGTTAGTGATTGTAAACTACCAAATCAACTCAGATGAATAAAAATTGTTATTACCTACACAATTAATTGAATTGAAAATAAAAAACTGATTTTAAAAATTCTAAAACGCCAAAATTACCATAAAAACATATTAATAAAATTTTCGTTTTTACACAGTAAGTACTCTTGAAATAAACAAACTTGCAATCAACGTCTTTTTAATTTATAAATTACCTAAATTGATGCTTCCTTTCAAATTTCCTGATATTTTAAGAAAAAAAAGGGAACATAAAAAAGAATAGCAGAAGACGAATAACATTGCTAGAAGAACACAGATTAGCAACTCTATGTATAAAACAGTTTATTAAAATCTAATAATAATTTTAAATTTGCAGAACCTTGTTTTGAGAATTATTCAGAATATTCTGATTATTTATAATTATCAGCATTCAAGGTGAAACTTCAAGTGGTTTTATTAGCATTATTAAATTAAATTTATTATTCAAAATCGTATTTCAGAGCGCCAATAGTATATGCTACCCATACGACTCATTTGACGTATGCAACCCAAATAGCAGCTATACTCATCTGAAGTTTGTTACAAATATTAACCTGAACTTAGTCATCATTTGTTTAAAACTGCCGGCAAGCGCCCTAAATTCAAAAGAGATAGCGAATTGCGCACTTCGAATATCAAAACAAGACAGCATCATTCGAAAGAAAAAAAAACCCTAATTATATGCGGTGTCATTAGACGAACTGGATTTTGATCAATTTTTTGCATTATAATTAAATGGTCAATTCACCCTAAATATTTGTTTAGTGACGTGCGATTGTAATAATTTTTATTTCTTAAGTAAGTAATTTTAAAAAGTATTTATAACAGCTTGTAATCAATTTGTTAACCTCAAGTCATAGCAAGATGCCACCCGCTGATAATACCCCTGATAGTACTTCTGGAGCATTTGAATTAGTTTACTGTGTTAAAGCATTTAACAGAATACCAGTGTATGAATTTAAATCAAAACGAACAGGTCTAACTGTCGTCATCGCTGAAGTAGATGGCCCTGTTGTTAATGGATTTTTCTGTTTGGGTATGTGATGTCTGTTATTATTATTTCTGTTTAAACATTGTATTATTAATTGTTTATATACAAAAAATCCGGAAATATATGTTATTAATAATAAGTTGTCGCCTTTGTAATAATTATACTTAAACGCTGATGACATTAATATTTAACACAGCTAAAACTCTTTGTATTTTATTTGTAGTTGATGTAAAGTTTAATTGAACCAGGTAGAAAATTGTCAAAAATGAATAAAATCTGCTTATGTGAATGCATCACTTATCAGCAAACATTAAGTTAATTTGTTTGAACAGTCAAGACTCGGCTAACATTTTCATACAATTACCCTAAAAATCTATTTCTCAATTTTTAATTATTTTACAGCAACTGAAGCTTCTGACGATGATGGCTTGCCACATACGCTTGAACACTTAATATTTTTGGGAAGTGAAATATACCCATTTAAAGGAGTATTAGATTTATTAGCTAACAGATGTTTAGCATCAGGTACAAATGCTTGGACTGACGTAGATCATACATGTTATACAATGGAAACGGCTGGTTATGAAGGATTCCTGTCACTGATGCCCATTTACATTGATCACATTTTATATCCTGTTCTAACGGTTAGTTTAGCACATAATGTTTTTTCATTTATTCGCTATATTTTTCTTGTAGCTACCAAGATGCATTATTAGTTTCTAATTAATTGTTTTTCAGGATGAAGCTTTTACTACCGAGGTACATCATATTACAGGAACAGGTGAAGATGCGGGAGTTGTTTACTGTGAAATGCAAGGTTGTGAAAACTCTGGTGAGTCACGACTACATTTAACAATGCAGAGAACAATGTATCCAGGACGATGTGGCTATTCGTCTAACACAGGTGGAATAATGAAAAATCTTAGGGAATCAACTAGTAACGAAAAAGTACGTCATTATTTATATAATACACACTAATTGTTTTAATTTTGTTGAAATTAAGGATCTGCAACTAACAATATCTTATAATTTGATAATCAAAGTGTTCAAGTCTGTTTGCACCTTCGACTTCGGCTTCAGCTTCGGTCGAAGGTGACGGCAATAGCCGAATATCGGCTTCGGCATCGGCTGACAAGCTGACCTTCGGTCGGACACTATCGGTAACCGAGCCGAGCCGAGAATATTTTACATTCTCCTAGCTAAGCCGAACATGTTTCAAATTTTCTCCCAGCCGTACTTAGAAAAAATTAAAAATTCCCGCCTTTACCTTACACCTTGCCCATAAACTTAAACAAATCTAAAATCTACCGGGAAATTTTCACTCCAGTCACAATTTTTACATTACAAAATCTTATCACAACCTGGCAGTACGACGGAGTGGGAGTGCACATAATACTGAAATATAAAAAGTTAAGCAAGAACCTGCTTGGCCAGAACTTGGATGGGTGACTGCTCCGCGGCTCAGTGTGTCCAGTCCCCTCCACACTGTAAAGGTATACTAGGGTAAAAGAAAAAGAAAGAAAGAACAATCTTATCACCAACTACCCTTAAGGGGCGACAAAATTTCCAACTTTAAGGCTCATTTTAAACAAACACACAAAACAAATAGTTAAATGTTACGAGGTAGCGCTAGCATTGCCTGCACGCACAAAATGCAATAGATTCTTACTTTCTGAAGGTGTCTCGTACATTAAAAATATTTTCTCAAAGAAATGAATCATTCAAGATTTAATCTCTAACTCAATTTATTATTACCTAAATTAACCTTATTAATATTTTTAAATTTTAAAGTTTACTATTTATTTGTGCAGGTAAGAAAATATCACAAAGAATTCTACCGTCCTGAGAACTTGAAATTAATAATCACAGGACAAATTAAACCTGAAGATGTATTTAGAGCCTTAGACCTAGTTGAAAATAAAATCGTTGAAAAAGTAAGTTTGGGCATATTTTATAAAGAAGTTTTTTGTATTAACTCTATATTTAACAAACAATAGGGTGACAGAGGCCCATTTACGAAACCATGGCAAAGTCCATGTCCACCTGTTGAAAAATCTGAAGATTTAGTAATTAAGTATCCATCTGATGATGAAAGCAATGGAATGGTCAGCGTATCGTGGCGTGGCCCATCAGCTGTTACAGATATTTATAATTTAAGTGCCTGCGGCATTTTACTAAAGTACTTGACTGATAATTCTGTGGCACCATTGCAAAAGGAATTTGTAGAAATCGAAGATCCTTTTGCCAGCAAGGTATGTTCTTAAAATATTCATACATAAAGACTTGTTTCCTATCTTGTTGTTTATAGGTGTCGTATAATTTTTATGAAAATTCAGAGACTTGTATATACTTGATGTTCAAAGGAGTACCCAAAGAAAAACTACCTCAAGTAAAACCCAAATTGGATGTCTTTCTTAAAGCCATCGTTGATAAAGAGGACATTGATATGAAACTAATGAAGTCCATCATAAACCGACAAAAACTCGAATATCTTAGTAGTTTAGAAAGTGATCCTCATTCGTCCTTAGCACATTTAATTATAGGACATATGTTGTATGGTAATTCTGAGGATGATGTAAGAAAATTATTCTAGTAAAATTTATGTATATTAAATAATCCGATTTTCAATTTTTAGTTAAAACAACGAATGAATCCTTTAGAAGACTTAGAAAAGCTAGATAATGAACCAAAGAACTATTGGACTGCCTTACTAGCAAAATGGTTTGTAAATAATATCGTTGTTTCTATACAAGCTATACCGAGCACCGAAGAACAACAACGAATGGCTGCGGAAGAGAAAGCACGAATTGAAGCGCAAATTGAAAAATTAACTGAGCAAGGATTGTTACAAAAAGAAGAAGAATTAGAAAAAGCCATTGAATATAACGAAAGAAGCCCTCCTGACGACATGCTAACATGTGTGCCTATTCCTAGTGTTAAATCTATAAACTTCCACGAAGTAACTAGATATAGTACTGGCTCAGACAATCGAAAACACATCGATCTATTAGACACACCAGTCTACACATATTTCGATCATCTCAAATCTAGTTTTGTTTATGTAAGTTACATTCAACTATGTTAATCTGGCACTTACACAAATTTATTTGTAGATGGTTGCTTTGCTAGATACTTCAAGTGTTCCTTCAGATTTACGTCTATACATTCCTCTTCTATTAGATACTCTTTTGGAATCGCCTGTTGAAAGAAATGGAAAATTGATTTCACACGAAGAAGTGATTGTACAGTTACAAGATGATGCAGTATCAACTGGCAAGCAAATCGGTTTGTGTGGTTTGAGTTCTGCACATTTTAAATGCGGTGTGTATGCGCACACTGCTTCGCTTGTTTTACAAGTAGAACCAGAGAAATATCATCGTGGAATTGTGTGGTTGAGAGAGTTACTTTATCAAACGAAATTTACAACAGAACGATTGAAAATTATTGCTTCAAAAATGATCAACAACGTTGCACAAGCTAAACGCAGCGGCAGCAGTATGGTTCGTTACATTATGCGAGGATTGTGTTACATACCAGGTAAGAATATATAAGCTTAATAGATTTGAGTTTTAACTTTGTGCATTTATTTTTGGGGAAATAAAGTTGCCCTCTAATGCCCATGATTTCCACATACATTATATCAATTAGTAACTCTCCATTTTCATTACATTCTCCTATTCCATGGGGTTTTTTTACATGGGACAGGTTTCTGTTGTTACTCCCCTCTTTAGCATTGAAATCCCTCATGAGTATTACTATGTCACTGTAAGGGGAATATTTTTTGTTTTTTTTTATGTATTAACTGTTCTTAGTTCTCAAATAAATATCGTAAACTAAAAGGCTTGTGTTAATTTTAACTTTAAGTACCTACTGTTAGAATAATAAATGGTATTTTTCAGACAGTAACCAACAAGCTAATGGTGTCTTAAAACAGCACAAGTTTTTAACACAGTTGGTAGAAAAATTAGATACTAATTCGGGAGAGATCATTGAAGCACTCGAGAAAGTTCGTTCGATCATCACTGATCCATCAAATATCGCTTTATATCTTGCAGCAAATTTAGATTACCTCCAAGAAAGCAGTCCTTCTAAAACAGTCGATGAATTTTTATCGCCCGATTTAAATCTCATAGGAAAGCAGCAATGGTAACGAGCTGATTTTCATGAACTATTATTATAATTATTAGTTTTCTAACAAAATAATTATTTTAGCTTAAACATTACTCCTGACTGGAAGTTATTAGCGCCCCAAAATGAAGGTACATTATCTCATTGTATTGTGGGAATGGGTTGTTTGGAATCGTCAGAATTTCAGCAGTCTACACCAAGTATTAATACTTATGACCACCCCGATATGCCTTCTCTATTGGTTTATGCACAGTATCTTACACAAGCTGAAGTAAGTTCTACATATTTATCATGTATTGAGAGTATTTTTATAATTATAAAACTTGATAACCGTAGGGTCCTTTATGGAAACAAATCCGAGGAAAAGGATATGCTTATGGTTACAGTATTGTTTTAAAAGTCCATGAAGGACTTTTGTATTTAGCTTTTTCACGTGCAACTAATGTCGTTGGCGCATATAAAGAAGCTTCAGAAATTGTTAACAAACAAATTTCTTCCGAAACATGGGACAATACACTTTTTGAGGCTGCTAAATGTTCCCTGATATACGAATTTATTCAAAATGAAGAATCAATAGGCAGCGTTGTTATGCATTCTTTACAGACTTATTTCTTTGGTGTTAATTACGAATATAATAGGTAAAACATTTATTTTTCAATTTTCCACATAATTATTTCTGATACTATTGTAGAACTTTATTACGTTTGATTGATGAAGTTACGATTGCCGATTTAAACAGAGTTGGTGCAAAATATTTTGCTTCTTTGTTTAATCCTGAAAAGGTAAAGACGGCAATTGTTTGTGATCCTTCAAAGGCTGAAGAAATTGCTTCCGGTTTTAAGCAGTAAGTTTAAGGTATAATTAAAACAAGTAGATTTTTATAACTATTTGTGTTTCAGATTTAATATTTCACTGAAGGTTTATCCTTCATTGGAGGAAAGTTTTTTAACCCAAGTAAATTAATTTTCTTAGATATATATTTTTTTAATAATATTAATGCATTACCTACATTATTAAATTTACGTTTGATTTAATTATACTAATCTTAAAATTGTATTTGGTTATTCCATAATTAAATAAATCAAAAAATTGTAAATTGTTTTAATTCAACATTAGCTTTGTTATAGCTGTTAAGCTAGCTGATTTGGTCGCAATTAAACTAAATATGACCAAACCATGTTTATAGAATTTCTCATATGGGGATAGAGTGTATATGTTATGGACAAAGTGATTAATAGGTCATTATTCATAATGACCGGGCATTATGCACATTGACCGGTCATTATTAATACTGACCGAATTTATCACATTGACTAGTCATTATGAATAATGACCTATTAATCACTTTGTCCATAACATATACGTAAAAAATACTGCCTCAATAATCACGCCTCCAAAATAGTAATTTCAAAAACAGCGTTGGTCAAAAAATGTCACCTGTAAATAATAGCACTGATCAAAAGTGTCACCCAAAAATGATAGCGCCAATTGAAAAAATAAACTTCTTCTTTCTCAAATCCCCTTAATATGCCTTTGTAGCGTCAGGTAATGTTCTAAAACTAGAAATATTACTGTATCAGGAATTTAGATTCCCTTATATTGTGACTTTATTTATTAAGATTAAAAGGTCCTTTCCTTAATCTGATTCTTTTTGTACTCGTACTGGTGTCGAGGAGTAGTTGGTGCTGAATGTATTCTGGTGAAATTTCGTCAGGTTTTCCTGTCTCTGGCAATTTCCACAGCGTCCGTCCATTGTTTACCTGTTTCTTGTAGAAATTTAACTACTGTGTATGTATGTATGTGGCGTAACACCCCTAGTGGGGTAACGCCGCTCTTCCAAGCTTTCTAGATCCATTTTCACGGGGCGGATTGGTCCCCATTTCAGCTTTTATTCCACTGTCTCACATATTTTCTTCCATTTCTTCCTATTCATTGCAACTTCTTCCCCATCCATGATTCCTGCCCTATTTAAATCACTTTTAACTTCTTGCATCCATTTCGATCTTGGCCTGCCACGTCTTCTCTTCCCTGCTGGCTCCCATTCTGTTATTATTTTTATTATTTCATCTTCTCCTGCTCTCCAAACATGCCCCAGCCATTTTGCTGTTTGCTTCTATTGAGGATACAAAATATCCGAAATAGTTAATTTTCTGTATTAGTTACTTTTATACATAAGGTTGGCAACATCTTGTTTTTACTTTCCATACTTGCAACGCATGTATAGGAAAGTATTGGAATCGTGCAAAAATTCAAAATCGTAAAAATTCGAAAAAAACACGTTTTAGGGTCCAGGCATCCAAAATATGTGTTTTTTGAAAAATGTCTGTGGGTGGGTGGGTGGGTGGGTGGGTGGGTGGGTGGGTGGGTGCGTTATCGTCATATCTCGAAAACTACTGGGCCGATTTTCATCAAATTTGGTATGCGGGCCTATAATTACAGTACATCTATAAAATAAGCTTTTCAAAAAAATCCGGAACCGGAAACGGAAGTTAGCCATGTTTTTTTGGGCGCAAATTTTTCCTTGAAAAAAATTTCAAAATTTTACTTAGGAAATCAATACAGAATTTGAAAAGAAATCGAATAATTTTTTCCCGAAGTTTCTATGTCAAAAATTGCGCCCGCGGCAAATTTTTGAAAAGCGCAACTTTAAGGCCGATTTTACCAAAAATGCAGCAACATATTTTTATAAATCTAACGCCAAATTGTACCTCTAGCTCGGCTGATTAGAACTAGCTGAAAAAAAAATTCAAAATTTCAAAAATAAAAAGTCCGGACAGTTTGGGAAATTTTCAAATTTTCAAAAAAACTTTTCTCGGAAACGACACACACGATTTTTTTTAAATGTTCTGGGTCGATAGTAAATCAAGATGCCTTTCAAATAGCGTTGATCGCATCCCCAAAATTTTTCCCTAACGCCTTTTATGACCATTTGAAGTTTTGGACTTTAACATTTTTTTTCTCAAAAACGCATCGACATATTTTTATAAATCTAACGCCAAATTGTACCCCTACCTCTACTGATTATAATTAGCTGAAAAAATTTTTCAAAATTTCAAAAAAAAATTTCTCGGAAACGGCACATTCCAAAGAAAGAAGATAAATATCAGGGCAGGAGTCACCGTTTTAACGACGGCGGTATTTTGGTCCAGCGGTAAGAGACCAAGCTCCCACCCGCATACGGTTGGAGGTTCGAATCTGCGTGACTACAATATATATTTTTTTGTTTATATTACCCACTTTTTCAAAAAAATATTATCTTACTCTGCTCATTTATGTTGAAAATACAAATTATTTATTATAAAAGCATTATTACATATTATATAGGATTATTATTAAATAACTTGTCGGGACTTTTTCGTTGCAAAGTCTTTAATTATGTCATCAAAATTACTGTAATATTTTGGCTATTGTAGGTGTTGCTGAATCCTAATTTAGGATTTAAAATTAACTAACCTTCCCTAAAAGAGTTACCGATTTCTAGCTTTTTTATTTTAATTATTACTTTTTTATGAATGACTGTGGCGTTATCGTCATATCTCGAAAACTACTGGGCCGATTTTCATCAAATTTGGTATGCGGGCCTATAATTACAGTACATCTGTAAAATAAACTTTTCAAAAAAATCCGGAACCGGAAACGGAAGTTAGCCATGTTTTTTTGGGCGCAGATTTTTCCTTGAAAAAAATTTCAAAATTTTACTTAGGAAATCAATAGAGAATTTGAAAAGTAATCGAATAATTTTTGCCCGAAGTTTCTATGTCATAAATTGCGTCCTGGGCGATTGTACCTCTAGCTCGGCTGATTAGAATTAGAACTAGCTGAAAAAAAATTAAAAATTTCAAAAATAAAAAGTATGGAAAGTCCAGCGAAGATTCTTCGCCAATTTTTTGTACTTGTTGTTAGCTTAAGGAGCGTTACACAGTTCAGTTGTTGTTCGACGCTGTTCGACGTGTACTGCGTATAGTTTTGTGTTTTGTAATCTTTGACGCTATTTTTATTAAATACTTTGTGTTAATTCTGAACTTTGTTTTTATTTCGTTACTCCGCAATAGCTTCTTTATTTTTCTTACTATGTCTTCCCCTTTCAGCTCCTGTACTCCTGTAGTAACTCTTGGTTGTTCATTAGTCTATATTCATTTTCGCCCATTTTAACTGGTCCTAGCATTTTTCGTATTAACTTTCTTTCAGCTATTCTTAACTTCTCCTCCTCCTTCTTTGTGATTGTCATTACTTCAGATGCATACATCATTATTGGCCTTATTAGTGTTTTATACATTTTTAATTTAGTATGTTTTGTCAGGATTTTACTTTTGGAAACTGTTCTATTGGCATAGTAGGCTTTATTCGCTATCATTATTTTCTCGTTGATCTCGTTTTTTCTATCTCCTTTGTTATTGTGACTCCCAAATATTTAAAATTGGACACTTCTTTGAATTCTCGTCTTCCGATTTCCTGTGTTTGTTCCTCTGTCACTAATCCCTTAAAGTATTCATCCCATACCAAGGCCCGCTGAATTAATATTGCATATAAGGCCTTACCGCTTCATTTAGCCAAGACGCAATTAGCAAGGACGCAGGCGCCATTTGACGTGAACTATACATTTGTCACAAATGTATAGTTCACGTCAAATGGCGCCTACGTCCTTGCTAATTGCGTCTTGGCTAAATGAAGCGGTAAGGCCAAGGCCTTATATGCAATATTAATTCAGAGGGCCTTGCTCATACCATATTGTACACCCTTTCTTCCTCTATTATGATGCCGTCTATATTTTTGATACCACTTGATTTAGTTTTGTAATTACTGCTTTGCTCTTTTATTTTCTGATAAAATCTCTTCGTATTGTTATTTTTATTGTTTTCGATTACCATTAGTTCGTCCTCTATCCATTCTCTTTTCATTTTTCTCGTTATTTTTTTACGTTCTTTCCGGTTTTCTTCGTACTCTTCTCTGTGCCCGCCTGCCCGTCCTCTTTTAATTTTTTATATATATTTTTTGTTCAATTATATTTCATGTTATATTTGGCAAGCAATTCTGAAGATCATTCTTTACTCAAGTTAATCCGTGTATCACTTTTGTTTTTACTATTTCCTGTAAGACAAATTCCGTCTTAAAATTTAATAAGCGTCGAATTTACACGCACGAAATGTCTGTTTTGCTTGCTTAAGATTTTAATCATTTTTTTTTTTTCGTTTTACTATTACTTTAGTTTTGATATTTCTTATTTATGCATATAAGTTTTTCTTCTTGAATTTTATTTTTATTTTGAATGAAACTGCATTTACAAAAACCAAACGTGTATTGCAAGTAGCCTATTAAAAAGGCCATGTAAATTCGTAGTTGCAAAACATCATTACTTTCAAAATTTCTTCCATATTTCTTAATTTTATGATATACAATGCATGGGCGCCGTTTAGGGGGGGGCAAGTTAAGTTCGACCACTATTTTTTTTTTTTTTGAAACAATTGCAGATTTATTCTATAACGGCCCTAAAGTCTTCTATATTTTGTATATGTTATTAAAGGCTGTATATGAATATTTTATTTAATATTTATTAGTATGCAATAGAGCTGGGCAATCCGATTCCTTTCGGTGAATCGATTCCTTCGATTCCATTCCACAACATGAATCGGTTCCTTCGATTCGTTCTCGTTCCTTCGTTCCTATGATTTAAATCGTACTTTTAAGTACGGCATCGTACTAGGCGTACTATAACGAGTCGAATTGGAACGAAAGCCGATATTCGTTGACTGTGCATTCAGATTCAGAACGTCAAACGTAAATTATTTTGTCTACAATAATAAATGAGGGTATAAAAGACTAAACAATAACTCGCTAAACAAGAGCATAGCTATGCACAATTTCAAAATTGCATGAATGTTGCAACAACCTTAATACATAATTATATGAATCTCTACAGGCGCCAAAATGCTTAGATAATAGATAATAATAATAATAGGTAATTTATACTGAAAGAAAATTTCGAATTTAAATACATACTATCATTACAATTAAAACTAAATTTCAAAACATTAGAGGTTTTATTAAACGAATTTTCAATATAAAATGCATGTTTAATATTTAATTTACAATATCATTTGTATCTCGTTTAGTTTATACCTATCTATAAATTATATTTTGCTGATACATAAAATACCCCCTGCAGCAAAGGCAAGTATCAAGTAACTTTATAGCACTTATTTCTGCATAACTAATAAAAAGTTTCGAGTTTCATTTCAACAATTAAGCCTGTATATCGGCGACTTGGGAACGGAAAGATTCATTTTAAAACCTCCGAGCCTTATAAATAAATCAATAAGGTCTACTTTTGTTTGTGATAATTGAATTTAAACGAGTGATACGCGACATCGTGTCTTAATAGCAAATTATTAATATAGCTATTTCTTATTCGTACTTTCGCTTTCTTTACTGTATGTATTCGCGGCGCGATTCCTTAGGAACGAATTGGATTGAAATAAGTGAATCGATTCCTACGATTCCATGCGAGACTCGTTCATGAACGACCCACCTTTAGTATGCAAAATGCAAGTGCACAAAATAAACATTTCGGGTTCGGACATACTGCACAAGCATAATTCGGCGCCTGTCCATGTACATGCATCTACTCGCGTGCATGTGCGTTTGCTGCGAGTACCTAGTTACAGCTAGCATTTAGCATACCCAGAAAAAAATAATATACGACCTGCGACGCACACTGCCTGTGCCTACGCAAGGTTTTGCGTGAATCTACTTAGTTATTTTTATTGAATTTGTCTTCAATTTTATAAGTTTGAGTCTGCTAAACAAAATAATATTTTATAGCTACATACCTCGCGCTACAATAAATAGGATCTAATCTACAGAAGAGACATCAGGTACGTTCAGCGTAAATTATAACTTTTACTTTTTTATATTAATTAGGCAAAATTATGGATATTAGGACATTCTTTACGAAAAAATCTAAGGTTGAGGTACAGGTTGCTCCAAGACTAAATGAGGAAGGCGACCGGATTCCAAAGAAGACTAGATTAAGTACTAGTATCGATATCGAACCAATGCCCAGTACGTCCACTTCAACTTCAGCCACACGGCCACCTCAAGTTACCTTAATTGCTGATAGTTACAAAGAGAAATATGACTTAGGAAATTTTGTTGGCCAAGCTAATATTCCTGATGACATCAAATATAAGCTTCTAACGACTCTCTATATTGAAGATTTAATTTCATCATTTAAGGAAGAAAGGGAAAATTCAGAAGGATTTTTTGCAAGAATTTTTATAAGCAGCATAGATTTAGCTGCGAAATTTGACATTGAAATTAAAGTTCCAAGGATAACAGGTCGACAAACACACAGAGGAAACGTTGTAGCAAGAGCAGCAGAAGTATATTATAGAATAACCATTTTCAACCCTTACTTGGACTCTGTGATATCTTCTTTGGAATTACGTTTTTCCCAACATACTAGTGTTGCATTTTCCATAGCTCGTTTACACCCGGTTAACATCAAGAAGCATGCTGTCGATCCAGATTTCGTGAAGAAAATCGCAGAGAAGTATGGCATCGAAAATTTGGAAGCGGAATATTTAACGTGGGTGCACATTTGGAAGGAAAAATAAGTAGCAGAAAGTATGGATTTTGCAAAACTTTTTCCAGCTATGAAAATTGCTTTCCAAATTTTTTTGACAATTCCACCAACAACATGTTCAATAGAGCTTCTTTCTCTACTCTAAGGAGAGTGAATGATTGGCTAAGATCTACAATGGAGGAAAATCGGCTGTCCGGATTATGCCTGTTAAGAGTTCATAGAAAGAAGGTGGAAGAAAATAAAGAACAATTAAACAATTAATAAAAGAGGTTATAGAAGTTTTTGCCACAAAACGAAGAAATCTTCGGTTTTTGTATGTACCTAATTTGAATTTTTTTCAAATATTCCCTTGGATTTTGGGTTAACGGCGCCCATGATACAATGTGATTTTTTAAAAACTCAATTGCGGAAGGCCGTATTCTATCTTAATAACCTTAGAACTGTCTGTATTAAGTCAGAATACGGCCTGCTGCAATTGAGTTTTTAAAAAATCACATTGTATATGATTGATACTGTTTTTTTGTAATAATTTACAGAAATTGGTTAAAACTATGTAGGTCTTTAGGTAACGTTCGTAACTAAAGCAACAATAAAAATTGGCGAAGAATCTTCGCTGGACTTTCCATACTTTTTATTTTTGAAATTTTGAATTTTTTTTTCAGCTAGTTCTAATCAGCCGAGCTAGAGGTACAATCGCCCAGGACGCAATTTATGACATAGAAACTTCGGGCAAAAATTATTCGATTTCTTTTCAAATTCTCTATTGATTTCCTAAGTAAAATTTTGAAATTTTTTTCAAGGAAAAATCTGCGCCCAAAAAAACATGGCTAACTTCCGTTTCCGGTTCCGGATTTTTTTGAAAAGCTTATTTTACAGATGTACTGTAGTAATTATAGGCCCGCATACCAAATTTGATGAAAATCGGCCCAGTAGTTTTCGAGATATGACGATAACGCCACAGTCATTCATAAAAAAGTAATAATTAAAAAAGCTAGAAATCGGCAACTCTTTTAGGGAAGGATAGTTAATTTTAAATCCTAAATTAGGATCCAGCAACACCTACAATAGCCAAAATATTAGAGTAATTTTGATGACATAATTAAAGACTTTGCAACGAAAAAGTCCCGACAAGTTATTTAATAATAATCCTATATAATATGTAATAATGCTTTTATAATAAATAATTTGTATTTTCAATATAAATGAGCAGAGTAAGATAATATTTTTTTGAAAAAGTGGGTAATATAAACAAAAAAATATATATTGTAGTCACCCAGATTCGAACCTCCAACCTTTCAAGCGTATGCGGGTGGAAGCTTGGTCTCTTACCGCTGGACCAACACCGACTCTCGTTAAAACGGTGACTCCTGCCCTGATATTTATCTTCTGTCTTTGGAATGTGCCGTTTCCGAGAAATTTTTTTTTGAAATTTTGAAAAATTTTTTCAGCTAATTATAATCAGTAGAGGTAGGGGTACAATTTGGCGTTAGGTTTATACCAAGATGTTGATGTGTTTTTGCGAAAAAAAATGTTAAAGTCCAAAACTTCAAATGGTCATAAAAGGCCTTAGGGAAAAATTTTGGGGATGCGATCGACGCTATTTGAAAGGCATCTTGATTTACTATCGACCCAGAACATTTAAAACAAATCGTGTGTGTCGTTTCCGAGAAAAGTTTTTTTGAAAATTTGAAAATTACCAAAATTGTCCGGACTTTTTATTTTGGAAAATTTGAATTTTTTTTTCAGCTAGTTCTAATCAGCCGAGCTAGAGGTACAATTTGGCCTTAGATTTATAAAAATATGTTGATGCGTTTTTGGGAAAACCGTCCTTAAAGTTGCGCTTTTCAAAAATTCGCCGCGGGCGCAATTTTTGACATAGAAACTTCGGGAAAAAATTAGTCGATTTCTTTTCAAATTCTTTATTGATTTTCTAAGTAAAATTTTGAAATTTTTTTCAAGGAAAAATCTGCGCCCCAAAAAACATGGCTAACTTCCGTTTCCGGTTCCGGATTTTTTTGAAAAGCTTATTTTATAGATGTACTGTAATTATAGGCCCGCATACCAAATTTGATGAAAATCGGCCCAGTAGTTTTCGAGATATGACGATAACGCACGCACCCACCCACAGACATTTAAAAAAAAACACATATTTAGGATGCCTGGACCCCTAAAACGTGTTTTTTTCGAATTTTTATGATTTTGAATTTTTGCACGATTTCAATACTTTCCTATACATGCGTTGCAAGTATGGAAAGTAACTCTAAAACGTGTTTTTTTCGAATTTTTACGATTTTGAATTGGCGCACGATTCCAATACTTTCCTATACATGCGTTGCAAGTATGGAAAGTAAAAATCTTATGTAAGTATCCAAGTCCAATAAATAGTGGTGGCCATATTTATATTTCTAGCAATTTAAATTTTTTGTAAATTATAATAATCTTACTTTTATTGCATTACTTTGCATTTGCTTAAACAGGTCTTACTTTTTATGTGTTGTTGAAAAACTTGCCTTTCCTTACTTTTATTTTTTCGTACTCTTCAAAAAATTGAAGGTCAACAAGGCAACAGGAATTTATATTTTTAACTAAAGTTCCTTCGTTTGTTTATTTAGGTATATGTGAAATTTAAATTTGTAAAACTATCTCAACTAAACTTAAAATAGCACTATAACTACCACATACCCATAAATTTTCATAGCAATAATTTATCAGATTAATATATTTAATGCATACTGATTATCAATATGTTGCAGCAGTGTACTTATTTGAACACTTCCTTATTTCTTAACAAATTAAGAAACACGGAAAGTTCATATAAGAATACTGCTCAACAAGGTCTTGTAATTATGTAGGTCGTTGTCATAACTTTCTTTGTAAAAATTAATGCAGCTATGTGCTGGTTTATGAATTCTTTATAACAGATTTCTCCTTTAAAATAAAAAATAACTAATTTTAAGGACAAAACAGCAGCATCATCTTAACATTAACTACCTGCAATAAATAATCTGTTCGAATCAAAGTACAAAGTATTAGGTACTTAAATAAAGACATTTACGTTATGATTTTATAGATCTATAAACCAGTTTTACAGTAATTTTTAATTATATTAATTTATACACTAAAATGGGTACGTCTTATTGTTATAGTTGCTGATGTGTTTTAATTTTAAAAATTAAGTTATTATATTTATAAACTTGGTAGCATTAAAAATATCTGTTTTATAATAGGGCATGTATGTCTTATAAAATCTTGATATTTCATTTTGTTTTGTGTTTAATGAACTGTCTGCCCTTGGCTTTTGCCTTTAAAGCATATAAAATGATTAATGTTTGATTTCTTGCGCATTTACCGGTTTTTTGTTACATTTTTCTTGTTAGACTATACATATAGAATTCATGTTTATTTCTTTTTAACGATGTTGTAATTTTCTTCGTCGCTTTTAAATATGTTTCACTTGATCCTCCCAGATACTAACTACAATCTCATACATTTCGTGTAATCCCAGTTGCGATTAAAATATAAAACCGAAATTCGAAATAAAAATGTTTACCTTCTGCCGTACCTTTAGAAAAGTGCGTTGTAAAAGGTCATCATCACCAATTGACATGGAGCAAATCCCCGTGGATCAATCCTGAATTACGTCAGGCCCACCCCATGCCAATGAAGTGTGAAGGAATTTGTTATGATAGGTGGGGATTGGGAGCACTGTATAACGTTAACATGCGCCTATGACGCTAGCCGCTAGACACGGCTTCTACAGTGCAAGGTAGGTAGTTAGTAGATCACAATGGGTATTGCCGCTAATTCCCTAGGTCTATGATATGAAACGCCTTAGCACAGGCATGTCTGCCCTGTTATATATTACTTTATGCTAGCTTAGTCTAGTCATTACTAAAGCTCGGATTTATAGGCAGAAAAAAAGAGCCAAATAGGCGCCTATAAAGGCAGGAATTTTTGATAAATAGGCAGCTAAAATTCGAAATAGGCAAAAATATAGGCAAAAAGGCGAATTTAAAAAAAAACTTTTTTAAAGTCATTTAGTTGTTCTAACTTGCAGAATAACGGTTACAAAATTTATTCTTTTATGTATCAGCATAATAAAACTTTTATTTTGGGTTTATTATTTTATTTTTCAAAGCTCAGGATGAGAACTTATGCACGCACCAAATTTTGAAGACATCTCGAAAGCAACTTTTACTCTTTTCACTACTTAAATGCAAATGAAGTGCACTTTTCATTCAAGAACTTTTTCGACACCTCCCGCACAATTACCACAAATATGAAATAGAAATACGTAGAAATTCCTATTCATCCTCCGACACTAAGAGAATTAAGGAAATTCTCCACCATTAATAAATTCCAGAAAGACGAATCGTAAAACAGTCTACCTGTTCATTTATTGCTGAAACCCTTGAGAGATTATAGTCTATATATAATCTCTCAAGGCATACTTAGGCTTACTACACCTCACACTGCAATTATGTGGGTAGTGTTTCTTAAAAAAACCTTGTCTCAGAAACGGAAAATAAGCCATTTTTGCTAAAATTTATAAAATATGGCGTGGAATTTAATAAAAAGGCAATAATAGGCATCCAATGTAAAAACAGGCAAAAAAGGCAGAAAACAGGTTAATAGGCAAAATAGGCAAAAAAAGGCATTTTGCCTAAAATCCGAGCTTTAGTCATTACTATTATCATTATTAATATTCTTATTTTTATTGTACTTCAATTGATGTTGCGTACCCTCCCGTGCTCTTCAGTGTGTGTTCCGATTTGTAACCTGCCTCGTGGTAATTTTCTATTTTTGTTTGTAAGACTTCCGTCTTACAAACTTCCGTCACTGCGAGAGTGGATTCGTATCCACCCCCTTCTGTTCCTATATAGGAGTCGATTTGCATGGCAGATGGTCATATTTGGGAGCTAAGTCTTTGATATTTTCTTCCAGCTGCAGTTGCATTTCTTCTTAGTTTTCCCTCGCCTAGTTTGTGGTTTTCCTTCATAAGTCCACCGCATCTTTCTTGGGTTCTTCTTTGTTCTTTCTACCATCTATTAAGTAATCCGTTACTGCTAAAAATAGGCAGTGGTGACGGTGTACATGATTTCTCGTTCTATTTTGTTGCTTATGATTTGTTGCTATCTTCCTGCCCCTAGTATAGTTTACAGCAGTGGCGTGCGGTCCGTGGAAGCGATGGAAACACCGCTTCCCTTGCCTTCATAAGGCAAAACAATATAATTTATTAATTTTATTTTTATTTCAGCAGTATGTTAAAATTATTTATTTAATTTTCGCTTTTAATATAATGCGAATACTCTTTACAAATTAACGCATTTTGTAATGCGGCATTCAACGTTGACTGTGTACCGTTCGTACTTTACCGGCAAACATCGACTCGAACGTCGAAAGTCCCGTCGAAATAATTCGCTCCAGTTCCCGTATAACAATCGTTTGACACATCTGCGCTATTGTAATTTCACATACGTGATTTTAGCTGCAGGAAAAGCGTCTTTAGTCTATGTATATATACTAATTGCTTGCGCCTATTGCCTATTACAGAATTACAGAATCTTTGTAATGCTAGGTGCTATTCTTATTTGGTTTCTAATCCCTATTTATGTCTTACCTTATCAATATATTTTTAAATATTGTAAACACACGCTTCCATGTCTCAATTGGCCACTTTTGTCCTCTTATTACAGCTGGCCTTGTAAATATCGTTAGAGCTCTATAGCTGTTGGCCCGTTATTTCTTTACTACCGAGGAAAAGTTCGGTTCCCCTGATTTTTGAGAAGGCTAGGATCGTCGGCAAACTACCTGCCAGCGGCCGTGACGTCAGTTCCGGCCGGTTCCGGCGAGTAAGTGGTAATGGTAACGTCGCATGCAGTTTAATTACATTTCGCGTTGCAATTATGCACCTCTGATTTGGATGCATTAATAAGATATACAATTGTTACTATTCGGTCTATGCTAGGTTAAACTACTCTATTGTTAGAATTTTCAATGTTACAGTTGTGATAACACTTAGCTTTGCACAGGTGAACACCTGTGATTTCGCCGTGGAATTCCACGTATATTCCCTGTACATGCGTGATTTTGGTCCCTCCACTCTTGCACTTGCAGACTTGCACTAGTCCACTTTTAACTTATTTATTCACCAGTTTTATTAGTTTTACAACTACTAGAGCTTCGCTATTGCCCCGGTAGCTCTCGCGTGCTAGTTGTCCGATTTATTTCTTTCAATGAAACCGCGTTTCCTAAAGAAAATTTTAAAACATTGAAGCAGCTCGGAGAGCTTTGTAAAAGCGTGCGTCCTCTGGCGTAGTCGGCACGCGCGACCAAAAAAGGTACATGGTAAAAGGTAAAATTAAAATTAAAGAATTACGATATATGAACATGTTTGGGAATGCCAAAACTTTAGCCTGTGATATCCAATAGATAATCCATTCCTGCTCCCAGGCGACGCAGTTATAGCAGGTGAAAGGTATTTATCAACATAAAAAAATAAAGAAATCTCAAATGTTCTGTATAAATCTACAGAAAAAAGTAAGATAAGAGGACAATAATACAATTTTAAAAACAAGCAAATCTAGGGTTTATATTGCAAACCAAAAAGTCTAACATTCAACAAGGACAAATATAGGGTGGTACTGAAGTAGTTGGATTCTGCTCATCTTAAGGATGAAAAAGTTGGTCCAAATCGCGTCCCTAAGGAGTTATACTCATTTAATCATTAATACCTAAAAACTTTATTTTTAGTTACAAAAGCTGTTGGTGATCGGTCTAGCTATTAATTATTTAGCTCCCTCATGGTGGGCTGCACACAAGTTTTGTTAAATTAACGAATGACCAATGTTTACATTTTTTCTTTACCAATATATTATGCCATATAACTTTGATTTTGTTTAATGTTAACGAATGATTAATTTGACAAAGCTGTTAAAACATATTTGTGTAACTCACTTTTAATGTTTCATAATAATTTACAAAAGTAAAAATGACTTATGAGTGATAATAAAGTAATATTGGATTTCAATTGTGACAACAGGGTCAAGCTTCTTATTAGACACATCAGTTAAAAAAACATCTCATAGCTTTAAAATTATTCATTCTTTTAAATTTGAATTATGTAAGTTGTAACCCCTGAGGGATGCGTTTTTGGATCAACGTTTACAGGAACTGCTTCAAGACCACTCTGTATAATAAACAAAATAAAAAAACGAGATATGTAAATGAAATATTGAAAAGAATTATCAGTTCAGGAGATGGGAGAACCTCGACAAAGAGGAATAAAATTCCTAAATCAAAAACGTAACAGTAATAATCTAATAATAAAATCCAAAGAAATAAAAACACACGGTGGGAGTAACGGAACACAGGTTAAACTATGATATGAATATTTATGCAATTTATGCAAAACAATGTATAAATTCGAATGCGTAAAGGAGGCACCTGAATTATGTACTGAAACAATAAGGGCCGTTTCTCACCTTATATTTTTTAAGTTCTCTCTAACTAAAGTCGTGTTTAACGTAAACATAAAAGTATAAATTTTATACACGATATTGCCATGGTAATTAAACATGACGTTAAATTTAAATATGAGATGAGAATACCGTCTTTGGATTAAAATACCAAAAGGTGAATTAAAAAAAATTGTTTGTTTATTTATTTATTTATTGGCAAAATCTAAGCGTGTAGGTGGCAAGTATCGCAACATACAGACAGTTTTAACCAATTTCGAAAGCTAGACCTATGGTTTTTTACCAACCAAGTGGTATTGTACGACCTCTAGAGATACCAAGTATCGATAGGTTATGCGAAAATCTTCAAAAAATATCAAGTTCGAATTTAGCATACAGCCGTAATGTCATTAATTAAGTAAAGTTTTAATAACGGGCTTCATTCAGTACTTGTGAATCGTAAATGTAATTGAAATTAATATTTTGGTTTTTAATTCATTGCAAGAAAATACGAGAAAGTTGTTAAGAAAAAGAGCTTAGCTGCTGGAATCTAGAATTAACATGTAACATATTCAAAGGACCTTCAATACTTAAAATTTTTCCATATAAACCTATTTTTAACCATACTCCGAAAGTAGCAAAAAACACAGTTAAATGTTTGTTTATTTAGTTTGCGAGATCTGTGTTTGCTGATTTCAAGGATTTTTGTTTGTGGATTGGCGACTAAAGGAATATTTATGACTAAATCGTATATATTTTCAGAAACAACATTTTCAACGAATATTGTTAGTTAAAGGACAATATTATCAAATTATTCATAAATAATTTAAATCAACATTCTTATTTGGTCATAATGCATTTTTTTTTATTTGCCAATAAGAATACTCTATAACAACAAAAGTTAAACTATTTCCAGCAAGCTGGGTGCCTTCCATATTATTCTCATATTATTCATGAATGATCAAATTTTCAATTTGCTGAAAAGCACTAAGAAATCGTGACAGACAATATTAGAATTTCTGGGTTAGCAATACTTGAAACAGGTCGTCAATAGCACACCTGTTGAAAATTTGCATGTGCTAAAAAAGCTAAACTGTTAGATCATTAATAGTAGTAATGAAGAAATCGGAAACGGTTGCGTTGAGTTTTACAAAAGAATGGAGCTCTATCTTTAAATATAAAACTACAGGAAGGAGTGTAGCGCTCTAGTAGCTATAAACAAACAGTGCGACGGAAGTCGCCATTTTGAAGTCCCATGTATGACTCATTTGTAGTCATGCTGACAGCTGGAAGCTGTCTGTGTCTACGTCTTTGAATATAATGGTTAGTTGTGCTGCTTGTGGTTGTTCCCAAACATCGACAAATAAAAATTTAGGAATAACTTTCCATCAGTAAATATTTACCTTCATTTAATACAACTACGTATATTACGAATAATATTTAAGAACACTTCGATGTTATAATTTCAATGTCAAGAGAAAGATCGAGAGTGAATATCATAGGCGTCATATACATATTTTATATAGATTAGAACTTTACAAAATATATATTTAAAAAACTGTTTTAACCGTCAGTAAGTATTATAATATCTTATTTCTTGCAGCTTCTAATTTTTGTTCATTCATACTTTTACTACATTTTTTGTGAGTTAAGTCTTTGAATATTTTATATTCAAAGGTTTACGTATCCCGTATCCATTCTAAAAGGTACGCCACTGACATACCGGAAATATTCAGCCGCCATATGCAAAACCCATCTTGATCTCATGTCTGTTTTATGTAGCCTCCTTCCTGTAGTTTTATATACTTATATAATTAAAACTTGCACAAACGAAATGTAAAATTTTTACTGTAGCATTTCCTTCTCCCTTATACATTACTTTCGTTTTTTGAACATTCATAGTCAGTCCCACTTTTTGTGATTCGCTGTGCAGCTCACTGACCATTTCTTCTAGTTCTTCTCTAATAGTTGTTGCGATTATCACTGCATCATCCGCATACTGTAGGTTATTCAGATAGCTTCCGTTGATGTTTATTCCTTTTCTTGTCCATCTTAGTTTCCTAAAAAGACTTCATACAACCCCTGTTGCTCTAGGATTACGGCGAGGAATAATCTTATTTATTCATCTTCTAATGTTAGTGTAAATAGCTTTAGTGAATAGTGAGAGGCTATCACCTTGCCTTAGTTACTCCTCGATTTAGATTGGTTGGCTTTGTGTTTTCATGAAGTTTGTATGTAGCTGTTGATGTTCTTGCAATATTTTGTAATAACTAATCTGATCTATCTATAGGTAATCTGTTCTACTGTAATTTGGTAATTCACGAATCCCAAAAAGATTCATTCGATAAATATTTTCATAGTCAGAAGATGATCATTCGTATTGTAGTTCTTACGGAACCCTGCCTGATCCCGGGACTGATATTCATATAGCTTTTTAGTTAATCTGTTTGTAATAATTATTTTTGCCATAACCATGTACATAATTATGCGGCTAATTGGTCTATAATTTTCAAGTCGGTCCCATT
Organism: Melanotus villosus; assembly: GCA_963082815.1. Lineage (NCBI taxonomy): Eukaryota > Metazoa > Arthropoda > Insecta > Coleoptera > Elateridae > Melanotus > Melanotus villosus. Next base: position 66,935,089 of record OY720420.1, read on the forward strand.
TTTTACGCAGTAGCACTACTGTTGCGTTATTGCATTTTCGGGGTATTTGACCAGCCTGTAGACATTCGTTTTGTAATTTAGTGAAGAGTTTTTCTGTTCCATATTTTAGCTTTCCAGTAGTTATCTGATCGTTGCCTGGAGCTCTATATTGGTTTTTATTTGTTTTGACGCAATTCGTCTGATCCCACGTTTATTAACTTGTTTTTATCTGTTCTTGTGTTCATTATATTATCCGTTTCTTGAGCCTTGGATTCGTAGAGCTAAGAGCTTGCTATAAAACTTTTCAACTACTTTCAGCAACTGGTTTTTGTTTCTGACTGGTTTTCATGAACGTATGTTTTCGATGTAGATTTTGTTTAAGGCATTTCATGTTTCCATTCTTTTCTATCACATCTATCACTAATATTCCCTGTTCTTTAGCCCGGTGTTGTCTTATTTCCTTCCACATCGTTTTGCTCAGCTCCACGTATTCCATTGCATCTTTTAGGCCTTTCATATTTAATTTTCTTCTTTTCTCTATTAGCCCGTTAGTTTGGACGTCTATTTCTGTTTTGGTCCTCTTCTTTGGTAGAGTTCTTATTATTGGATTGTTTGGGTATTTGTCAGTTGTTCAGTTACATCAATGTTCGCTATTTGATCTGCATCAATACCTTTGAGTTTGTCATCCATCTTTTTATTATATATTTCTTGAACTTGTTGAAGTTCTTGTTCTGTAATCTTCTGTATTCCTTTTTTTTTAGTTTTTGCCTTACTAGTTTTTTCTTTTGTTCTTACTAGGAGGTGGTCATTACCTACATCAAAAGCATTAAGTACTTTGCGAATCATCGATTTTCTATCTGTTAAGATGAAATCTATTTGGTTTTTAACTGTTCTGTTTAACCCTTGCCATGTTCACTTTCTACTTGTTCTTTTTTTTAAGTAAGAAGGCACCTTTAAGTATAATGCAAACATGCAAGATAATAATTTTCATTCCATATCTGGTATTTAAACATGATTGTGTAAAAATAAGAATTATTTCCTATCTTACCTACTTTTCACTAAAATTTACAAATGTATATTAATTCATTTTCTAAAAATACTTTGATTTTATAAACTAGTCTGTCTCAAATCTAAAGCTTTTTTAATTTCCGTCTTTATAACTCATTTTCAGGTCATACTGTATATTATTGTAGACAGTGGAGAAAATGGATTTTTTTGTATTTGTAAAACTAAAACAAAAATTAAAATCAAGATCACTTCACGAACTAGTCACGACAGAAATATTTATGTTGGATGGGCCATATCATAAAAGCTGTAGAAGTAAATTGAACAGTTTTGCAGCAAAAACAAAACAAAAAATTAGAAGAAAGTAAAAATGCCGGAAGCTATACAATTAGTTATAAGTAATAACGAAATGGGCAGTCCCAAATCGGTGATGAAAACCCATAAAAAACCCTTAAAAACCCCAACCTCAAGGCAAACACAAAATTTAAAGCAGCATTTTTAATTTGCCTATTAACAACAAACAGTTACTAGAAAAAATTAGAATTTAGAAGGCTTACACACATGCCATTTGTGGATTATTAATAAATGAGTTCTAAAAAGTAAAGCTAAATTCTGTAATGCTTCGTACATCCTAATTTTGCGTATAATATAATTTGCGTAAAATACTTGCTAATAGCATATTGGCTATTTCAGGATAATATAACATTAATTAACTCATTTTCAAGATAATGTTTACTGCAGGTTATTATAAAAAACATTATACCAAGGCAAACTAGTTTTTAAATTTTTGCTAATTTTAAATATTTGTTAGAAAAAGTAATTAAAAACTTGTGGTTATTTCAAACAGTTGCAATAAAACGGTTCAATATTCAACCATTACTAGTAAGTAATAAAATTCCTGCAATAGTTAATCGTACATGATGATTAGGTTTCATTACTAGGCCGAATGTTGAATTTTCAAATTTTTGGCTGATGTTGATGAATTAATCATGTTATCTTTGTTACTATAGTTTAAGCAAAGCTTCCTGATAAGACAAATATTTCATAATTGCAATCATGTAGGATGTAGGTATCTCGTAACTACGGTTACATTAAGGTTAAAAATAACTATAATTAAGTATTCGTCCTTCGCGAATTAAAAAAAAGAATATACGACTAACGTAGATACGTCTATACACAATCACGTATTTATTTTCACACATTGTTAAAAAATGTATTTTTCAACTCGTAAAAACCCGAAATTTACTTTCATAATATGCACATGAAGTGATTTGTCCATATACCTTGAATATTGTTCGACCAAATTTATATGCTGACGTAAATTACGCGCCTTATTGGAATACAAAAACATTTTTGTAAATCCCATTAATTAACATTTTACTTGACAATGAACTCAGGTGATACTGTGACTTGAATTATAAATACGTGCGACACCGGGCTGTTAACGTAAGTAAATTCATTTTAAATTTCCTACCTATAAAAGTACTTTCCGTACAACAAATTAACAATAATCTTGTAGAAAGTATGAAAGTTTGAGATGATTTTTGAACAATTCTTACAGAAAGTATTTCACCTTAAATTATTTGCCAGTTATTCACCTGTCAGGTTCCACGGATAATTTAAAAATTAAATAATTAAGTCAGCTATCGTGAGATTACAACGGTAGGTTAAGACAGAAGAGAGGGGGTTCAAAGCATTCAGTCTACTAACACAGTCTTGTTCGTTTGCTTGTTGGAAAAATTCGTCGCGTCTGTTTTTGGTGGTTTTTTCAATTGAAAATTTTCAAATGTAAACTTTTTCGCGCAAATTGGCCGTAAATTACAGTGACCTTTTCAAAAAAATTTTGAGAAACGTGTAAGTGACTGCTGCAGTGGCGTATGCAAATGATGCTTTTCCTGATTTCTCTTTTTGTAATTTAATGTGAACCCTGCTTTAAAAAGTGCAATGAGTAACGTGGAAAGTACGAATGGAAAGGTAATATAACTTAAATTAATTTAATTAAGGGTTTTTGACATTTTGAGATAATTTGAATAGTTTTATTTTAAAAAACTTTCAATTGACAGTGGTACGTAAACAAGTTGTAAAAATAATTCTTTTTATTGAGTTATTGTTAATCATTTTAAGTGGTTGTTATTGAACCAACGAATAGAGGAGTATTTACGTTCTTGAAAGACAAGCAAGTAATAAAAAGTATAAAAAAAGGAACTTTGCATTTAACCAATTCAAAAAATACGTTCATCTTCGTAATACTTTTTCTAATAATGTTTGGCAAATATTTGCCCTGAAGCAAATTGTATTAACATAAATTCCTAAGCAAAATAACTGGAACGCAAGTTTATTATTTATATTTAAGATGGAAAGACCTATCCTATATATATTTTTAAAAACCAGCAGCAAAAGTGTTTTAGAGGCCAAATTTTTAAGAATTTCCTCATTTTGGGAATGTTCTTATTGAATTTACGTATATCCACATGTAGTAATTTAATTACAATAAAATGAACGAGACTTGCAAGAAGATAAGACGTCTTGAACATTAACACAAATCATTTCTACGTATAACGGTGTTGAATATCGGTAAAATACCATTTTGGCAACTTTTACTTAAACCCGAGCTTAAACCATAAACTTCAAATAAAAAAAAAGGTATTTTAAAACTCGACTGGAAACTAAAACTTGTTTGTAAGATTTCAGAATTTTATATTTGGGTATGTTGACCCAGGTTATGGTTTCATTATATGTTGATCCAAAGGCAAGCATATTGATCCCATTGAATGATTCTTAAATTAGTAATGAAAGCCCATCTGCTGACCAAAAATAATTCAGCATGAGAACTTTTACTCTTAAGACCTACCAACTGCATAGGTGAATGAAATTTTGATAATTCACAAATGTTTACGCTGGCTAATTATCAACACACTATGCTAACTTATGTAAATTTTACAATGATAGGAATCTGGAGTTATCATGCTTAATAGTTCAACCATTGTAAATCACCTAATTTTTGTTAACATTTTCTTCAAAACTCTATGTCTTGTTTTAATTGATAATTAATAACTTATTAAGTAACATAGCTAAATTTGTATGTTTGAATGTTTTACTATCTTTAGTTAAACAAAGCGATGTTTTGCTTTGTAACATGTAATAAAACACACTTTGCAGGTGCATTAATGACCGTTAAATCAATTTATTTTATTTACAGTACAATATTTAAACATCTGCGTCATTCCAACTAAGTATTTATTTTTATAAATAGGCGTAAATAATGTTATTAACTCCTAACTATTGGAAAAAATAATCATAATTAATATTTAAACGTGCTATTTACATAGTTGATAGTAAACTGGAAACAAATTAATGTCTTAGAAATTGTAGTTTTTATTTAATATTTATATTTGTAAATTAACTAAAGCGGTTTTATATTTAAAATATTAAAGGAAATTTGTAGTCAACATTTGAAACATTTTAGAACCTTATTATACTTTTGGTTCTTCTATGGCTATAAGTATAAGCGGTTCATCTTAACTTTTGAAAATGCTAACTTCTGTAAGTTAACTGAGGATTTTAGATTTAGTTCGCTAAGACTTTTTTAAATTCATCTTATCAACAACTGAACGCCAAGAAAACATCAAAACATTTCCGTTTTCAAACAGTTTTTCTATCTCATTTTTATATTAACATCTTCTGTTTTGAAATTCTGAAACAAAAATCTATAATTTTTCTTTAAAGTAAATTTTAAAAATTACATGAAAACTCTTGGCAAGACCAGCTAAATTAAATATAAATATTGAAGCCTTCCCAGTTTATTTAGCCAAGACGCAATTAGAAACAACGATGGCGCCATCTGTGGTGAATTTACAAGATTTACTATAAGAACTGAAGAGAAAAATGTAAATTTTGCAAGTATGTTAGAAAATACTTTTTTTGTTTTAACATATTTAGTTAGAAAAATGAAATTATAAATCTGACGTTACAACACTGCAAAAAAGGATACAGAATAGGAAGAAAGGAATTTCAAATAATAAGTTATGCAGACGATGCGGCACTAGTCGCAGATAACGAAGATGACCTGCAGATATTGCGGTTCGAATTCTCCAAAGCATGTAAGAACTTCGAGCTAAACATATCGACACAAAGACGAAAGTACTTCCAATAAACAACATTAAAGAACCGCTACGATGCAAGTTAGAACACATGGGAAAAGTGATTGAGCAAGTTATGTGTCTATCACATTATCACATACTTAGGGGAGCAAACGTGCAAATAACTAGCAACGGAACACTATCAAGAGAAGCAGTACACCAAACAAACAAAGCGGTAAAGGTCTCCGCATGCTTGAATGAAACTATATGGTACAACAAATTCCTACGGAAAGAATCAAAAGTAAAGATTTACAAAGCAGTCGTAAGACCAATAGAAACACGACCTAATACCGTAATACCATAAAGACGAAACAAATGTTGGAGACAACGGAAATGCAGACTCTACGGAAAATAACACAAATAACTCAACGAGATCACATCTGAAACGACGAAATACGAAGACAGTGTGACATTGAAGACATCGGAAGCTGGGTAATAAAAAGACGTAATGAATGGAATGAACATTTAAATAGGATGGCAGATGATAGGATCACGAAAATAGTAAGAGATTCCAGACCGACAAGTAAAAGATCGCCAGGAAGACCAAGAAAGCGATGGAAAAAATCATTGGAATGAACAGGCTCTAAGTCTACCAAAAAAGAAGAAGAAGTTAGAAAATGTTTAAATAAATGTACGACAAATTCCTAAATAACCAAATTATATTAAAATTGATAAAACCAACCACAGATGGTGCCATCGTTGTTTCTAATTGCGTCTTGGCTAAATAAACTGGGAAGGCTTTAATATTTATATTTAGTTTGCTCTTGGGATGCAAGTTAATGCTCTATGAAATACGATATTTTCCATCTTTTTCCAATTGTCCCATACCATCAGAAAAAAATTCCTTCGGCAACTCCACAAAATATTGTTGAATAACTTCTTGGAGTGCTTTATTAGATGCAAAACGCTTTCCCCTGAGATGCTCTTTTAAGTTTTCCAATAGCAAGAAGTCTGACGGAGCTAAATCAAGGCTATAAGGTGGATGCATTAACTCTATGAACCCACAGTCATTGATTACCTACTGGACTTTGTTTGTCTTATGAACCCGTCGTGCAGCAACAAGATTTTTTGCGAATAAGATTGTGGGCGTTTTTCCTCCAGAGCAGTTTTTAAATTTTGAATTGTGCTTCCATAGGCCTCTCCATTTGCACCATCTATTCAGTTCGAGTTTCCACCGATCGTCCGAATTTTACGTAATCGTTAATTGATTCTCTACTCCATCGAGGAAGTTTAGATCAAAATTTAACTTAAAAATAAGACGGTATCTTCCCCATACACAGCAACCATTCTTTCGTGAATAATTTTTGGGCAATTGCCTTCTATTTCCAGGAACTTTATAACACTGCAATGTTCCACCTCACTCATTTTATCAAGAAGTAAACCTTCCCAAATCTCTATAAACCGCACAAATTAAACACAACTTAGCACATGAACTTCTAAATTAATGTCACAGCTATTTTTTAATAATTGGTTTGACATCGTCCCTTTTTTGTTTCATGGCTAGGTAGATAACATAAAAATACGCCCTCGTAAGTAACATAGATTTTTTGTTTTGAAATTAATAACTTTCAAAAATTTTAACTTTTATAACAACAACGAGAACCGGCAGTACGGCAGAGTGGGGGTGCAGGCAATACTGAAATATAGTAAGTTCAGCAAGGGCCTGCTTGGCCAGAACTTGGATGGATGGCCGCTCTGCGGCTCGATATGTCCGGTCCGGTCCCTCGACACTGTAAAGGTATAAGAGGGTAAAAGAGAAAGAACAAAAAAGAAAGATAGCAAGAACGAAAGTTTTAAAGATTAATTTTCTTAGTTAATATTTAGAAAACCGAAATTTTTAAATTTTCTAACAGTGATTTTTGTTTAACTTAAAAAAAATCCAATTCAATAATTTATTTACTGTTATATGAAGACCGAAATACTAAGAACACAACATTTTCTATTTTCAAATCACATTACCTTAAATTACATCTAATTTTTATATTAAAATGAAATTTGAAAGCAAACTCGTTATTATTATCACCTGTATTTCAAGTTTTAATTTTCACTCTTTAAAGTTTAAATATTTCGTTTTTGCAGCAAAATCTTGAGTCTTCGGCTTCGGTTAATTTAAATATAAATGTGTAAGGTTTTTCAAAAATTAATTAATGTAAAATAACTTTTTTATCTTTTAAATTTCTATTTAAGATGCATCTCCATTGACTCGTAATATTAAATTCGAACTTTAACTTAATTGTATACGAGTATATACCTACGTATATAATTTGAAACCTGATTTACAAGTTTTACGAGTTTTAACAGTGATTTAATAATCTTACAACTTACAATGAAGATACTGATAGCGAGTAAGCTATTTTTAGGTTAAATTTTTTATCTTCTTTTCAAAAATTGTTTAAATTTGTATTTCAAGTTGCCTCTTTTATTCTGTAATTCTTATAATTCGGCTAAAATTCAAAATAAATTTTTGATAGTTTACTTGATTTACAATTTAACGATAAAATTCCTAACTTCAACTGAAACTCCGCATAATGTAATAACAAGTAAATCTTCTTTTATACGTTTATAATCGATGCCATCCCTTTTCAGAGAAAACTATTGACAACTTTTTTATTTCCTTCTATTAAACCACATGAAATAAAACCAGTCATCTTAAATTGATACTGTAGAAAAGGTGGTGAAAGAATGTAACCATATACTACAAGTTAGTATAACCAGAAGGTATTAAATTCATTCTATCTATCTAACAACATTTTTTTGAAAGTTATCCAGCAACATTACATAACTATCTAAACATGTTAGACATTTTATGCGACACCAGCTTTCTTACATAAGTATTAAGTTTAAGTTTAACAACAACTCAAACGTCTCAAACTAATTACTAATTATATAATCAGCAATTTAATTAGTTAATGATTAGAAAAACAATAACGTAGTCCTAGTTTCGTAGAATCGGCTCTAATTTTCTGTAATGAAATGGAATTGTTATAACGTCAAGGAAAAACCATAAAGACGGTCAACGTACAGTTATCTTCTTAATACTAAAGAAAATTTATGTTCCATTTACCCACATACAACTCGCTTATTACAATGGGAAAGGTAGCTTCAACATCATGTCTTCGTATTCTTAGATGACCTAAAATCCCAGACAAACACATTCGAGTTTCTATTCACTTGTAAAACGGAACAGTAAACATTATAAGTAGGGTGTCAATTATTGTTAACAACGTAAAATTTGATTAAAAAAGTACGAAACATTTGCATTGTGCATGGTGCAGTATTGAGAGGAGAAAGCGTTTTTAATGTTGCTGTATTATTATTTTACTTGACTATTTTCTTAATAATTACAAATGTTCCTTTTTAAATTCTAATTATAGCTACATTCAAATACCATAAATGTTATTTGTATAAAATAGAACGAGAAAGTGCATTTTTTATTCATACATCATAAATTTTACTTAATTTCTGACACACAAATGTTGCAAAAAAGTGAATGTGGCTATAAACTGGAACATATTGTTTGGCTTGCATGCCGTTAAAAAACTGCAAATGCTAACAAAACACATACAAAAATGTTTCAGGAATTCCTGTAATTATACAGATTAATGTGGTTTTTATTATAACAAAGAAGCAAAATTTTTGCATTGTTTTATTTTCCCTATCGTGCTTACACATAACGGGACTGTGCTCTAATTAGACGTGTAATAAAATCAAACTGCGTTTAAAAAAATTACAGGAAAAAAAATGGTAATCGCATAATTATCACGTTGATGTACTCTGTTATATTAACTTGGGCACAAGGTATAGTATTTCGATAGCTCAAGTAGCAATAACAAAGATAAACGTTATTAAATTTCATATTGGAACAGCTTTTATCTACAAACCTGTGCGTTACAAAAAACAACTAAGTAAATTAACAAACATTCAATTACTAATCTAAATCTTACTGGTAAAAAAAGAAAGAATTTGTACGAAAATCGTGGTTTAAAATATTGCAAAAATGAATGATAAATAAACTAAAGAATGAAAAAATAAATAAACAATGCTTCGATAAAGATAATGGCACGTAAGGATCATTTTCATAAATACTGTTGGACTTATAAGAACTTCTTAAATGCCCTTTTTTCCAATTAAAATTAATATCAGCGTTAGAATCTCATATTTGAAATGGGAAACAACTTGGTAACAATATAATAGATATACTCAAAATTTCATAATAAAAACATATTTTGTACAAGGTGACTTGGCAAATGCACCATAGGGATTTCAATGCTAAGTTCAAATACTGGAAATAGGAAATAGTTCCTGTCTATAGTGTTTGCATTTAGAATGAGACATCCAAATAGGCCCATTCCAAGTCACACCACAGTTGACTGATTAATTCTAAAATACGGGAACGTTATTAAATAATTGTAAGTGCAACAACTACTTTCAACATATTAATCAAGACCAGGAAAACGAGAACACATTGAATTTAATGTATTAGCATCTGTAGCTGAAAATCCTAGTATAAGTTTAAGACAATTAGCAAGCAATGTCGGTACTCATCACCCAAGGGTAGGTACTAAGGATTTTAAGGAAATACAAATTTCGGTCATATAAATATCAGTTTTACCAAGAATTATTTGAAGATGGCAAAAAAAAAGTGAATTTTGTTCTGAAATTATGGAAAACGCAAATGAAGACAGAGAACATTTGTTTCGCCTCTTAATAATGAGCCAAATGTGCAAAACTGGAGAGTGTGGGCCACCGAACATCCACATAATATTTTACAGACTAGAACACAGTATCCAAAAAAGATAAATGTGTGGGTTGGAATTTTGGGACAGCGTATTATGGGGCCTTTTTCTGGCGGAAAATTTAACTGCTGAACGGTACCTACAACTGCTGCAACCGGCTATGTTGCTATGAACGATCAAGAAATCTGGTTCCAGATGGATGGTTGCCCACCACATAATAGTTTCATTGTGCGAGAATTTTTAAATGATAGTTTTTCTAATAAAGCGATTGGCCTAAACTGTTTTATTAAACGGCCGACCAGGTCTCCAGATCTTTCACCAAGTAACTTTTTTCTATAGGGTCATTTAAAATCAACAATATATTCTGGGCAAAGACTACCAAATGTGGAAGAATTTAAAAATTTCATTAGTGTTGAATTTGAATGTGATAAAATATCAAGATATCAGTTAGCAAATGTTATACGGAAATTTTACGATATGTTAGGACATTGTTTAACGGTTAATGGTGATGTATTCGAACATTTACTGTAGCACATTATTTTATTTATTTTATTCTGTTGTGTTAAATAAAACTATGTTTATTGTTGTTTATTTCTCATTAATTATTTGTAACAATTCTCGCAGTAAAAATGTTTATACTGTAACTATCGTAAAGTAGGTAAACCACAGACAGCGAGAGATATTTCAGTGTTTTATAAATCTGGAGCTAGCTTTGATAAATTTAAATTTTCTGTCTGTAATCTGTAAAAAAATGTAAACCTCTTATATATGCGGTGTCGAGTATGATACGTTAACATTCAGAGGCACAACCTAAATTTTACTTACTTTTTTATAATATTAATGAGATATCAAATATCAATAAACTGGTTGAAAAGGGAAAAAGATAAACTATGGCTAGCCATTATTAATCCTCTATTAATACACACTTATTTTCGCAATTCCATGGTATTAGCAGTTTCTGCCAAAAGAGCATTAATAATTTTCTTGATTTTTCCGTTTCCAGATAATAAAACTTTATAAACAATAATACGGATGAATACAGAATTTCTTTCTCTATCGAAATATAATCAGACTTTAGCTCTAAAATAATTAGGGGAAACAATAATTGAACTTTAAAAAAATAGCATTGAAATCCCTATGGTACGTTTGCCAAGTCACTACCACTGTATAATATCGCAGAATATACGCTCCTGGAAAAAAATTAAAGCACCACCACCATCTTTTACAAATTTATCGTTGAAGTAACAACGTTGCCGTTGATACTGCAGTTCAATAATGTAACTGTACGTACCCCAGGTGTGTTATCCTTTACAGCTTTTCACTGTGATCTTCTAGTTTTCACAAAGATTTTTTTTACCCTCAACCCTTATTGGTTAAGTGAAAATCTTACCCATTATTTAGATAACTGACTATTTAGTCAGAGGGCCCTTAATATTGTTATTATTCGTTGATCTAGAGTACCTCACTTATAACACAAGAAATAAATACTCCATCAAGTTTAATACATATACGAGTATTATTTAAAGTCATATTTATGTACAGATATTTACAAATACAGTAAATAATTAAGCATAGTGAATGAACGTCAAACTAGACAAGTCAATTATTGGCAGTGGCTTGAATAATTATTATTCTCTTGTTTTATGATTTTTGTGTAATCAGGGTGGTTTGAGTGCGGTGGTTCGATTACAAAGAATTATATTGTAAGTCAGTGCGTCAGTGCGTCAGTCAGATGGTCGATCCAAGATCGATCTTTTGTGGGATTGATATTAAAATTAATCGTAAGCGGTCGGGGCCAAAGGTGGTATCGTAACCCACCTCTAAAGTTTGACGAGGGTGTAATTTCCCTCCAATTGAGTACGTGCGCTATGCACGACTCTTAAATTAACAAATATATGCGCTATACACAACTCTAAATTTTTGAGTGAGCGTTACGCCCCTCTTGTAACGAATATGTACGGTATGTTCAACTCGAAATGTACGAGAACACTGGGTACCTCGTATTTGTAAGGGATGTTGATCTCTATCGTTGATTGAGAATATGCTATAGTGATCAGCACTTACAACAGGGCAACCCTTTTGATAAAGTCTAATTTTAAATATGATAAGTATATTAAAATTGCTAACTTTTACGTTGTGCGTTAAATTTTGATTTCGCTGGGAGACCCCTCAACTGGAATTACTTTATTGTAACCCTTTGCACAATACACGCAACCAGAAAAGCAATGCTTTACAGCGGTGTACGTATGATGATGATGAGTAATTTCTACAAGTTAGTGCAGAGCAACAAAGTGCAATACAACTAACTGTATATTTTACGGTAATTAGATACACGTATCAGCGTACTAATCGAAATTCCAAACCATTATACAGATAGACTGAATAGTCAAGACTGGTTGCCGTAGTAAGATTTGATCTCGTATTTATACTAAAAATCGGCGTGCAGCGGGGTGGTAATTAAACGTTCTCACGGTTGTGCACCTGGCACTTTTCAAAAAAACTAGTAAATTTCATAAGTGGGTTGTTATCAAAACGTTCCCATGAGTGTGCAGCAGGCACTTGTTCAAACTCATAAATCTAATATTTAAGGGTCTATTTCTAAACGCTAATTTTTGTGGTCTACAGTGGCGGCTGGTGACAATAGAAACAGGTGGGGCCAGGGGACAAAAACAACTTAATTTTTTTATTCTTCTCGACTTGATAACGAGAACCGTTATTCCGATAAACTATCGATTTTGTTCATAGTTAAAATGTATCGTTTATGGACGTAATAAAAATTTAAACTTTAAAATAAATTATAACAAAAAACAACAACAATAATTAAACACACTAACAACAATAAAACAGATCAACAACGAAGAAAAAATAATAAGGCAATGAAAGAATCGAGCGCGCGTAAATACATTCAAACGCAGCGATGGGCCAGACTAAACAGGCCCCAAGATAAGCTTTGCGCGCGGTAAGCAAACGCGACTGGTAGTGCGAGCGCGTCATACAGTCATGCTCCGTGCTCTACACTTATAAAATACACGGCTGGCCTCAAAGATTGTACTAATTTGTCGCATTATACAATATTGCCACAAAATACTGCAGTAATTTTTTATTAAACAATAAAACGTGTTGGAAATATATCATAAATTAATAATTACAAGAAACATATTTTTTAAAACTACAATTATTGGGTTAGTTATACAAATATAGGTGGGGTCCGGCCCCTAAGGCCCCTATACATGAGCCGCCACTGGTGGTCTATTTTGTATTGCAATTTGACACTTTGCTAGAAAAGGGGCAGTGGTTTCAATGCTTAAGTCCGAGAATTTATGATATTGCTGTTTTTAGTTTCCCAAAATTTCTTGCCACATACTTGCCCAAAGAAATACCCCTAACGTTATGCTTTGAATAAAAGGAAATACTTTAAAATATAATCCCTGAAAAATAAAATAAAATTAGTAACGCCCAGCTGGTCATTATACATACGATGTCCAACTCTTTTTTGTTTTTAGCTGTTTCTTCCCATTTTTTTATATTCAGAATTCGTAAATCATTACTGATATTATCGCTTATCGCTCCACCTCACCTTCGGTCTTCCTAGTTCCTTCACTACTATCGGATTCCAGTTACTAATTTTCTTTACTATGTTACCATATGTTACTATTGTTAATACGTTGGATGTGGCCTCACCATTTAAGTATTTGGGATTTTATGTATTTTACTATGTCTGTATTGACCCTATTCTTTTTTTAACCCTAGTATGCTTCTCATTATCTTTCTTTCGCCTCTTCTTAGTTATTCCTCTCCTGTTTTAGTTATGTTCCAAGTTTCAGGGGCATATGTCATTGTTCGTTAATTATTAGATCATATTTTTGGCTTCTCTTTCTAATTTGATAAAATCCTCTTTCATAGTTTTCATGTTTCTACTTGTGATGACTATAATCATCAGCATATGCGGTTAACTGTGTTTAGTGGTAACCGCTCCTGTTATTTTTGTTTTAATTATGTTAAACAACAGTGGAGACAATGCATACTCCATTTGACACTTTTATCTTTTTCGAAAGTCCAACTGGGGTTTGAATTCTTACCATATTATCTTGTAATGTTAGTGTAATTAGGTTAATTAATTTTTGTGGGACATGTAGTTCTTGTAAAGCTTCGATTACCTTAGGTCTTTTCACTTTATCAGACGCTTGTTTGAAGTCAGTAAATAAGTTATGCACAATTACTTTGTATTCTGTACACTTCTCTGCTATTTGTCTCATGATATAGATTCCATCTATTGTTATATCATCTGTTGTTTTAATTGAATTTTCTTTTCGCCTTTCTATTTTTGGAAACGTTTCTGGGAAGGTTGTCCTAAACACTTTCCAAGGAAAATTCCTAGCGCTATAGTTACCTAAAGAAATTTCTCCAAATTTTCAGAGACAAAATCAATATATGCATTAACATCTCCATTTTTTTCTCTAACACCTTTAACGAAACGAAATATGTGTATTTTCTAAAAAAAATTTAGAACCATAAAATCTAAATTTTGTATCTGCTGTTGTTAAAAATTTAAATTTGTATCATCGCCAATGTGTTCAGAAATCTTTCTAATAACAGTGAAGTAATTTTTTACATTAACAAAATTAACAAAATGCTATACAAAATTTTGATTTTAGAATTTTTGCTGCAACAATTAAACAAACAAAAATAATAAATGTAAAATTTAGCAAATACATTCTTTGATGCTCGTTTTTGTAATCTATTAATTAGCAATATTTTTTTGTCAATTGGATTAACACAAACGCAATTTAAAGAAAAATGTAGAATTGCCTTTAAAATTTATTAAATTGTTACATATTTTTTAATTCTAATCTATTTTTAAAAATACATTTCTGACGTATAAATTTGTTTGTTGTTGACATTTCTTGATAGACGCTATGCTGATATTGCAACCCCAATCCTTTCCCAAAATTTTAGTAGATTTTACTAGTAAAAAAATAATACCTCACAATACAACTTTGTAGGTAAATAAGTAGAAATCTTTGACTATAAAAGCTCAGGAAGGAGTACTAATAGCTAGCGACTATATTCAAATTTGCGACGGAAGCGGCCATTTTGAAAACCCACGTTTGATTAATTGTCGGTTGTTGTTGTTGTGATTGTTTCCCGCGTGTCATTTGCTGATCATTTCTGTTAGTTAGGTTAGGTTTTTACTTTGAAATAAGAAATTATGCTATTTATAGATACTTACGAGAGCCGATAATTATTCTGGTGTATGTATTGCGTAAATCAACTAATATCGTAGATAATAAGCGATGTAAATAATACGATAGTGTCATATAGATTAGGTTAGTTTAGTTAGTGCCACTGGCAACCGGAAATAAAAATCCGCCATATGCAAAACCCATCGCGGTGCACAATTTGTCTTGCATTATGCTCCTTCCTGGGTTTTTATATTCAAAGCTTGAAATAATACAAATTTTGCTTTTGATAAAAATAATTTGCAATTCGAAACTAAAGCACATAAAAGCAGTAGTTAAAGCAATCATAATTAATAAACCTAACGAAATTGTTTAAATTGCCCCATTCCCCCCGTTAGCCAGTTATTACCATTAATCGGTACTTATGTAAATGCTTTATATCTGAGTTAAAACGTGGGGGAGCTTCATATTGTTGAAATCAAATGCTTTAGTGGCGTTGAACTTTCTTCAAAAGATAATAAAAAATAAGGTCCTAGAAAGCGGCATCTTAGTATTATCCAAGAGCAGTATCTGCTCTTTGGTCTATTATAGCCAATGCATTTACCTGGCACTGGCAATAGGATTTTTTTACAACTAACAACTATGTATTGCCTGTAGTTATCATAATTTACCAAGACTATCGGAATAAAAATAAACCTATAAATACATATTATCCCGGAATATCACGTATTTTTTGATATTTTTTAAAAGTTACGTTTTTCATCACTGGGTAGGCCACCCACCGAGCATCCGACTCGGGTCTCTAAAATCTAAAATACCGTAAAACTTCTACAAGGCAGTTTTTGGAAAAATAGACCTCTGCGGAGATACAACTCTAAAACTACTACATACTCTAAAATTTAAAGTAAATTTATTATTTCTAAAAGTATAAAGGTTATGACGAAAGCATTTTAGTAGGTAACTTATCAAAAGAGTCATTTTGGCAAAAGATACAAATATCGCTCGAATGATAGAGTATTTCTGGGGGGGTGAGGGTTAAAATTTTTTTATATGTAAGAATAATTCAAATTCAACTACATTCGTTTATGTAAAATTAATAAGAAAACGTTTTTGTCTCTTGCCCTTTTTTTATTAAATCCAACGGTATTCGAGAACCTAAGCAGAAACTAAATAGTAGTGAAAAGCGTTATCAGTAAAAAATGTAATCGACTTTCCACATATTGATTTACTGTTAATAAACAAACAATAGAACGTGATATTTGTTTTAAACAATTTTACAATAATTACTTAAGCTGGTCTCTTTGTTCCTGAAATTGCCTTCTAGAAATTTGTAGGTATAATTTAGAGCTTTATGTGTACTTAAAAAAAATATTACGTGCAATACTAATTTTTCCCATTGCTATTTCAACGAGATCTAGCAAATTAAAAAAAACTGAACTTGTCATTTAAAAACAATAATAATGACTTCATAACTTATAAACACAACTATCGATAAAAACTGAGGGCCATATTCATAGACAGTGTTTAAAGTTAGATGTTACTAATTAGCACTACAGCAACATATATTAATTATATTGGTTTAATATCTACTAAACCCCTATACTGTCTATGAATATGGCCCTGAACGTTTATGTACGTCAGCAAATCGTTTTTAAAAAACAAAACTGAATCCTTTTGGGGTTTTCCAAAAACAACAGTAATTAACAAATTCGTGAATTTTGTATCAAACTTTATCACCATTCAATAAACAATTTAATACACAACGCGAAGTTTACATAAATGAATAATGACAGTAAAATTAAATAATTCCAAATAAATTATTTAAAAATTGATCTTCAATAGTAGTAGCAGTTTCCGAAAAAAAGTTAATTAGTTACATATAAAATATAATTAGCAATTATAGAGAGTCTAGCGAATATATTTCGTCAGATAATTAAAATGTTTTAGCTATCCTTGCAATAATACGATCAGCGCTGCGCTTAAATGCAAATCCAGACCATTAAAAATGTTAAATCACTTTCTCGAACAAACGAACCATAAACCGAAATTCCTACTTTTAACAACAATAAAGGTTGTTGACATGAATTATAGAAAAAACTATGGACGGATGTATTTTCAAAAAAAATCGTATTCTTTCATAAAGCACTGAATTGTACAATTGCGTGCTTGCATAGTTTACAAAGTGCGTTTTTATACTTCGATGGATGTCATTGTTTTCCTCATTAGAAAAAAGTAAACAACCTATTTTGTAATCTAACAATTACGTTGAAGTACGCGGAACCACTTAGAGAAATGATTATCTTTTTTTACATGCTCATTACATGATATGAAATTTACAACTGTCAGGGGACCTTGTAACAATGCATTAAATTATAAACAAAGTGTGGCAAAATGTCAATGTAAATTAAGTATATTAATGATTGGAAATCGTTTTTGAGTGTGCTGTTAACAAACCTAAAAAAATAAATACAATTTTCAAAAATCGGTAAAAAGAAACAGATTTAATTCAATTCAATTCTAATGTACGATTTAATGGAGCACATAATTATGTTGCAAAACCTTAAATTGCCATAGTTCACAGAGCTGCTTCTTCTAACGCAAACGCATTTAATATTTATTGAAAAAACGTACTTTAGCAACAATTTCTTATGATAATTATTTACATTGTGCATGGATGATTTATAACATCGACTAAATAATGTCCATAATAATACTTAAAAGAACTATAAAAACTTTAATTTATTAATTAGCATTTGTAATATATTGTAATGATTGCCAACTTTTCAGTTAACAACCATACTATTTACTTATTTTTTTAATTTTAATGTTCTTCAATCTCAGGGTCGTTCTGAGGGTTCGCCAACTTTTTATTACTAAGTTGAATTTCAAAATGGGTCAGCGCCAAAAATTGTTTTAAAATCGAAAATCGGTATTTATAGACGTATAATCTGTTCACCAGATTTATGTTGGCATGTCCTTAAGGATTGGTACCTATTGGCACAGAAAATTTGCTCTGTAATGTTCGTTATTTCTGGTTACTAGTTATATGATTGAAGGGAAATTTATCAAAATTTGAAATTTGACATTTATAACCAAAAATTATAAAATAAAAATGTTCGTGTAAGCTAAATGATGAACCATGAATTTTACCGTATTGTGTCTTTAAATATCTTTGATTTGCAATAATAATTTAATAAATAATGTTTCCATTTATCCATTGATTTAATTGAATTTTGAATTTGACATCCATGTCATGTCAACATAACCCAACATTCCAGAGAACTAAAAATCTACAAAATTTTAAAAACATGTAGTGCTGCCAAATCAATGACAAAAAAAAATGCACTAGATTTTTAAATTTAGTGTCTTTCAAACGAGTGAATCGATAGTACCGGGTGTCTTAAAAAGAATTACCTTTGAAATTTGTTTGCATGTAAACCACTACATTGTTACATTGTTTCACAGCACACTAGATGTATTTCATTTTAAAACACCCGGTACATATGTATGTATAATGTGTCATCCAAATTTTAATTCTAAATAAAACCAATATGATTCTAAAGTAACGCTTTTAGACATACCCTTGAAGAGGATGTTTTTCTATACATAAATTCATAATTCGTTAAATATACATCCTTAACTATATAAAATTATCAATAAAATAATATGCAAAAGAATAAATATCTTTTCGATGAGTCTCAGTAATAATAATGAGTCTTCTTTATTAAATTACTACCTATCAACAAATTAACTAGTGATTAATAGAAAATCAATGAGCGGAACTAGTAGTTTCAACACCACAAATAGAAATCTATATTTTACCAAGCGGACTGATCCCAAAATTGAGATGTTTACGTTAGAGGACGCCACGGTGTATCTCTCACTAGTAATATTATTTTCTGTAGGCTTTATCTAATTTAGAGAATGCCGACAAAGGTATCGCTTCTCGGCCTATGGCTAAGATCAAAGTGTAGTATCTGTTCTTATCAGCTTAATATCTGATACGACCCGCATGCGGGTCCAGTATATTAAACTGATTTTTGGAAATTGGCGGAGGTTAGGGGCTTGCTCCACCTCCGTCGCGGGTTGGCCCGGTATTGCAGTACCGCCGGGATCGGCCCACCTAATCGAAACACAAATATAGTTTTTAGAAACCACCTTTGGCGGTTTGCTATGTCACACATAGATTATTCACCCACTTTACCAAGATTCCTCTTCACACCTGTTATTTTAAAATCTAAAAATAAACACATGTTTTGATGTTCTTTTAACATTTATTATTATGCCTACGAATGGTTTGTTTTCTTTCGTAAGTTGGGAACATGTTTTTTCTATTGTCGAGTATGCACGAAAACACTTACCTAGCCGTTCAATAACGAAAAACACCTGTTATTTTAAAATCTAAAAATAAAAACATGTTTTGATGTTCTTTTAACATTTATTATTATGCCTACGAATGGTTTGTTTTCTTTCGTAAGTTGGGAACATGTTTTTTCTATTGTCGAGTATGCACGAATACACCTACCTAGCCGTTCAATAACGAAAAATAATCAATTCTTTATTCTTTTTGTTATTAAAATCGTAAACTAGACATGACAAATGTTTAATCAGTAATAATATAATAAGTGCATAAAAAATTATCGATAATTTTAAGGAAATGTGCATGAAAGCAAGTTGGGCTGAAAAAAGCACGAATGCACTTAAGTGCATGAGTGCTTTTTTCTGCCTCAACTTGCTTGAATGAACATTTATCTAAAATTATAAATAATTTTTTATGCACGTATTATATTTGGTAAGAAAATTTCATAAATCAAAATATTAAACTGGAACAATTTTGACATTACTTATTCGTTGTTTGAACAGCATAGGTGATTTGATACTTGGCGTGATTGCCAAAATTATGGTAGGTAGATATATTATTATTATATTAACTTAAATGTCAAAAAATTATCAGCAGTTGCACATGTGCAATTATCGAATATAATTACACAAGAGCTTTTATTTAGCCGGATAAATATTTTTTGCAACGAAAACGTATTGCTTAGCAATTAGACGAGAAAAATTGACAGCAGATAAAATCACGACGGCCGAAGGCCGGAGTTGATTTTGTCTGCTGTCAATTTTTCGAGTCTAATTGCTGTAAAGCAATATTAGTTTGAGTTTTGCAAATAAATATTTATCCTGACTAAATAAAACCTCGAGTGTAATTCGGCGAGACAATTTAATGAATGAACAATACAAAATTAATTTTTTTATTTGGTATTGAAGCTACAATTATTAAACGTACAAGGCAAAGTTGCATAGCAACTAAAGTTAAGGTAGTGTTTTAGCCGGATAAAAGTTAGGGCAAACTTTTATCCGCTGTCAAAGTGACAAAAACACCGCGGCTTATGCGATTTTTTATACATGAATTAAATTGTCGATAATTTTTTGACAAGAAAAATTATCGAGTAATTAGATTCTGTTGTATGTTGATTGGTTAAAATAATTTCATATCTAGAATGTGATTGGTTGTTTAGGTGACAGTGACAGATGTATGAAATTTTCAAAAAAATAGTAAGTTGAAAACTAAAACTTATGTAAATTCAATCAAGAACTAATATTACTTTTAAAACAATTAATCTGGCCTAATTTACCATCATCACACCTCAGACCAAGTAGTCCCCAAATTCTAGTGGGAAACCTAGCTCAGGTTTAAAGTACAGAAAATATAAAAAATCTTCTTGTTTGTTTCACTTAACAAAATCAAAGGTACGTTTGACGACACACACTGCATGTCGCAGGTAAACCTTGTATGACTGGTTGCAAACGTACGTTTGATTTTGTTAAGTGAAACAAATAAGAAGATTTTTTATATTTTCTGTACTTTAAACCTGAGCTAGGTTTCCCACTAGAATTTGGCGACTACTTGGTCTGAGGTGTGATGATGGTAAATTAGGCCAGATTAATTGTTTTAAAAGTAATATTAGTTCTTGATTGAATTTACCAATTTACATAAGTTTTAGTCAGTGGTGTAGTCGTAAATTAAGCAGTACCGGAACTTTTATTAATTTGAAAGAAGATCGCACTGTTTTAAGGAGGTATTTTACATTTTTTCTTATTTATTTCTTGTAAAAAAATAATCAGTACCGGAACGGCGTTCCGCCGCGTTCCAGCTCCACTACACCCCTGGTTTTAGTTTTCAACTTACAATTTTTTTGATTAAACATTTGCCATGTCTAGTTTACGATTTTAATAACAAAAAGAATAAAGAATTGATTATTTTTCGTTATTGAACGGCTAGGTAGGTGTATTCGTGCATACTCGACAATAGAAAAAACATGTTCCCAACTTACGAAAGAAAACAAACCATTCGTAGGCATAATAATAAATGTTAAAAGAAAAAGAACATCAAAACATGCGTTTATTTTTAGATTTTAAAATAACAGGTGTGAAGAGGAATCTTGGTAAAGTGGGTGAATAATCTACGTGTGACATATGAAAACGCCAAAGGTGGTTTCTAAAAACTATATTTGTGTTTCGATTAGGTGGGCCGATCCCGGCGGTACTGCAATACCGGGCCAACCCGCGACGGAGGTGGAGCAAGCCCCTAACCTCCGTCAATTTCCAAAAATCAGTTTAATATACTGGACCCGCATGCGGGTCGTATCAGATATTAAGCTGATAAGAACAGATACTACACTTTGATCTTAGCCATAGGCCGAGAAGCGATACCTTTGTCGGCATTCTCTAAATTAGATAAAGCCTACAGAAAATAATATTACTAGTGAGAGATACACCGTGGCGCCCTCTAACGTAAACATCTCAATTTTGGGATCAATCCGCTTGGTAAAATATAGATTTCTATTTGTGGTGTTGAAACTACTAGTTCCGCCCATTGATTTTCTACTAATCACTAGTTAATTTGTTAATAGGTAGTAATTTAATAAAGAAGACTCATTATTATTACTGAGACTCATCGAAAAGATATTTATTCTTTTGCATATTATTTTATTGATAATTTTATATAGTTAAGGATGTATTTAACGAATTATGACTTTATGTATAGAAAAACATCCTCTTCAAGGATATGTCTAAAAGCGTTACTTTAGAATCATATTGGTTTCATTTAGAATTAAAATTTGGATGACACATTATACATACATATGTACCGGGTGTCTTAAAATGAAATACATCTAGGGTGCTGTGAAACAATGTAACAATGTAGTGGTTTACATGCAAACAAATTTCAAAGGTAATTCTTTTTAAGACACCCGGTACTATCGATTCACTCGTTTCAAAGACACTAAATTTAAAAATCTAGTGCATTTTTTTGCCATTGAATTGGCAGCACTACATGTTTTTAAAATTTTGTAGATTTTTAGTTCTCTGGAATGTTGGGTTATGTTGACATGACATGGATGTCAAATTCAAAATTCAATTAAATCAATGGATAAATGGAAACATTATTTATTAAATTATTATTGCAAATCAAACTTATTTAAAGACACAATAGGGTAAAATTCATGATTCATCATTTAGCTTACATGAACATTTTTATTTTATAATTTTTGGTTATAAATGTCAAATTTCAAATTTTGATAAATTTCCCTTCAATCATATAGTAACCAGAAATAACGAACATTACAGAGCAAATTTTCTGTGCCAATAGGTACCAATCCTTAAGGGCATGCCAACATAAATCTGGTGAACAGATTATACGTCTATAAATACCGATTTTCGATTTTAAAACAATTTTTGGCGCTGGCCCATTTTGAAATTCAACTTAGTAATAAAAAGTTGGCGAACCCTCAGAACGACCCTGAGATTAAAGAATATTAAAATTGAAAAAATAAGTCATATCAATAATTTATAAATAGTATGGTTGTTAACTGAAAAGTGGTCAATTAAGTAAAACGCACTTTCTTAATAAAAAATACAACCCAAACGGCTAAAACTGTCGCAAAACAAAATATAGAGTTCTCGTTCTTATTATCTTATTTCAAAACTCTCTATTCCCCCGAATAGGCAACCAGTCATACAAGGTTTACCTGCGACATGCAGTGTGTGTTGCCTATTCAGAGGCAGCAGCGTAGGAATACATAAAACCTACTACAGCCTTTGCTTTTAAATCGCAGAATTATGATGTTTTCAAAGATTTAAATACAAAACAAATTAAGGGCATGAAATGTAATATGTACATATAACAATGAATAAACACGATGTATCAGAAATCGAATGCCACACTTTTTAGAGTAAGTTGTACCACAGACCAGTATACACCTGGTCTGTGGTTGTACCTAAATACCATGAGATCGAAAAAAAGATGATTCTGAGAAGGCCTTGACTAGTACAACACGATTGGCAAGACTGATTTCAAAATGTGGCAGTAGGTTAGAGGTTAATAAATGTCAAATAAATTAAAACACAAAACAGTATTTATTTAGGGAACAAACTGAAAACTAAGATGAATACATGTTAGAGTAGGTGTTCAAAATGTGATCCTTCACTAGTATTACAACGATGAACTTAAATAATTCTGGAAACAAGATTGCAAAACTGACTTACATTTGAAATGTCACTGTCACATTTTAATTCATAGGCATTCTAGAACCAGTGTAGCCAATCGTGTTGTACTAGTCAAGGCCTGCTCAGAATCATTTTTTTTTCGATCTCATGGTACATTGTTTTAAAGCACCAAACATAAATAGATATTTATGGGCCGTTTGCACTAACAAAACAATTGAAACCAACAAAGTATTTGATTTAAACCATAGATCAGCTAACAAATTCATAATAAATTCGAAGACTTCCACGGTCAGTGTCAGTATTAACAGAACGTCTTCTGAGTTGGAATCGTGTCGATATTGGGACAGGAGAAGAGAGGAAGAATTCTTCTGTATCAACAATGACACAATTCCAACCCGGAAGACGTTCTGTTAAATTATTTATCTCAAAGCCCTGTATATCATTTTTGTTACTTGCTGTATGTTTAAACTAAACCTTAAAGACGTTAAAGATATACGGTGCAAAAGGTTCGTCCTACAGATTGCTTTTGGTGCTTAAGTTGCTGATCCAAAGTTCATTTACTACTTGTTTTAGGTCCTACAAATGAATCCTGTTTCAATTACTTATTAAATTCTTAATATTAAAGAGACAAACTTCGCCATTCAAAAATGTAGGTTTTTATATAAGATGACAGTTCAGATAATATCTCATAGATGGCGAAAGCCGCACTAAACCTGTTGTTTAGGCAACCATTAATGCAAATCATTATTGACGTTTAGGTTCATGGCCTGAGGATCGCTGAATTACCTGATTTAGAAAGTGGCAAACTGGTTGGCGGAGATAGAACAGAAAAGCAAGTCGTCACGCGGCGAAGACGTTTTAAACCTCGACGGCCAGTCTATGTTACTATACTACGAACAGCAATCATGATATTGATCATTTCCGGCGTTATTGCAGCCGCCGCTTTAATATGGTACTACCTGGGATTATTTTATTTAATACAACTCGTTATTGTAGTTGCTGTTGCTTATTTCATTGCTGCAAAACATTACGAATGGGTTTACGTCGCTATTATGACAGCACCTCGAGATTTAGTGTAAGTATTTTGTTTATTTATATTTCGAGAACTAATTTTGCTCTGTTTACTACCGGTTAGTTAGTTCGTTTGTGTTATTATGTTGACTACAGGTGTTTCAGTTGGTAGAACTACTCGTACGATAGGGCCTTAATGATTTAAAATTTTGTGTCCTAAACACTTGTTCTAGTTCTAGTTGTTCTTGACTTTCCTTCTTAAAAGTTTTTAATATATCCTTATGGTATTATTGTTTAGAAGTTATTAAAAAATTACGTACGAAGCTTTTTAATTATTCATAATACTTTGACGTATTTTAGGGTACTTACATATTCAGAAAATTCTCTAAGAATTAAAAGTAAAAACAATTTTTTGTTTACAACAGTGGAAATATTTTTATATCTATACCAAATGTAAATTGAATAATCCAGGTAAAATGTTAACAATTCTAGACCAGTTTTACAAAGGTTTTTCCAGCAACTTATCACTTAAAAAAAACAATTTAACTAATGATCAGTTATAATTATTCTCTGATTGTTATAAAAATTTTCCTAATTTGATCTCTGAAAATTTATAAATAGCAAAGCAAGTCCTGGTATCAAGCATAATTATTCAGTTAATAAAAAACTCGATAATTTAAAATTAGCTGTTGTAACAAAACACTTTTTTTTCAAATAGTTTCAACAGCGAATGTTTAAGCAAAAACCAGACCACGAATTATATTCAGCGAGACGATTAAAGATCAGTTAGATCAAAAAATAATTTTTTAAATGTTAGAAATTTGAAAATTTGTAAGAATTTAATAAGAGGTTGAATGCCCCGAAATGATTGATAACTTAATTTGTAGTGGATTGTTCAAAATATTGCACGTCAATTAGATCTTAGTTATGATATTCAAATTGTTGCGACTGCCGTACAAACAAAATTTTCCATAATTTATAAAGAAAATAGGTAATTCACTTTCGCTGCAAAATTTTTAAACTTTTCGATAAATAACAACAGTAATGATTTTTAAATATTTACAGCCAAAAGGATGAGGTATTTTTAAAACTAAAACTATAAAATGCCATTTCCCTCATCGATTAATTCTTTTAAAAAAATAATTCATAGAGTTACAAGCTTTGGTTAATTACATATGAGTAAATTCTGCAGTTTCCTGTATAACTAGGTACAATATTAATCTGATTAACTTGTTCTATTACATACAGAAATAAGTAACCATCATCCACATGCATAGTTAAAAAATTACTATTTGTAAAGCTTCTTTAAGTTACCAATCGGCTATTAAATGACTTGAAATAGTAAAAACAAAACCCGTGCCCTACGCAATAGTATCAAGTATGACATTACAGCACTGACGTTACATAATTATAAAAACCTATTGAATTCATAATCTTACATTGAATACTAATTAATTTAGGTCAATTACCATCAATCTTTATACGAAACAGTTCATTAACAATATAAATTTTAAATTAGCTTTTCTGTAAAAATTCCAACACTAGTTTTGATTTCATATAAAACAAGAATAGTAGACTGTTATATTTAATTAAAATTGTATTCTAAGCGTGCTGATGATGCGTTTTCCAGTAATATTGTATACGACTGAAGTTCAATAACAAACAAGTTTGTTGCATAATTGATTGTAAGTTAAAATTAAAGTAACTGGGACAAGTTAAATTTAAGGAAATGCCTGCTTTATGATGCACTAGGAATGCAGCATTAAGCATTCCGTGCTTTTTCACAGGGCTGATGTAATTCCATTATCTTTTCATTAATGTTTTGAATTACTTTTCATACATTTATGCAATAAAACTATTTAACATACAAAGGAGGATATTCAGATATACAAATTATTTAATAACATTTATCAGATTAAATAACATTAATTTATGTAAAGCTTAAATCAATTTGCTGCCTACAATTTATTATTTTATTTTTCTTGTTAGATTAATGTTTAAAATGCATCTCAAAAGAATAATTGGTATCTTTATTGGCTATCAATATTAGTATGCTGAAAATAAATATTTATCTATCTAAAATATATTTGCATAAGGTAAATACTTGAACTCTTCTTTTTGTACCTACAACATTTTTATTGCAATAAATGTAATCAGTAGAACTGGTTTAATTTATCAGTGAATTGTATCATATACGTTTTGGAAAATTTTATTTAAAAGCTTATTTTGTTAAACTCCTTTTTGAGGAATTACTTAAAATGTTACAAATTTCCATAAGTATATTATACAGGAAAAACATGTACAACTTACAAAGTACATTTGTCAACATGTTAATACATCAAGATCTAAGAAATAAATCACATGAAATTAAATTCTTAAAGTTTCTCAAGTGAATTTTTTAAATGAAAATGGCATACCATACTCGCAGTATAATAATATAAAAATTCAGAGATAGATAATTTGCAAAATGAGGTTAAAAAATTACACTTGACCTACTCATTCTTGATTTCACCTAAAGTTTATAATACTCTCTCTTGCTTTCTCCCGATTATAAACATTTAGGGTTATTAATGGTATGTTTCTATTTACAGGGCATTGATTAGATTCATAAAACTTTTACTATTCATTAAAAAACAACAAAGGAAAGACAACATTGTTGCAGATATCTTTCGTCAAAATGTTGCTAAGCATCCAACTAAAACTGCACTCATTTTCGAAGATGAAGAATGGAGTTTTGCACAGGTAAATGCATAAATTGCTTTCATTTTTTACTATACGTATATTTACTAGGTCGATGATTTTTTTGATAATTATTAGTTGCTTTCGTTATATAAAAAATATGAAAGTGAAATGATTATTTATATAACAAAGTCAAAGTTACTTTCTATACACTTTAAATAATTTTACAATGTGTAACATACATGCACAGAACATTTAATTAATGCAGAATCAGCATGAAAATGATGATCAATTTGAATGACCTAAAATAGAACTGCAGCCTAAGTATTTTGTACTTTCTCTATTTTATTCTGATGTTGTCGACAAAAACTATATTAAAGAAATAATCTCATTAATAAAATAATTCTACCTTACTTTATTTACATATTTGTATCTTTTCAGATTGAAGAATACAGTAATAAAATAGCAAATATTTTTAAAAGTCATGGTTATAAAAAAGGTGATATAGTTGCATTATATTTAGAAAACAAACCCGAATTTGTATGTATATGGTTAGGATTATCTAAATTAGGTGTAATTATTCCATTAATTAATACAAATCAAAGACTGTCACCGTTGGTACATTCCATAACAATAGCAAAAAGTCAAGCCGTTATTTTCGGGGTTGAATTATCAGATGGTAAGTTTTTCTTTTTCTTTATATATCGATGGAAGTAAACTAACTTTTCTTTGTTTTTCTAGCAATTCGGGAGATATTGGACCAAATAGAATCAACTGTGGCACTTTATGAAATGAGTAGTAGTACCTCAAAGCACATAGGAGGAAGTGCAGATTTGAGATTCCAGAATTTAAATGTTTTACTTAATGATGCAGCTGTATCGCCTCCTGTTCTTGCCGATAAAATTAATCATGACGATCATCTTGTATACATTTATACATCTGGTACCACAGGTCTTCCTAAAGCAGCTGTTATTAGCAATTCCAGGTAATACGCATTAGAATATTCCTTTTAACCCTTAACTGGGCGCGTCTATTTTTGTAACATAACTGGGCGCGCGGAGCACTTTGTGCACCCTCTTTTAGAAGTGCGTATATTGTTGAAGTATTAATTTTGAGTTAAAGTTTTGAATGTTTTGTGATAGGTAACTAAGTAAATTTACATTTTTAGTTATAAAATAGAGAATTTATTTACATAAATAAAGAAAAAACATATCAAAATTGAACAGAATACAATAATTCTTTGGTAATTAGAAACAATTCTTCTAACATAAATATGAATAGGTTGACATAACGTAAAAACTAAAATATAGGAGTTATTCTAACAATTAAAAATTCTTATAACTAAATTATAATACTGCTTCGTGAGGAAAGAAAAATCTAATGATTGTCATCAGAACCATCCTGTTCTGTACATTTGACACAAATGTGCAAAGTTCCAACATGGGCTTTGCAGGAATGTGCGTGGCATTTTGAACAAACAATTGTAGTGTTGTTACGTTTTGCTTTTGGGCACAAAACACATCTAGCACGGATCTTGACTGGTGGCTCTACGTCATCTTCCTCGGTTTTTGCAAATTTGGACAGGATAGATTTCAGGTGCGGCGGAAGTGTAATAACTTTGGACCTCTCTTTCAGGTGAGGCGTCATTAGACTTAGAGCCAAATTTTTCAAGAAAATTCTTCTGGGCTTTGGCGTTTCCATGTTGTTAGCATTATATAGAACTAGTGCGTCAATTCCGGCTATATTTAGAATTGCAAAAAAAATTGCCAGTGGCCATCTCCTTGTTCTACGCGATACAGAATACGAATTGCACATTTGGTCTACCGTATCTATACCTCCTTTGGTCGAGTTGTAAAACATGATGATGTCCGGTTTGTTTGTACTTTCATCGATAGAAGGATCATCATGCATCGTTGACAGCAAAATTACTCCCTTGTTTTTCTTTGGAACGTAAGAAACCATGCTTATATCTTTTTGAAACCCAAATAAGGAACTTTTGTTTTCCCTGTTCTTATTGGGTAGAAACTCAGTGGGTATCTCACGCTTATTCTTTTTTAGGGTTCCTACCAATGTAATTTTTTCTCTCAAAAGTGATTCAGCAAGTGGAACACTAGTATACCAATTATCGCATGTTAAGTTCCTGTTTGACCCCTTTACTGGCTCAAGCAGTCTATGTACAATTTCTGTTGGAGTATTTGGTTTATCATACGGTCCTGGAGGTTGCTTTCCGCAATACACTTCCAAATTGCTGTAAAATAGGTTTTTGAATCACACATCGCAAATATTTTAATCCCGTACTTCGCTGGTTTATTTGGGATGTACTGAATGAAACTACATTGTCCCCTGTACGGTTCCAATTTTTCGTCGATTGTGACAAATTCGCCAACAGAATAGGAATTTTTACAATTATTCACAAAAGCATCAAGTGTTGAGCGTATTCCTGCCAATTTGTCAACTGCGCGGCGTGCTGTTCTGGTTTGTTTATCATCAAACCTAATACATCCTAAGAGAAAGAGGAATCTTGTAGTTCATGCAACCTCGGAAAATCTCTATTCCAGTGCCATCGTCGGTCCAAAGTTCAAAAAAGTTAGTGTGACTTGTTTTCTTCATGCCGGCGAGCTAAAGCAAACCAAGAAACGCTAGCATTTCGTTCGTTGTAGTTGCTTTAGCATCTCTTACTCTGTTGTAGGCTGCCCGTTTGTTTTCAATATATATGTTAGTGTATAAAACAATGGCATTGATCATTTGAATATCTATCAATTTGTGAAATGCTGTGATTTCAACGGGTGTATTTCTTGCGATACCCTTCGGGCCAGGAAAAATTTAAACTAAATTACGAGCCCTACTCCTACTATATTTACTAGCAAATGGAGTTTTTTTCCATTTTGTAAGTTTATCTTTGGCGGTAAAATAATCCGTTACAGCAGCAACAGTTTCCAGTTCACCATCAGCTTCAGAGTCTGAATCTACTTCTTTTTCACTATTCTCTTGCTCCGAATTGGCGTCGTGATCGCTAACAAGTAAAATTTCGTCTTCGGAATCTTCTGAATCGTCCTCAAATATGTCAACCTCTTTTTCAACCTGCAAGGGATTGTCACACCTTCGTATTCATCTATTTCCAAAAACCTAGCAAGCTCTTCTTCCGTTAATTTTTTTGAGTCTCTTACAGACCTAAAACGATAAAAAATTACTCGCTTTTTATATAATATCAAATATTACTTGACCCAAATTTGTTTTTTATCAATCCAGAATTCAAAATTGCCAGAAATAGTAATTTCAATTTTACTTACATAACTGGGCGCGCCGTAGCACTCCGTGCTCCACTCGAGCAGCCTGCAGTAAACACGTCCATATCTTACAAACAGGATATGCAAACTGAAAACACCTGCGGCTGTAGATAACAGACATTACGCTCATAGGGTATATGGGGGCGCGGCAAATTCAAAACAACAGAAAAATTGTATGCTATAGAATTATTACAAACGGAGCACTCAGTGCCCCCGTGCGCCCAGTTAAGGGTTAAAAAAATATGTAAAATTCATAATCTGATAATATGGAAATTAAAACCAAAAACTAAAACCTAATAGTTTAGTATAGTAATTTTTTCAGTCTGTAAAAAATTAAAGCTCGGCTACTTGTTACTAATGTAACAGTGACAATGATGAAATTAAATCATTAAATCAAGCAATTGTATTAACTCTGATATTGTGTCCTTTTGCAGTTTGTCTTTTGCTGCTTATAAAACGTCTGTTACAATAACGTTACGTTAATGTTAAGACATTTATGTTAATGTCATAAGTAGAAATTGAAATTTACATTCATTATCATCGTTTTGTTCATCATAGGAATAATGTTACCTATACAATGAAATATGAAAATGAAGATGTATTATTATTCTTCAAAACTTTGTAACATAATAATTAGCCACAGCGAAAATCAAGATCACAATCATATTAAGAGTTTTGAAATAGCTAATACTAAAGGTTGACAAATAACACATAAATATAGAGCCCAGCAACAAGCACTGAGCAGTTTTAATATGTAATAACTTTGTATTTATTTAATTGGTACGACTTATGTATACATAATCTTAAACCTAACACTTGGGAAATTTCATGTATTAAATGTCTTCCATTCTCGACAACGCACTCTTCCAAGCAGATGAAATTGGCAAATGTAGGATGTAATACCTCTTGGCGTATTCCGCGAATTTAATGTTTTGTGTTTCTCCTCAAGTGTCCTAAAGTTTATGGTTTATTTTTATATATCCATTATGGCAACGAAAGCTCATAAAACGACAGAGGAAAAGAACAAGAAAAGACAAGCAACAAAAATAAAAACTTATAGAATTAATAATTGCATCTTGGAACACCCAAGGCCTAAATAGGGAAGGGAAAATAAAACAATTGGAAGGAGAAGCAAGAAGATATAAAATCGATATTTTAGGAACTGGTGAAGTAAGCAGATATGGGACAGGCTTCCTGATACATGAAGGAATAAAAGAGTAGGCTGGGAAAAAGTAAATGAAAGAATTAGCATATTGAGAGTAAGAGGCCAATATAGGAAAACAAGTATCATCAATTAATACATATGCCCCAACAGAAACAGCAGATAAAGAACAAAAAAAAACAACACAATTTTTTACATGCAAAATGTATAACTTAAGCACAAAATACAAGTTGACATTATTATTTAACAGCCCAATATGCAATCGCATCATATTTATTAAGGACGAAAATTGTTAATATACCATAAATCACTACTGTCATGTTGCATTTTTAAAATCACAGTTTTGTATACTTATTATTACGCTTCTAAATTACTCTGCCGTTAATGTTCATATACAAAATATTTGAGGAGGAGGGCGGAAATTGTCCTCTGGCAGATTAAAATCTTCTTCTTCTTTCGGCTTCTTAACCCTTTGTGGGTTATTGCCTGCTTTATTTGCTTTCTTAGCCTTCCTTGTTTAGAGGGGGAGATGGCTGGTCTCGTCCCTCCTGTTTTTCTCATTTCTTTCTTTTCTTTGGTTTGTGTTCTGGTGGTGGTCGTCGTTATTTTCCTTGTTTGTTCTCTATGGTCGATTGCTTGTTCGGCTATCGAGTTCCATTGTTTCGTGTTTCCGATTTTCCTTGTCCAGTTTTTTATTCCCATTGTTCTTAGATCGTTTATGACTGTGTCGTACCATCTCGTTTTCAGTCTTCCTCTTCCTTTTGGTTGTAGTATTTTCCATTCTGTTATTTTTCTAGTTCCTCGGTCTTCCTTCATTCGTTTGATATGGCCAAACTATTTAATTCGTTGTGCCTTTATGTATCGTACTATGTTTTTATATTGGATTAGTTCTTCCAGTTCGTAATTAAATTTACTTCTCCATCCGTTTGTTTCTTTTGTAGGTCTAAAAATTTTTCTTAACATTTTTCTTTCAAATGTTAGTAATTTTTCTTCGTCTTTTTTCCTTAAAATCTATCATGAGAAATAATAACATTATCTTGTACATATCATACTAAATTTATCTGTCAAAGACATTTATGATCACAGTCTCATCCAAACATACACCATACTTTGAATGGTATTATCCCATGATATAGGACATGGCAACTGCAGCATAGTAGAGGTGGGAACAAGACCTCGAAGCTTGAGTTCGGTTTGGCTCAGCTCGAATTTTCAACGAGATAAAGAGAGATTTGTTAAAGCGAACCAAGCCAAGGTTTTTTAAAGTCCTTGTAATGCTCAGAGCTTGTTGCAGGTTTGTTCAAGAAATTCTTCAAGTGCACACTGCTGTTTTACCTTTCTTCGTGTTCCTCGGTAAACGCTCAAAGTTCGGTAAAGATTTAAAGTTCCGGAAAAGCTCGATAACCAAGCCAAGCCGAGATATTTGACATTTTCTCTGAGCATGGCCAAGCAGGTTTCAAATTTTCTCCGAGCTAAACCAAGCTTAGAAGAACCTAAAAATTTCTTTGATGTCTCAATCTAATTTATATAAATATTGTGCTAATATCTTGACATGAGAAAATTCAAAATTACACAAGGCAGGTCTCAAGGAATACCATGCAGATATACAAAATCTCCAGCTATAAAGCCAACTCTTCTTGCCATTGCACCACATGCATTTGTTTACATCTTTTGTACCGTCCGAGTAAATCCAATGAAGAGACCAGAAGCGCATAAAAACACCACATAGTCCTTTTTCTGTATAGATTATAACTTTATATGATGTATTAAATAATTTTGTAAATTATCTACTCGCAAATATATGCATAAGTGGAATCCTGACATTTAAACTTAGGATCCCAACTTTTAAATTCTGGAACATATTGGAGTAGGTATGTCTGATCTTAAGTATATGGCTCTTTCCTCCCTGTTTGTTAAGGCATGTGTTTTCTTTCGATTTATTTTCAGTCCAACCTTCCCACACTCTTGATTGAGTTGGTTTAACATATTTTCAAGTTCTTTGCTGGAGTTTGCGATAAGTAGGATATCATCAGCAAATCTGAGATTCAATTGTATTTTTTCTTTCACATTTATTCCTCTGTTCGACCAGTTTAATTGTCTGAAAATCATTTCTAATGTTGCATTGAACAAATGAGGTGATAGCAGATCACCCTGTCGAAGGCCTCTTTGAATCCAAAGCACATTCCATTTCGTTCCATTTTTATCTTAGCTGTGCTGTTCTTGTATATAATATTGATGAGTCGAACATATTTAGTTGGTATTAGGGTTGCCACCTTTTAAATATAACAAAACCGGTCATCAGCCTTAAGCCACAAAATTTCATTAATTTCATTTATTTTTTTAAGTACAAACACAAACTATACAGGGTGTCAACGAAACCTGGGGCACCTCTATGCTTTTTATTTTTTAAGATATCAAAATGAAATTTGGTATATGTAATACACTCTTTAAATGGCATTTTTTGACACAGAACACAAGTTTTTGTCACTTCCGGTTTAGCCGAAATTAACATCAACTTTGTTATTTTAAATGGAACACCCCATATATTTATACATTTTTGGAATCTCTATTTAATTTTACGTATGATAGTACCAAGTTCGAAACATTTTGATGACAAAGTAAATTTTTGTAAAAATTAATCTTACACAAAATGAAAGTTAAGGTGCCCCAACACTCGAGACAAATTGCCTTCGAACTTTAACTATTTTCGTTGCTGTATTAGAATGACCTAAAGTGAGATTAATATGAAAATTTAATTCGGAATAACACACACACACATAATTTCCATTCAGAAAAACGGTATGTTGGGACATTTAAATTTAGGCACTGGGTTTCAAAAGAATTGAAACAAATGAAATGCATAAAATAAATTAATTAATTGTTCTAAAACAATTTGTTTTGAGTGTCGGAGCACCCAGATTTCCAGTTTACTTTGTCATCAAAATATTTCAAACTTGATTAAGATACGTAGAATTAAATTCAGATTCCAAAAATGTATAAATATGTAGGGTGTTCCATTTAAAATAACAAAATTGAGGGTATTTCCGGCGAAACCGGAAGTGACAGAAACT
Source organism: Melanotus villosus (assembly GCA_963082815.1). Taxonomy (NCBI): domain Eukaryota; kingdom Metazoa; phylum Arthropoda; class Insecta; order Coleoptera; family Elateridae; genus Melanotus; species Melanotus villosus. The sequence continues at coordinate 66,969,846 of OY720420.1, forward strand.
TCTGTTCTACATCAAATAATACAGTTTAAAGAGTATATTACATATACCAAATTTCATTTTGATATCTGAAAATATAATTTAAAAAATTGACACCCGATATATAAAATTCTTATTCCCGAAGTACCAAATTTCGTGCAAATCATGCTATTATTGAGATAAATATTTACAAAAAAGTTTTAAAAAATAATAACTTTGACACCCTGTATTTCGGAAACTATCAACTTTTGGACTAATTAAGGTAAATTGGGCTAGATCCTCATATTTTAGCCTCGGGAATTTGTGCTAGCATTTTGTACAGACCTTTTAGAGACACCCTGTATACATACAAAAATATAATCCCAGGCTTTTCACAGAAATTTTCAAATTAAATTTAAAGGAATATTTTTGGTTCGCCTTTGCGGATGTAATTAAATCCTTATTATTGTATGCATGCGCATGAGCTGGCGCTAGACATACGTTGAATATTTTATCTCTATCTTATGTACCTACTATACAAAGATGTCCATAACCAAATTATTTTGTGCAATTAGACTCAAATAGTACATGGTTTTAAACGGTTCAAACGAAAATTAACCGGCTTTTTAGATACTTCGCCCGGCAACCGGCAGAAAGCTTTTTAAACCGGTTACACCGGGTGAAAACCGGCCAGGTGGCAACCCTAGTTGGTATGCCTTGTTGTTGTAGAGCTTGTAGCATGGGCCTGTGTTCCAAGGAATCGAAGGCTTTTTTGAAGTTGACATGGCGATGTACAGCGGTATATTAAATTCGTTTGATTTTCTATGATTTGTGAAATAGCATGTAAGTGGTCTATTGTCGAGTATTTTCTCCGGAATCCTGCCTGTTCGTACAGTTGATTTAGTTCCAATTGTGCATGAATCCTTCTTAAAACGATAGAAGTGAACAGCTTGTAAATGTTAGAAGACAAACTTATTGGCCTATAATTTTGAATTTCACTTTTGTCTCCTTTTTTATGTAGAAGTATTATGTCGGATGTTCTCCATTGGTAAGGTAATGTGTTCCTCTTCTAAGACCTTATTAAATGGGTGGCCCACTGAAAACAGTAAACGCAAGTTTTGGCCACTTAACATCAATTTTCGAACACGTCGATTTTAGTATCAAGGGGGACATCTGAATTGATTAGTATTATTTACGCAACTTCAACCCTAAGATGAGGGTGAATTGTACCCCAAATATTTTAAATAAAAAGGGGTGTCAAACGTTACACGATTCTAAAGACCTTTCAATTCTCTTGTCAACAGTCTTTTTATTTTTCAAATCCGATCATTAATTCCAGAAAAAATGACAATTAAATTTTGATCAAGTAGGCTTAAACAATTGAACGTAGCAAACAAAAGCACTTCATCTGACAATTTGTTTGTAATAAGCAAGTACTTTGTGAGTTTGTCAGCATTTAAAATGATAATGTTAAGTGGCCAAAACTTGCGTTTACTGTTTTCAGTATAGAGGCTGCATTAAATGTTTGCATCCTATTTTAAGAAGCTCATTTGTTATTTTATCCTCTCCATTTGCTTTGTCGTTTTTAAGGTGCTGGATGTTCTTTCTTATTTCTAATTTATGGATTTCCAGTGTATCTTCTTCGTGTATTTCTTGTTGCTCCAGATCGTTGAAGTCGTTTGCTCCCAACTGTGATGTGTACAGAGTTTTGTGGTAGCTAATGGCAAATTTCAGAATTTCGTCTCTATCTGTAATTTCTTTGTTGTCCTTTCCTTTTAGTTTAGTAATCCATGTTTTTCCTGGTGATAATAATTTATTTAGCTTTCTTGTTGATCCTGAACTTGTTAAAATTTCTTCTATCTCTGTTTCTTCGTATCTCCGAACATCTTTCCGAATTTCCCTTTTAACATATTTATTCTTTTAAATTACCGACTTTTAAAAGTTGAGATCTCAAGTTACAGTTAGAATTCCAGGTTTAAAAATTCAGGTTCCCAATTTAAAAATCATATCTTGAGTATATTGAAAGCTCGAGCATAAATGTTAGAATATATACAAAAAAAGATCAGAAATTTTAGGAAAAAGGATTGGATTGTGTGTTTAAAAGTTAATTTTACACATTCGAATTTATAAGAAAAAAAAGTACATTATTGCCCTTCTACACTTTGATAGAAAAATATCCAGAGATGTATTTAAGAGTGTGATTTTTTCAAAATAATAAACTCAGTATAGCAATCAGCACCAAAACGGCTGCGCCGTTAGGTGCTGCACAAGCTCAAATATTCAGTATTAACAATGAATCTTTCTAAAGTTTGAAACATTATTACAATGATTACAATGATAAAAATTTTTATGCTTTCATGATTAGTGTCAAAAGATGCCCTTACTACATAAAAGATAACAAAGATATTCTTCTTCAACTTTTATATTATGCTCTTAGATATTTGGCTGTTATAAACAAATTAAATTTTAAATTATATAAATATTAAAGATGAAATCAGGGTGGCATAATGATAGAGCGTCAGGCTAGCGTTGCGCTAGTGTTTGGTTTAAATCTGCCGATCTCCCTGTCAAGCCCTGGTAACCATTTGTCTTTGGCCATCCTAATTAACAACACTCTTCTCCAAATACAGGCCTAAGAGCTAGGGTAGCAAGGTTCTAAACACATTACACAATAGACATGGTGCAGTATGTTGGTTTTAAACGGCGCAACAACTACGTAACCCACAGAGATGGTTCGGGTTGTGCATTGCACCTGTAGAACCTCATACACTAACGCACCAGCCTTGACACCAAAAGATATAAAAGATTACACATTAAACATTCCAACAAATACTAAAGATAGTTTAAGTAATTAAAAAAATTCAATATATGTATTAAAAGTAGTTAGCAAATTATCTACTAAGTATATTATTAATATAATATCATCTTTCAGATATACATTTATAGCTGCCGGAATGCATTATGTATCAGGATTTAGTGCCAGTGATAAATACTATACACCTCTTCCACTGTATCATACAGCAGGTGGTTGTATGTCAATAGGTCAAATGTTACTTTTTGGCAGCACCATTGTGATACGTAAAAAATTCTCAGCTTCCGCTTTCTTCCCCGATTGTCAAAAATATAAATGCACGGTAAGTCAACAGCACTAAGTTTATGCAACACACATTTCATATAAGTAATACAATTTTACAGGTCGCACAATATATTGGAGAAATGTGCAGATATATCCTAGCAGTTCCTCCAAAACCATCGGATGGAGAACATAATTTACAAATGATTTTCGGAAATGGTTTACGACCACAAATTTGGACGGAATTTGTTGAACGATTTCGTATTCTTAGGGTAGCAGAATTTTATGGTGCAACCGAAGGAAATGCCAATATAGGTACATATTTTGAAAAAGTATAACATGACAATATTATAATGTATTTTATTTTAGTGAATTCTGATAACACCATCGGTGCAGTAGGATTTGTTTCACGTATAATTCCTCAGATTTATCCGATTTCTATAATAAAGGTTGACCAACTAACAGGAGAACCTGTTAGAAATGCTCATGGGCTATGCATGACGTGTGATCCAAACGAACCTGGTGCATTTATTGGAAAGATTACAAGTAATCCCACTCGAGCCTTCCTTGGTTATGTTGATAAGAGTGCTTCACAAAAGAAAGTTATTAATAATGTTTTTAAACATGGAGATTCTGCATTTTTGTCAGGTACGCAAAAAAAGACTAAATTTAATTATTCTCTATGATGTAGTAGCATTGTTTTTGTTTCCCAAATTTCTTTAACTTTGCTGCCGTCATCCATTCTTACGAGGTTGTTGTCTTGCAATTTTATTCTGTAGGTACTGATTCCTCTTTTAAGTTTTTCCATATTATGTCGTTTCATATTCGATCATGATTTGTACTTTTTGGAGAAACTTCGATTTTTTATTTCAGATTTTCAGTAAAGGTCCATGATTCACAGTTGTAGGTTCGTTCCGGATAAATACTGAGTTATATATGAAGCGTTCTGTCTGCCTTGGATCGCCAATTCATTACCCCCTTTTGTTCGAGGTCTTCTAACACAGCTTCAATCCACTTGCGCCTAGGACGCCCGATCCTCCTAGTGCCTTCCAAATTAGCTTCCCTTTGCCTTTTCACTACCTGTGTCATGTTGGGTTCGTTATAAAGATGCATCACTTCCGTATTTGTCCTTCTTTCCCATATGTTTCCGTTTTTCTTCCGTCCAAATATTCTGTGCAGAATTTTCCTCTCCCATACCTCTAGCCTATGTTGATCACTTTGGATTAGTGTCCATGTTTCACATGTGTATGTTACAGTGGGCCTGTTTTATATAGCCTCAACTTGGCACTACAAGATAGGTCCTTCGATTTAAACGAATTAGCAGCCACGCACCTTCCACCTTTTATAATCCTGGCTTCTATTTCCTGTGTTTCCTCGCCTGTATCGTTTATTAAAGCTCCCAAAAATACAAAACTATCAACACGCTGAATTTCTATTGCAGTTCCGCCTTCCAGAGGGATCATAATGACTATCTAGTTTCTTTGCCTTACCTCTTGAAACCATATATTTCGTTTTATTTATGTTAACACACAGTGCTTCTATTTCTTTTGTCATTCTCTTCAATTTGGATAGAGATCTTGCCATGAGTGTTACATCATCCGCATATGCTAAAATTTGTTGGCTTCTGTTAATCAGGCTTCCTGCTGTTATCACGCCGCTCTCTCTTATAATTTTTTCTAGCATTAGGTTAAATAGTACTGTCGACAGCGGATCTCCCTGCTGAACGCCTCTCTAGCTCCCCGTTTATTTTCACTCGATTTTTCGTATGGCTCAATGTCATTTTTACCAGTCTTATTATTTTATATGGGATCTGCAGCTCTTCTATGTCTCTATAAAGTATCTACCTTTTGATTGAATCATACGCTTGCTTATAATCTACAAATAATACATGAATAGGAATGCTGTTGTAATAAGTGTTGCAGAGTTACGTTTTATTAAAGAAAGTAGAAACACTTTAACATGAACGGTACATGAACATAATTATTTATTACGTTTTTACAAAAACTGCTCATTTGACATATCTGTACATAACTACATACTTTTCTTAGTAACCAATACTAGAATCTAGATAGATGACGTACATATATAAAGCTGGAGTGTTTTCTTTCTTATTCTAACACTTCCTCCAAAACACTACAAAACTTACACGGAGTTTTTACTTTGTACGCCAAACTTCTTACGCAACAATTCAAACCTAACACGCTCCAAAGACTTCGTTAATAAATCGGCTAACTGATGTTTTCCACTAATATGTTCCAGTCTAAGCTCATCGTTAAGAAATCGTTCACGAACATAAAAATATCGCACTTCGATATGCTTCGACCTCTTGTGGAATTCTGGATTTTTTGCTAATTTCACTGCGCTTGCATTATCGACATACAGAATCGGCAGTGAATTAAATTTTATCAGTTCTGATAAAAGTCTTTTGAGCCAAACCAATTCCTTTGCTCCTTCACTTGCAGCAATTATCTCGGCTTCAGTGGTAGAAAGTGCCACAACCTTTTGAAGTTGACTTGTCCAGGATATTGCACCTCCTGCAAATGTAGCAATTACACCAGTGGTCGAACGTCTTGTAACTTTATCGCCAGCAAAATCAGCGTCACTAAAGATCTTCAGTTCAGTAAATCCTTTTGCGTAAGTGATACCGTGATTTGCTGTCCCTCGTAGGTACCTAAAAATACGTTTGACATTATTCCAGTCCCATGTAGTTGGTTTCTCCATTGCTCGAGCTGCCTTGTTCACAGCGAACGCTATATCGGGACGTGTTGCCATTGCTAAATACATGAGACATCCCACTGCGTTACGATAAGGAATCTTTGTCGTAATTTCTTCAGCAACATCATTTTCCTCACGACTAATGGGGGTTGTTACTGAGTTTGCATCAGTCATATGAAATTGTTCTAATATTTTCTTTATATATTCTTCTTGACTGACATGAATCGATCCATCTTTCTTGCAATTTATATTCATTCCAAGGAAATTTTCTAGTGATCCTGTGGTAATCTTAAATTCTTGCTGCAATTCTTCCATAAAGGCTTCAATTTCTTCTTCATTGTCACCAACTATTAAGCCATCATCAACATAAATCGCAACATAAAGTGCACTATTCTTCTGTTTTCGATAAAACAGACATGGATCAGCTGTACTATTCTCAAGTCTCGTTTTTTTCATAAACTGCATGAATCTCTTGTTCCAGCACCGTGGCGCCTGCTTCAAGCCGTACAGACTTCGTTTTAAGCGACACACACGTGACGTATCATCTGCAAAACCTTCTGGTTGTTCTAAATACACTTTTTCCTCCAGTGATCCATTTAGAAATGCTGTTTTTACATCAAATTGTTTAAGTTTCATCTGCTTTGAGGCAGCCAGTGCAATCAGCATTCGAATGGTGTCGTAGCGCGCTACAGGACTGAATGTTTCATAATAGTCAACACCTTGTTGTTGCGCATACCCTTTAGCAACCAGTCTAGCTTTGAAACGAGGTGTTCCATCACATGAAGTCTTCATGCGCAAGACCCAACGGTTTTGTAAAACTTTCTCATTAGTTGGACGTTCAACTAGTTCCCAAGTTTCATTTTCTTTCAACGAATCCAATTCTTCTTGCATAGCCTTGAGCCATTTTTCTCGCTGCTTTGAATGTATGGCTTCATTATACGAACTTGGATCGGAGCATTTTTTCATTTTGAATTTCAGCCATGTATAAATATTCATTATTCTTCATCCATGTTGGTTTCTTCTTTTCACGTTGACTTGGGCGAATTGGTACATCTTCTAGGTTTTGTCTTCCTCCGGAAGTAGACACTGCATTTTCAGTTTCTGTGTCTTCATTGCCGTATTCTTTACTTTCACTGTCGTCTTGTTTTTCTTGACATTCTTCCGTTAACTTGTTGACATTTTCCTGTTTATTTTCAATTATTGTAGTTTCAGTGTGCTGCATCTTTTCTTTTTTACAGTCTTCAGGTAATGCAACGTCGTTGCGCAGATTGCATACTACTTCTGATTTAAATCTTACATCATGGCTTAAGACAACTTTTCTTTGAGAAGGAATCCAAATTCGGTAGCCATCTTTGTCGTTTACATATCCAACCAGATGTCCAAAAACAGCTTTATTGTCAAACTTTGAACGGAACTGTTTACTAATGTGTACATAACAATGAGTACCAAATATTCGTAAGTGATCTAAAATGCCTAGTTCTCGTCCATACCACAATTCATACGGTGCTTTACCGTTTTCTGCTGATTTTCCTGTACGATTTAATAGGTAAGACGCGGTGTTGCAAGCTTCAGCCCAAAGTCCTAGTGGAAGTCCAGTTGGATTCAACATTGAACGTGCTGCTTCAACAATAGTGCGGTTTTCACGCTCTGCAGCTCCATTCTGTTCAGGCGTGTAAGGTGGAGTAATGTTATACTCGATACCTCTTACTGCTAATATTTTTGCAACATTTTTATTATCAAATTCTTTACCACCATCGCATCGGAAGGTCTTTACAACATGTCCTAAAGTAGTTGTTTCATTCAAGAATTGTTCAAGTACTTCATATACCTCACTTTTATGTTTTAGAAAATATAATTTTCTATATTTACTATAATCATCTTTAAAACAAACATAATATTTTGCACCACCCAGAGATTGAGTACTCATAGGTCCATTTACATCTGCATGAATTAATTCGCCGACTTTTGTTGGTCTATTCATTCGCTGTTTGAATGGTAGTCGATGCATTTTGCCTATAGCACATCCATCGCAGAATTGTTCATTACCTTTTGATACATCAATTCCCATTTTCTTCAATACGGTTTTTACATGCTGTTTGTTCTGATGTGCAAAGCGTTCATGGTATACTTGCAGCGTATCTGAAGGGGTAACTAAACTCACTTGCACATCTTGCTCTGACTTTACAGCTCGTATATTCAAAACATATAGCCCATTACTAATAAAACCAGTTATTACAGGCTTGCCTGTATTTTTCTCACAAACAGACACACTTCTGTCATCCAGCGTTGTGCTGAAACCATTCTCTGCGGCTACTTTTACAGAAAATAGATGCGCACTTGCATCAGGCACATATAAGACATCTTTCATAGTACAATCATACCAAGCATTATTACGACGTACCTGAATTTTAACTGTTCCTTGTCCATGTGCTTTCATAAACATATTTTGTTTTCCCAAGAAAATTATTTCTGGTGTAGAAAATTTACTGTAGGAGCTAAAATACTGTTTATTTGATGTAATATGGTTTGAAGCACCGCTATCACAATACCATCTATCTGCACTTACAGTTTTTTGCATTGATACTCCCATGGCATGTGCCAGGAAAGTACTGTTACCTGCTGGTTTACTGCTACTGCTGTCTGTTTTCTTCTCCGGACACTCTGCTGCCCAATGGCCGAGTTGGTTACACTTATTGCATGGAAATCTTTTCTTTGCACGGCTAATATCGTTTTTCCTAAATTTTCCTTTTTTGTACTTAGGTGTGCTCTTCTTATTACTTTCACCTTGTCCAACAAAGGCTTTTGCTTCAGATACAGTCTTGTTACTTTGCAGTTCTCTTAGTTCTATTGCGCATAACTTCTGTATCAATAAATTTAGCGTTTGTTCTTTCGTTGGAATTGTATCCCACAAATCTTTAAAATTATCATACTCTTTGCTTAGCGTAGACAAAATTCTGCCACTTAACATACGTTCGGATAACGTGTTTTCGTTATGTTTCGTTAATTCATCATTTAAATCTACGAATAATTTTTGCAGTCTTGCTACATGCGCATTGATGTCTTCTTTTTCATCCCGTTTAACACGAAAGAATGACTCGATTAGCATATTCAGCCGTTGAGTACTACTGCGTTCAAATCGTGCACACAATTTGTCCCACAAGTCCTTCGCGTTGCTACACGTTAACACAAGTTCGGCGACCGGATTACTTAACGCACTTACAATTAAACTCGACGCTTTTGCATCATCTCGTTGCCACGTACTGAACGACGCCTTTTGTTCGTTTGTCGATTCAGTGGTCAATTCTTCTTTAGCACGGGTGCCATCAAAGATTGTTTCTAATCCATATGCACGTAATACCATATGCATGTGCCATTTCCACTTAGCCCAATCATGAGGACCTTCAAGTTTATCCAAATTTACTTTAAATTCAGCTGCTGCAGCCATTTTTTTTACATCAACTCAGTGTAACTTACGTGCCCTGGGCCCTTAACCTGTTGCAGAGTTACGTTTTATTAAAGAAAGTAGAAACACTTTAACATGAACGGTACATGAACATAATTATTTATTACGTTTTTACAAAAACTGCTCATTTGACATATCTGTACATAACTACATACTTTTCTTAGTAACCAATACTAGAATCTAGATAGATGACGTACATATATAAAGCTGGAGTGTTTTCTTTCTTATTCTAACAATAAGCATTGGTCACAATTTGTTTAAAAGTACATATGTGGTCCATTACTGATAATTCTTGCCTGAATCCGCATTGATATTCCCCAAGAATGTTCTCTGCATAAGCTTCTAGTCTCCTTTTTATTAGAGTCGCCAATAATTTGTAAGTCGTGCGAGTAGTGCTACTCTCCTGTAGTTTTGGCGTAACGTCTTATTGCCTTTCTTGTGTAGCGGTACTATCACTGCACCTTTCCACTTAATAGGCTTTAATTTTCATGCTTTTTGTCACTTCTTTCTTACTTAAAAATGGACGATTTAAGGTACTGAATAATCTTGCTGCAGAACTTATTCTGTTATTGACCTCCTCTTTGTGCTTTCCTTTGTCATCAGTTACCACTCCCAACTATTTAATGTTGGAGGATTGTTTTAATTGTTTATTTTCTATACATAACTTAATATCCTCATGTTCCCACACTATCAACATTGTTTCTGTTTTGTCGATGTTTATTTTTAAATTGTAAACCTCCAATGCCCTCTTCCAAGCATGATACTGTTCTATAAGTCCGGTTTGCAGTTTGCAAATGAGTAAATCATCTGCATACATCAGGTCTTTTATTTATTGTGGTATCGTTTTTTAGATTTCTTTACCGCCGCTCCTTTGATTTTGCTCTATACTGTTTTAGCGATTTCATCCATTAATAATAATAATATGACCCTTTATTCCCTTAAGAGACAAAGGGTATTGGTAAGTTCTTTCCATCGCCTTCTGTCCTCAGCTATTTGCTTCAGTTGTGACATGCTGCTATTGCTTTCCTCTTTGATTGTTCTCCACGTGGTACGAAGACGTCGTATTTTCCTTTTGCCCTGTGGATTCCACTCCAATATGGATCGGCTTAGGATATCTCTGTTCTTTCTAAGAGTGTGTCCTATCCAACCACATTTACTACTTCTGTTGGATCTCCATCTAATATTAAATTATTTGTGTTTGTGGTGTTGATATAAGTACATGGCTTTCGTTTTCTTCTTATTGATTTGCAATCCTGCTTTCTTTGATTTTATTCTTCAAGTTTATTTAATTTGGCTTGCATTTTGTTAGTTTGTTGTGTGAGCAAGCATACTCTATACTTTCTAATGTACTTGATATACCCCATTGCACTTCTCTTTTGTTGTCTTTTACTGCATTACTTAGGACATCGTCTATCGCAATAAGAAAAAGTAATGTGTAATACTCAACAATTATAGTTTGTGTAACCTTCTTTAATTAATCTAATTATCTTATTCGGGAGACCTCTATTTCTCAAGGCTATCCAAATCCAGTCTCTATTTATGGAGTCAAAGGCTCTCTCGAAGTCAATAAACAATAGTTGTAGTGGAGTCTGATATTTCAGAGATTGTTCTATTAAAATTCTTAACATGTTGATGTTGTCTATGCATGAGTGACCTGCCCTGAAACCACTTTATTCCTTTCGTAGTCCTCTATCTAACGCGTTATTTATTCTATTTAGTATTATACGATAGAAAATTTTACTTATTTGTGAATTAACACTGAATCTCGCTAATGTGAACAATTGAGTCTCGCTAATATGAATTGACGATGGCAAAATTACGACGGTGCTTAAGTTTGTACGAAAAAGCAAAGATTTTAGAAGAACATGATAAGGGTGCAAGTGTAGCTTCGTTGGCTAGAAAGTATGGTGTGGCAAAATTAACAATTTGAGCTTTTAAACGAAAAAAAAAATCCTTTGAGCTGCATCCTTAATAGTGTGAACAATCGCGATAATCTGAACAACCTCGGTTTTTTTGTGTTCACACTATCGCGAGTGTACCTACTGTACTTCCATTCTTTGTTATTTGTTATTTTGATTACCAGCTCCTTTTTCTGTACCTCATTTTCCTTTTTCCGCCCTCTTAGCTGTTTTTCAGTTCCATTATTGTGTTTCTGTTTTCTTCTAGTTCGCTGCAAATTTTTTGCTCGAGTTTCGCGTTGTTCTTTTTAATCTCGTTCCTCATTTCTCCCATAAATGTGTTTAACATTGCCCGCATTGTCCTTAAAGCCTCCTCCATTTCTAATTCTGGTAATTCCTCTGGCTTTTCTAAGCTCAGGATTTTCCTTTTATCTGGCGCTCTTGAAGTTTTCTTATTCTTTTTAGATATCACAGCAATTATTTCTTCCTCTTTTTTACATGTGTCTGATTTCATCCATTACCTACCATAATAAATAATAATGAGTCTTGCCTTTGCCTAACTAATCTATTTGTTAAGAATTCCTCTGTACAGCTGTCACCCATTCTAACTACATTCCTGGTTTCTTTATATAGCCTTATGATAGCCTTAATAAGTGGTCATTAACTCCTCGATTACGTAATGTCTTCCATATCTCTTCCCTTGAAATGCTATCACTGTTTTGGTTCTCCCTGCCAACTGATAAATCTGATGTAAAAGCACTATACCCTCAATTTCCATATACTTGAAGATTTCATGCTTAATCCTATCTAGCCCAGCAGCTTTCCCTATTTTTAAACTTTGCAAAGCATCTTCAATGTCCTTCACCTTTATATTATCTTGCAAATATTGTAATTTCTGGTTTATATTCTCTAGATGTTCTGCTTCAACTGGTTCTAACTTGTCATGTGCTGCTAATAGGTCCTTAAAATATTCAAACCATCTTTCTCTAATATGTTCTTCTGTAGTTACCAGTATCCCATCCTTATTCTTTACACCATTCTTCTTTGGTTTCCTTAACCCCTTTAAACTCTATAAAGCAGTTTGGCATTTCCAGCACTATTCTCATGCATTTTATTACCAAAATTTTCCCATTCTCTTGCTTTGGATTCCTTTATTAATATTTTCTTTCCTCCTCTGTACTTTGTATTGGTTATAATTTTCATCATTTTGACAATCTAGATATTTTTCTTCGTGTTTTATCTCCTTGTTTCACCATACTGTAATTTTCTTTTTATTGTTGTATAACTAGTTGTACCACATGCTCGATCAACTACTCCTATTATTATCTGTTTAAATTGGGATTTACTTATTTACTTCTTCAGTGTTACAACCCTTTGTGGGTTTTAGCCTCTTCTGCAATTCTTCTCCACTGTTTTCTGTTCTTGGTCACCACTCCAATTTTGAATTTTCATCTTTCTGAACTGAATCTCTTAACATTCCTCGTGGCCTTCCTCTTTCTCTGTCATAACCAGGATCCCATTCCATTATGGCTTTAGGCATTCTCTGCGGTTCCATCCTTGAGAGGTGTCCGAACCATCTTAGTCGATACTACTTAATACTACACACTATGTCTGCTCCTTTTATTAGCTCGTCTATTCATGGTTATATCTTCTCTGGTGCATTTCGTCAGGTTCTAATACCCCTCAAAAAATTCTTCTTAATAGTTTTCTTTCCATGCGCCTAAGTTTGTTTTGTTGGCTTATAATTAGGGCCCAACTCTCAGATCCATATGTTATCACAGTTCTTATAATACATCTGTATATTCTGACTTTTGTGCTGTAATTAAGGACATTCACTGCCCAGTATTACTCACTACATTTTCCCCATATTTCTAATCTGGCTCATTTCCCACCCGCCCATTCAAATCACCTTTTTTGTGGTCAAGTTCCTCCTGCAATGCCTCCCAAAATGCTTCTTTATTTTTGCTGGCATCGAAATTTAATATTAAGCAATAATTTTGGTCTTTTTTTTTGTAGGTGATATCGTCATGGCAGATAAGTTTGGATATTTATTCTTTAAAGATAGAACAGGCGATACATTTAGATGGAAAGGTGAAAATGTTTCAACATCTGAAGTAGAAGCTGTTCTCAGTAATTTGGCATCATATAGAGATGTTGTTGTGTATGGTGTTGAAATTCGTGGTCAGGAAGGTCGAGCAGGAATGGCAGCAATTTTAGATCCAGACAATACTTTGGATTTAATAGCTCTGCCGAAAGCAACAGAAAAAGTTTTACCAACCTATGCTCGACCGATATTTTTACGGATAGTAAGGAAGTTGGATATGACAGGTTTGTAATCTATCAAAAGCATTTCAACTGCTGAGTGCTGACTTTAACAAGCTAAAATTTGTAGGTACTTATAAGATGAAGAAAAACGATCTACAAGAAGAAGGTTTTAATCCTTCAACAACAAGTGATAGCATTTACTATTTGAATAATAAGGGTGTTTATACTTTAGTAACAAAGGATATATATGAAGATATAAACAATGGAACTATTAGACTTTAATTTATATAACTTAAGATTGGATACAAAGGACTGATTTTTATTATTTACAGCATTTTTTTTGAGGATGTAGTTTTTTGCCACCTTGTATTTAATACGTAGTAAGGGCAGGGATTTGCTATAAACTCTAATTTTTAAGTTTACAATTTTATCCTTTTATATATTTGTTTATCAGTTGCAGATACTTTATATATCTTATAGAAGAATCGGTTGTTTATACAGATACGTACTTATTTTTATATATAAAATGTAAATGATGAATATGAATTTATGGTATTATGCCTCTATATGTTACAAAGCTGTTATTGTTTAAAAAAAATACACACACTTATATATTTTTATTGCGTGATTTTTATTTATGCTAGTTGGGACAAATATAATGCGACCATTTCTCAAAGTTGTTTAATGTGGAATAGTCCGTATTTCAAATTTAAAAGAGCATTAAACCCTGTTAATGCAATTGTGAACAAGTTTTTCATTTAACCCTTCTGTGACCGTATGGGGTATTTCAGTTATGGAATGAATATTTTGTATTTTCTCAAATAATTTATTTACACCAATAATGCCCTTTTATGTAAGGCTAACTAGGAACATTTTTTGAGCTTGCAGTGACTAAACCGTGTTTTGCGGCCTTGCTACATATAAGTGATTAAAGTGTTGCTTAAAGTAAATTAAACGGTGCAGTTAAAAGATAGATTAAGTGTATAAGGAACGGAATAATATAAGTGGATAGTGAAACAGGTGTAAGTTTTTGCTGGAACTTGAAAGGTTAAGTAATAAAATTTAGATAAACTGATCGACTAATATCGGAACCAACCAAGGTCAAGTACTATTCTAAAATTGGCGGTAATTTCAAACTTAAATTATCCTACGCGCCTAGTCATATAGGCAACTCAAATATCTTGGCAGGTGTAAAGATTGCCGCATTATCTTGCCAGATCTATTGATGGGCGATTCTGCAAAACGTAGAGGACGAAAAACCAGCGTTGATTCATTAGAAGACTATATTAAAAGCAGTGGCGGCTCGCCAGGTGAAGTAGGTGAAGTGCCTCTTCACCTCTTCACCTAATATTTCACTCGAATTAGTTTTTTTTTTTGTATATAAAAATGATTATTCTTACCATTTATCTAAATTCCTAAATAGTTTAAATTATAAATGAATTTTATCCCCGTTCAATACGCAAAACATTTCTTATAGATATAGGTATGTATTTCGCAGCACAGTATCAAATTGCAGAGCTAAACGTAAATATGCTTGGAACTCTGTACTATTCACTGGGTTGCTATGGTAACGCTGACGTCACTCGCATGAAGCGGTACGTAGGTTTTCCACAACTGAAGAGTAAAGGATTTTTTCATCAGTCGCCTGTCGCTGTGGATACCGTATGGTTGTATGTTTGGTATATCGCGCAGCAATCTTAAGCCTATGTCACACTATCAGTCAGTTTGTCAAACTAGACTAACCAAACTGTTTTAATGACGTCACAAGTAACCAGTTTGACAAAACCTTCAAACTCTGTTGTCACACTATACATCTAATTTGATTAAACATTAAGGTTAAGTTGTGGTTTGTACAAAACTTCTTCGGCCCTATACAACTCAATAAGGGCCAAAACCTGCTCTCGAGTCCAGGACATAATTAAAAATATTTATATCTACTAAAATATAACAGTAAACAGACGAAAAGCACGAAAAACGTGCGGGTAACGCAATGTTACTAGGTTATGTTTTTATTTGTTTACTGCACATGTTCCTCGCTCTTCGCGCCTTTCCGTTGATTTTAAAATTTACCCAATCAGCGGTAAGGTCGCATCAAACCGATTGCCGAAAATAGAGACGCCTCTAAAAATTAGAAAATTTGACCAAACCACAACGGTGACGTCATATGACGTCATTAAAACAGTTTGTTTAGTCTAATTTGTCAAACTGACTGATAGTGTGACATAGGCTTTACGTAATCGGTGTTGGTTTATTTTATAAATTCATTGTTAGACAAAAATGAATCGATACGTGCCCCTTTTCGTTTACTTGTTTATAAAAACATCACGTCTGGGCGATAAAGAGAGAGACGCTAACCTACTTATTTTTATTTATTAGTCAGTTAAATGCCAGATATAGTCTTGAAGCATATGTGTCGTACAAAGGACGTATTAAAATATCTGTGATTTTATTAAATATCTGAAGTTCCTAATTATCGAATAGTCGGTAATCACTGATTTCAAATAATTGAAACTCATGTCTTGTTTTGGTGTTTGTACTGTTTGTTGTTTATGTGTTTGTTTTGCAATAAGTGTGTGTTTTTAAACATGAAACAAAGGCTTTAACAATTTTTGCAAAAAAGGACTTAAAGGGTAGTGGAACTTTTAGCAGCATTTTTATCAAGAAGTTATATACCTAAGAAATACAATATCTCACGATAGACTCTCGTCTTTGGCGAATATTTCAATTCAAAAAGAACTCTTACTAGGGTTAATTAAAAACCAACCATTTTACGAAGATATTACCAACAAATTTGCTACCCTAAAAGACAGAAGGATTGACTTGGTGTAAAAAAATTAGGTAAGTCCAAATAAAAAGTATTTTTTAATGAAATTTGATAGATAAAAGAGACGTACAGAAAAATAATATCAAATTTTATTGCACAAATATTTATACTAAAACATAGGTATATTACGAAAAACGGAAAAACTAGACTAACTTATGTTTATTAAAAATTATTACTGTTTCTACTGTTCCTGAGATAATAATAATCTACTATCTACTACACTATCTATTTATAACTATATAAACTAATAATTAGTTTGTTAAATTAAAAAATAGCAGAAGAAAAAGAAATTAATCGTACCTACTTATTCATTCAATAAGATTTATATTTTTCAGAATGATACAACATTCATTTATAATAAAGTGGGCTCAAAAAAGTAGTACCTAATAGTAAAATAAGATCTAATATCGCCCTTTTGATAACGAAATTTTTCGAACTCACTATTAATTTAAATTTTTTGGTAGTAAAAGTTCATTTCGTCTATTACCAATTTGCGCAAAACGATATTTAATTGTTTCCGCAGAAATTTCATCTAACTGAAAATTAATATTAATTATACCTAAATTTGATAACCTATCCTGGCCCGTTGTTGCTCTAATATACGTTTTTAGTCGTCTTAGTACACTAAAAAATCTTTCACAACTACAGGAATTGATAATGCAATTTTCTGTATTCGTTAGATTAGGAAACATTGTTTCATCTAAATGTGAAAATAGTGTCAATTTTTGAATATAATTTTGACAAACAAGGAATTCAGACTATAAGTCTTGCTGCTTTATATTATAAATATTTAAGAATGACTGAAATCTGATTTAAAAATCTCCATGTTTTTGTCGGAAAAACGTTTTACCAGCTCTACAATCATTCGGTCGAGGATAGAAAGATATATATACTGCGTTCCCCTTTACTGTTACAAGACTTGAAAGAAAAAGTAAAAATTCCAAAAAGTCTAAAAACTTTTTAATGTATTATACATACCTTATATTATTAGGTATTTATTCTTGCATTACAATTGGGGGGGCGCAAACGTCAATTGGGGGGGGGGGGCAAAAAAGGGCTAACGACGCCCCTGACCACAATAGCACTTCACCTATTATTTGACCCACGAGCCGCCACTGATTAAAAGGAAAAGGTTGGAACAGGATACTAACACTGGAGAAGCAGTACAGGAAACTTTTGGTCGTAGCAACAAAATAGCAAAAACACCAACGAAACAGGATATAGATAAGGCAGAAAAAGAAAAAATCGAGCCTAATATGGATAGTGTGGGTTTAGAAAATTTACAGAAACTAATTGTGGCTATGAGTACAGAAATGAAAGAGCTAACGACTGAAATAAAAAGTGCTAGATGTGAGATTAAATTAAATAATGAGGAAATCAAGAAGTACGGAGTGGAAATTAGAAGTATTAAGGAGGAGTTAATTAAAAGAGAAGTAGAATGGGAGAGAGAAAGAAGTTCTATGCAAAGTAAAATAGGCTATCTAGAAAAAAGGATCGAGGCTCAAGAAAAGAGTAACAGGAGAAATAATATAATAATTAAAGGAATGCAATTGAAGGAGGGTAATATTAAACTGTAGGTGGAGGAGGCACTAGAGAAAGAGATGGGAGTTACGGTATCAGTTGAAACAGCATATAAAGTTGGTAAGGAAGTAAACAATAAGATAATAGTCGTAAAGTTAAAGGAGTTTGAGGACAAATTAAAAGTGCTGAAAAATAAATACAAACTTACATCTACGAAAATATTTGTTGATAGCGACTTAACAATGGAAGAGCAGATGGTCCAAGCAGAAATTAGAAAGAAGGCAAAGGCAGAGCGAGAAAAAGGAAATACAACTAAAATCGGCTACCGTAAGATGACAATAAATGGAAAGAAATATGTGTGGTCGGATCTAGCAAAGCAATTGATAGAAACGCATTCAAAAAACTAAATTTAAGAAACGATCAAGCGGTAATGACACTGGCAACGGATAAAGACTAAGCAAACGGAATGTACAAAAATTAGGAACAAGTAAAAATGTGAGTGTTACTAAAATAGGACAGTGGAACGTTAGAACTCTTCATCAAAGTGAGAAACTGGCGCAATTAATAAAGGTGGTAAAAGAATGATATTGACATATTAGGAATCAGTGAAGCAAGATGGAAAAAGAGTGGTGAAATTCATATGGAAGTATTAGAGCAAATAACATCCTCATTCTAAATATTTGCAACAGCTGACCAATTATAAAAAAATGCGAATTAATGCAATTGCATTCAAAAAAAGTAGAAATGTCTCTTCGAAAA
This sequence comes from Melanotus villosus, assembly GCA_963082815.1. Taxonomy (NCBI): domain Eukaryota; kingdom Metazoa; phylum Arthropoda; class Insecta; order Coleoptera; family Elateridae; genus Melanotus; species Melanotus villosus. Next base: position 66,988,319 of record OY720420.1, read on the forward strand.
GAAAAGCAACAACGTATGAGTAGTTAACAATTTTTTTTTGTGATATGGAAACTAAAATGTTACTATGATAATAAAGTAAAGTGACAAATTTCGTGTTGGTTTTATTTTATAAAACACTCTACTTACCTAAAACGCCGATAAAAGTGTGAAAATATTTGTGTACGTTATAAGTGGTGCTCTTTAATTCAATTGCAGCCAGAAATATCTTTTCGAAAATAAAAGAAAAAACATACAAGTCACAACCTACCAATTTTTTGTTATAGAGAAAATCAAACGTTATTATGATTACCTATAAAATGAAGTAGCTGACAAATTTCACCGTGGTTGTGTTTTGTAAATCTCATTATAGAACACAATTTGCTCTTTAACAAAGATAAGGACTTGCATACATTAACGGCGTTTATTATGAATCATGATTACGTGTTATTTTGTGGTTTAAACATATGTACTTCTATGAAAACTCAGCGGTAAAATAGACCGTCTTCATATGGAAATATGGATGTCCATGGCCGTGATGAACGTGGTCGGCCCGGTGACGTCACACGGCCACTCGAAAGTGGGGGTTACATTATCGCCTGTAATAGAGACCGCCGTGATAAAGAAGATTTCTCTGCTCTCATCATTACTAAAATTTTTGTGAAAATGGATATAGAGGCATTTATAAGCAGTGTTTTCGCTAAAAAACCTTTATGGAATCAAAAAGATCCTCAACATCACAACCGTTTCATCTTAGATAAACAATGGGATGCCGTGGCTGATGAAATGAAATCAACAAGTGTTCTATATGCATTTGTTATATTTCTACTGAAAAAATATAGCAATTGAAATTTTAAGTGGAACATCCTATAAAATGTACAAGTCATATTTTATTCTGACTTATAAACATCTTGTATGTTTCCCTAACAAAATTGGGAGCATTAGTTGGCCTATTATTTTCTCGCGCTCCATCAACATTTTCACAGTGGGACACCAATTGTTCATCTTCTATGTTAATTTCTTCCATGTCAATTATTATGTTGTGTAAAATGCAAATGCATTTTATAATCTTATCCGTGAAATCTAGAATGTTTCTACGGACTTCCAAAGAATGCGAAACTTGGCATTAGGTAATTATGCCAAATGCTCATTCAATGACACATCTTGCTCGTGAAAGTTGGTATTAAGATATTCTTTCTCGGCATCTAAATTCCTTCTATTGAAAGGTTTTATTAGACTATACCACTCACATTTTGCTTAACCAATCAGATTGATCGATTTCCTTAGCAACAGCCAATAAAAACAATTTTCAAGTGAAAAAATCACACGTGCGTTTTAATAAGTGAAAAAATCACGCGTGGTTTTTTCACTTAGGTATTTTAAATAAATAAGTGAAAACAATTCATAAATAGTAATTAACTGTTCATGATATAGGCTTGTGAGCTAAGGTTCACTGCAGACCAAGGAGCATAAATTCTATTTTTATACTCCTTGCTGCAGACTTGTATCAAGTTTGTTAAACGTTAGTCACTGCAAGTTGGTAACACTAACTTATTATGCGCACTATTACGTAAATCCTATAGAGGTAAACAAGTTACCTGTTCGTATATTGTCACTTACAATACCATTCGTGGTCAAAGAATTGTCGATTATTTTTTATCACTATAAATTTACACCAAAGGAATGCTCCAAAAGTTTGCCTTTCACAAAAATATTAAGGAATAAAAAAGCATATAAAATAAATATTCTTTAATTAGAAAACAGCATTATAATATGTACATTCGAATGTAGTTTTTACTAATACATTATTCGGGTTCTTCTTCTACCTTCTGAGCTCTCTGTTCTCTGTAATCAGAAAACACTGTTATTATAAACTGTTAGTCATAGTCATATAGCGTGTGGTCCATCGGTCTGTATTTTTTAATCGATTATTTTAAATATTACCGAAATTTTTTTCAAACAAAGTTTATTTTACATTAAAATGCAATCTGCAGTAAGTATAAGTTTTTCGCGCAATGATATGCAACTTTATATTTTTTTTTCTGTGTGATTATTTATTAACAAAAACATTAATAGTTTCTGTACTGATCATTTTAGGACTATAATAAATGAGAACTGTTTTAAGAGAAACAAAAAATCTTTAAAATTTTGTAAAAATATATAGGGTGTTCCATTAAAAAATATAAAGTTGCATATCATTGCCCGAAAATGGAACACCCGGTAGAAAAACTTATACTGCAGGTATGTGGGTATTTTAATGTAAAATAAACTTTGTTTGAAAAAAATTTCGGTAATATTTAAAATAATCGACTAAAACAAAAAATACAGACCGATGGACCACCTGGTATAGTATACCGGGTGTCAACGAAACCTGGGGCACCCCCATAAATTTTTTATTATTTAAGATATCTAAATAAAATTTGGCATATGTAATATACTCTTTAAATGGTATTTGTTGACATAGGAAACAAGTTTCTGTCACTTCCGGTTTCGCCGGAATTGACATCAACTTTGTTATTTTAAATGGAACACCCCGTATATTTATACATTTTTGGAATCTCCATTTAATTTTACGTATGGTAGTATCAAGTTTGAAACATTTTGATGACAAAGTAAATACTTGCAGAAGAGTTTATTTATTAATCTAGGATGCCATGGCCTGCGTAATATGGAAGTCAGGGTGCTACGACACTCAAAACAAATTATTTTGGCACTTCAACTGTGGCAAGTCTGTCTTTTTTTTGTGCATTTCATTTGTTTCACTTGTTTTAAAACCCAGTATCTAGATTTAAATGTCCAAAATACGTTTTTTTTTGAACGGAGAGTGTTATTCCGCATTAAATTTTCATATTAATCCCGCGTTATGGGTATCAATAAAATCCTTGAAAAACGCTCCTTTTTAATATCCTAGTGTCCCACCCTAGTGCCATTTGAAAAAATAGAGTTATTCTCGAAAAAGCATTTTTTCCAACTTTAGGCCATTCTAATACAGCAACTAAAATAGTTAAAGTTCTAAAACAATTTGTCTCGAGTGTTGGGGCACCTTGACTTTCATTTTGCGTAAGTCATGGCACTCTAGATTAACTTCTGCAAAAAATTACTTTGTCATCAAAATGTATCGAACTTGATACTAACATACGTAAAATTGAATGGAGATTCCAAAAATGTATAAATATATAGGGTGTTCCATTTGAAATATCAAAGTTGATGTCAATTCCGGCTAAACCGGAAGTGACAGAAACTTGTTTCATATGTCAACAAATGCCGTTTAAAGAGTATATTACATATACCAAATTTCATTTAGATATCTTAAAAAATAAAAAATTTATGGGGGTGCCCCAGGTTTCGTTGACACCCTGTATAGTGATGGTTTAAATTCAATATTATTTTTAACATTAATTTAAAACTAACAAGATTTTTAAAGTCAAATTAATAACTTACAAAACTTACAATTAAGTGAATTTAAAAAAAAACAGACAAATACATTTTTTTTTGTAACTATACCGGGTGTCAACGAAACCTGGGGCACCCCCATAATTTTTTTATTTTTTAAGATATCTAAATAAAATTTGGTATATGTAATATACTCTTTAAATGGCATTTGTTGACATAGAAAACAAATTTCTGTCACTTCCGGTTTCGCCGGAATTGACATCAACTTTGTCATTTTAAATGGAACACCCCGTATATTTATACATTTTTTTGAATCTCCATTCAATTTTACGTATGGTAGTATCAAGTTTGAAACATTTTGATGACAAAATAAATACTTGCAGAAAAGTTTATTTATCAATCTAGGATGCCATGACTTGCGTAAAATGGAAGTCAGGGTGCTACGACACCCAAAACAAATTATTTTAGCACTTCAACTGTGGCAAGTCTATCTTTCTTTTGTGCATTTCATTTGTTTTACTTGTTTTGAAACCCAGTATCTAGATTTAAATGTCCAAAATACGGTTTTTTTGAACGGAGTGTTATTCCGGATTAAATTTTCATTTTAATCCCGCGTTATTGGTATCAATAAAATCCTTGAAAAACGCTCCTTTTTAATATCCTAGTGTCCCACCCTAGTGCCATTTGAAAAAATAGAGTTATTCTCGAAAAAGCATTTTTTCCAACTTTAGGCCATTCTAATACAGCAAGTAAAATAGTTAAAGTTCTAAAACAATTTGTCTCGAGTGTTGGGGCACCTTGACTTTCATTTTGCGTAAGTCATGGCACTCTAGATTAATTTCTGCAAAAATTTACTTTGTCATCAAAATGTCTCGAACTTGATACTACCATACGTAAAATTGAATGGAGATTCCAAAAATGTATAAATATACAGGGTGTTTCATTTAAAATAACAAAGTTGTTGTCAATTCCGGCTAAACCGGAAGTGACAGAAACTTGTTTCCTATGTCAACAAATGCCATTTAAAGAATATATTACATATACCAAATTTCATTTAGATATCTTAATAAATAAAAAATTTATGAGGGTGCCCCAGGTTTCGTTGACACCCGGTATATTGAGATGATACTTAATTGGATGTATATAATTAAGGTTAAGTTGTTTGTTTAATTTATAAAAGAAAAATGTTATTTGCCGAATATAAGTAATGCAGATTTTAAATTATTAAAAATTGTAATATAATTTTAAGATAGCTAGATTAGATTTAAGTTATGTGAAAATGTAAATAAGTTATTGTTATAATGTTTGTTAGTAATAATTAGCTAAATTGGTAGTTATAGAAATGTAAAATAAGTTACTATTAGAAACCTTGTAAATAGTTGTTATAGTGAAAAACAATTTAGATAAAAATATCTTGGATACAGAAAAAAACAATTTAATAAATAATTGACATTTTTGCATTCAAAGGGGCAACAGCCAGATAGGTTTGCTCGTCCCAAAACAATAAATATCAAACGAATATTAAAATTTAAATAAAGTTAACGATTATTAGAATCAGCATTAAATCAAAAGGAAGTGAAATAGAAGAAAATTCAATTGAAAATTGAACTTCAAGTAGAAGCACTTAAAAACAGAGGCAATTCAAGTAGAGGCATTTCAAAACAGAGGCAATTCAAGGAGAGACAATTCAACCACAGGCAATTCAAGCAGAGGCAAATTGGATTTTGGTGTTGAGATAAAGAAATTTTGGAAAAGAAGGGGAATTCAAGTGTAAATAGTGAGTGTAAATACCGTAATTATAAGATAGGTTTAAGGCAGGGTTGATAGGAAAAAACGATAATAAAAAAAAAAACTGCATTATAAGTATTTGAGTAATTTTATTTTTATTTGGGTAAAAATATACTTAGAAAGATAACAAACAAGGAACCTAATTAACGACCTGAGATAAGAGCAATGCAAACAATTAAGTAAAATTAAAGAGCAAAGCAAGGGATAATTGTAAATATTGAATGTGGGCTTAATAATAAATAAATTAAATTTAAATAAAATCTTTTAAAAGAGCAAGACCATATCAATATATATCCATTTACATTAAAAATAAGTAATTTAGTTCACACCTGTCACAATATTTCAATTCTGCCTTTTTTGTATAATACTATTTTAGGTATTCATTATACCTACTTCTAATGTTATTTTAATTTTTTATTAAAGATAATGTATTGTATATAGTGTGTTTCACTTCTCATCTACACACCTCTGTATCTTCCTTTCTTCCTTATTTATTTTCTGATCGACTACAAATTTTGGTCAGTTATACTACCTACTCTTTAAAATGGTTATACAATTTTAAAATAATTTCACCAAAAATAAATGCAAAAGTAGGAAAATCCTAGGCTGCAGTAAAATTATTTAAAATTGGATAACCCTTTTAAAGGGCAATATAATTGATCAAAATTTGAAATCGATCAGAAAATAAATAAAGAAGATACAGGGGTGCGAAGATGAGAAATGAAACATACTTATGTAAATTGACTGAAATGGTACAAGCCTGATAAACTAGTTTAGTATCTTTGTTTTAATGGTACTTATGTATTTACATACTTCCGTGTCCTCCGCACTTTTGCTTGCTGAAGCCATTCCGAAATGACCTCTTTAGGACTTGCTTCAGTGGCATCACGATAAATGTTGTGTATAGTTGCTGCAAAGAAGAATTACAGTTATTTTAAATTTTAAAAAAGACCTTTAAATTGAACAATTCAATAAAATCCATTTAAATCTTCTCTATTAGCCAATTTTAAAATATAATTCCTGGCTATCAATAGTAATTATTTGAAGGTAAGTGGAGTATGTATACATCTGTAAAATGCCATTAACTTACCTAATACCATTTTACACACTTCAGTTTGTTGAAAACTTCTTTTTGAAATACTTTTCAACGACTTTCCAGTATACGAAAAGAGCTCGGCTAACTCGTCTTGCATGATTCTTCGCATTATATTTTGTGTTGTACCACGCGCACCTTTGCCTCTTATTGTAATGAATATTTTCATCTGTAATAGAAAAGTAGACATAAAATATACATAAGAATTTAAATAATTTTGTTACGTATTACTAATCTCATTTATTATTAAAGTGCTTTAAATGCAAAAATGCATTAAACTTAAAGATATGTATTGACAAAACGTTTATAAGGGGCTTCTTCAGGAGAAAAAGAGCACTAAAAGAGCACGGTAACTCAACGTGTCAACCACGCCAGAGGCGAAACTCTTTTAGCAAGAGGCAGAAAGGTAACGGTAACTCAACTTGTCAACCAAGCCAGAGGCGAAACCCTCCTGAAGAAGCCCCTTATAAAAGTGGGCGAAACGTTGAGTCTTGTCTCAAAATGACACGGTCCCAATCCGGAAGACGTTTTGTTAATACTGACACGGACCGTGGAAGTCTTCGAATTCATTAAAGATATGTACTATGTAAAAGCAACTTTTAAGGACTATTTTCGAAATATACTTACCAATTTCTTTTTTAAGTTATTATCTTTTAATTTGTCCTGCAAGGCTTCAAACTCGTCCATTGTTTTCAATGGTAAGATACCAAGCAAGGCATTATTTGCAGTATCATCTGTGTTAGGGAGAGACTCAGAATGCACCTGATTTGCCATTAATACGTCTATTTTTTTATTTACATCGGCAACTGAAACTGCAATATCAGCTACTGATTGTTGCAGCTGTCCTAAAAGTAGTTGCGACCTTCCAATTACTTCTCCAGAATCTGTAAAAAAATAAGAAATATTAATGGAAACTGGATAAATTTCGGACGAAGTTGCAGCAAGCGTGCACCCGCAAGTTTGCAGATGCATGCTTGCTGCAAACTGGTCAGTCACTTGCCAGATCAATGCAAGAATAGCAAGGCAAAATCAAGGAACGTGCAAACTTGCAACAAGCATTCTTGTTGTGTGGGAGGTAGCTAGTTTTGAAAGTTGGTACAGTTGTTTCTTGAGGTGTCCTGACGAACATACTAAAAGTCTCCGAGGGTGGGCGGTGAGCAGGGAGCGGGGGTTGGAAAATTGCGCCCCCCCATTTGGATCTTCCTAACGACGCCCCTGACACGAACCCATGCTACAAGCCCTCAAACAATAAGAAATCCCGAAGAAATACAGAAACATAATAAGAGAGCTATACAAAGACAACACCGCAAAAATAAAGCTAGAAACAGAAGGAAGAAGCTTCGAATTACAAAGAGGAATAAAACTGAGAGATTCCCTGTTTCCAAATTTATTCACAGCCACGCTTGAAGAAGTTTTTAAAAATCTAAACTGGGAAAACACAGGGATAAGGATAGGAAATAAAAGATTAACCAACCTGCGAATCGCAGATGACATCATTCTATTCACAGAAAGCAGAACAGCACTAGGAGAGACGATGAAAAACCTAAATCGAGGGAGTAGAAAAGTAGGACTACTCATCAACTACGACAGAACCAACCTAATGTCTAACAGAAAAGTAAATGATATAAGAAATGAAAACTGAAAACTCTACAGTTAAATACGTCGATGAAGTTATCTACCTAGGTCAACTTGTATCCTTTGAAAACCAGACAGAAAAATAAATACAAAGAAGGATCACCCTAGGATGGCAAAACTTCTGGGCATTAAAACAAGTGTTTAAAGAAGAAATTCATTTAACCTTAAAGAAAAAAGTGTTTAATATGATGTGTGTAATATCAGTGACCAGGTTGTCACGACGTTGGAGATTTTGTGTAAATTAAGTGTAATACGTCCCTGTCACTCGAAGTTTAAGCCCGCCTGAAGCTTGCAGAATCTGCGGAAAAATAACACCAGATCGGCGCATTCTTCTTGTTGCGAAATAATTCAGAGAAATCCCAAATATGATGACCGAATATGATGATCTAATATTTTGTTCAGTGTATTTCTTTGTTAAAAAGTTCGGGGAACCACCAGATCACGAGGTTACGTCAGAGTGGTGACATTCAAGGTTTCCTGCCCCCGCGTACAGCAGGCGCGTTTGTGCATCTTTTTCTAACATCCTGTTCGCGTTACAAAAAGTAGGAAGACAAATTAGAGTCCAGCCAGCCTTCAGATAAGTCGGTCGTACAAATTGTCGTGCCGGGCCTCCCTGAAAAAGCCTCTAGTTTTAGTTTTGGAGATTTATCTTATGACATGTTTGTCGGATTCTTGTAGAGAGTGCCTTATCGTTTCAGAGAATATATTTCTGTGTGAAAATTTAGTTGGAAGTTTAGTGTTTTGGTAAAGTACCGTTTTCACATGGTTTCGTATCGAATCAAATAACCTCAAGCCCTAGGAACCTTCGTTATCTTTGCACCCGCTTCCGGGAAAGGATATCCCCCTTGCTACACCCGCCGCGGCTGCTCTCCCTGGGACAAGAAACCTTCCATCGCTTCCAAGGGCCCTGACAACCAAAGCCCTTGCCCAGGTAACAATATTTCCGGCTGCCCCTTAGTATTTGCCGGCTGCAACAATACCAACTTCAACCCTAATTAACACCTTATACCACGGTTTACTTATAGGCAGGCACCAGTCAACTATTGTCTGTAATTTTAAGTACATCAGGCGCCCCTTTTTAATCGGTTCGGGCGAAGTGTTTAATTCATAAATCAGTGCGTATTATTTTTGGCATCAGTGGTAACCAATAGAAACAGTGCGAACTGTCACGGCATTTACCAATTTTATGTTTCATGTTTGAAATCATTTGTAATCAGATTTTTAGTCTAAATTTTATCGTTATCAGTTATCACACATTTTATTGCGATTGAAGGAGCCTAGCGGTTATCCATCTCTGCAGTAGCTTGCGTAAATGTGGCATCCCTCAATCCCCTCTCACGTAAATTAAGATAGAACTTATGAATTCATTCTGTGTCATATTTTGAATAATCTGTACGTTCATTAAACTTCATTGATAATTCACTATAGGCTAAAGAACTGAATTTTATAAATTAAGTGAAATCGTTTTTACATGTAGTTGAGGGGTCACTTATAAGCTACATAATATTTAAAATAATAAAAAAAAATTTTATCCCCGAAAAAAAATAGAAAATTATCTCAGCAATTTTGAATTACCGCCGGAAAATCGAAAACGGCATGTGACGTACCGCGCCGCACGGATCGGTGTTGCCTGGTAATATGCATAAAATAGACTCTGCAGTGTCAAAGTGACTGGAAAAAATTTAAGGTTAGTATCATGTACCTATTCATTAGGTATAGATAGAAATATTTTGCCTGGTGTAGAAGTAGTACTTGTTAATTTTCACAGGTGAAGGAGGTAAATAAACACGTTAAATATCGCGCGTCGCGCTACAACGTTCGCGTATGTTTTGCTGACAGCTGACAGCCGACTATTATTGGTTATCTATGCAGCTGACGCGTTCGGCTACATACGTCACAGCAATACGTGCTCGTTTTGGCGGGAAAATTTTTCATTTGAAATTCCGAACCTTTTTTACGCTTCTTAATTATTAAAAAAAAAATTTTTTTGTCTTGGGTCTTTTTAATACGGCATAAACATTAAAAAACATTAATTAAAAAAAAATAATTCTGTTGCCCATTGCCTTTTATTTGTTTATGTGTTTATTTTAAAATAATTGTGTACAGCCTTGTGAGCTCGCCTACCACTACCAGTATTTTTCTCCGTAAGAAAGGGTAAGTAACACCCAGCAGTAGGGTGCAGCCACCCCAACACCCCCTCGAGCCCAGAAGGATCTTCGGTACGTTCCTCGAGACCATTCTGGGCGATCTCCGCAGTGGTTCTCACTTTTCCTCCCGATTACCACCCCCCATCTAAATAGTTAAGCGTTTCGAACCCCCCTTCTCCAACTGCTTGTTAGCCGCGAGCCACCGACTTTGACATCACCCTATAGATTGTCTTAGTGCGGAATTAGCACGTGATAAGTTACGGCGTGCAAACGTGGACCTTGAACAAAAAACTTCGCGAAAAACTACGCATAATTCAAACAAAAATGGAAAGAGCAATGCTAAATATCAAGATAAAAGACAAAATAAAATTAACATAAATTAGAAGAAAGACTGGAGTGGAAGACTTGGTGTCAAAATGTAGGTTACTGAAATGGAACTGGGCCGGACACATCGGACGAATGGCTGAGTGTAGATGGACAAATATCGTTACAAAATGGAGGCCACAAGATGAATCAAGGAAAAGAGGGAGGCCAACCGTAAGATGGTCCCAGGAATTAGAACAGCAAGCAGGACCAAGATTGTGGTTAGAGAGTTAGAGACAGCAAACAAGACTGAATGGAAGTCAAGGGGGGAGGCCTTTGCCCAACAATGCGATTATTAACGAGCTGACTATTATTATTATTAATGAAGTTGAAGTTGGAGAAGACAAGAAAAGTGTAGAGCTAAAAATTAAATTAAAATAAATATTGAAGACTGAAATGTCACTTATGTGGTATCATTGGATTCAGAAAATTATGCAGAATTCAAAAATGCATTAATATATAGGGTGTTCTATTTGAAATGTCAAAAAGTGACGTTTAATAAGCATATAGGATGTTTCAAATTTCAATCATTTATCCTGAAAACTAAAGGAAAAAAGGGGGGAGTACCATGATCTTGTTACACCCGGTATACTTTTATTTTTTTATGTCATTGATGTTTACTTGGCATCCTTTAAAAGTGAGTAGATTGTGATTAAAAAGGCTTCGAAAAGAATATAAAAGGTTTAGGATCCATTAAATGTAACATTCACAGCAACCACGATCCAAGCACTGATCATACAATAATAATATTACTAAATAAAATCAAAATCTACCAAGAAATACTCTGCTTATTAACTGAATTTATCACTTTCTATAATAAAATGAAAAATATTTACACTTACGTTCAAATACAATATGAAAAACTGCAGTAATCTTAAAAAATACTGTTTTTCTTAAATAAACAAACGAAGAATAATAATAACCAGTAGAAACGCAAGGAATAAACAAAGAAGAGTAACAAAAACGAAGAACAAAGAAGCAAAGACCAGATGGAGATATCTACTTATAAATCCGCATTTTCAAAATGTATTAACGCGAGCTAAACAGCTAGACAACCAAACCTTTTACTTTCAAACGCAATTTATTTAAAAATATGATCGAATACGGACAATTTGGGTCTGTAGAATATTTACATTTGCTCTGTGTTGTACCAAAACTGGCCCCAAATACGTTAAATATTTTATAATCTTTATTTGAGCCTGATTTAAAATTTCGCTTATGGGAATTTACACGGCATTCATTTTTGTTTGGAATCAGTTCACTCGCGCCATGGGTCTGCGACACCACACTTTTTCTGTCTATTATTAAAGTTGTTAACTTGATTTTTTGAAAGCAAATAATTCAATTGTTAATACCTTACTGATTAATTGAAAGTAATTATAAATCAAAGAGTGATAAATTTAGTGTCAAAGATGTATCAAAATTATTTTTGTCAAAAACTTACACATCTGCAAAGCTTCAGTATATCAAAAATATTCCTAACTAATATCTTTCGGTTAAATATACCCAAAAATCTACAAAAATGTAGTAGTTTTGTACCACACAATTCTAGTTTAGCATTAAACAAACAAATTAACAAGAAATTGTTGAAACGTGTATCAAATCCTGCATGTCGACGGTTAAAAACTACCAAAACAGGAGATGAAAATAAAAATCAGATTGCAATAAGGTATGAACAACCACTAACAAAGCTGAAAATATGGGGAGCAACCACAGAAGTGGTTACTCACTTTACTCCAAGAATACTTGGGAGTATTAGTATGACATATGATATCATTAAGAAGGATCTTGTGTAAGTTCTGATATTAATATGCATATGGTATTTAACAGTATTATACATATAATTGTAGATTGAAACAGCGCTATATTAAAGGTCGACTGATCAAACATATACTGGCCTCAAAAGACATGAGCCTTGGAGAAATTTTTCAAGAAATTGCATTTTCAAATTCTACAGATGTTATGATATATTTTGAAGATACGAGATGGACTTACAAACAAGTAAAATTATATAAAATACAATCTAACACTTACTTCGATTATTTTAAATATGTATTTAACTAAACATGCAAAATTTGTAGGTAGAAATTTTGGCAAATAAAATTACTAATTATTTTTTATCTTTAAAATATGAAAAAGGTGACGTTGTTACTATATTAGTAACAAATAGGCCGGAATATATAACACTAATATTAGGACTTTCAAAGATCGGCATCATCCCAGCTCTTATAAATATAAACTTTACGGAATCTAAACTTTTGCATGCTATACAAGTTGCCGACTGTAAAGGGTTAATTGTGTCAGAAGATTTACTTCCAGGTATGTACACAATTCTTGCTAAAAATATTTAACGAGGAAATTGTTTTTCAGAATTTATTAAAATAAAAGATAAAATAGATTCCAAAACAACAGTATTTCAACTGGATGGAATTCTTGCAACTAAAAATTTTGTAAATTTAGCCGATGCCCTTATAGCATCTCCAGATAGAACACCAGAGGTAGTCTTTAAAATTAATCAAAGAGATCCTTTATTTTATGTTTACACATCAAACTTGCTCAATTTTCCTAAGGCTGCAATGTTATCACATTCAAAGTAAGTTATCCATTTCAGTTTTGCTTAACCTGAAGAGAAAATTATTAATGTTACAGATTTATCGCAAATAGCTTAGGAATTACTTATTTATTAAATTTAGGAAAAAATGATATCATATACGACCCCCTTCCTCTATATCAAACAACAGGGTTAGTGGTAGGTCTGGGTCCATCAATAGTATGTGGAATTCCTGTAGTCATACGTCGAAAATTTTCTGCTAATAAATATTTGTTGGATTGTAAAAAATACAAATGCACGGTAAGGCTTCTAATTTTATATTTAAAACACTCACACATGTATTCGCAGGTTGGACAGTGCGTAGGTGAATTTTTAAAATATTTAATTTTACAACCAAAAAGTACAAATGATCATAATCATACTGTTAAAACGATTATAAGTAGTGGATTAGATCAAGATTTGTGGAAGGAATTAGTACAACGATTTCATGTGGAAATAGCTCAACTTTATGATGTAGCAGACGAAAATTACGAGATATGTAAATTAAATAGTTCCACTTATAACTAAACTGTATTTTACAGAAACATTTTTTTTCATTATTCTAGTTACCGCAAATGGAATAAAAATTGAAAAGCCTTCATTTACAAACCCTGTAACGCCCGCTCGAATGGAAATAAACGATTTAAAACTACTTGAAAAGAAATACAGACCTAATTATGGCAAGTTATTAAGTTAGAGTATGAACAGACTTACTAAACTATAAAATCATTTTAGCCAAATTAGGAACATCGGATATAATATTCAGACCTGAGATTTCAAGACATAGTCGAGTTGACATTACTATTGCTAGACATGCAGAGATGACTGAAAAAACCATTCAGAATATGATAAAGGTACATTTACCTTCATTTTTAAGTGATTATTTTGTTATGTAAACGAAATGCTATTAAACATTAAATTCTAGAGTGGCAGTAAGAAAATTGAAAATAATCTTACAAATAATAAGTTAGTATATGTAGACAGGTTAGAAGAAACACATTGCTGGAGAGAAGAATGCACTAATACAGCAGAAATTGAATCTGTAATTAACAATCTTATAAATATAAATAACCCACAATGCGCAGTGTACACTGTACAGGTATACATTCTTAATTCATCAAATTTTATAACCTTCACGCAATATTTTTAGATACCTAATATACCTAGAAAATTTGGAATGGCAATAATATCTCGCCTACCAACTACAATTAATCTGAGAACATTTTCCAACAGCATGAAAAAATATCTACCACAATCTGCTTGCCCTGTATTTATACGACTAGTTGAGGATCCTAATATTCCAGCTTCAGCGATAAGAATTAAAGACAATATAAAATTATATGCAGATGAAGGTTTTGATCCAACAAAAATAAAAGACAAACTGTATTATATTAATCTGCAAACACAGTTTTATGAACCTCTCACCGAGAATATATATAAAAAGATCATAGCTAAAGAAGTAATATTTTAAGTTGTTACTTGTGAAATGTTTTTTCCTTTTTATTTAATTATTGGAAATAAATGTTTCAACAAAAATATTTGGTACAGTTTGAAAAAATGTTTAGAATTATGTTTTTTTATCATTTAATAAAAATAAAATCTTTACAAACTGCTTAGCAAATGTTTTAAAGAATAAATGCTGAAATATTACTAAACTTTGTCGATGTTGATAACCATGATTCTCAGTTCATGTTTCATTGGTTGTGTATTGCATAAATAAAACCATATGTATATTACAAAGAATAAACATTTTTTGATATTGATTTTCTAGTACTTTTTCTTCCAAGGCTCTGGAGTTTTCGAGCAATTCTTGCTTTAATGTTCCAGAACTTTCGTCGATTTTGTTTAGTAGTACTTTAAAATCAATTCCGCTGCCTGGCATTTCGAAACTAAAGGTTTCTGGGGATCTTGGCCCCCTTGTAATAACGCTTCTTTCAGTCGTGCTTGCAATTCCTTTTTTGTACCTGCCGTATTCAATTCCCTTTCTTCCAACTCTCTTCTCAAGTCGACCACTTTCAACTTTCGAAGCGATTTCGTCGCCATTTCACTTGTTTTAAAGCACTAAATTTTTAAGCAGTTCAACTGTCTTTGTTTTTAATTCACACCGAATACCGCACACCTGACGCCCATTGTAACGGTTTTAAAACGTTTAGTTAAAACTTCGGTTCGTGGTGTGAATTATTTATTAACAAATATTAAAATTATTAAACGAAGAAACGCGAAATAACAACTTAACACTAAAACACAACACTAATATTAATATCGGTAAACTAACTAATTTATTTAACAACTTAATTCACGCATTTATTTATCTTCACCGACGCACATATACGCGACCGTTTAGTAGGCTGGATTAGACTCGCTGTAGACTGACTGTGTTCGTTTGGTCGCGCCTTATATATCCCAGGTTCGCCCTTCCAGAACTCCATTGCAGAAAGTTCCCTTAGTCGGGCGAGTATAAGTAACCGTCGACCGCTCTGGAAGCTTCTCGGTGGATGACGCATATGATCCTATACGTGTGCTGACGCATCTCGTTACAATATTTAAAATCTGAGTACCGTTATTACCACCTAGCTGGACAATCCATAAGCAGACCAGGAATATAGTTTATTTTAAAGTAAATAGCAGAAAATTACATTATTTATTATATGCCTTTATTTACAATCATGGGGAAAAAACTTTTGGACAGAATAAGATTATAAAATCTTCACAATCTCTTCAGGAACTAATAACCAAACTTGAAAATAAAGTTTAGAACCAAAGAGCCCCGATTGCCCGATTTACTTATTACAAAAGCAAGTTCTTATAAGGAAATAGATAATTAGTAAAAACAGGTCTTCTAAAAAAAACTAATTAAAAATAAAGCCCGATGTAATTTAAACTGAATATACAACATGCATATTAATGAGAATTAAAGGTACAAAGCTTTATAAACATCTTCAACGAGAAAAGATTATGCCCATGTCATGTCATACTATATAGTGCCGTATCTAGGCAATTTTGCGCCCTGGGCAGACTTGATTCCTTGCGCGCGCCCCCTCCCCCCCGACCCCGCGGATTTTATTTATTTCTTATCCAAAAAATTTTTATTAATAAGGATTGTAGGATTATCTGAAAAAACATGTACGAAAAAATATTTATTTCATAAAAACACTTCATAACAAAAAATATATTCTGTAAAATAAATAATAAAAGTAACAAAAACATAAAAAAATAATTCTAAACATTTATAACGTGGAACATAGATATGTATATTAAATAAAATCAGTCAAAAATGCGCCCCCTCTGAGTTTGCGCCCTGGGCAGGTGCCCCTATGGCCCTGCCCTAGATACGGCACTGCCGGGCGGACTTTATAAATACGTGAAATTCTGAATTCGCCGTCCATAAAACATTTACATTTACCGCCAAGATACTTTTTACCCTGAGTGTACTCTTCAAATGTAGAGCCACCAGGGCACGCCCCTTCAGGGACTTTGTTTGCTTCTGGGAGCTGTATGAACTTTGGTGATTGCCCAACAGAGGGTAATAAAAATTGTGTTCCGATTGATACTGAAGGAGATGGCTATCTTTTTTGTTCTTGTCTTTGGTATAGGCAACCCTAATCACAGTTTAGTGACAAATTAGTAATATTACTAAATAAAGTACATATTATATTATTATTATTTAAAATACTGATTTCTAATTTTTAAATAATTAAAATTAATACGAAAGGAATATTAGATTCAAATTAGTAAGCTTTAAAAGGTGGTCGTTGTACTACAAAGGTGAATATTCGAGTTTTGACATAATTTTAAATAAGCACCTGAGTGATATAGCAATTGTTTCTATTATTAACCAGTAGTTAATAATGAAATATTATTAACCATTAAGAAAAAATTCATCTTCATGGCTCTAAAACAAAGTAATAATGATGTCTTTAATGCCAGTAGTACTGCTGCTAGTAGTGAAAAAAGTTTAAAACAGCTGTTGATATAGTATATTTGACTTTTAAAAAACCACCACCTGTTGAATTATGTTGGCAAAATTAAAATTACCCTAATATTGCGATTTTTGAAATAAAGGGTTGGCATTATCATTTGTCAGATTCTAATTAATTTGCAGTTTTTCAAATTCAATTTGTCTAACTTTTTTGGAAAAATGGGACGTAAGAAACGCAATTTATTAGATCGAAAGATGAAAAATGCGTTAGTCAAATATTTGAAGAGTTAAAATATTTGGCACCAGACTTAAGTGATAGACAGATTCATGAAAAATTAGAGAATATTTTTTTGGTAAATACGAATCATGTTCCTTTATTTACAATATTTACAATTTACAATTTCCGAAAATAATCCAGATGTATACATGGAAATTGACGAAGTTGAAGATACGGATTAATTCCAAACAGTTTATTTTCCCTTCAGTGATTGCTTTATAGAGTCCTTAAAGTGTGACGCTTCAGTTCTTACACTGCCCCTTCGCTGTGATCTAAAAGGTTTATTTAATAGAACTAGAATTATTTCTTTAACTTAGCAGCACCCCAAGATGAAGCAAAATTGACCGTATAATGATATTATTTAATCATTGTTACAAATTCTGATGTACAACGTGATCTGGTAACGAAAGGTCATAGCGAAAGATGACAGAACAAATTAATAACATCATAACTGATCATAACCTCTAAAAGTCAAGCTGAAATATTTCTCACTAAACATTGTTGCCGGTTGTATTTCTAAGGTATAATGCGACGTTGGTGGTTTTTTAAAAATGAAATAGAGTATATGTTGATTCTCAATTCTCCCGATTGTTTGGATATTCTTTTGTTTAATTTGTTTCCACACCTGCCAACTTTGAATTAATGGTTTAGGGATATGATAACTAATTATTATCTTTATGCACTGCTGTAATTCTTTGTAATAATCTAATAATTAATTATGAAAAAAAAGCATATTTAAAATTCATGGTTACAAAATATAACAAATACATTAATAAAAAAAAACTTGGGCTGAATAAATAAAGAGTTAAAGCTTCATCAAATTATTAATCAAAATTAAATCAGAATTCGGGAGGATTTATATGACAAAGACAAATACTCCATTAATAAACAAAATGTGAATCCTTTTTTATTAACTAACAAAAAAATAACAACCTGCCTCAAGTATTCGTCTCTGTTTCTTCTTTAATATTATCTTTTATGTAGGTATATTAAAATGTTGAGGCCCATTCATACCTGCTGGAATAAAATAGAAATCATGATACCTACCTTACGAATTTGCATCAATTCCGATCTTAAGGCTGGCATTTACATACAGTCACTTTCTAGTTGACGTATCTAAAGTTGCATAACCACTTAAAAAATCAAAATGGTTTGTGCACGGATTTTCTGTATGACTCAAACTGTTATTACTGTAAAAGATATGGCAAAAACAAAATTACGATTTGTGTATTTAAATTGTCCTTGTCAAGTTTCCGTAAAGTTCGGAATAAAAGCCGACTTGTGACTTTGCTATTTGTATTGCCTACACGCTAAATTATAAATGGGAAATTTCGCCGATTTTTATAGAAATTTATTTTCACTTTTTCTGGAATAATTTGCATTTTGAAAAAAAAATTCTTGTGGCGTTTGAAAGAGAGTCGTTGTATCTATCTACTGACAGAGAGATTTTTTCGGTATTAATATTTTTGTAAAAACTATTTGAAAATTTTGAAGTAAAATAGAGCTTTAGATTTTTTAATACTGCAAAGTTGGTTTTTAGAAATAAAATAAAATCTTTCTGTCAATAGACAGAAAAGACATGGATAACGACAAAAAAATGTTCTGCCGTTCCTGCCTAAAAAATGAGCCTAAAAAAATGGAACAAAATGTGCTTAAAATGAGGTATACTCGTAGTTCATGGTGTAAATTATAGCGTTAAACTAAAAAGATTGTAGCACTGATCAATAATAAACCATAGTAACTGCTGGAATTGAACTTATGTCACCTGACTTACTGTAGATAGTTAATTAACCAAGCTACCTATACTCTATACTAGATTTAAAAAATACACAGTTATTAAAATAAAGTTTTTAATTTCATGTTTCCTATTATTTCTGAAAACTAATATGACAGTTATATGTAATAATGATGGTTACATATATCGTAACATACGAAACCAAAAGTATAACTTTTAAAACTTTTGGGTTCCGGGTTGGTTCGAGTCCCTTGCATCGCGTCCTACAAGGACTATTGTGTTCCCCGTAAAGTTTAACACTATAGTGGCAGCCTTGTTTCTTCAAAGAATGCCAAGATGCTGTTTATAGAAATGTGTGTTAACATTTCAGGTTCAATTTCAGTTTCCCCAAAATATTTTTGTCTGAGGTCTGTTAGGTCATCGCAATAGCATAAACAATCGATGGGAGTTTCGTCCTTATCTTCACAGAACCTACACAGTGGTGTTTCTGAGTGCGCCAGTTTGTGTAAGTGTTTATTCATACAACAGTGTCCAGCCAGGATTCTTATTATGTGTAATTTTTTTCCTACTAAAACTTAAAAGATTTTGGGTGCGAGTCTCTGATGATTCTCCTAAGAGTGTCCTGCTTTGGGATATTCTTCCCACATGCGTCGATGGCTTCTTCTCAGCCATCTATTGTTTCCTGTTTTAACAGTGCTGTATGCTAAACCGCATGTATTTGTTTGGCGCTAGTGTTTAGTGTTACCTTATTTGCTTTTTGTTGACCTTTATACCTTGGTGTCTTAGTGCCCAGACAAGAGAAAGTTTGTTGTGTTCGTCCAGTTGCACTAGTTTCCTATGGCATTCCAGTACAAGTTTCGAGTTTATCCAGTTTGCCATCAATGCTTTTAATGGTGCCTGGCTATCTGATATAATATAGATTCGCTTACCTCTGTAAGCCCACTGCAACATCTCTTGAGCACAAGTAAAAATTGCAATGATTTAGGTCTAAAATACTATTGTACACCGCCGTCCCAGGTTTATGCTTATCGCATTCGCTGGTCCTGCTCCATATATTCCTAGACCCGTACCTCTTGGATCCATCTGTATACCAGATTTCTCCATTAATTTTATTAAGGAATTCTTCTTCCTTTTTCCACTCTTCCCATTCTGGTAGATGTATTTTGAAAGGTTTTTTAAACTCAAAAAACACCTTTGATTTGTCTGAATTCATATATCTGTGGTTTGGTTCTAAAAGGGCCAATGTCAATTTTTTGTCATTTGGGCCTATTTACATTTTCGAATTGCATTTGAAGTACATTTTTATGTGCAGAAAGGGTCAACGTATCTCTTTAGTAACAAAAAAGTTACAGACTTGCTTAGGGCCAATGTTCAAATGTAATAAAGATTTATTTTTATAGATAAAACGTCCAATATGGATATAGGCGTGAGTATATGTTTACTATTTACTAAAAAGGTGAAAATCGACACTGGCCCTTCTTATAGACTCAACATTGGCCCATTTAGCGTTTTCCCCCAGCGTTTCTTTTAGACGTTACATGAATGTAATTACGTTGTAGTTGTAATAAACAAAAAAAGCCAGTATTATAAGTTTTTGTAGTATTGGTGAGTTAGTCTTGCCGAATTTTGTCGATTTTCGGTCTTCTGTCAAGTCGTTTTAACGAGGTTGGTTGTGCTTTTGGATATCTGAAGTATAATTTTTAATGCACGTTCATGTTGTGGTTTATCCGGATATCTAAGCAATAGTTACGAGTTAACCGAAGCAGTTTTGGAATTGTTTAATTGGCTGGTGCCGTATTTTTTGGCTTGTATAACTCGAGCACATGGTGGATTTATTTCAACCTTACTTTTATCGACTTGTGGGTTTTTACATCTAATAAGGTATGCGTCTTTTCTTTTGTTTTCCCATTTAAATATTCCGCTGACGTTTTCCTTCGATTTTCAGCCCGTTTTACGGTCAGTGAATTTTATGATGGTTAAGTAAACTTACGGCCGGTTATATATTTTTTGGTTATGTTGGACATGTTGCCGAGCTTATTGTAGAAACATTTTATGGTGCCGTTCGTTATTGTTGAGTGCTGTTTATGAGACCGAGAAGATTCCCATAGTTTGATTTTGGTCCACGAAGAATTCCTGCCCTGCTTAGTGATTTCACCGATTAACCTGTAAGGTAGACTTGTTGCACGTTACCTTCGTTTAGGAGGCGTATGAATTGTAATTCACCGTACAATCTTTGATATACGTATTCCGCAAATTCAAGTCACCGTATAGGTCATTATTGTATAAAAATTACTTAGGTAGGATTCATTCATATTTTATATTTCAATTTTGCTTTTAGTCACTGTTAGTTTGCATTAACGTCATTTATATTACTTAATTTATGCTTTGTTTCCTTTTCACTTAAAGTTTAACTACCGATTTGTTTGTGACACACTTGAGTTGTCGTGATAAAGTATTTTTATAGTGCCGCAAGGATTTTTACGTGATTGTTTATTGTGCCGCAATAATCAATTATTAGTCCCTTTAATTTGACTTTATGGTACGCGATTTGGGGTTAGTGTGAGATACAGGCCTGAATCTATACGATTGCCTAGGTTTTGAGATCTACAAACTTGCGACACTGGGGCCCCTTCGACGACTCATTTGTAAACGTTTATTTTGCTAATAATTTTTATTTGAGTTTAAAAGTTTGTTTGTTTATCCAGTCACATAAATTTTGTCGTTTCACTAATTACCTTTTTTTATCACTTTCAATATTTGTTTTTTAATCAGTTCAGTTACCGACACCGGCTTCATTAAACAGTCCCCGTTATATTGTGTTGACGTGTTATATATGTATGTATTTGTTTATGGTGGTGTATAAACCACGTATTATAATAGAAGATATTACTTATATTATTGAATTATTTCTTATTTAGATTTAACCTGTATACCTGTTATAGTTTACATATTATTATTTGTTTTGCCATCAATATTATTGACTTGTTTATACCATACCTATCTTTGTCTATATTAAATATTTGAACGATCTGAGAGTCCTTTATTGGGTTTTTTCTTTTGAAGAATTTTCAGGAAGTCGGTTATCAGTTGCCGTTCTTATTCATCTGAAGAACACGCTCGTAACTGATTGGCGCCCAATCATTTCTTTTACAGCTTGTCAAGAATCCCGACCTTCCCACTGGCAATCGGCGGCATGTTCCCGAGAGCTACCTCGGTATTGCCCTTTTGGTGTAGCACCAGGTAGCTCAGTTGTAAGAGGTCTAGGCTTGCATGTTGCAAGTTCCGGGTTTGAATGCCTACATTGGTGGAGATAATGCTTATTCAGTATTCTAGTGAAAATCTTGGTTTACGAAAATACAATTTCAGACAAACCCTTAGGTATACCAACAAATAAGTTGCAGCATTTAAGGGATATGTTACCCTACATTGACGAAAACAGCCAACCATATTATTTGGAGTTTCTCAATACCATAACAGCATCACCAACAGCCACCGATACTCTCAGTGGAAGTAAAGATGATCTTAAAGATCTTGACGAAGTTTAGTTTTCTAGCATACATACCAACATTTATGTTTTGTACTATTTTTCCTGAAAATAAATATATATCTTTTTAATTTGTAGAAATAATAACAGTTAATTTAGGCCAAAGTCTTGTTTACCATGTTTTTTGTGGATCCTAAAAGGGTCAATGTCATATTTTTGAAAAAGGATGTGCTTAGAAAATGCCAATGAATTTAAAAAATAAAAACAATGACTAACAATGCCATTTGAAGAAGAAACAATAATTTGCAAAAATACTTCAATGATATAAATATGCGTTACTATACCCTTTATGTCCTAGGCATCCAAATCTTTGAGATTTTTTTGTAAAACTTGGATATTTTGCTAAATAGTGCTTCAGGATTACATTTATTGCATTATATTTAAATTTCGAACCTCCACCCCCCTTTTAGGGGGAGGTGGACTTATAAGTACCGTCAGAACTTGATTTTGCAGTCTTACAAACATAGTGGGAAATTTTTATCACGTCACATCATTTATTGACCATTAAATACATAAAAATAACTCATAAATGTACAAAATCATTAATAATTACATACCTACTGTGATATTCAGAAAAGCAATTCTTCTTCTCATTACAGCACAAGAAAACACCGCAAGCTGTACATTTTGAATGTGGCCTTGACTGTATAGCTTTCGACGAACAGTTCTTGCATCTTCCTCTTTCCTTCACGAAAGTAACCCAGTGGGAGCCAAGATTTCCCAACCGAATGTCATCTGGAATAATGTAATTGTACTTCCTTCTCTTAGAAATCTTTTTTTACAAATAGAAAACTTAAAAAAACGTTTTTTTATAAGTTTTTATTTGGAGAACCAAGTACATAACTACATACTTTGGATGTTAAATAGATTCTGCTTACAAAACAAGTTGTGAATTCTTTTATAACCTTCTTATCTTTCTTGGCGTCATTACATACTTTGACATAACTAATCTTATTAATAGAAGTGCATCTATGTAGATTGCGATAACAAACAGATTCATTGTTTGTAACCCGCATCAGTCGCGAGTTACTGCTGGCTCGCTTTTTTGATCGTAGTTTGTTGATTAGGCCCATAGCAATGGATCTTCTAAAATCCAATAATGCCATTTGACCTAGGATGAATCGCATAATAGCATCGCAACTGATCTGCATGATCCACAGCCCCATGCATTTGTTGTAGTCCGCAACGGTTGTTGGACATGCCATTTGAACTTTAGATCCATCGTTTTGTTTCCTGCTTACAGTGGTCACTTCGGTTCTATGAAAATTGGAGCAAAAATGTACGCATTTATTGTCCTTCTATTTGAAGAATCTGATGTCTAAATTTGAAAGACGGTAGTCGTATTCACCTCGTTTCATGTCTTTATCATTTATCAAATTCTTAGGACAATGCTTTTTGTTAGAACGAATTGTTTCGCAAGCTAACGTTTTCTCCAACTTTAGTTTTTCCAGGAGAGGAATGCTGGTAAAAAAATCATCGAAATAGATAATTCTGCTTTTTCCCCATTCTCCTTCAGTCAAACTAAGGACGACTTTTTCTCCTAAGCCATAGTCGTGATATTTTTCTTCAAGTTCCGTATTCTTACCTTGATAGACGTTGAACTTCTTCACGTATCCTGATCAGCAAGACACCACAGTTTATAGCGTCGCTTGATCGGTTTCATGGGGTTGTACTGTTTCAAAGACGACCGCCCTTTGAAAATTATCATGGACTCGTCAACAGCTAGCTCCCTCGTTCCGTGGTACAAATTACAAAATTGTTTATTCAGAACAACATCCAAAAGTGGCCTCACTTTATACAGCTTGTCATTATTGCCTTTTGGTATGGCACTATTATCGTTGGCATGTAGGTGAGATATAATTTCTCTGAAGCGGTTACGGGTTATGGCCTGGATAACTAATGGAATTCCAAGATCTGGTGCAGTGCTCCAGTAGTGTTTATAGCTTGGCAAACATATTTATTCCAATGAAACACAGCAGTTCATCTCCTTTTAGATGTAGGTTTTTACCTTTCTGTGTCTCATACGAGTTACTTTGAAAAGTAATTTCTTTCACAGCCGAACCCAAAACTGTGAGAAAATAGTCAGTTGCTGTGGTGCACGTCAGAAAAGAATCCCCAATTAGTCCACTGGGGAAGTCGTAATTTGGAACCGATGTAAGTTTCTCTTTCTTTTTCCACTTTCTGTCAATTTCTGGTTGAATTTTTTTAGTTTTTTTCACAAGAACTGTTTGCTCTTCATCCTCATCGTCAGTAATGTCATTTAAAATTTCTATATTTCGCGCCCTTGAGACACTTGCATCACCGTCACAAAGAAAATCTTTAGTTGCAGGTTGAAGTTGTATTTCAAATCTTTCGTCATCGTAATCTTTTTCGATATCAGTATTTTCCGAATTATCTAACGGTAACTCTTCAAGTTCGATCAAAACCCTTTCGGCCTCCGCTAATAATTCCTCGTCGGTAAGCGATTTTGTCCAATATTCCTTTTCCCCGCTCATTTTCTACAAAAATAGTTGAACTAAGCACTTCCTAAGCACTGGCGGTACTTCTCAGTACCACAAATACTTTCGCCAATAAAACAGTGAAAATCGAAATTTACTTATAACTAACTTAGGTAATACTATATTAATAACGCATAAATTACACTTACCTAATTCAAAGAAACTGACAGCAGTCGCACATATACGCAAAAAACGCCACTTCAATAAACGACACTATAATAACCACCCTCACACAACAAACGTCAACACAATACAGCTGAAGCTGATATTTCACTAACAGGGCTACCAACCTAAAACCACTTTCAACGCTAAACTTATGGAAATGTACTCCAAAGTACCATCAGATCTAAATTCACACCAGGCACGTATATTATTATAAATAAGAGGTAAATAAAATTAGCGGTACCTAGAAGTACCGTCGGGACACAAAGGTTTTTAAAGCAAAAACTTTAAAACTTATTTGCCGAAATTCACATTTTATGACTTTGACCCTTTTAGAACCAAGTCACAGATATAATATAGAATTTTGGCTGATTATGCTAAAGGTTTCTGTATAAAATTTTTGGTACGCAGAAAAATTTTCATTACCTTGCGTTTTCAGCCGATATGCCCTCATTCTCACCTCCGCCTCCACTCGTAAGTGTAGTGGTGGGAGATCTAGTAGCTCTTCTAATACATTTGTCGGGGTTGTATTCATTGCTCCTGTTATTTCTAGGCAAACTGTCCTTTGAATTTTATCCATTTTGGTTTTATTCATAATGGTTTTGGCTTTGTGCCACCACAATCTCTGGGGTGTATAATCAGCGGACGAGGGGGTTGTAGGTCCCATGTTTTTTAGATACTTACTTTCTCCACTTTTTGAATTTGTTTACCATACAGTTTTAAATTCTTACATGAGTATTTATTGCTTCTTGTGACTGCAAGAAGTGACGTTTTTTCCGGATTGACCGCCAACCTTTCCTTGTTGCACCATCTTTCCACTGCATCTGCGTACTTTTTGCTTATTAATAGCACTTCATTACACTTTTTCAAAAACCAAAGGGCTATCATTGAGTAATTAATGGACCACTATTTCAGGCTAAAGTAGAAGATATTGAAAATAGAAGATTATAAATCTTTAACTGCCCATTTTTAAAAGTGGTATTTCAATGCAGTAGCAACCAGATATTAACGATATCATTTTTTTAAATTTTTTCACCATTGTTATCTCCAGATTTCATTTTATTTGGATTCAGATTAATTTGTCTATTTTAAAGGAAAGTAATAAACAAATATTAAACAGGTTAGAAAAGGTTTTAGAAAATTAATACAAAAATTTGAAAATAATTTATTGAAATGCTCTATCTTATCTAAATAATCAACATAATACATTATAAAAATATTTTACAAATAGAGATTATACAAACATATGTACAATTGGTATTACACGATAGTAATTTCGAATATTAAATGACATATAAATGATTTCCTTTAAAGTTATGTACTAAAAGTTGTTTGTTCGTTAGTGCCTCATATTTTGATTTGCAAGCATTATATTTCTACGTTAAAATTAAACGGTAGTGTTCTCGCTAAAACCTTTTTGTTGGGCGTAGCGCCCAACTAAATTTTCCTGCCACCCGATAAAACTGCATGATTCGAAAAAATTTAATGAATATTTTAGAATAAATCTTATAAAATCAAGCATTAAACTTTTATTTCTAAGTTCAAGATCTTGTATGTGATTTTAATAAAAATTCTGATATTATCGGTTATTATACGTTCCCACCTGCCTACATTTTTTTCACTGACTCATTCATTTATAACATCAGGCAATAAAATGTGACAACTTTTACATATTAAAATTTATCAATAACTCTCATTTTAATTAAAGTAAAATTTTTTCACAGCAAATGGAAATCATTTATTATATGCAGTACTACCAACGCTTCCACCATGCTCTTTTCAATTTTACTAGCAAGAATCATTTATTAAAAAGGTCATGGTCTACGCATGTGCAGCAAGTGTAACGGAAAAAATAATTTTATTCAATTTTGACGTTTTAAACTGACGTTTATTTGTTTATGGCCTGCCCATAAAAGTTGATGTTTTATAAACAATCGTTTAAAATTTTTATTCCGCTAGCGATTTAAAATTTTTATTCCGCTAGCGCTTTAAAAATGTCAAATCCCTTTAAAAATGTCAAATAAATGTCAAAATTGAATAAACAGTTGTATTACACTTGCGGATTAAAATTAATTTATTAACTCGCGGTATCAACGCGCTTGCGGCTACCGCCGCTCGCGCGGTTGAACGTACCGCTCGTTAAACATTAATTTAATCCGCATGTATAATAAATAACTATTATGCAACAATATGTGAACACATCATTTTAATGGCAAACACTTACATTTTAACAACTAATGATAAGTATTAACAAGCTTTGTAGTACAAGTAAAAGCAAGCTAAAAAATTGAATTCAACAAACAAATCATTTCACAACTAATGTGCGTACGCCTTGTTATTAAATTATTTATATTTGATCTATAAAATAAAAACAGCAATTTCTTTACCATAATTTTTTGTTAATGTGCATATAATTAAAACAAACAATAGTTGGGGTTTACCCAAATCTTATTGACATTTGAAACAATAGCATGTTACCTGAATACATTCTCAGCGAGTTTCTTTACGGTCAAGGCAATAACGATAATTTCTAGTCTAGTCTAGGGAATCGACATTAGTGTCTAAAGAGTAGAAGGAAGGCATCATTGTCAAAATCCCGAAGAAGGGAGATTTAACCAAATGTGGCAACTGGCGAGGCATCACGCTGCTCAATATGGTCACTAAGATACTTGCCCAAATTATTAGGATGCAGGCTAGAAGAAGTTATAGAACCGGAACTAAATAAATATGTACTTTACGAATCATTGTTGAGCAGTCATATGAATGGAGAACTCCTGAGATATTTGGTTTTCATTGATTTCAAACGTGCATTCGGCTCACTTTGTCTTACAGCAATTTGCTAGGTTTTAAACTTCGTCGCAGTATCAACAACAATAATAAACTTAATCAAGTCTTTATAGCCAAGTAAATTACCAATTAATGCATAGAGGCAAACTCATTCACCATATCCAAGTTAGATCTGGAGCCAAACAGGGGTGCCCACTCTCACCCCTGCTGTTTAATGTCGCTTTAGATTGGGTAATGGAAAGTGCAAATTTTGGGAAACGCGGAATAAGCTTGGATTTTCATAATCAGCTAATTATATAGAATATCATACATATAACAGACGTGCAATTAAAACTAGACAGAATAACACAGTGTTGTAAACTGATAGGATTAGAGATTAATGCGCAGAAAACAAAGGCGAGCGTTTGTTATAAATGATAAACACCTACAAACAGACCTACGATATGCTGAAATAACGGTGTTACTCCTCCCATCTAACTAGGAAGACAAAAATACATATCCTAAACGCAAATGCTCCATCTGTTCTTCTATATGGGTGCGAGACATGGAAGATGACACAAAGTATAGAAAACAAACTACAAACATTCATAAATAAATGTCTCAAGAAAATAATGAAAATAAGCTGGTCAGATTATAACCAACCAAAAAGAACTTAAAAATGATATGAAAAGAAAAAAGTGGAACTGGATTGGACATACACGCAGAACGGTTCAGAACGACATAACCAGAAAAGTGCTAGAATGGAATTCACAGGGGAGTCGAAGAAAAGGAAACCCAAAGACAATGTGGAAAAGAAGAAAACGTGGAAGGAAGCCAAACGGATAGCACAAGATAGACATCTGTGGAAAACGCTCCTTGAGGCCTTATGCTCCGGCCGGGAGTGAACAGGGCCAATGATGAAGAGGAGTAGTTTGTGTTAAGAGCATAACTCTTTCTAAACTGACACTTTGTGATGCACCGGAAAATTATTTCTCCTTGTTCGTGATTCTGGCAATTTTTCACAACTGAAAGCGATCACATATTTTTTATTAAATATTTACGCCGTTTACGCATGCAAAATTTTAAAGGGGCAAAATTTACAAATTCGCACTTGCATACAACTGAAAGCAATCAAATAATTTTTATAAAATACTTACGCCATTATAAACATTAAAGGGATAAAATTTAGGCTTTTCTGAATTGAATTTACAATTTCATTCAAAAATCCCGCGATTGCTTTTTATTAATTTTCTTGGTTTATATAAATAAAAAAAAACGAAGGCAAATCAACCCAGAGAGAATATATAAAAAATATTAATTATACACACGAAAACAGTAAGAATTCATTATTAAGGAACAGAACTTACTACAAATAAATATAACCCAGAGTTACGTTATATTCAATTACAAACGTAATTCAGAACAGTTTGTAAATTAAAGATTTGGAGAACTTGGTGGTGCAGTAGATTACATTTGCTTCACAATTAGTTCACACAGGATTCAAATCCCTTGGTGTTAAAAATTTCCATGAGTTCTTGAAATATCAATCTTGTAACTTAAGTGCAAGGATTGCCACTTTTTCAATAGAACATGTACTGCGTTATAAAACCGATATTCAAGCACAATTGGAATAAATAAGGAATTGTTGATCAAAATAAGGATTTATAGATGTACTAATGTAATACGTTGTACACCTAATCACTCAGGAATCATAACTCCAAGTTATATAAAATATTTTTAGCTTCTGTTTTACATCTGCGGGATATTATAATTCACCCCTTCAAATTATTTTACGCTAGAAAGAAATTTAAAACATCCCATTAGAATAACTTAGTAATCAAAACAAATTTCATAAATTCCAATCAAATACATTTTTTTATGTATATTCTCCATTTATACCAATCGGGATTGCTTGTCTATTTCAGAATTTTATCAGCTGTTCAAAGTTCAAATATAAATAATTTTTAACAAAGCCCAGTATGAAGCGATAAATACTTAGTATGTATTGTTAAAAACTTATTCATAAAACATCAACAATAATTAATAATAAGATCCAGTCTCAAACATAATAAAATCTTGCTGCAATGCACTAAACTAAGATACATTGTTTAATCGTAGTACAGAGGTAATTAGTTGGAAGTTACTTATCTGGATTAACTTTAATAGGTAATACAACTGAAATCGTCAATTATTTTAATATTAATTAAACAAATTAATTTGCATTTTATGTTAATATCGACTTGTAGCCTTAAAAAAATAAATTGTACATTTTAAATTATTTCTGAAAAACATTATGTTTCTTTTTCATATGCTTCTTCAGTTCGTATATGCGACAAAGGACCAATCCACATATACTACACTTTGTATTACCCGTATGACTGGGTAAATGTAATTTCAGGCTATAACGGTGTGAAAATACTTTCATGCAGATGGGACACTTGTTTTCAGGACTAGTTTCTGGTATAAAATTCCCTGGGTTTGCTAAAACAAGAGTTTAACTTAGATATTAAACTAACACTACATTTACTGTTTTAAGTTATTAATCAAAACACGACAGAGAACAAGTACCCAATTGTATTGTTTATTTAGCAGAATTATTAACCATATATTACTTTTGGTTTTGGTTTTAAAATATTGAATGTTAATTGTTGACAATTTACTGTGTAACATTAAATTATTAAATACCTACGTGATCAACCCAAAATTTTCGTACCACACAACTTTTTTTTTATTAAATATGGTAATGAATAGCAAAGGATATAATGGTAAACTTGCTTTAATGAAAAGTTAAATGGGAACTAATTTCATATTAAAAAAATTTCAGGAAACATAACCAATATAATTCTATTCCTTTAAAACAAAACACGAGATGTAATGGTTAGTGAATATCCTAAAGAGCTAGGTAACACATCAAAGTCAAATTAACTAAGCGAATAACAAATATTCAGCAAGATTACTATTTAAGGACTAATTCACAATAATTAAGGCTAGTTACATCTGTTAGAATGTTCAAGTGATTATCACTTTCACGTGCAATTAAAAAATATTGCTGCAAAACTGCCGAAACAGATGAAAATTTAGTCGCAGGAAAATAAATCATGAAATAGTTTATCTTTGCTTTAATGTTCAGCTGGATAAATTATTTTATTCTAATCTAGCCTTAAGGTTGATTCAGACTGGTGGCTGCGGAACGGTGACGGTGCGGATGCGATTCGGACACTGTGCGGTTTACCGTTTGGTAATCATTCAGGCTGAATGCCGTAGTTCGATGGTGAGTTTAGTTCACTGCAGACGATCAAGGCGTGCATATTTATAAGTCTGCGTTTAAATTAATGTTTGTAACTGATACAAATAGTTATGATGACGAACTAGAATTTATACTAGTAACATGTGCTTTATCTGATAACACCAACAAACAAAAGGATTCAGAAGACATGACATAACTTCCTCCAGAAATGTTAATGGCGAATTATTTGATGGGCTCAATTTCTTGTCAAGTGTGCTCTTTCAATTTAATTATGCCCCGCCATTAAGTCGTATAGGTCTTTATATACGGAGACACGTACAGCACGTGCACATAACATGGACCTCCCTCAACCAAAAAGGTAAAAACCAAATAGATCATATTGGAATAAATAGAAAATGGATGCACAATCTACTGGATGTTCGTAGTAAAAGGGGAGCTGACATCGATAGTGATCATTATCTTATAACAGCAAAAATCCGCTGTAACCTTATAAACGCTAAAAAATCAAGAAACCAGTATAAAAGAATGTGTTATGATATGGAGAAATTGAAAGATCCGCAAACAAGACTTGAACTAATTAATGTAACACAACAAAAAGCACTAGAAATAAATTATAACCAGACTGTAGATGTGTGGCAACAGTTCCTTTCCTTCCTTGTCTAGAAATACTTCAAGTTAAAAAGAGACAATATGCTGAATAGATAAGCCAAGACACATGGGAAAAGGTGAAATTGAGAACAAAATGGAAACACCGCGTATTATTACAGGCCCAAAATGAAGGTGCGAAAGAATAAAATCAAAAAAAATATGTAATAGCCAGCAAAGAAGTTAAGAGCAGCTTTAAAAAACGATCGAAATTTAGCAGGGAAAGCAGACAAAGCATCAAAAAACGGTAAAAAGTAAAAATACTATATGAAACAATAAAAGAACTAACAGAGAAAGGAAGAAAGACAAAAACTTGCATATAAAAGATAAAAAGGGACAAATACTTACCACGATCAACAACAACAACAACAGCGCTGTAAAGAATATTTTGAAGAAGTAATGAATAAAAAAACAAGAAGAAATACAATTACCCGAACCAAGGCAAATTGTAGAATTAAATATCAGAGCTGTTCCGAGTACCGAGTACGAGTACTCTGCAGCAAATGTATTCGAGTACTGAGTACAAGTACTGATGGTATGTACTTAAGTACATTTTACTGAGTACAGAGTACAAGTACATGCAAACATGCATAAAAAGTAATTTCTGCAATTCTGCATAATAGAAATGTTCTCGAGTACACGAAAAAGTACTCTACTGTAGTGAATGTACTCGAGTACTTTGAATGTACTCGAGTATATTGAATGTACTCGAGTACTTTGAATGTACTCGAGTACTTTGAATGTACTCGAGTACAGGTAAAAGTACTCGAGTACAATAATGTACTTGAGTACAGTGTTGAGTACGAGTACAAGTACATTTAAAAAAGTATTCGTGGACTGAGTACCGAGTACCCTAAAAGTACTTGAGTACAGGCCATTGAGTACTTGTACTCGAATACCGCACAGCATTGCTAAATATCAATACAAGTATGCCAACGGAAGCAGAACTACGAAAAGCAATCCAACAAATGTAAAGCGGTAAAGGACCAGGAATTGATGGAATAACGATAGACATACCTACTGAAAATTGATGAAGATACTACAGTAGAAGTGATTTGCCCATTAATAAGAAAAGTTGGAAAGAGGAAATCTTTCCAGAAGAATGGAAAACAGGGATGATGATGATGATAACAATACCAAAAAAGGGTAATTTACAAAACTTTAACAATTGGAGAGGGATCACACTGCTCTGTGTAATAAATAAAAATATTTTATAAAATAATTCTAACCAGAATTACGGGAACGTCAGATAAAGACTTACGACAAGAGCAAGCGGGTTTTAGGGCTGGTTGTTCTTGCGCAGATCACATAAATACACTGAGAATTATGACTGAACTGTCACTTTAATATCAGCCATCATTACAACTGCTCTTCGTATATTACGAGCGCGCTTTCGACTCTATCAATAGAAAATGTATATGGATAGCCCTGAAAAACAAAGGAATGCCAGAAAAATTAATTCGTCTAATCAAAGAAGGATACACGGATTCTAAATGCCAAGTATGGTAAAAGATCGCAAGCTTTTGCAACAGAAACCGAAGTCAAGCAAGGATGTATTAGACAATGTAATAGAAGAAGCAACAAGAGAAAATTCAAAAGGAATAAGCTGGGACCTGGAAAAACCTTCGAAGATCTGAAATACGCAGACGATGTATGCCTACTCTCACACACGTTACCGAACATGCAAGCAATACTAGACAGATTAAAGGCTGAATCAAAGAAAATAGGACTTAAAATAAACAAAACGAAAACGAAGCTTATGAAAGTTAACACAACAAATGCAAATAACGAATATATAGACGAAGAAAAAGTAGAAGTCAAAGAATTTCTGTATTTAGATAGTGTGTTACCAAACGAAGGCAGCTCAATAAAAGACATAGAGCAACGTATTAATACAGCAAGAGGAGTTTTCTCGAGGATGAACTCAGTGTGGCGCAATAAAAATATAGGTATTTATACATTTAATACCATGTCGTCATGTATAAACAATATGACTATAAAGAAACTGCAAACTTTTATAAATAGATGTCTCAGACAGAGCTTAAAAATATTATGGCAGAAACAATCACAAGCATTGAACTCTGAAAAAGAACTAACCAACAAGAACGAACATCGAAATCCAAAGAAGAAAATACGACTGGCGGACTGGCCATGACACATTGTGGAAGAAACAGGAATATCCTTTTAACAATTGAAAGTAGTAGCGGATGACAAACGAAAATGGAGAGACTTTAGAAACGTCCTATGTCCCAAAATGGAATAATGGGAACCATTATTATTATTATTATTTCGACGGTGCACTCTAAACAGTTACTCTTTGTTAAACCAGACGAGACAAATTTCGCAGAAAAATCGGTCTCCGATCGTTAAAAACCGCATCGATTGTTTACTGTCGACTGACTGGTGTCGTGCAGCATTAGCGAGTGATGGGCACAATCGAATGATTTTGAGAATCGATGTAATCGGCAATCGGATAATTTCAACAATCGAATGATCATTCGGAATGCGAATGATTACTCGAACCCAACCGATGCATTGCTACCGATAGTAGAATACGAGTGACCATTCGGAATGTGAATGATCACTCGAGGCCGACGTAATGCGAGTGATCATTCGCATTCCGAATAATCACTCCGACCGTTGCATGCGCAGTCCCATACTGTACTTACAAACGAAACCTTTCAAAATTAAAGTAATATGATGTGCAGTTATATATAACTTTATCTTTGTCTAACACTTGCCTTGCAACAGCGACAACCCTCAAGTGCCAGGCGTGGTTATAATGCAGTACAAAATTAACTCGATGTGGATAGGAATTCATTCGCATTAGTCATTCGTTTCCGAATTAAAAATCATTCGAATGATTCTAACGACAACAATCGAAACATTCCGAATACCGACGACAAGCGAATGATCCGATTTTTTTCATCCAAATTCGCTCATCACTATTAATAGCGACACTATGTACAGTATGAATAAGTGCATTTAAAAGCCAGAATCGTTTCACGTTTCACGTGCGGCACCGGATCGCTACCGGTTTGCAGCCGCCAGTTTCTATCAACCTTTATTGAATATTTGGTTAAATTAGATGAATAACGAAATGTCAGGATACTATCAATTACATTTCTAAAGCAAATCTAGCTATAAATAAACCATAAACACTTACAGGTTTATGCTCTAACCTAAAATTGAACCGAAATCGAATCAAAATTATCATATTATGCTGCTTTTCTATTGGTTACAAAAATGAATATGAATTTATAATAAAAAAAAAACTACAAATACGGTATTTAGTCATTTCTTAAAGTTATAACTGGCCAAAGTTTTCTTTAACTATATTGGATAATAAAACGACCCCTATACATAAAAATTCTTCTTATTTTACTTAAAACATCTAAGTAAATTATTCTCACAATGTACAGTACAAATTAACTGCACATACACTCATATATAAATAATGCATTACGTAATAAGAATGAAAGTTGTCGTTATGTGTAATGAAATGTAAAAACCTATTAGTATTTGCAAAATAAAAAAAAATCCGTCCTACATTTGAAATTAAAGCTATCACATTTTCAAAAACATACTCATAATGTGCAAACAAAAAAATTATTAATCCAGATAAGCAAGGAAAACATCTGCTTAATGAATGCACCAGGCGAACTAATTAGTTTCTACATAATTACTATGAACGTTTCTCATATGAGTTTTAAGATTATATTTTCTAGAAAAGACTACTTTACAAATAGGACATACTGTACTCCCTGTGTGTACGTGACGGTGTTGAACAAGACTTAAAGGGTGCGTGAATGTTTTCAAGCAAAGAGGGCACTTATTCTCCATGTTTCGATATTCTGTGAATCAAATCAGAAACTGTTACTATTTTAAAATGCACAAATCTTATTTTAGCAACTTTATTATTAATTAAATATGAAAAAATATAAATATTAAAAGTTTTAGCGTTCCCTAGATTTTGATAATAAATTACATAATATCCTTATACATATAAAAAATTAATGAGTATCAATTTTATTTAACAGTTAAGATTTGTAAAGTAAAATAAATCAGAATCGAAAATCGAAATTTACATAATTGAAATCTTACATACATAAGTAATTAACATTAACAAAGCTTAAAAAAAAATTACAAAGCTCTTAAAATATATTAACGCAATATTCTCCTGTGAACAACCCATAAATGTTGTTTAAGATGCTCCCTTCTTGAATAAACGCCCTTGCAAATGTGACATGTAATTCCACCCGTGTGGCTAGGCAAGTGCAATTTTAAATCATTAAATGTAGAGAACTGTTTTGAACAAAGATGACACTTAATACTTGGTTTTACTGTCTGAATAAATTTTGATCGATCTGCAACAAGTGGAGAAGTTAATTATTCGCTACTTTTATAAAACGTAATTTTTTTAAACCCAATAATTACGAATTTAAGAAAATTTTATTCCTAATAATCAGTGAAACTAAACAATATAAATCACTTGATGCCAATTATTGCCAAAACTATTAATTGCTACCAATAGAAATTACTAATACAACTATATTGTTGTTACCTTCCCAACATTATATTAAAAATTGGGCTCTGGTCAATAATCTGGGTCCCAAAAGTTAGGCAACCAAATATACTTACAGGTTAGCGGTAGGTAAGGAAAGTTTTTTAAATAGAAACACACACCAGTAGGGACCCAGATTGTTGACTAGTGCCAAAAATTGTTTTTCATGATAATAAATTAATATACATTTGAGAGTACAACTTCAAATATTTATTTAATGAGTTTGAATTAATCCAGATAAATAATCCTTTTTATCGTATACAAAAAAAAAATAATTAAGTAGCACTTTGATGTCGAGCTTTGATATGAAGTTTCAAGTGATATTTTCTCGATAAAACGGCACCGCAAATCCAACACTGGGTATTACCCATATGAACAGGTAAATGCTGTCTGAGACTAAGAGGATGAGAAAATTTCTTTTCGCAGATTTTACACTGTACTGCTGAATCGGTCGAACTACTTTCGTTAGAGAACCGGAGAGGGGTAGCTATAAAAGTTGTAATTTATAAAGTATAAATACATATTTTTTAATAAAAGCCATATTAATCATTAGTATGTAATTTTAAAAATTACATTTATAACCTTTCTGTTTTGTTTGAATGTTAGAGCAGTTAGTAAAGGTGTAGGGCTGCTAAATGTCATGTTGCAAATTATATTAGTTCTCTCCAAAATTATTTTTGAAATCAAAATTTTTAACTATTATAGGTAAAAACAGTTTTTACACAACAGAAAGTTAATCCAGATAATTTACAATTATTATAATATTGTACTGTAAAAAAATGAACAAGAATAAAATAGTTATGCTAATACTTAACATCCTTGTTGATCACATAAATTTTGTTGGTTCAATGATAATAGGTAAACATAGATTTACAGACTTCAAACAAACTAAATATACATACAATCATGAAATATTACGATCATTTTTTTAAATGCTAATTTTTAAGATATAAGCAATGCTGGAACAACGAATACACAGGCCCCCATACGAAGCAAGCTCTGGGGTCCTTAATTAAAAAAATTGTCAAAACATGTCGGCACTGCACCAGCATACTTTCTACCATTGCGTAATTAAGCATATTCGTCTTTGTGAACCGTACTCAAATGTAATTTAAGATTGTATCTTCTTGCAAGTGTTATATTACAATGAGGACATGTTGTAGATCCTGTATGTGCATGCAAGTGGTGCCTTAAACTAATGGGATGTGTAAATGTTTTCTGACAAATTGGGCATCTGTTCTCTGGATTTAACTTCTGATTTAAGCATGAGCGATGAACTGAAAATTCAGGATTTTTACATATACAACAATTCAATTTTAAAAGAAGCAGAACTTGTATTTTTTAAAGTCACTGCAATATTTTTATTTGAAAACGCTGCATATTCCATAAGGCGTAAAAAGCAATTTGAACATACGAACTAAGTCATGCTGAACTCAAAATTTAAGTTAAAAGTGCATTACTGAAGTAATAATGCATCCTTTAATATCTTAGAAGCACCATTTTTCTAAATCTGGTATTTGCCTTGCTTCTCAAATTATTTCACTAATATCACTTTTCAGCAATGGATAAAAGGTTGGCAAAATATTGAACACCGAAATTCCTCAGAAAATTGTTGAAAATACGACGAAGAATCCCATGAAATTCTATTCTCCGAGAAAATTTCTACGGAATTTCGAGGAATTCAATTCAGTTGTATATCATAATTCTACTGTGATGTACCCCTTGCTTTTTTATTATTCTATCTCTATTTACTCTTTAGTAAATAAAGCACATTGAACATGGTTTTTATTTCGTATAATTTTCCATAGCAACCGTGCGATATGAGTATGAAATCTCAAGGATACATCACACTTTTCTGTGTATCGTGTTATCTTTGAAAGTAACATTTACAGCATTAGCTTTCCTTATAATTTATTTTCAAAAATAAAATTTAAACGTCGTCAAAATCAAAGTCATAGGAAAAATAGAATGTATAATGCAATGAGGATTTCCACTTGTATGAATTGGAGCATTTGCTTTCAACTCATACTGTAAGCTTTCGTACTCATTTCGTGTTTGCTGTATAATATAAGGTCCTTGTACCCTATCAGGCCATGCTAAAGTTTTATATTTTTTTTACTCGAAGACTTTTTGACTAAATGATTTGTAACTTGGTGTGATTTATTACGGGGGATACATTTACGTAAATACAATTTTATTTTTGCTTTAACCCTTTAACGCTATTGTCATACATGTTATAACGAAAAATTGTTTTTAGAGTCACTGTCCTTATTAAGAAAAGTGTGTTCATAATAATGCCAACATGGTAAATGTGAAAAATACGCAGTGAAATTGGCTACGAAACATAAAAAACTTTATTAAAGCATATCTTTTACAAAAAAAGTATAAATTTATTTTACACCCAAAGTGTAACAAAATATAAATTTCATCATAAATTCAGCAACAGCAAGGTTGAGGTGAATCGGGTTGGGCGTTTAGGCTGGAATGCAATCTAGTTGACTTCGGAGATGAACTTTCTCGAAACACTACAACTGGAATATTGTCTCAGTCTAACCAGTCAGTTTCTGATTGATCATTTTCGTTGTTGTTAGGATCTTCATTAT
This sequence comes from Melanotus villosus, assembly GCA_963082815.1. Classification (NCBI taxonomy): domain Eukaryota; kingdom Metazoa; phylum Arthropoda; class Insecta; order Coleoptera; family Elateridae; genus Melanotus; species Melanotus villosus. Next base: position 67,027,264 of record OY720420.1, read on the forward strand.
CACTTCTATCGTCCAGTAGGTGTTGTTCTTACGCAACTGTTTCTCGAAGAGGCCTCTCAGTTAAAGTGCTAGGTGCGAAAGCGGTCTCTGGTATCACATCTGAGTTAAACGGGTATATTCCCGTTGCTCGAAACCCTGACATCAAATTTTCTGGTGACATTGTTTTTGGGCAGACTGCACTAAGAATGATTCTAAATCTTCCTTTTGTAATCTTACGTTCCGTTTGATTACTTCCTCATCCCAGAAATGCTCAAATGATCGAAACACACTCTTATCGAGCGGTTGTAGCTCGTGCGTTATATTTCTGGGAAGACAAAGGAGAGTAACATCGTGCGATTCGGCAGAATCTACAATATTAACATCTAAATGTGAGGCTGCACCATTAAACATTAACAAACAACGACCAGCCACTTTGTACTTGGAAAAATGATCTAACCACTTGACAAAGGTCGCTGCCGTCATGCTTCCTTTCGGAGTCATTTCAATCAACGCTCCTCCATCCATTCCGACTTTTGGCGTTTCCCTTTAAATAGAATCATAGGTGAGATCGCTTGTCCCAAAGCGTTTCCACATGCAACCACAGTGACATTCTCAGCATGTTCTGGTGCGATAAGATGCACTTTTTTATCCTCTTCTAGCAAGGACTTGCTGCTGATGGTGGAGAGTGAGACGGCATCCATTTTCGTTCATCTTATAGATAAATTGTGGCTGGTTTGTTATATTCAAATCTGACAAAATGTGTTTCAATTTTTGAAAATAGTCACTCACTATGATTATATTAAATTTTTGGGCCCTCGCCGGATTCTTCGATTGAGCTTTTTTCTGAGCAACTCCAGGGTGCCTGTTGTAGACCAGACTATTTGCGTCCTGCCAATCTGGTATCCTGAGAAAAAGTATGCTGTAAACCATTTTCTTCGACGAAAGTGAAAACGCTTCTTGGGAGGACATTGCTTGTAAGATGCATTCCAACCTTGGCTAACCAGAAAATTCGTTTCTCGCTATCTAGTTAAGACTCCTACGGTCTAACCGTTTTTCGGTGCTCCCACTCTGAATATAATTTCTTAATGTTCTTCGGGGAATATTATATTGTTTGGATGCAGCATGAACACTCATCCCATCACGAACTGCTCGCATCGCTTGCTGCAGTGCTTCTTGGGTCCACAAGGCTCTCTTTTTAGGCATTTTCAGGCAATCTACTGAAAAAATACAAAGAGATATTGCCAAAGAATTTTGTTCAAAATAAGGCCAGTGCACCAATTAAGGCCACTTACATTTTTGGCGTGCGGCCTTTTTAGGAGCAATATAATTTGGTAGTAAAACAATTGTCACTGAAAATTCCACATGTTTGATCAGTGTTCATTTCCCTTATCGCTTCTTAAACACCTTAAGCACCTTTTATTATCAAAACGAATGGTTGCACTCTTTCCAGACAAACAAAAACACAACAGGTTCTAACCTACAATCTTATAACACACAACCGCCGAAACTGCGAATGGGTGTATCACCCTCTAGTGGTCATCGTAGAAACTGAAAGATATTTCAAAACACGCATTACAGATGTTTTTTCGTGTAAGGTAGTCAAGCACCATGTTTGAAATTTTGCGAAAAAGGGGGTACTGGCCTTATTAGGTACGTGGCCTTATATGGTACAGGGACCTTATTCTTTCTTTTTTTGTAACATATACATACATATAAAGTACAATTTAATTTTAGAAATTACAAAATTTTCATAATTCGTTAAAATTCATTAAATGCAATTAAAGTTCATGAATTGGAGAAAATATGAGGAGCTCGGTGATGCAGTGAATTGGGAGGTCCGATTCATGGGTAGTTCACAAAAGGTTCAAATCACGTTGGTGGCATGAAAACTTTTCAAGAAGCGCTGAGAGATGACTCATGGGAGTTAAGTCTAGGTTAAGCAGGCTATATCAAATAATTAGAAAATTATTTTTGATTGTATTTTACTACTAAAAAACATAAAAAATAGTATTCTGAAAAGAAGCAAGTGATTTTAATTACTCAAAAAAAAATTCTTGCAATTGTACAATAAGGACTAAACTTAAATAATAGTACAGTAGAATCCTGTTTATCCAAGTCAGATTAACTAAGTTCAAGGTTATCGCAAAATTAACATAGATTTCAATGTCACAGATTTTCTCTGGAGAGTAGAGCCTACACTCCATCCAAATATTAAATACATAGCTAAAGCAAGTTCTAATTACTGCACGAGGTTTGTAAGATGTTTGAGAGGACGGTGGTTACAATGAATTTTTTTAGTTTTTCGTTTCTTCAGTATATAACAATTATTGTAAATCTTTTTTTCTTATTACAGTTTCTTAATATATTTAGTAAAAATGTTACAAATTTAACCGTGTCCAGACTTAATTGTCACCCTGTAGTCGAGTTAATGAAGGTTTTTACTTCTAAACCCACTAAAACAGAACCGATTTTGATGATTTTTTTTTTAAATTGTTTGTTATACTAATTATTCAAAATCAGAAACATTTCAGCTGGCGCTATCAAGTATTTATGTTGTTTAAACAATAAAAAAAAAATTATTAAAAAAATTTTTTCTTCGATGGAATTTTAACCAGAAGTGGCTAATTTTGAAAATTTAGTATAATAAATAATTTTTGAATAAAAAATTTCAAAATTTCCATTTAAAAATGATTCAATCAGTCGGATGCAAGAAGATAATATAGGTACAAATATATAGACATATGTATATTTTCAACTGAAAAAATCAATACTTTTATAAGAATATCTAAAGACGCACAAGAAATCGACCTTTTGTATCACAGGTAGAGGAATTCAAAGTCAAACTCCTGATGTTTCACCATGATTTTCGGAGTGAACGCGTGTGTTTTGAGGTTATTAATCAGTTAAAATAAGTTTTGAACACTAAATATTGAAAATATTAGTGAAAATTGTTGAAGAGAACTTAATTATTGATTAAAATTTAGAAAAAAGTGCAAAGAGACAAGTAAAAATACGATGGAAAAAGTAATTATATGTCATTTATTCTTGGTTTGTATTGAAAATAATTGGATTATATTTGCTTTTAAGTTTGTTTATGCATTTTGAAGAATCGAGTTATTATTCTTGTTATTATGTTACATTTATATTACATTATTATAGTTATTATGATACATTTATATGCTGTAAAATCACATTTTTTTATAATTTTGATCATTACAGCAAAATCGCTTGCGTTGCATATAATTTAAAAAATGTTTCCCGTTTAATAAATAATTACTCAATCTTAACTAAATTTTGTTTGCTTATTTGGGACGTATTGATTTAACGATTCTAAAAATTTTAGCCCTTTAAGTGTAATATTTTTAACTCTACAGTACTTTTTTCACTGAATTTTCCGCGCGTCATGCTCGTCGTTAAGATTATTTGCAAAAACAATTTGTGTTAAATTATTCTTTGGATGTAATGAAATCTTTTTAAATTATTAGAAATATATTTCCTGTCTTACAGCTATTTCCCTTTGAATTTGATCCTCATATTTAAAATCATACGTGTTAAAAACATTTTTTTCACTACTAGTATTAGAAGATGTCATTATTGACCTTGTTCTCGAGCCCAGAAGATGATTTTCTCTCCTAGTGGTCAATAATTTTTTATTATTGACTACTGGTTAATAATAGAAACAATTGCTCTGCATTTAGGTGCCTATTTTAAATATGTTTTGCCCAAATGTCAATTGAAATTAACCTCTCCCCTTGTTTTCGAGCAAGGCTATTTGATTTTTGTGGATATTTAGAAATAAATATATGCAACTGTCATTTTATTTTTTATTGATGTAAAAATGATTAATTAAAAGGAATAAAGGTGCTAGTAGTGAAAAAAATAGTATATAAACCACGGTAGAGAAGACTTTTCTCAGCCTCACAACTTATTTCCCTCCATGCTTCGCATGTCGGGAAATAATACTGCTCGGCTGAGAAAAATGTCTTCTCTACCTTGGTCTATAATATACTATTCCAACATTCTTTTATATGTTACAGGAACAGCAACAAGATACTGTAGACTCTACAGACAGTTAATTGCTGTTGCATTTGCAAAGAACAAGAGAGTGCAGACACACAAATTATACAAAGTTTTTTCAAAAATTTCAAATTTGGAATTCAATTCTTGCATCCGAATGATTGAATAATTAACATTTTTCAATGGAAATTTTGAAACTTTTTAATTCAAAAATTATTTTTTAAACTAAATTTTCAAAATTAGTCACTCATACTTTGTTAAAATTTCATCGAAAAAAAAATTATCAATTTTTTTTTTTTAATTATTTAAACAATATAAATAATTGATAGCGCCAGCTGAAATGTTTCTGATTTTGAATAATTTAGTATAACAAACATTTAAAAAAAATGCATCAAAATCGGTTCTGTTTTTGCGGGTTTAGAAGTTTTGACGATTTTTCCGCTTTATTGACTGGACTACCGTAACACTTTTGTTTTTATCACAGTGAATAGAATCAGTAAAATTTATTTCATTGGATCCATATTATTATCATTATCATTAAGTCAACAACTTATAAGAATTATCTATAACAGTGGTTCCCAAACTTTTCTTTGACAAGAATTTGTTGCGACCCCCCCTCCGTCTCTTGCCGTACTCAACTTCATTCATAATAAAACAGTGATTGCACGGCCAAATGCTGTCAAGTGTTTGGTTGCATTTGCAACGTCATATTTATGTGAGTTAAGTTTCTCCCGGTGAGGACAAAGAGGTATTCTACGCTAAACTTGAGAATGAAATTTAAAAATTAGGAAACTACTAAAAAAATCGTCATAGGAGACCTAAATGCGCAAATTGGAAAGACCGACTATTGGGAATCATAGTAGTACAATAAATCAGAATCGAAAATCGAAGTTTACATAATTGAAACCTTACATACATAAGTAATTAACATTTGGTAGATATATAAAATAACAAAGCTTAAAAAAAATTACAAGGCTCTTAAAATATATTAACGCAATATTCTCCTGTGAACAACCCATAAATGTTGTTTAAGATGCTCCCTTCTTGAATAAACGCCCTTGCAAATGTGACATGTAATTCCACCCGTGTGCCTAGGCATGTGCAATTTTAAATTATTAAATGTAGAGAACTGTTTTGAACAAAGATGACACTTAATACTTGGTTTTATTGTCTGAATAAATTTTGATCGATCTGCAACAAGTGGGGAAGTTAATTATTCGCTACTTTTATAAAACGTAATTTTTTTAAACCCAATAATTACGAATTTAAGAAAATTTTATTCCTAATAATCAGTGAAACTAAACAATATAAATCACATATAAATGTGTTTTTCATGATAATAAATTAATATACATTTGAGAGTACAACTTCAAATATTTATTTAATGAGTTTGAATTAATCCAGATAAATAATCCTTTTTATTATATACAAAAAAAAAATAATTAAGTAGCACTTTGATGTCGAGCTTTGATATGAAGTTTCAAGTGATATTTTCTCGATAAAACGGCACCGCAAATCCAACACTGGGTATTACCCATATGAACAGGTAAATGCTGTCTGAGACTAAGAGGATGAGAAAATTTCTTTTCGCAGATTTTACACTGTACTGCTGAATCGGCCGAACTACTTTCGTTAGAGAACCGGAGAGGGGTAGCTATAAAAGTTGTAATTTATAAAGTATAAATACCTACATAATTTTTAATAAAAGCCATATTAAACATTAGTAATTTTAAAAATTACATTTATAACCTTTCTGTTTTGTTTGAATGTTAGAGCAGTTAGTAAAGGTGTAAGGCTGCTAAATGTCATGTTGCAAATTATATTAGTTTTCTCCAAAATTATTTTTGAAATCAAAATTTTTAACTATTATAGGTAAAAACAGTTTTTACACAACAGAAAGTTAATCCAGATAATTTACAATTATTATAATATTGTACTGTAAAAAAAAAAATGAACAAGAATAAAATAGTTATGCTAATACTTAACATCCTTGATCACATAAATTTTGTTGGTTCAATGATAATAGGTAAACACAGATTTACAGACTTCAAACAAACTAAATATACAATCATGAAATATTACGATCATTTTTTTTAATGCTAATTTTTAAGATATAAGCAATGCTGGAACAACGAATACACAGGCCCCATACGAAGCAAGCTCTGGGGTCCTTAATTAAAAAAATTGTCAAAACATGTCGGCACTGCACCAGCATACTTTCTACCATTGCGTAATTAAACATATTCGTCTTTGTGAACCGTACTCAAATGTAATTTAAGATTGTGTCTTCTTGCAAGTGTTATATTACAATGAGGACATGTTGTAGATCCTGTATGTGCATGCAAGTGGTGCCTTAAACTAATGGGATGTGTAAATGTTTTCTGACAAATTGGGCATCTGTTCTCTGGATTTAACTTCTGATTTAAGCGTGAGCGATGAACTGAAATTTCAGAATTTTTACATATACAATTCAATTTTAAAAGAAGCAGAACTTGTATTTTTTAAAGTCACTGCAATATTTTTATTTGGAAACGCTGCATATTCGATAAGGCGTAAAAAGCAATTTGAACATACGAACTGAGTCATGCTGAACTCAAAATTTAAGCTAAAAGTGCATTACTGAAGTAAAAATGCATCCTTTAATATCTTAGAAGCACCATTTTTCTAAATCTGGTATTTGCCTTGCTTCTCAAATTATTTCACTAATATCACTTTTCAGCAATGGATAAAAGGTTGGCAAAATATTGAACACCGAAATTCCTCAGAAAATTGTTGAAAATACGACGAAGAATCCCATGAAATTCTATTCTCCGAGAAAATTTCTACGGAATTTCGAGGAATTCAATTCAGTTGTATATCATAATTCTACTGTGATGTACCCCTTGCTTTTTTATTACTCTATCTCTATTTACTCTTTAGTAAATAAAGCACATTGAACATGGTTTTTATCTTGCGTAACTTTCCATAGTAACCGTGCGATATGAGTATGAAAGCTCAAGGGTACATCACACTTTTCTGTGTATCGTGCTATCTTTGGAAGTAACATTTATAGCATTAGCTTTCCTTATAATTTATTTTCAAAAATAAATTTTAAATGACGTCAAAATCAGAGTAATAGGAAAACTAGAATGTATAACTCACATGCAATGGGGATTTCCACTTGTATGAATTGTAGCATTTGCTTTCAACTACTGTAAGCTTTCCCTGTACCATATAAGGCCATGCTAAAGTTTAATATTTTTTTTACTCGAAGACTCTTTGAGCAAATGATTTGTAACTTGGTGTGATTTATTACGGGGGATATATTTACGTAAATACAATTTTATTTTTGCTTTAACCCTTTAACGCTACTATCATACATGTTATAACGAAAAATTGTTTTTAGAGTCACTGGCCTTATTAGGAAAAGGGTGTTCATAATAATGCCTACATGGTAAATGTGTAAAAACTTTATTAAAGCATATCTTTTACAAAAAAAAGTATAAATTTATTTTACACCCAAAGTGTAACAAAATATAAATTTCATCATAAATTCAGCAACAGCAAGGTTGAGGTGAATCGGGTTGGGCGTTTAGGCTGGAATGCAATCTACCTAACCTCAGAGATAAACTTTCTCGAAACTCTACAAGTGGAACATTGTCTCAGTCTAACCAGTCAGTTTCTGATTGATCATTTTCGTTGTCGTTAGGATCTTCATTATCACTGCTATCGTCCAGTAGGTGTTGTTATTGCGCAACTGTTTCTCGAAGAGGCCTCTCAGTTAAAGTGCTAGGTGCGAAAGCGGTCTCTGGTATCACATCTGAGTTAAACGGGTATACTCCCGTTGCTCGAAATCCTGACATTAAATTTTCTGGTGACATTGTTTTTGGGCAGACTGCACTAAGAATGGGTCTAAATCTTCCTTTTGTAATCTTACGTTCTGTTTGATTACTTCCTCATCCCAGAAATGTTCAAATGATCGAAACACACTCTTATCGAGCGGTTGTAGCTCGTGCGTTGTATTTCTAGGAAGACAAAGGAGAGTAACATCGTGTGATTCGGCAGAATCTACAATATTAACGTCTAAATGTGAGGCTGCACCATTAAACATTAACAAACAACGACCAGCCACTTTGTACTTGGAAAAATGATCTAACCACTTGACAAAGGTCGCTGCCGTCATGCTTCCTTTCGCAGTCATTTCCATCAATGCTCCTACATCCATTCCGGCTTTTGGCGTTTCCCTTTAAATAGAATCATAGGTGAGATCGCTTGTCCCAAAGCGTTTCCACATGCAACCACAGTGACATTCTCAGCATGTTCTGGTGTGATAAGATGCACTTTTTTTATCCTCTTCTAGCAAGGACTTGCTGCTGATGGTGGAGAGTGAGACGGCATCCATTTTCGTTCATGTTATAGATAAATTGTGGCTGGTTTGTTATATTCAAATCTGACAAAATTTGTTTCAATTTTTGAAAATAGTCACTCACCATGATTATATTAACTTTTTGAGCCCTCGCCGGATTCATCGATTGACCTTTTTTCTGAGCAACTTCAGGGTGCCTGTTGTAGACCAGACTATTTGCGTCCTGCCAATCTGGTATCCTGAGAAAAAGTATGCTGTAAACCATTTCTTCGACGAAAGTGAAAACGCCTCTTGGGAGGACTTTGCTTGTACGATGCATTCCAACCTTGGCTAACCGGAAAATTAGTTTCTCGCTATCTAGTTAAGACTCCTACGGCCTAACCGTTTTTCGGTGCTCCCACTCTGAATATGATTTCTTAATGTTCTTCGGGGAATATTATATTGTTTGGATGCAGCATGAACACTCATCCCATCACGAACTGCTCGCATCGCTTGCTGCAGTGCTTCTTGGGTCCACAAGGCTCTCTTTTTAGGCATTTTCAGGGAATCTACTGAAAAAAATACAAAGAGATATTGCCAAAGAATTTTGTTCAAAATAAGGCCAGTGCACCAATTAAGGCCACTTACATTTTTGGCGTGCGGCCTTTTTAGGAGCAATACAATTTGGTAGTAAAACAACTGTCACTGAAAAGTCCACATGTTTGATCAGTGTTCATTTCCCTTATCGCTTCCTAAACACCTTAAGCACCTTTTATTATCAAAACGAATGGTTGCACTCTTTCCAGACAAACAAAAACACAACAGGTTCTAACCTACAATCTTATAACACACAACCGCCGAAACTGCGAATGGGTGTATTACCCTCTAGTGGTCATCGTAGAAACTCCAAGATATTTCAAGACGCGCATTACAGATGTTTTTTCGTGTAACGTAGTCGAGCACCATGTTTGAAATTTTGCGAAAAAGGGGGTACTGGCCTTATTAGATACGTGGCCTTATATGGTACAGGGACCTTATTCGTTCTTTTTTTCTAACATATACATACATATAAAGTACAATTTAATTTTAGAAATTACAAAATTTTCATAGTTCGTTAAAATTCATTAAATGCAATTCAAGTTCATGAATTGGAGAAAATATGAGGAGCTCGGTGATACAGTGAATTGGGAGGTCCGATTTATGGGTAGTTCACAAAAGGTTCAAATCGCATTGGTGGCATGAAAACTTTTCAAGAAGCGCTGAGAGATGACTCATGGGAGTTAAGTCTAGGTTAAGCAGGCTATATCAAATAATTAGAAAATTATTTTTGATTGTATTTTACTACTAAAAAACATAAAAAATAGTATTCTGAAAAGAAGCAAGTGATTTTAATTACTCAAAAAAAAAATTCTTGCAATTGTACAATAAGGACTAAACTTAAATAATAGTACAGTAGAATCCTGTTTATCCAAGTCAGATTAACTAAGTTCAAGGTTATCGCAAAATTAACATAGATTTCAATGTCACAGATTTTCTCTGGAGAGTAGAGCCTACACTCCATCCAAATATTAAATACATAGCTAAAGCAAGTTCTAATTACTGCACGAGGTTTGTAAGATGTTTGAGAGGACGGTGGTTACAATGATTTTTTTTAGTTTTTCGTTTCTTCAGTATATAACAATTATTGTAAATCTTTTTTTCTTATTGCAGTTTCTTAATATATTTAGTAAAAATGTTACAAATTTAACCGTGTCCAGACTTAATTGTCACCCTGTAACACTTTTGTTTTTATCACAGTGAATAGAATCAGTAAAATTTATTTCAGTGGATCTATATTATTATCATTATCATTAAGTCAACAACTTATAAGAATTATCTATAACAGTGGTTCCCAACCTTTTCTTTGACAAGAATTTGTTGCGACCCCCCTTTCGTCTCTTGCCGTACTCAACTTCATTCATAATAAAACAGTGATTGCACGGCCAAATGCTGTCAAGTGTTTGGTTGCATTTGCAACGTCATATTTATGTGAGTTAAGTTTCTCCCGATGAGGACAAAGAGGTATTCTACGCTAAACTTGAAAATGAAATTTAAAAATTAGGAAACTACTAAAAAAATCGTCATAGGAGACCTAAATGCGCAAATTGGAAAGACCGACTATTGGGAATCATAGTTACCATAACATTACAAATGATAATGGTACTCGATTAATTGATTTTGCCACTGGAAAAAATTCCCGCACAAGTCACGTAAAGAGACATGGGTGTTCCCGGCCGAAAAGATAAGAAATTAGGTAGATCACATACTAATAGATGCAAGGTACCAAAGTGGCATTATAGACGTAAGGAGCTACAGAGGCGGACCGGACCATCTTCTAGTAAAGGCTAGAATGCGGCGAAGAATAGCATGTGGAAAAGAAGAGAGGGGAAAATAAGCTTTTTGACACAGATAAACTAATTGAGAATGAAGAGACGAGAGAAATATATAGAAGCAGATTAGAGGAGAGGGTAGAATAAGAGAAGAGTACGGAAAGGCCTATGGGAGACCATACTGAGGAGGTAGAACAAAGCTGGAAGGAGCTAAAAAGATTGATTATGGAATCGGTAGAGGAGGTGGTAGGGAAAAAGAAGTTTAGCAGGAGAAATAAGTGGTTTGGTCAGGAATGTAAAGACGTCCTCAAGGTTCGAAATAAGGCAAGAACGAAAAATACATACCTCCGAAGAGAAGATAGAAATATTCAAAGAAGAAAAAAGCGAACGCTATGAACTTAGGGAAAGGAAGAGAAAACACGAGCAGACAAGACTTCAAGAAATGCCAGAAGCAGGTAACAACAGAAATGTGAACTATTTCTATAAGGAGGTACAAAACCAAAAAAACTAAGGATACTTTTTTGCAGATATGAGCAGGTTAATCGGTGGAAAAAAATTAATAGATGGAAGGATTGAACATTACTGAACCCGAATGATGAACAAACACCGATAGTAGACAGCTGTGGGAAGACCAAGAAAATGAAGATATAGAGGTCCTGCCAACTCATGAGGAGGTAGAGCAAGTAATAAAATCACTGTAAAACGGAAAAGCTCCAGGAGAAGACGTATGACAGAAGAAATGTTGAAATACGGGGGACCCACTATCTTTGACGCATTCCATAAGACGATGATTACAGTCTGGGATACAGAAATCTTACCAAAAGATTGGAATATGGCAATACTGACACCGATTCACAAAAATGGTGAAAACTGTTTGTGCAAATTATAGAGGGATAGCGTTACTCAATTTAGGCTACAAAATATTACATCACTTGTTCATTGATTTGCGCCAAGCCTATGACACATTGTCGAGGGAAGAGCTGTTATGTGGGTTGGAAGAGTTAGGGGTGCCACGGAAACTTATACGCCTAGTTAAAATATGTCTAACGGGGACCAAGGCAAAGGTTAAAATCCAAGATATAATTAGCAACGGGTTGAAACAAGGAGATGCATTGTCAACCACATTATTTAATCTAGCGCTGGAAAGAATTATGAGGGGGTTCAATTTTTAACAGGCAATGCCAAATACTTGCGTACTCTGACGATATAGACGTAATAAGTAGAACAGCCAGAGATTTACAAGAAGTATGCACGTAACTCGAGGAAGCGGCGGCAATCCAAGGTCTTAAAATGAATGTGGCCAAGACAAAGTTTATGGTGTCCGCCAGGAATGTAGGCAATTATGAAGGCATTAAGGAAATTGTAGTGCACCAGCAGGCATACCAAAAAACAAAAAGTTTCAAGTATCTAGGCTCCCTTATTAACGAAACTAATGAAATATGCGAAGATATAAAAGCCAGAATCAATGCGGGTAATAAGTGTCCTACAATCAAAATCACTTTCTAAAAACAATAAAATAAAGATTTACAAAACAATTATAAAGCCAGTAGTGATATATGCTTCGGAGACATGCTGCATGACAAAGCAGAAACAAAAAAGCCTGGACACTTGGGAGAGAAAGTTTCTCAGAAAAATATACGGACCAAAGAACGAAATATTAAATAACCAAGAGCTCTAAACATTGTAGGAGACCCTCGTATTTCGGCAGAAATAAAAGTACGCGGATTATCTGGCTGGGACATATAGAACGCATGCAACCTTCAAGGGGAATCAAGAAGATTCTAGAAAATAAACCAGAAGAGAGTAGAGGTGGAGGTAGACTGGTAGACCAAGACTAATAAGGTGGTTAGATGGTTAGATAATTTGTGACATATAATATGTTAAGTAGTTAAGTCAAGGCATTATTATCTATTATTTGATATATTTTTATTTAGTTGCAAAAACGGAAATAAATGTCTTCATAATGCGTTTTTATTTTATTTTGGAAATTCAGGCGACACTCCCAGAGGGTCGTGACTCGTGACCTACAATTTGGGAACATCTGATCTATATTATCTACTAACATTTTCCCAATGAAACTGATTATTAAATCATGATTGTCTGCAGTAAAATAAAGTCACCTATTTAAAAAGAGTTACTTGCAGCCTGATGAATCGTAGTATTAAGCTACTTGAATAAAATTTACTTTGCAATTGAACTTTCTGATTTCATTTTGCAAGATTTTGGTTTTTTCCTTTACTTCTTCATTGTTGTACTAATCATTAAATTTTTTTTTAAATATTTATTACGGAAACAAAATCAGATCAAATTCGAAACGTTTACGACGAATAACATATATTTGTAAACAAAATTCGAATATATTTTGTTCAGAATAACCAACGTCAGTGAAGCATTAAAGTTTGACATTAAAGTATTCCAATGGACAATTAATATCTGAGTAATAATTTGTACAGTGAGGAAAGTAAAATGATTGTAGCTACCTACTATGTTGCCTCTCATCCTCATGCTATGAAACTTATGATTTAAATTACAATGACTTGAAGATTCGTCAATTACTAGAATGATCCGAGTATCAACTATTCTATTATTACACAATCTGCGCTTAATGGCAATATTATGTACCAACAATAGTATATTTCCTTCAAAGAGAATGGAATTTGATGAAGTCCAATATGATAAAGATATTTTACGTTAGAATCAAGAAGATTCTGGTTTAAATAAACATTTAATTTACGCATTTTTAGTTTCTGAAGAGCTTTCCTTATATAAAAATAATAAAACAGTTGTATGGATTCATAACACTGAAGTTCTAAATTTGTAGGTATAATGCAAACCCTTGTAATGAAAAGTAATATTGCTGACAACAGGCTCTTTAAATCAAGTGCTTTAAAAATTCATTACAATTTTCTAGCTGTTATAACTGCATGCAAATACTATATGTGTATATAACATTTAAATATCGTCAATACATGCAAATTTTTTCGGCCATAGGTACTCTAAAAACTGGCACGTTTTCTAAATAAGTAGTTAACCTAAATGAACTTTGGGTGCTTCCTTTCTATATTACTGCATTCTAATGCATGACTTATATCGTCTTTTCAGACACTAAGGGCCGGTTGCACAAACATGATTTAACAGCTTGGTCAAATTAATCATTCGTTAAAGTGAACAAAATCGAATCAAAATTCGAATGCATATGACAAATAACACATTAGTAAACAAAAAATTATCCTCTTTTGTCAACTTTGATCATTCGTTAATTTAACAAAAGCTTTGTGCAACCGGCCCTGAGTGTAGTCTACTACACAGGGTTTTAAAAAAAAGGGTAGAGAAATTTACGGTTTTATACTACTTACTTAAACAAGCAAAAAACTCTAAATAAATATTCGAAAATTTCCCTTCTGATATATAGGATTACTCTGTTTGTCGAATTTAAAGAATTCAACTGTAACTTTAATAATTGTTAATGCAATGGCAAATTCAGTTTTTTTTCTATCACTATAATAAATGCTCCATGTATAAAGATTTGTCGAATGGAACCAAAATTTGTAGATATTAATTGCCGGTATTTAGGCGTTGGCATATACAGGGTGTGTATAAATTGGCGAACGAACTACACGTGGCGATGTTGCTCGAAAATCTTAATACCAAAATAGTAGTTGCTGCATTTAAGCAACAATCATAGATTAAAGATACCACAAAAATAAACAAAAATGTACGTGAACATAATACAATTAACTGCCACATAGATAAACCACAGTTAGATAATCAAGGATCTACTAAACTGAACTGTATTTGTACCCATTTATTTAATGTAAAGTATGCATTAAGAGGCAAGCATTATCTTTTTCTCTTTTATCTCTATAATCCAAATACACGTTAATTTAAACAGATTTTACATGACATCATGTCCTTATACATATTAAAAATTGGTTGATATAGCATTCATTCCCGAATGAGTGTCAATTTTATTTAACAGTTAAGATATGTAAAGTAAAATAAATCAGAATCGAAATTTACATGATTGAAATCTTACATATAATTAACATTTAGTAGATATATCCAACATTGAATAGATGAAGGTTGAAGAAGAAGATATATACTATAACAAAATAATATAGCTTAAAAAATTACAAAGCTGTTAAAATATATTAACGCAATTTTATCCTGTGAACAGCCCATAAATGAAGTTTAAGGTTCACCCTTCTTGAATAAACGCCATTGCAAATGTGACACGTAGTTCCACCTGTGTGCCTGGGCATGTGCAGTTTTAAATTATTAAATGTAGAGTACTGCTTTGAACAAATATGACACTTAAAACGTGGTTTTACTTTCTGAATAAAATTTGATCGATCTGCAACAAGTGGAGAAGTTAATTACTCGTTACTTTTATAAAACGTAATTTTCTTTAAACCCAATAATTACGAATTTAATAAATAGCTTATTATGCGATGCCATTGAAAATTCTATTCCTAATTAATCAGTAAAACTAAACAATATAGATCACTTAATACCAACTATTGCCAAAACTATCAATTGCGATTGGTAGTACAACCATACTGTTGTCATCTTCCCATCATTATGTTAAAAATTGTTTTGCATGATGATAAATTAATATACATTTGAAAGTACAACTTCAAATATTTATTTAATGAGTTTAAATTAATCCCGGTAAATAATCCTTTTTATTATATACCAAGATAAATAATCCTACTAATTAACTAGCACTTTGATGTCGAGCTTTGATATGAAGTTTCAAGTGATATTTTCTCGATAAAACGGCACCGCAAATGTAACATTGGGTATTACTCATAGATACATATGACAGATAAATGCTATCTGAGACTAAGAGGATGGGGAAATTTCTTTTCCTAGATTTTACACTGTACTGCTGAATCTGCCGAACTATTTTCGTTAGAGGACTGGAGGGGTGGCTATAAAAGTATAAATACGTTTTTAATAAAAGGGATAATAGTTATTAAACATAATTAGTAATTTTTAAAATTACATGTCACATTTATAGCCATTCTGTTTTGCCTGAATATTATAGCAGTTAGTAAAGGTATAAGGCTGCTAGCGTTTTAATGGAATTCGGAATGCTGCAGCAGCTCTGAAAGACAGTTTTGTGTTTGTGTTGCTTGTGTTTGTGTAGAAGTTAATGGAGGAATATTTGAACATATTCTGTAGGTTCTGTTTCTTTTTACTAACAACATTTTTTTTGTAATATCACTTTTTAAACATGCCATTAATTTTATTGTTTACTGCTAGTCTCAAGCCTGAAAAAAATGTGAGAGGGAAAGTGAAACCTGTAAATTGCATAATTGTGTAATATTTCATTTATTTCTATAACAGGCTTTCTAAATGCATATCAGCCAGCGGTTCTCAAAAGTACGTAACAAAATTTAAATTAAACAAAAATCGCGATAGGCGATTTTCTGTAATGTACTTCTATTAAGGTCAGCATATACCCATTTAATTTAATGACAATACTTTTGAATCACTTGCATACACTGACTCTGAGAAAATTTCATTTGAATTTCAGTGAATTCCATTGAGTTGTACACCATAATAACAGCTTGAAGATGTACAATCTTTTTACTATTTAGGTAGCGTAGGAAATAACAAGGCCAATATTGACTGCGAAATACGTAATTGCATCGGCGCTATTTCAAGAGCCTTTTTGGAAGCCAAAAAAACGTGTATTTTTCAAACACAACCTAACGCTCGCTACAAAACTAACCGCCCACAGAGCAGTTATCATACGTACACCGCTGTATGGTAACGAAAGTTGGACTACATTCAACAGACAGATTAAAGCCCTGGAGAGAATTCTACAGAGGCATTTATTAAGACTTCTAATGAAAATAAGATGGTGCCACCACATATCCAATAATAATAAAAATAATAATAATTTTACGGTGATGTACCCCTTGTTTTTTATTACTGTATCTCTATTTCCTCTTATACTTCTAACACTCTTTTTATTTCGCGTAACTTTCCATAGTAACCGTGTGATATGAGTATGAAATCTCTAGGGTAGATCACGCTTTTCAGTGTGTTGTGCTATCTTTGGCAGAAACATTATTAGCATTAGGTTTCCTTACAATTTATTTTATCAAAAATATAATCTAAACGACGTCAAAATCAGTCATAGAAAAACCACCGTGCATAACTCACATGTAATAGCGATTTTTCATATGTATGAATTGTAGAATTTGCTTTCAACTCATACCTCAAGCTTTCATACTCATTTCATGTTCGTTATATAATATATTGTTTCTTTCTTTCTAACATACGAGGGATATTTCATAAATAATGCACAGGTTGGAAACACTGCGGAGCGAATGATGCAATCAGGGTGGAAAGTGACGTTAGTTGTAGTTTAACATTTGAGGGGTGTGGACGTGTTTTCGTTTCTCCCGTAGTGTACGTCATTTTGATTAAACGAGTGTTAGAAATAGTGTCTGCAGACGCCTCGGGTACTCTGACTGTCGAAGATCAAAGATCTTACATAAAGACTGAAACTCTACGTGGCAAAAACCCGACAGAAATTCACCGAGCTTTGCGTGAAGTTTGTGGGGAAGAGAAAATAGACCGTAGTTCAGTTTCCCACTGGGCTTGTCGTTTACGTGAAGGACGTGAAAGCATACGTGATGATACAATGCCAGGAAAGCCAAGAACATCAACTGATGAGCAAAGTGTGAAACTTGTGTCGGGCCTTATTAGGCGACATGTGAGGAAATATCGGCATTTCAACAATATCTGTATTCCGTATTTTAAAGAACGATTTGCAGAAAAGAAAAATTGCGCCCCGATGGGTCCCACACTGACAATTGAACAGGAAAAGAAACGCCTGGACATTACAACTATATTGAAGCAAAGGTTTGTTGTTGAAGGACAAGCATTCCACAACATGGATTACAGACCAGAGTTGAAATCTCAGTTAAACGAAAGGAGCAGTCCATCATCGCCACGACGGGCGCAATCAACGGTCAAGCAATCACCGAGGAATCATCATGACCGACAGAGTTCAAAATGTGGCAGCAGCGTATTATTGTGACTTCAAGCAGAAATTGCGCAGAACGATGCACAAAAGCCGATCTGACTTGCTCATTTTGCACGATAATGCACGCCCGCACTTGGGGAAAGTTGTGACTGATTTGCTGCATCAGTACGAGTGGGAAGTGTTATCTCACCCACCATACAGTTCAGACATGAGTCCACCAGACTTCAACTTGTTTCCGAAGTTAAAGGAGCCCATGCGCGAACAGCGTTTTTCCACCCTAGAAGAGGTTTCTGCAGCGGTTACCAGCGCATCCGAGAGCTGAACAAAAGTGGTGACCTCACTGCAATAGCAAATCTTTCAAGAAGTTGGGAATCGGTCATTGAGCAGCAGGGGGACTATACAGAAGAATTGTAAAAAGATATTGTCTAAAATATAATATACATGTGAGTACACAGATAGTGTGCATTATTTATGAAATACCCCTCGTATATATAATACAATTTACTTTTAGAAATTATAAAATTTTCATAATTAATTAAGATTCATTAAATGCAATTTAAGTTCACAAATTGGAGAAAATGTGAGGAGCTCGGAAATCCAGTGGATTGAGAGGTTTGATTCGTGGGTGACACACAAAAGGCTCAAATCTCATTGGTAGCTTGCAAAATTGTCAAGAACCGCTTATGAGTTACTTTTTATAGTATTTTACCATTAACATTTTAAAGGGAATGTGATTTAAACCTGAAGATATTAAAATATAATTTATTAGTATTTGTGTTTAATCTTTTTTTAATGAAAATTATGGTAATAAAAAGCATACAAAATAGTATTATGGAAAGAAGCAAGTGATTTTAATTACTTTTTAAAAAAATTCAATAGTGCTTGCAATTCTACAATAAGGACTAAGCTTAAATAATAGTACAGTAGAATCCTGTTTATCCAAGTCGGATTAACAAGTTCAACATTATCCCAAAGTTAACAAAAATTTAAATGTCACAGACTTTTCTCTGTAAGTTCTTCAAAATTATTCAAAGCTCTGTTATAAACTGTCAGATTATCTGAGTTATCACCTGCAATTCACCGACTTTTAGACAGCGGCATTAAAGGTTAAATTTTACAAATACTGATGTACAAGTAATCAACAACTGAGTAGGGGTAAACATCAGCCACATAGTTGGAGTTCTATTATGTAATTATAATAATAGAAGATTTAGGCATGTAATAAGATCTTTTTATTAATATAATTTTATTTCTTCCAAAATACACGACATATATTAGTAACATAATTGTAATAAATTAAAACAGCGATTGCATAGTTTCATAATAACGTATATCTCTAACAGTAACACAAAGTTCTTGTTCTTGTAGTTTTATTTTTGCTGCCTTTGCTAATATATTATGTTTTAATTTTGTTATATTTTGTTCTATTCGCCTTACGTTGAATTTCAAATGAGCATCTAATGCAGAAATATTCATGTCTTGCTCTAAAACTTTTAATTTTTTGATTTGTTCTCGATAAAGTTGCTTCAATCTTCTTAAGTAAGTCTTTAATCTACATTGCTTCATTTTCAAATGTGCAATTCTTAAATCAATGGACACACTATCAGCTTCAGTAGCACTTGATAAAAATTTTGTAGCATGATCACCACTGCTGTGTGCCTGGGCTTGTAAATCGGCTGAAAGATTTATTATATATAATTGTAACATACTGTACAATCAGTTATACACGGTGACAATTTTAAAGTTGGCCACTTTTAAAAGGGCACCATTCATTTGTTTTTTATTCTTGTGTCATTTAATTTGTTTTGCCTTATTCAGAATTTTCTGCTCTATAAAATACTTTACTTTGCGTCTGATTAATTTGACAGCTGTATTGGAAAAATGGACAAGATACAACAACGCTTGGAAATTATTAAACTCTATTTGGCAAAAAACAGCAATCGTTTGATTTCAAAGCGTCTCAAAATTCCACACACAACTGTTAATGAAACAATCATTCGCTATAATGAAAGAGGAGACTTTTCTGATCGTAAGCGCATTAGAAAGTCATCCGTTGCTACTTTGAGAGTTCTGGAAATGCTGCGTGAAAGAATAAGGCGAAATCCGAGGCGCTCCTTGAGAAAAGTAGCAAAAGATATTGGTATCAGCAGAGAAACGGTTCGACGAATTGTCAAAAAGAAGCTCAATCTAAAGCCCTACAAGATGCAAGAACGACAGGAGCTGACCGTCAAGAAAAAAGCAGTTCGGCTTGAGCGATGTAAAAAATTATTGAAGTCCCACGCTCTGGAAACTTTGGACAGAATTCTGTTTACGGATGAGAAAATTTTTACGATCGAGCAATCCGTCAACCGCCAAAACGACAGAATATGGGCAGCAAAACCTCCCGGAGAAGATAGAATAATTGGCCGTGTTCAAAAATCTCTCTCGGTCATGGTATGGGCCCGAATCAGTAAAACGGCAAAAACTCCGCTAATTTTCATTCAAGAGGGTGTCAAAATCAATCAAGTTGTTTATAGGCAGCTTCTTGAGGATCAGGTACTTCCATGGGCTCATGCTACATATGACAATCAGAATTGGACGTTCCAACAAGACTCAGCGCCATCACACAGAGCACGAGAAACCATAATGTGGATTTCTGAAAATTTTCCAGCTTTCATTGCTCCGGAAGAATGGCCGCCGTACTCACCGGATCTCAATCCAATGGACTATTCTGTTTGGAGTATCTTGGAGCAAAAAGCCTGCGCTAAAAGCCACAGTACGTTAGATTCTCTGAAACGCGCCCTAAGGAAAGCATGGGACGAAATAGACAATGGAATGCTGCGTGGAATCGTCGATCACTTTCCGAAGCGTCTGAAGGCTTGTGTTCCAGCAAGAGGTGGACACATTGAATGAAATTCAGCCTATCCTGTTAAGAAAACTGTCCTCTTTCAGAATACGTTAGTAATTTGTTGATAGTTTTATGTTTTGAATAAAATATCGTTGTGTTAATATGGCCAACTTTAAATGTGTCACCCTGTACAAATTCATGATATAATTAATATTTTACTATGATTATCAAATTTAGTATACAGGGTGACAACTATGTTTGGACGCAAACTTTTAATTGTCTTATCAACTTTGTTAATCACTATGACTTTCCAATTTACTTACTTTTATGAGACAAACTCAAATATCTTAATCGCAATCTTCGGCATTCCTTAGAGGCATTATCAACGTATGCAACATATTTAGTAAATATCAAAATACGTTAGTTAAAATACTCGTAAAAGTACCCGCATTGGTAGAATTTCAATATCTTTGATAATAACCACAATAAACGGGTAGAGAGAATTCAGATCCCCGATACGTGACGTCACTGATGTCGGCCTCCGGAGGCTACTACACAACGTAACATAACCTAAACACATAAAATTACTTGTATAAACACGGCAACATAACCTAAATTTAGCGTTGTACTTGCGATAATTCTCTATTATACTGCATAACTAAGTTAGCTATGTTAGAGCTCTTACCGGCGACCGACATCACTGACGTTATAACTTAAGCTTTTAGCTCCCATAACACGGTAACGAATTGAAATTCGGGCGTAAAATTTTGCACAGGTGCAATACTGAGTTTACTCAATCAAATTACAAAATAATAAAAAAATCGACTTTTCATAAGTTAACAATGGCTTTAAGGATATTGACGAATAAAATGTAAGTAAACAGGGAAATGTTTGAACATTTTCTATGGGTTTATTGTGTCAAGTTTGACATTTTATAATTTTTAATTGGGGTTTTTGAGGTCCCGAGTTGCGGTAGGTAAGTACCTCAGTCAAGTGCAATCACGAGAGTTAAGCAATTAGATAAGACATAGTAGATGGGCAGATGAAAGGGGATCCGACGCCCAGAAGGACGTAAGGATAAAAGAGAAAGAAAGAAAATATTGGGTTTTTTGCCACCACTAAAATTAATGTACTAATAATGTTAAAAATGCTAAAAATCCTTGTGAATAATATGAAAAGAGTAAGGCATCTTTCCATAAACGGTAATTATCACAAGTTTGTTTTCTCATGAAAGATTATTTAGAATTGAACAATCGTTTAATCTTCATAATGACAGAATATGGACAGAAAGAATTGAGAGAGCAAATTTGGCTGGCTGTAAAATTTTAAGACGACAAAAACCCACGTGCTTTTTGGGGATAAAATCGATCAAGAATGATTTTTTGTTTTTGTTTGTGACAACAGCATTTTGGACAGCAGAATGGGTCTTCTAATAAAATTCGGCTCCTTCTGTGCAATAATGCCTACTTATACGATTGAAGAATGCTTTGCATTTTGAAATTCTAGCAGCCGACAAGTGACAAATCTGAGAAGTCATGACTATACCTATTTTTCTAAATTGTAATTTTTATAACAATTTATTTTAGTTAAAACTAATATTTACAAGTTAATTTTAGCTGTATCTTATGCACACTATTTTTAACTATCCATTGATACTATTGCCATTAATGCCATTGCCATTTTTGTATATTTAAACGGGGAGCAACAGTGTGCACTAACGTAGTTGCGAATGCAATTTTGCTATGTTCTGTTTTGAAACTCCCCACCCGGTATATAACATTTAAATATTGGCCCTCTGGTGGTTTGGTGTGAAAAACACAATATTATGTAATGACATTTACGATATCTTTAAAATATTTAAACATAAAAGTTGCTGAACAATCTTGTATATTTTCTAAGTGAAGGGTTGTTATATGTAGTAGGAACAGTTACATAATAAATTATTATTTTTATATTTAAATTATACAAAAGTATGAAAATTTGAAACTGACGTGAGAGTACTTCTTATTTTTGGAATTTTGGGTGCTTTTCTTTATATGTTACTGCATTCTAAGTAAGGCATTATTTATATCGTCTTTTCAGACACTGAGTCCACTACACATGGTTAAAATAAAATGATCGAGAAATGTTCCTTCAGAGATACAGAATTATTCTGTTAGTTGAATTTAAAGAATTTAATTGTAATTTTTTTCTATCACTACAATAAATGCTCCATGTATATTCTATTGAATAGGACTCTACAATCTAGGTATGTTTTCATGTAAAATCAACATGCAGTAACAGCATTTCTATCGGCATGGCCATACCTGTAATGCATGTCTGCTTTTTCCAGCTTGCATAAATTACAAGTAATTTGCTTAACCCACCAAACATGGTCAACAAATGCAAATTAATTACTGAAACTCCAGAGGTAAAGAATCGTCTATGCCTCAAAAGGCATTAATTTTTGGGCATATCTTTATTAAGAGTTTTTTGTTTGTTTAAAACCCTTGACTGATATGGTCATATTTGTTGGCGTAACTGGTATCGTCGGGTCAATTTAAACCCGTGACTTTTTAAGAAAAATATAAGCACTAATCGCGTGTTTATTTCAACATAGTTTCATTAATCCATTTTTGGCAATACATACAACAGATCCATACAGAAAGAAAAGAGTTTTATTCAAAAAATATTTTATTATACGCCATCTAATAGAAATACAGCTTTTTCGCATTACAAACTCATAACCAAATATTATTCTTGAAATTCAAACTCAAATATAACTGAATTGAAAAACTAACTCGATATTCACTTACAACTAGGAACCGGCTTAATTGAAAAACCAAAAAAATGACAATTTATTAATTCATAAGAAAACGTGCAGTAACGTTTGTCGCACCTCCTGGTTACTCCTGACATTTCGCACATACCAAGGTAGCTGCACTGTGAGTCTTACATACGTGATTATAACATTTATCGCAAATTGTAGAATGTTTATTATCTTTAGTAGATGGACAAATGTAACACCTACGGCGTTTTCCTCGGAGTTCTTTTGATCTACGTTCTGGCTGAGGGACCTCTACCTGTGATGTGGAGGGCTGGCTTAGATTCACTGTGGATTCGTCGCATTTTAGAATTCTTCGCATGATTAAGTGAAGTACTTTAGGAAGACTTGTTTCCAATGATTGTCGTTTTATGTGTTGTTCAATTCAGATAAGCCATCATGAACTGATCTTAAAACTCACGTAACTGGTATGGTCGGGTCCAATTTGACCCACACTTCACAAAACAACGCTAGACGTGCGTGTTAGTACCCAAGCAACATTTCATCGACCTCCGACCAATTTTGTACTAATTACAACGTTGCATTTGGTACAAATTTTAGTCAAATTTTAGCAACTTGAGCCTCTAAGCTTTAACACGGCGTCGTAGCGACGTAGTATGGACTTCGGTAACTTACTGTGTTAGAACGCGTTGCTTACCAACGTCAAGTGGACGTCGGTATGCGACTTAAACATTATTGGTCGATTTTAGTTTACACGGCGACGTTAAACCAACGTTGGTTACTGGCTTTATAGCTGACGTTGTCTTGTAAACTCTCTAACGACGTTGTGTAATCGTTGGCTGATAACGTAATACTGTAACATTTTTTTTGGATTTGATCAAACGTCGGCCAGGCGTTGTATACTAACTAAGTACATTATATCTAGTTGTTTATCCTAATGGCAACGTTGGCCCATCGTTGCATTCTAACTAGGTATACAAAAACAGTTTGAATTCTTGTAGTCTGCAATTGCAAGGTTGTTGACGTAATTGTGTTAGGTTATATTGTAAGAAATAAAGTGCTTTAAAAAGTGTAATTACTTATTGAGTCTTTTATCTGAATCGTGTTTTATATAAACATGAAAAAAAATATGTCAGCTAACGCAGCTTACAAATATACAACTTCGTATTATAGACGAGTAAAATCTTATGTTAGAAGAGCAAATTCAGGAAGTGTATTACAAATGATTGCTGATAATCCTGTGTTACCAGAAGTATCGTTGCCATGTCAAGCGTCATCTTCCACTTCAATGCAAGTTTTAAAGGAACAGGAAGCAATTTCATCATCACAGCAGTCGACAGAACAATTTAGTAATATAGATGACTGTGAAGAAGGTTTTTATGCAACAGTACTAAACGAGTTTGCCGATGATGATAATCAAAATCAGTATAGCGATATTCTTGAAGAAACATCATCAATTATAGATGAATTAAAGGATTGGTCTCTACGAAATCGTATTAGGCACACTGCTATTAACGAATTGCTTAAGATTTTAAATTCATGTGGAATTACAAATTTACCAAAAGACAGCAGAACATTATTACGTACCCCAAAAACAGTTACGATTCAGGAAATGGGTACGGGTCATTTCTGGTATAACGGTATTAAAGATTGTTTACTTAGTATGCTTTCTGATATTAGTAAACCTATCGATATTTCATTAAATTTCAATATGGATGGGTTGCCAACTAGCAATAGCTCAAAACATCAGTTTTGGCCGATCCTTGTGAATATCGCTAATATGTCACATATTTCACCTATGGTAGTGGCTATATTTAATGGGAATAGTAAGCCACCAAATGCAGAACAATTTTTAAGACAATTCGTCAATGAATTAAAAATAGTTGTAGAGAATGGGGTGGTAATAAATGGACATCACATTAATATTGGAATAAACGCATTTATATGTGATACACCAGCTCGATGCTTTATAAAATGTTAGTATAACATCGTATTAGTTGTAATGTGTATCAAATTGTAATTTGTAATCTTATTTTTATAGGTATCATTGGATTTAATGCTTACCATAGCAGTAGCAAATGTATGGTGGTAGGCGAATATCATCATGCCGGAAGACATATGAGCTTCCCTCAAATCGATTCACCACTAAGAACAGATGAGGATTTTAGAAACAAGCGAGATGCTGACCATCACTTACAAAACAACCTTACGGAAGAATTTATAATTTCACCACTAGAAAGTCTGCCCATAGATATTATAAAAGATATTCCCATTGCGGATTCGCTACATTTAATTGATTTAGGAATAATGAAACGTTGCCTTAGTGGATTGACTCGTGGAAGTTATAATTTTAGAACAAAATTTTTTGTGCCACAAGTAAATGAAATTTCTCAATGGCTTATAAAAAGTAATTCTTCAATACCTAGTGAAATTCACCGTGCTGTAAGAGGATTAGATTATCTTTCATTTTGGAAAGCATCTGAGTATCGAACATTTTTGTTATACTTAGGCCCAATAATCCTAAAACACCATTTACCTACTGACATATATGAACATTTTCTCTTACTTTTTTGTGCAATTACCATATGTACTAGTGCACATTATGTAAATATGAATAACCGGTTATCACTTGCCAAAAAATTATTAATTGATTATACAGGATGTTAATACTAAGTCGTTACACCCGAAGATGGCAGTTAGAACTCATTAAAACAAACAACTTTTCTTAGTTCCAATTTTTGATTTGGTGCCCCGGTTCGTAGTTATTGGAGTTCTTTTGTTTTTCGAAAAATCGTCATAACTCCTTTATATTACGGACTATTGAAAAAAATCAAAAATTTTCAAAATTAGCTTTCGACTCTCTAAAACATTTGCATTTACAATTATTTTTTATTTTGTCAAATAACAAAATGGCGATCGAGCAAAAATTTCAAAACAAGATTTTTTGACAACCACCCCATCGATTTTTGAAAGTAAAACATTTATAAAATCCTTAAACTATCTACTACAACATTTGTCCTAAAAAATTTTTTCGATCTATCCAAAAAAAGTCTTTATTCGTTTACTTGAATTACAGATAAGTATTAACAAACTAAAAAAATCATTTAAAACGAAGTAGCTTCCTGCCATTGAACAACGAAACAAAAGAAGATTAGATTTGACAAGTACACTATTTATAATACATTTACAAAATGGCCACCATTCGCAGCAACGCAAGCCCGGCAGCATATTTTAATGTTGGTGGAGACCTTCGCAAGGACTGCCTGCTTCTGTTTTATATCTTCTGCTGCAGCCACTATTCTAGCCACTAGTTCTAACTCTGTGTTCACCGGTGCCTCGTATACAGAGGTCTTCATCTAGTGGAGTTAGGTCGGGCCTCCGGGCTGGCCACGCAATAGGACCTCTCCTCCTAATCCACTTATTTGGGTATTCCCGATTTAGCAATGCGTTGTGTGAGTCGGTGCCCAATCATTCTGAAACTAAAGTCTCCGTCTGATGTTTAATGGCAAGTCCTCAAGAAGCTCCGGTAGCACAGTATCTAAGAAAATAAAATAATTTTCCCCATTCAAGCGGTTTGGGAGAAGGTAAGACCCGATTACGTGCTCCCCTACGATTACCCCTTTCGATTACCCTTGGGTTCGTCGATGGGTCATCTTCAACAATACCAAGTGCAGCCTCTTCAAATCCAGGGGTTTGGCGTAATCTGTTGGCGTTCCCACCAATTGTTGGGTAAAAACAACTAGTCTCTGACAGACGTCTACAATTTCTTTTTTTTATGTGCATTACGCCTTGTCTCCCCAAAAACCAAAAGCATGTCAAGAAGTTCAACGTTTTGATAATAATTCATTTTTACGTACAAATTATGCAAAATACGCCCACAAATGATTAACTTTAAAAAGTATTTAAGTTTACAACATACAAACTAGAAAACACACGTGCATTAAGTTTGAAGTATCTTGTTCGGCTTTGTGCACTTGTCAAATCTAATCTTCTTTTGTTTCATTGTTCAATGGTAGAAAGCTACTTCGTTTTAAATCGTTTTTTTAGTTTGTTAATACTTATCTGTAATTCAAGTAAACGAATAAAGACTTTTTTTGGATAGATCGAAAAAATTTTTTAGGACAAATGTTGTAGTAGATAGTTTAAGGATTTTATAAATGTTTTACTTTCAAAAATCGATGGGGTGGTTGTCAAAAAATCTTGTTTTGAAATTTTTGCTCGATCGCCATTTTGTTATTTGACAAAATAAAAAATAATTGTAAATGCAAATGTTTTAGAGAGTCGAAAGCTAATTTTGAAAATTTTTGCTTTTTTTCAATAGTCCTTTAAATAAGGGAGTTATGACGATTTTTCGAAAAACAAAAGAACTCCAATAACTACGAACCGGGGCACCAAATCAAAAATTGGAACTAAGAAAAGTTGTTTGTTTTAATGAGTTCTAACTGCCATTTTCGGGTGTAACGACTTAGTATTAACACCCTGTATAGAGATATTTATTTCTACATACGGAATCGATTCTGTTAGCAGCAATGTGCATAACTTATGCCATATAACCAGTGATGTTAATCGTTTTGGTCCGTTACCTAATATTTCAGCATATCCTTTTGAAACTACTTTGGGTATAATTAAGAATTTACTTAGAAGTGGAAATCGACCATTGTCGCAAATTGCAAAAAGACTTGCGGAATTCTCGAAAGTGAACAACACATCTACATGTATTACAATTCCAATACTAAAACATGAAGTATTTAACTCGACTGAAAAACCACCACAATGTGCTCAAGCATTTAAAACTCTGCATTTAATGGATAATATAACCTTTGCGGGTAATAAAAAAAATCAGTGGTTTTTAACAAAACAAGATGAAGTAGCCAAGAAGAAAAGTGCTTACTATAATAAAAATTAAATTTTCATTTACGGGTGTAGCATAACAAAGCAATCAATTTTTTTTAATTATCCCTTTCAGTCTAAAAATTTAAATATTTATATGGGTCGCTGTAACTTCAACGAACCCAAATCATTTAAGATATCAGATGTAAAATGTAAAATGGTTAGTTTAGAATATAGGGATAATAATTATGTATTTTTACCATTATTACATACTTTAGATTTATTAAATACATAGTAAGTGTAATAATAATGATACCTATTCAATACCTACATTGTTTTTACCTACACATACATATAAGATAAATAAATAAATATAAATAATAATCATTAAGCAGTAGTTGGGCTCCTTGATATTGACTGGAGTGCAATGGCGATGATGATTTCATCTTAGACTTGTATCATGTTAGCATTAATATATACTTTAGCTTGATCTATAAAGTTACATCAACATTTGAGTATCGTTTGAAAATAAGAATATTAGTCACATTGATAAGATGTTTGCTACTTGAAAGCCAAAGGCACAATGTATCAGTGGCGGCTGCTCCATAGGGGCTCAAGGGCTCGAGCCTCCCAAAACCATTCTTAGGAAAGAATAAAAATAATTTACTTATTTAATAATTATAACATACAATTTATTGTTAATTATTACAAGACAAATTTTGCATATCTATATAAAGCATTACTAATGTATAACACATATTATTATCCGCCTGCGATGCGACGGCTACCTATATTTTAAATCGTTAGGACTCAGCTGGCTCAGCCAGCGTCCGCATAAGAAATATATGAAAGAACTAACCGTGAACAGAAACGTCGGAAATTGCCGATTGCGAATGCTCTAATGCTTTCTTTAGTATTTAGTTACCCGAAGGCTCCCGATTTTGAAGCCAGTATGAGAGCACGCGAGAACGTTGTATTCGTAGCCGGCACGTTCGTAGTTATTCGAACTCTGTTTATTGGGTTCAAATTACGGCGTAGGAGTATTTACTATGACTGCGAATGAACTTCCTGATAAATACTATTTATTTTGATAGCGATTCTTAGAACTTTGTAACAGAAAGATGATTTTGTGCATTTACATGAAATTGTTTGTTTCAATTTGTATATCATTACAATATTCGGTGTTCAACAGTTTAAACGAAAACATAAAATTAGAAAATATAGGTATTTAAAAAAAATAAACAAACATTACTATAATAAAATATTGCTTGAACGAAAACTAAAGATAAATTGGTATTTATTCCCTTAAAATTTATTTACTCTTCAGTAAAATCTACACATTGTTTGAGTTTTGGCTTCGATGACTTCCAATTACCAAAACTATTTATATTTTGTTTACGCAGCAGGTTTAGTGTCCGTTGGAGCGTAGGTATTTGATATGTTTTGACTGAGAATGAATGAATTATAATTATTATTTTGATAACAAAACTCGTGAAACTTTACTGGGATTGCGGTTTACGATTTAGTTGTTTCTCGGCTTTAGACTTGAATTCGAATTCGTGGCCTCTGTTTTATTAGGTGGTACAAAATGACCGAAAATACGGAAAATAAGATAAAGTGTATTCTGAAAGTGAATTTTAAAACTCTTCCATTAGGGGAAAAAGTAAAAATTAAGAAACTCGGGCGACCAATGCCAGAATTGGACCTGCACCAACCAGATCGAGTAGGTACACGCACTTTCACGCGGCATTTTTCAAAAGAAATTTACAAAAAATGTGGATGGATTTCGGGATGTGATGAGGTAAATGCTCTGTTTTGTTTTCCGTGTGTCTTATTTTATTTCGATGGACTGGACAAAACATGGTCGGTAACAGGCTTTAAAGATCTAAAGCATTTAAATCAGAAAATAAAAAAAACATGAAATTAGTGCACATCATATGAAGTGTTGTACGGATTTTGCTATGCTAGGTTCGGTGTAGATTTTGTGTATAAACAGTAATATTTTTAAGGGATTATTGTAGTGTGTGTGCGTGTGTTTTGTTTTACGTCTGTACATAAAACTTTTTTCTATTTGTATGAAATTGCCCAGCCACTGAAGGTGAGTGTTTATTATATATTGTTATTTGTTTACATTCTCTCAGTACTCTGAGCCCCCCAAAATAAATTATCACGAGCCGCCACTGCAATGTATAAACAAATTTGCCTTATATGAATGCGAGCAACTTACCAAAATATATTGATTAATATTCTCACAATAAAAATATTGTTTGACTACTACAATTTTACAATATTAGTGTGAGATTCTTAACGTAATTTGAGATTTAATAAATATGAATGTGCCATAATTTACAAATTGTCTTATGATAAATAAAATACGTTTTATTACCAAACATTTGTAATGTATTCAATATAAAACATATAATGTACAATAAACAAAAGTAATATATAGAATATATAATAGGGAATAATAATACATATATTTATAATGAAATAAATTAATTTGCTTCAGCCTGAACTTCACCATCATGTTCTGCTTCAACTGTAGTTTTTGCTATATTATACCGAAAACAATTTTTAGTATACTATAATAATTTAACAATGTATTAAAAATTTACCTTTTGAAACAGTCTTTTTTGGATGCAGCCTTGACCGACTGTGTTTTAAAATGCAGTCTTTAAAAAAAAATTCCTTATTCATATGGGTGAAAGTATTGTCCGAAAAGAATACTACTTTGTAAAACACATCTGTAAAAAACGATAATATAATGTTAAATGACAAAGTAAAGAAGCTATAAAAAAACTTTCAATTGTTGCATTAATTATTCCACAGACAATACAACAGTAATAACGGGTGTTCAAAATGTCTCGTAATTGAGTCAATCGTAAATTGGAAAATGTTTGATTGTTACTTATAGCAATCGTAACCAAACATCTTTCAGAACTTACAATTCAATTTATTTAACAACTGATGCTGAATCTGTGACATGCATTTTTAAATTCATAGTCGACTTAATTACAAGACTTTGAACGTCCACTAGATAATATTGAGTGATTCAATTTAAGGTTATCCTCAAAGGTTGTGATTAGCTCGACATGACCTTTAATTTTTGCAACCTAGTAAGGAGGACTTTAAATTGGATCACTCGATACAAGATGTACAGAACTTACAGAGCATGTAATGTACAAATGACAACCGATCCATATATAGGTACTTAAATGGGTAGATTTTGGTTTGATATTTGAACAATACAAAATCTTCTAATTGAAATATATGGGTAAGGGCATAATGTACCCTTCATCATTTTACATAAGGCCTCCCTGAGTTCTGCATTACCTGCATAAATAATACAAGAACATGTAAACTTACCTAAAATATTTACTAATTTATTGAACGGATTTTTACCAGTGCCAGTACGGCTCACACCTGTCCACGAATACTTTGTTAAAATATCCCTTTAAAAAATTACAACATTTAGTATAAAATTTGTGGTATGCAGGAAATTTCATATAGGTAGGTATGCTAGGTAAGTACCTACCTATACTTACTTTGTGAATAATATGGCAGAGAGCTTGTAACACACAGATTTCCATTGTTGTCCAGATCCTGCTACCCTCTTCAAATGAGCAATAATTTTAGTATTATTTGCCACATCATTTAAATAATTTTCAAAATTTACGACATCTTCAATTGTACTTAAAGGGAATATGTTTACTTCATCTAACTTGCTGCTCGCTTCACAATGATGGTTTTTGAGCAGCTGTTCTAGCCCATCTTGTTTGGCAGAAATTTCTGCAAGCTGGTGCTGCATACTTGCTTTAACTTAAAAAAAATCATAAATATTACCTATAGGTGCATATTTACATTCTGTAAACATTTTTATCACTTTATTCATTTCACTGTTTGATACAAGTGAGCATATGCTCACATCTTGTACACCTTCACCTTCTGCATGAGTTTCTGGTACCACATAACTCATGCATGCAGCATCTGCAGAAGCTTCCACAGCTGTAACAAGTGGAACGACAGCCTCTTGCTCTGGTGACCCCTGATCAAAATAACTGTCGTAACAGTTATTTTGGTTTACTGAACGTGTGTCTAGCCTTTTTTTACATGAGGTAGAAATCACTTCCTCATCAGTTGTTTCTTGTAAGCAAACAGCATCAGCTTTAGCTGAGGCATGGCTAAAAATAAATATATTGCTTGCCTTTACACTACAAGAATATTTTAACCACGTGTTTTCATCTGGAGCACTTTCCGGATTGCTCTGATTTTTTCTGATTTCTTTTTTGGATGGAGGCCAAAACAATGTGCCATCCTTTTCCCACTGGTGTGGAATAGGTTCCACCTCGTCGGTTTCATTAATAAAAACGACTTTGAAGCTATGTCCCGGTGCCATATTTAAAACAAACACTTAACCTACGAACCACTCACCACTACGTTCAACGTTAAATAAAAGACGAAGTTTTATTCACAATTCACAATATTCAACGACAACTTTAAATTTGACGTTTCATCACGGTATTACTGAGTACGCGTACGCAAGCGCATTAAGCGCAACGTCTTGACCTTCCGAATTTTGCTCTGTTGCCAAAAGATTTTACTAACGCTACTGGCAAAGAAATCACACTAACATAATATGTATGTCATTTCTAAGGTTTTGTTTGTTTGTTTATATGATGGGCGAAACTAGGTTTGCGGGTACCAAGGATTTCTTTCTTCTTTTAATAATAAATAAAAAGAAATAATAATTTTTATCGCCAACCGTCAGTAAAGCCATGCATTACCATAGCGATTTGCGGCAGTAAACAAACACTTTATCTTACTGTACAAATCAAGCATTTTACCTGCCGCTAATGTTAATCAACATAACCATGACTGTATGACATTGAACAAAAATCATTTGTTCCTGTCACAGTTCCAACAGTAATAAAGTTTTGTCGCGAGTTATTTATAGAAAATAATGGAAGTTATTTTTATCAATTATACATTTTTACGGTTGGCGATAAAATTTTGTATGCACCACGTCAGTAAAGTGTCTTTATCGAACTCGCCTGTTACTCGCCTCGCTCGCTCGGCTCATAATCTCAGACTCGTTCGATAAAGAATCACTTTACTGACTTGGTACATAAATAACTATTATTACATTACCGACTGTTGCGAAAGTATTATTTATTAGGTTACTTTTTCAGTGTCCATTTCTTAATAATTATCATTTAATAATTATCTTAGAGAAATATTAACAAGTTTAGATTATTTAAAATATATTTGACCCTTTTAATTATATTATAATGATATTTTGGGATTTCTATAGGTTTTCTTATGAGTCAGCTTGTGACTTTACGGGAGGAGAGCCATCTCATACGAAAAACCTTATAGTGTAAACTACTAATACGAGTTTATGAGTGTCTCTTACGATAAATCATAAGCAAAACCATTATGTATAATGTAAACTAATAGTTTTTAAATTGACACGATCACACGATCTAGTTGTTATGCAGGACGCTTGATTATTATGATTAATATAACCCAACAATTTCAGACCTTGCATGGAATTGAACAGGATTATTTTACGAACACACATTGTAGTAAAAAGAACGAATAGGATCGCCATTTTGTTTAGGTAATAAAAATACTCGAAAAATTATCGAAATAATTCCATGTAGGGTAGGTCACGGGTTAGTCAATCCGGCTTTCTGATTGGTCAATATAATTGTGCCGGGAATAACTAAAAATATAATTACCTCGATCTAGGTTAACCTTAACCATTTATTGCAACACTCGAACTTGCTGTGGTCATTTGTATGCTAACGTCAGCAGATTAACTGTAAATGGCAAGTTCTCGTACAAATGAAATTATTTATAGAAGTAATATTAACGTTCAGAACCAATACAAGATGGTTATTTATTTTGAATACAAGTAGTGAATTATTTCTATTATCGGCAACACTGTTGAGCAGCAGAAAGTCTCTCGCGAAGTTGACGAGTATCGTTGCTGAAATTGTAGGTATAGCAGGTAGCAATAAAAACCGTTAGGTTTCTAAACATTTAACAACCGTATTTGCACCAAATTCCAACTTTAAGTGACTACGCCATATTTTCTGCTTTTATTGGAAAGAATTTACGTAGCCATATTGAACAATTCGTCAGTAAAATATTAAAACGTTAACCAGCTATGATATTTTAGAAAAGATTTGCAAATATTTTATTCTTCTCATATACAGTTTTATCCACATATTTTCTAAAGAATTCTAGGAATTAAAAAAAAAGGGGGGAAAATTATAATACTTTAATAATTTAAATACATGTTATTATTAAGGGGGAAGATGTTTTACGAAATATCTGTTCCAACTTTATCAGTAAAGTGTCATTCGTATTAAATTTAATCATAACCGCATCAAAATATATGTGTGTTTATAATATTGTGCTTAGCTATTCCGTATAGGACATTGGTAGGTACAAGAAATTTGTTCCTTCAGAAACTAAACATTTCTGTAAGTTGAAGATAGTTGATTGACAAGTAGCAGGTAGTAGGATTAAGGAAACTAGAAAATTGAGAGTGGTTCAAGCCTTGTTCAAACACTTACAGCATCGTAAGATGCGCGATTCGGTCTTAGAAGTCGGACGCAAGTAAGCTACCGTCTTCTTACCGACGTCAAAATTAGGTACCGATTAGGTTGGCAAGCGTCACCCCGGTGGTCGCAAGCCGACGTCTACGCAACCCAATTTTTATTCACCAAATTAGTAAAAATACAGGTAGGTACGACGTCGGCTATTCGTCGCATGCCAACGTTTGGTTGTGAATACCAACGTTAACACGACGTCAAAATTGGTCAAAATGCTGCTTGGGTAGGCTTTTACTGTGTGAGAAGTCACGACACCCCAATTAGGAACAAGAAAACAATGCGTAGGGTCCGATTTGACCCGACGATACCAGTTAAGGGTTAAGTTAAATTTTTTTGCCCTTTTTTTAACACCCTGTATTATTAAAACTAATAAAATTTAAATCAATCATATGCCGGTATGTGTAATTGACATAACACATGAAAACGTGGCGCCAAAAAAAATGCCGCCAAAATTTATAGGTATTAAGTAATTGAAGTATTTAATACGCGACAATCATTGGTTAAAAATAGCACAAGAATAAACAAAAGTGTATGTGAGCATAATATAATAAACTGCCACATAGATAAACCAGACTTAGATAATCAAGGATCTACTGAACTGTATTTGTAACCATTTATTTAAGGAAGAATATGTATGTGTATTACATAGGGTTTTAGTCGCACAGTAAATTGAGTCTGCTTAGTGGCCAGCTGACGCAGGTTCAAATCTAAGAAGTTTCTTGGAATTTTTCCACAACCCACCAATATTTTTCCTTACTAACCAGTACTTTAAAATTGAAAAAAAAAAACACACGAAGAGGATGCAAACTCCATAATCCGAATACACGTTAATCGAAACAGATTTTATGAGGTGTTTTTGATCTTTATAATCTGAACAAAATTGTGTTAACTCAAACAACAAGTTTGCTTTGATTGTCATATATTCCCGAACATGACTTATTTGCTTATTATAGAGTCCCCAAAATTATTTACATTTAACGGTGGCCGTAACAAGCTTTTGAGGGGAATCACTGGTACATGCATTATAGATATGATTTTGTAATAAATGCAAAACGAGGTTTGAAGGGTTTTTCAGTTTTGAAATATGTTTGATGTGGTGCAGATGAACAGAATTTCATCAAAAGAAAAAAAAGCAATATTGTTGCACCCAATTCAGAATTTTTCCAAAATAAACTACAACATATTGTAATCAAATACAATCATGGATGCTTTTTAATACTTTATAAAATTTGCCAGTTTTCAAAGAAAATAAAAAATTATACATAGATTTTACTTGATTGTTGTCTCAGTGATCTAAATAGTTTGTTAATCCAATACTACAGGATCACAACTAATTCGGATTATTGGGTTTACACTGTACTAAATACTATATGTACACTAACGCTTAAATACCGGCAATCAATACTTGAAAATTTTTCTTTTTGCGTGGTATGAACACTACACACATCAGGGTTATGATTGGTTTAGATTTTATCAATTTTAAAATTATACGTGTGCCCATTTTAAATTGTGGCGTCTTACTGGCTCTGAATATGCATATGCAGAGCCAGTAAGGGGTCACAATTTAAAATGGGCACACCGTAGTTAACTACACTTCAGTGTCAGAAAAGTACTACTATGTGTTCAAAAAGTAGCTGAATTAGAACAAGCCTTGAAAATCCAAAATTGCATCTTTGATACATAGAAACATACGCTCAAATAATATGTCACTTTAGAAACTGGCAAGATGTGTGAAATAAATCTCGTTGAAGTTATTGAAAATTTAATTAAAATAACAAGGAACAAACACTACAAAAGGTGTTGAAACTGCTGAACGTTATTTTCCAAATAAAGTGTTATCCTTTTTTTCATGTTTTCAAAAACGTTCACTACAGTGACTGGTGAAATTTCTTCGGTTGCTTCTCTAATTGCATTCTGCAGGTCTTCTGGATTATTTAAATGATTTTTGAAAACCGTATTTTTGAGGTGTAGCCACAAGAAATAATCACACGGCGTTAAAACTTCGAGGAGAAACGGAACAATTCTGTTTTAAAAAAAATCACGAATAAAATTTATATTTTCTATGGTTGTGTGGGCTGTTGCGTTGTCCTGCCGAAAGTAACCATTCCTAAACTCATCATCGTGCAGTTCGCTGAAAAAGGATATTCTCCCTGTAGCGTTCAGCATTGTCAGTAAAATAAAAAAAAAATTGGTCCCATCTGCCCTTGGGATATTGCTGCCCACACCCCAATTTTTGGACGATGCAGTTGTGTTTGTCGAAATTGATGTGGATTTTCCGCAGACCATATTCTCATATTCTGAGAATTTACGTACCCAGATAAGTGGAACCAGGCTTCGTCCGAAAAAAGGCTAATTCAAAACATTGTTACTATTCTAATTTTGATTAAACCATTGGCGATAATCCACACGCCTTTGAAAATCTCGAGGTAAAATTTTGTTATACACATGAAATTTGTAAGGAAAGTCCAATATCAACTTTTAAAATTTTCCGACAAGTTCCCACAGATAAATTTGTTTCCTGACAAATCTTCCTTACTGATTTTGATGGAGTTGTGTCTAAAATCTCTCTCACATTATTAATATTTTCAGTGTTCCTTTATTCTTAGGTCTGTCCGATTTTTCGTTCCGAATAGAGCCACCCTCTTTGAAATTTCGAATACAATTCATAAGACAATGTAAACATTTTGTAGGTAAGGTTTGGAATTTGGCCTGGAAATTTTGTAAGAAAGTCATCAAAAACCAATTGCACAAAATACGACCATTGTCCATTATCTTCTTTATGCCCATTCCTAAAATATGCTTCTATACTGATTCGATATATTCTATAATCGACATACCTATTACTATGCACCACCTACTCTAATTCACCTACTTATTGAACACTTGGTACATTGTCATGCCTTGTAATGCAGTAATATAGGAAAAAGAGCACCAAAAACGTATACAGGTTAACTGCTTACTTAGAAAAGGCGTCAGCTTTTTATCAATTTTAAAATTCTAATGAACTAAGACTTTCTGGCAGATCAGCTCAGCTTGAAATTTTCATACTATGCTAAATTAAATAATAATTTCTTATTATTTCCTTTAACTGTACTTATTGAATATAATTACTGCACAATTAACATTTAGTTTAGAAAATATACAACATTCTCAAGGAACATTGACGTCTAAATATTCCAATATCTAAAAATTTGTGCGTAATTGCCAGTATTTTAAGTGTTAGCATAAATATAGCATTTGACTGTACTTAAAAAAATTAATTATTAATAAATACTTTCAAAAATTAAAAGGACTAAAATCTGTTGGTTAAGAGATTAGTTCTTATAATGTCTAAGTATTAAAATAAACATCACAACACTTACCATTCAGTAAATCTTGTACATCTGGAAATTTCTGGGAGGTGACTGAAAGTAAAATTAATATTTTATAAAACAGTTATTAGAAATTAAATTTATATTTTAATAAAAAAAATTATAAGAATGACAAGATTTTATGACATTTATGAACATGAGATTGTATTTTGAAATATTCAATTTAAAAGAAAAATGTAAGTAATAACATATACTAACAACATATTAGCTGCCACAAATTTTTCTGTGTATCAGTAAAGACTAAGATGATACTGTTAAAATCCCAATGTTATTCTCTATTAAAGAGTAACTTAGTGCATATATTACTTATTAATACTTCACATCTACAGTGTTACGTTTAAAATTATCTAATATTATTCATTCTCTTATTTCTTTATATATAAAAATAAAGTTTCTTCGATACTTTTATTATACCTACCTAATACGTTATTTTTCCACAATATTATATACGGCTACAGACTAGTATATTACATATTATATGTTGCAGAGTGAAGACGTGCGCTAAAGTGCTGCCGACAATAAACCATGTAAACATTGTAACAAAATCCCAATAAACGGACTCAACTGTTTAAAATGCCGCAGCTTAAATCACCCCGGATGTGTAAAGTACTTAAAAAACGCAGTATACATAATATTGACCAAAACACGATAAACTGTTGTGAAAGCCCAGTTTTAGACGGCGACGGTAACCCGACACGATCTCAGTAAGTATACACTGTGAACTACATAATATGGAAATATGTTATCTAAAGAAATTTATACGTGAAAAATGTGTAATCATAAACCAGCAACAAGATCTAATACTTTCATTAAAACATCAAATTGAATTACTTCAGATTATAAACTTCCAGAAAAATTCTACTCTAAATGTACCTGCACCACTGGATAAGGAACTTGAACTCAAATTCAAGAATTCCAGCGACTAGCAGTCAAATTTAATAATAAAACGAAGCTTTCTGTATTAAATACGAAGGACTCCCTAAAAACCAACACCTCCCCATCTTCCATAAAGGATAAGCAGCAAAAGGTCTAAGTTTTACAACATGCCCAAATACAAAGGATGTCCGAAGTCCTGAATATAAATAGTGACCTAGCTAATAACCACTTAGATCATAATCTAAAGAATCCCCATGACCAATCAGCTTTTAAATTAGCAGAAAACAGGAAAAGACCGAAGAAAAAACAACGCACGCATCTAGTACCCAAAACTGTGAAATATCTGCGGTAGAAAGCAGAAGGAATATTTTTATCTTACGACTGGAGCCCAGTACAACACCTAAACAACTTGAAAATCACCTAAAAAAAGCAGAACCTCTCATTCCTATCAATTGAGCAACTACAAATTAAATCCAATAGTATAGCAGCATTCAAAATATCTATTTCAATCTCTGGCGAAAAAAATTCTACGATCCAGATATATGGACTAAATACACCATTATCAGACCATATCGACAACTGATAAATTTTCGAGCAGCAGCATTATAACCACCAACAGCGTCTGACCAGCAACGTAAAGAAGACTGTACAGTCAACAAAATATAAAAATACAAAACTTGAAAAACTTTTACACAATTTTTCATATTAATATTCAGTGCCTTAGTAATAAAATACACATATTAGATTTAGTTCTTAGCAATCATAACCCTAACTTTATCTGCCTTAATGAACACTAGGCTTGCAAAGATAAATTAGACTCGCTAGTAATTAATGGTTATA
Organism: Melanotus villosus; assembly: GCA_963082815.1. Classification (NCBI taxonomy): domain Eukaryota; kingdom Metazoa; phylum Arthropoda; class Insecta; order Coleoptera; family Elateridae; genus Melanotus; species Melanotus villosus. Next base: position 67,067,090 of record OY720420.1, read on the forward strand.
AAAAAATAAGCGATTTTTGCCGCCCCACTCACATACACGGTGTAACTGTAATATTTGATAAGATCACTGACGCGCAAAACTGTATAGTGAGCAACTCACTCATTAGCTGCTCAACTGAACTACATTGTGAAAGCTCCTCAATCATTTATAATAAGTGCTTATGTATTATCGGTATCTATAGATCACCTATGGGAGACTTTAAGCTATTTGTAAAACAATTTTCTCAAACTCTATCCAAAGCATTGAATAGGTATAAACATGTACTAGTTTGCGGCGACCTTAACGTTAATGGAATGACAAATTCTTACCAACACAAAATACCGTCAGACCTTCTAGCGTCGTTTAACTTGACGCCTCTCCTATCTGACCCCACCAGAATTGGCAACAACTGTGTATCAATGATTGATTACACTATCACTAATCAACCGGACCTAGCATCTTGTAAAAATTTTGACCCAGGTCTCTCAGATCACTGTGGTCAACTAATTAATTACTACATCAATCCTGATATTAAAGCAACCAAAACCTACACCACCTGCAGAAACGCTAAACGAATTCAAAACACTAGTAAACCAATACTTAATGACTTCCACAAGTAATACTCAACTTGAATTTGGTACTTTCTACAAAAACTTTTTGTGGTGTTTCGATACAGCCTTCAGATTAAATAAGCGACCTAATCCACTTTCCCCCAAAAAACCAAAAAAAGATCGTCTTTTCCACTGCCTTACAGTGTAAACCCCTGGAGCTAGAAAAACTCGTCTAGCTCAAAAAAAATCTTCGAAGCCCAAAACTTAACGAGAAATACAAAACTTTAAAATATCTAATTAACAAGGACATCAAAAAAGAAAAGATGGACTACTATAATTACCTGATTGTTTCATCTAACAATAAACCCAAGACCATCTGGAACCTAGTGAATACTCTAAATGGAAAAACCTTTTACAAAGAGGAAACGATTTCTATTCATTATAACTCTAACCTAATAAGTAGTGTCCGACCGAAGGTCAGTTTGTCAGCCGAAGCCGAAGCCGAAGCCGCTGGTCGGCTATCGCCGTCACCTTCGGCCGAAACCGAAGCCGAAGGTGCAACCATACTTAGAACACTTACTGTAAATTAGTGTGAATAAATTAAGTACTCTAATAACTAGCATAAAAACATTTAATTTTTTCCAATGATAAACTTAATTTGATTTTTCTTTATTTATTGAAATACATAAACATAATAAAATGAATAATATTGTACATTGTACGTAATATGTCGTTCGTTTGCGTGATTTGCTCGGCTGGATGTGACCTTCGGCTTCGGCCAAACCTTCGGCCCTTTTTTCGTCGAAGCCGAATGTGCGGCAGAATGTGCTTTTTCCGGCCGAAGCCGAAGCTTCGGTCGGGCACTACTAATAAGTAATAACCAATCCTAAAGCCGTGGCTGACGCTTTCGCTCATCACTTTCCGACAAAAATAAAAAATCACCTTAATAGTAATCACTTGCCCCGTAGTATTTCAAAAACCAAACAACTTGCTTCCATGTATTTCTACTCAGTCTGCTCGTCTGATATTGAAGCGGTAATAAATGCAATGCCAAACAAAAAATCTACTGGAACCGACGAAATTCCAATGTTCTTGATCAAAACTTGCTGTAGCGACTTATCCCCAATCTTAGCAGAGTTAATTAGCAAGTCTGTTAATAATGGAGTATTCCCGGAATCCCTAAAAACCGCAGCTATTCGCCCGACTCTTAAAAAAGGCGATATCAACGACATAGAAAATTACAGACCTATAGCATTATTAAGCGTCTTCTCTAAAATCATTGAAAAAGTCATATATTTATAACAGAATACTTCTTTTCTTAAATAACCAACATCTTTTGTCAGATTGTCAGCATGATTTTAGGCCAGGCCAGTCAACTGAAACTGCAACCATAGAACTTACACAGCACATCTACAATGCAGTTGATACTGCAGAATGTAGTAGCTTTGTTATTCGACCTTACTAAAACTTTTGGCTCTATTGACAAAACCCTAATGTTGGGCAAACTTTGCAACCTTGGTATCCGTGGTCCAATTAACTCCTGGCTAATCTCTTATCTAAGCAATAGACAACTCAAGGTAAATGTTAAGAACTCTTACTCCAACCGTACCGGTCTAACCCTCGGCACGCCACAGGGAGGTATACTAGGCAGTCGTGCGTTTACGCATAGGGGCACTAGACACGCGCCTAGGGCCCCCCAAAATTATAAAAATATATTATTTCAGCATCTTTTAAAGACGTGAATCTGTTACGAATTTATCAAACCATTCCCATAAGTAACGCATCCGGGGAACGTTCTTTTTTAACACTTAAGAGAATAAACACTTACTTACGGAATTCTGTTGGGCAAGATTTGCAAGTCGGAAATTTAGCTATTCTGGATATAGAATCAGCCGAAACGGAGAAGTGTGATTTTAATGATGTAATAGATACCTACATTCGCAAAAATTAAATTCAGGAAAAAATATTGTAAAATATTAAAAAATTAATTAATAATTATTTGATATATAGTTCTTTATTATTTGTACTTCTCTTTAGGAATATTACTTCATCAATAAATTAAAAATTTTACATAGGTATTTAGTTTTTATACAAAATTGAAATGTGAGATTAGAGCCCCAAAACCAGCCTAGGGGCCTCAAGTGGTATAAACACGCCACTGGTACTAGGGCCTTTACTTTTCTTACTATTTCTGAATGACCTTCCTGACCACATCAGTCACGGTGTTGTTTATTTATACGCGGATGATACCACAATAGTGGTGGCAGATTGTGACCCAATTCGCCTGGAACAAAAAGTCCTTATAATCCTTGAAGAATTTGAAAATTGGTGCTTAACCAATAGGCTTCTCATTAACCACACCAAAACAGCTTGCATCGAATTTAATAGTAGACGCAAACAATCATACAACCTGCATGTACGCTACAAGGCTTTCGATATAAAAAGTACAACCCTAGGCACTCTTTTAGATTCACGCCTTTCCTGGTATAACCAAATCGACTGGTTATGGTCCAGACTTAGTAAAAGCTTCTTTTCTATTTACTCTCTAAAAAACTCTGTTAATAGGAATGTCTTATTATCTGTCTATTACGTCTCGATATATCCAACTATCGCCTACAATATAACCGTATGGGGTTAAGCAACCGATATCAGTAGTTTTTGTGCTGCAAAAGCGAATTATACGACTTATCTTCGACCTTCCTCATAATAGTTCGTGCCGGGAAACTTTCGAGGACAATAAAATACTTACGGTTGCCTCAATCTATTTATTCAAATTAAATTAATACTTTCTATACATTCCCGTATGAAACTGTTTAGCCGACATCTCAACATACACAACCATGATACCAGGAATAAACACCACTTATATTATTTTAAATGTCAGCTTGAATCATCAAAAAAATCTTCTCATTATGTAGGTAGCTCGGGTAGCCGCATATAAAATTTGCTCCCTAACGATATAAAGCAATCGCCAACGCCTCTTATTTTTAAAATCAAACTAAAAAAGTACTACTCAATCAATGCATGTTATTATACAATAGCAGAATTTACTAATGCATTATATGAAAGCTAAAACATCCCAATTTTATATGACTAAACTTTGTTATCTATACCAATCTATTAGAGATGCAAATTCGGTAAACTATTCGGCAGTCGTAACATTTGGCCGTTTTATCGAATATTCGGCAAAACCAAATAATTTCGCTAATTTTTCATTCGTAACCACTAAATAATTTGTACTCCCAATACTTTAATTTTCGAATTTTCAAATTTATAGTTTGTTTGGTCAATTCTCCAATAGTAGCAATACAAAAAATGTGACTTGTGTATTTATCAACTTTGTCACATTACATACATACACTAAACAATAAACATAAAAAAAGATGCATACATTTTTAAAAATTAAAAACTAATTTTTTTCCTTATGCCCTTTTAGAGCATCGGATGGTTTTTTATTACATATTAAACAGCCTACTGTATCTGATTTTTGTTTTTAATTGGCCACTCTCCCAGGTGCCGTGTTAATGGAGCAATCGGGCACCCCTTCCAACACTGACCGGAGACAACGATGCATAACTCTCCTGGTCGTACGGGAATGGTGGTACCTAGGCTATCACAATTTGGAGCCCAAAAACCTAAATATAAATACGATATACAGGGTGTCCACAAACTCCCTTCACAAAAGTAAACTGCAAATTCTAGAGCTCATTTTATGTCGATTTGACGTAGGTAAATCACCTTATCCAAAAATGCTTGCTAAGGGAGCTAGAGCTCTTTGAACATGAAAAGTTCAAATCCATTTTTTTCGAATACGGTGGGTCATAGCGACTTCAGATAAGAGCATCATTTTTTTTATAAAAAATCGAAATTTGTTAAATGTTATGTCAAAATGGCGAAATTTTCAAAAGACAAAAAAGTTATGAATAAAAATGTCCAATACCCCTCCCAAACGAGCCGCTTATGACTAAAATTAAAAAATCGTATTTATGCCATATTCCACGAAATAAATGTACAGAATGTTATCAGTTAAAAGGAAACCGTTTTGAAGATATTTGAATTAAACCGATGTAAGGGCGCCATCTTTAAAGAGCTCTAGCTCCCTTAGCAAGCATTTTTGGAAAAGGTGATTTACGTCAAATCGACATAAAATGAGCTCTAGAAGTTGCAGTTTTCTTTTGTGAAGTGAGTTTGTGGACACCCTGTATATAATTTTTTTAAAGAAATTTGTAGTCTAAAGGCAGAGCGCTTGCCAAAGTGATATGACAACTGATAAGCCATGTAACTCAAAAATGACATTCAGTACTTTAAATCACATGCAGTTAATATTATATTACGTGCCAAGTGCAGAAAAGTGGATTTTTACTAGACTAGTCTAGTTAAATCACTTTTCTGACGCGACGCGTATACTATTTTTTCGCATTTAAGAAAAAAAACAGCTATTTGTCTTACTAGTGAGGAAAGTGTAAGATCGTCTCCCGTAGAGCACGAGCGAGCGTTGCTATGTAGTAAAGTGTTGCTATGTAGTAAAATGCCACTTTAATTTAAATGCATTAATATGGCATATTACTGTATGAAATGCAAAAAAATCATTTTTCTAATCATATTAAAGAATTTGTACATTTCTTATACGTTTTCAGTTGAGAAAGTGGCTCAGTCTTGAACTGTGGAGAAAATTGACCTCTTTCTCCACGGGTTACTGTCCAATGAGACGACGAGAATTTACTTTTCTCCACGGGTAGTATTTATCATTGCTATGACGATTATACGACGGTTCATTGTTTCGTTAAAAATTAATTGACGCTGACATTTGTCAGCGAATCTGTGTTTGTGTTAATTCTTTAATACGAAGCTTGTCCGTAATCTAAGTACCGTTTCGTTCTACTGCCACCGCAGCGCTAGTGCCGCAGTTCCGCGCATGCGCACTCGTCTCTCTGGTTCATTTGTCTTAGTGATGGGCAAAACTGCTATTTTCAAATAGCAATAGCAACCTGTTACTGTTTTAACAAATAGCAGTTTAAAATAGCAGCTAATTAATAGCAACTGTTATTTTGAATCATTCCGTCTTGCTTTGCTTTTGCGAGCACTTTCTCCGCTCAGATCAGACATGCGCCGGACTGCGACTGCGAAGCGAATAGCAGATAGCATAATAGCAGCTGTCAGCTGAAATATTGTGGGTTGGTTTGGTTCGTTGGTTGTTGCTCGGTGCACCGCTGCCTGCTACTTGCTATTTTATTAACTGCTACAAAAAATATTTTGGTCTGTGTGTACCTGTTATTTTTTTTTTCTCAAATAGCAACCTGTTATTGCTATTGTTGTGTAGCAGTTATAAAATAGCAGACTGCTAAATAGCAACCCATCTCTAATTTGTCTTTCCACTGATGCCATTACAGCCGGATTGTGTTGTGTTTACATTTGTTAGTGAGCGTTCAAAATGTTTAAGACAATTTCTGAGCCCGCGGACTGGTGGACGGAATGGTGAGAAAGTGGGTTAGGCGCGGAATTCAAAACAAAAGGCGTGGAATGCTCAGTCAAGGCATTGTGTTGCTTCATGACAACGCACGTCCCCATTCTGCTGGTGTCACTCAAAACCTTATTCAAGCATTCGGTTGGGAGCAGTTCGATCACCCGCCGTACAGCCCCGATCTCGCACCTTCTAACTACCACTTGTTCTTGAAGCGTGATTTTGGAGGAAGGCGCTTTGACAGCGATGACGATGTAAAAAACGGTGTTCAACAGTGGCTGTCTTCACTGGCGGCATCTTTCTATGAAGAGGGCACAGAAAAGTTCGTTCCCCGCTACGACAAATGTCTGAACAATGGTGGCAACTATGTTGAAAAATAGTTTAAGAAATGCTCTTTCATGTAAAAATAAATTTTGTTTTGAAAAAATGTTTTGATGTGTTTTTTTCCAAGACGGTACTTAGTTTACGGACAAGATTCATATGATTAGAAAAAGTATTAGTGTTCAACTCTTGAGAAATGGCCATTTCCATTCGGATGAATTACTCCACTCGCCTTTCGACTCGTGTCGCAATATTTCATCCTCATGGAAATTGCCAACTTTCTCAATCGTTGAACAGTATACTATTAGTGCACACCGAACTTACATGTTACTTTCAGAGAGAGTCATATCTGTGTCAGAAGCAAATTTTGTCATGTCTAAAAAATAGCCCACGCTTCGGTTTTGTCAGGTCACTTTTGTGTTACTTAATTTTACACAACGGTAAAATGAAAGACAATCTCAAATTTAATATTTTATTCGTTTCTTTAATTGAAAAACAACGCTGCTTATATGATTATACTTGTACAAACATACAAACATGATTTAACAGCTTCGTTAAATTAATCATTCGTCAAAGTGAACTAAATCGAATCAGAAACTCATCTGGCAAATAACACATTAAATAAACACAAAATGATGCTTTGACCATTCGTTCATTTAACAAAACCTTTGTGCAATCGGCCCTAAGTATAGCAATAAAAATGAACAAGATAGGACTTTGAAAATAATTAGTAAAGAAATTTCAGAATCAGGTAAGTTTTAAAATATCCGTATATTTTCATTATATTATTCGAGATCACTTAACAAATTATTTCAAAAAATATTTTTTCTACCCCCATGTATGAAGTAGTAGTTTTACATACTGGTCGCAGTACGTGAAGTCTTATTTTTATATCGATGGGTGAAGTGCAATGCATTTCTTATGGAGTTTATTTTACGCATTTCTGCCATAAGAGCCTATACACTTTTCGGCACGGGTAAGCATTTTAATAGATTGCTGTGCTTGTTTTTTGTTTGAACAACGAATTTGTGAAAACTGTCAAGTGAAGTGAACGTTTGCTAATTTAACTCATTTTTTAAGTTTGAGGTCGTAGAAGAAGTATAGTGTGCAACACATACGTGAAGCCATTTTTACACTCGTGTGCTTGCGACACTCGCCTATGACTCGTGTCGTAAACTGCACACTCGTGTAAAAGGGTCAGCTTCATCGACCGCTATGTAAAATGAATCAATTCGCACGGTTTACTATTATTGAAAATAACAAATTTCGCATGGCAACGAAACTGTGATGAAATGACCGTGTGCAAAACTTTGCACACGCTAGACCATACAAATCAGTTGGCAGACGACGTGTTGTAAGAACGTTCCCATAGTTGAAGAAGTTGCGTTGTTCTCATCTTAAGAAATAACAATTCGAGTTACATTCCGGCAATAAACACGTAATTTGGTTCTCTTACACAATTCGTTAACAAAATTCATTATTAACTTTATAAACAACTATTAACTAAAATTTCCCACAATACTTGCACACGTCCGCATCTTACGAATACGTATTAAATTATATTATCAAATAAACGCCTAGCAGCTTTTTTTTTTTAATAAAACTGTTTTATTTAATAGAAGGTGGAATGCAACAGACGTCGAAAGTCGTCATTTGTTAAAAAATAAATAATTAAAACGTAAAAGTGTTCCATTTATTAACTTTTAATAACAATAACGTATGCACTTTTACAGATGTTTATAAATTTATTTTTTTAAAATATAATTAATAGTGAATTGTGAACAGTTGTGTAGGTGTATAGGGGCACTTGGATTTTCGGTTGCGACCTGTTTGTTAATACTATGGATTTCTTGTGGGTCTGGATTTTTAGTTTGTTTTGCTTGAAAACTTTCCCCTGCAGTTTTGACACTGGAACTTAACGATGATGTCGATGCTTCTTCGTCAGATTCTACAATTATGTTAGAAATTTCAATATAATGTTATGGTAGCAGTCTTTTAATTAATCTCTTTTATAACTAAAAAGAAGCTCCATACAATTTTTCAGACTCACTAATTATGATTTTTTAAATTTAGAATTAATAATAAAATTTTGATATCTCAGGGTCGTTGAAGGATTCGATTTTGAATTTTGAAAAATTAAAATAATAATTTCAATCAACTTTTAAAATGCAAGATTTATTACAACAAAAAAAACTTATTTCTAAACTTAAAATTAACACAAATCTAAACTAAAAACACTCACTCACAACAACCATTCTTTTAATTTTGAGAAGTCCCACCAAATACCGTTCCTTGTCGCCCTGTCCAATTTATTATAATTTGTTCCAATTATCCTTTTTAATTATAATTTGATTATCCAATTTCCAATTAAACTTTTATCCAATAATATTCAATTTAATATTTGTAGTTTATTCCAGCTACCAATTACCTATTTTTTATTAATTATTATTCAAGTTTTCTTTTGATATTATTTTATTATAATATGTTTTTAGAGGACAACTCAAAACACGTTTTATGCAGTTTTTAAAACTGTTGTTTTTCGTTCTTCAATTTTTATTTTCTTCCCTAGTTATTCCCCAAAATCTCCCATTCCTTGAATTTGTTTTATAACATTCATTCTTTCACATACATGCATATAAAATATAACTATGACTACTATTTACAATAATTAACACTAAATAACAATAAATAACAATATTTACAACAAATAACAATAAATACTTAAATTAATCTTAACTTATTTACATAATTAATCTTTTAAAACTTGCATCCTAAAAGTATACTCCAAATTTGTATTTTAATTAATAAATATAAATTTTCCAAAAGGTTAATATCACTTCAATAAATATAATAATTAATTGTTCTCCTACTTTCCTGTTTAAAATAGAAACAATGATTGTAATCAAGTGGTCGTCGTAAAAGTATAGTATAAAACATGTGCTGAAAGGATATTTCACACTCGTGAGAGATATACACTTTTCAGCACTAGTTGTACAATATACTATTACCATACCTTAAAATTATACATCTTTTAATTGATAATGTAATTACATGAGGTTATAAAAAGTATTGGTAAAGCGTGTTTCGGAAATTGATGGCCAAATTAGGTCTCCTATTATCTTGCTGTTCTATGTTTATTTTGATAATTTGCTACATATTGCCCCTCGGTAATTTTAAATGTAGATGGATTAGAAAATACACCATCATCTTTACGTATAAAGTTGTATAAAACACAAAGTGCTTTAAGCGTTACTTCTACATTTTTAATTTTGGAAGATATTGGTGTTTTGAAATTAATATTCCAAAGGCGCACTGTACAGATTTTCTTCCTCTTGAAATTCTGTAGTAGTATATTCACTTTTCATTTGTCTATCTATCTATCTTCGTGGATAAGGTGTCCCATAAGGGGAAAAGCCTCGTCTCCCACAAAATAGTAGAAGGTAAAGAATTTGGTTCTATTCCAAACTTTCGCACAGCACCCTACCGTCACTGTTACGTCCATATTCGCCCACGTCTATTCTTAAAAATAACCTGACGTTGTCAGTTGTTGCTAGTGAAATCATTGAAAAAAATTGTAAAATGCAGAACCAGAATGAGACGGAGCTTTGATTCTAATATGTTTCCCATCCACGCTTCCCACACAGTTTGGCAAATTCCAAAGATTATAATAACGATTAGCCACTTCTTCCCATCTCTGGTGAGTTGGTTGTGGTAAAAACTTGGGATGTAGAATGTTCCATATAACCAATGATGCTGCGACTACTACATTTCGAATAGAAGTGTGGCCGTCGAAAAATGGTAAAAGAGGGCTTTAAATACCCCCCCCCCCCCCAGTTGCTAAATATCGGAAAATATTAAACTAATTTAACATGTTCGCTGCCCATGCCAAACAGGCCATCGTTCTCAGGGGAAACGCCAGTTTTCAAGTATATGATATGATTATACTGATGCTCCCAATCGCTTGCAATCAACATTTGCTTTTTGAGACGTACTTTTTTACAATAAAATAACTGACGCTTAGGAGCGTCGGTGGCACTGGACCTCAATGTTTGTTGTCCCAGACCATCGACGCTTATAAACGTGAAAATTTTTCGAAATGAGAATAAATTTATTCACATGTTATTTTCAGAAAAACATAAAATTAACCAATCGGGAATACAACGAATTACAAATCTTAGTATAAAAATATAACACAAATATACAAAACGAAACTTTTTTTGTTATAAAAGAGTAACAGAAATAAAATAGAAAGTGTCAAAATGGAAAACTTAAATATAGTATAACTGCACTATCTTACTGAAGACACTAAAGTCTATTTATGGATAATAATACTGCAACTGAGGCAATAGCCTGGATTACCTGGGCAGGTTTCACATTCATAAATAGTGTCTGTACGTTTTTTCTTCCGTTCCGTGCACGATCTACACCTTTTACTTAGCGAGCGTTTTTTGCCTGGCATAGCCCCCCGTTTTCTTAAAATGTGTGAAGGTCCTGCAGGTTCCGCTGGAATTTGTTCTGGTATAGGGGGCAACGGCCAATCTATAATCAAAGGATGGCATCTTATTTCCCAAGAATTTATTATATAAATGAAACGCATTCATCAACATCATTGCAATTATGTGAAAAAAAGAGTATTTTTTGCCAGCGTATGATTTTTCTTTCAGATAGATAATATGAGAGCCTCTGATCATGATGGTCAATCCGAGATATGTATTTATTATATTCTACTATTGCTAACGGCTTAGAAACTTTCTCCTTTCCTTCATTTTCTGTCTCAACCATTGTATTTTCGTATGCGTTAGAAATGTAGAGTACTTCGCGTTTATCTTTCCATTTTCCTGTCATTATTCCTTGAGCATACCTTGCAACCGTTTCACCTTTTTTCAGTTTAGCAGAACTAACATCTTTTAGTATTTTTCGCCTACCTGAACGCAGTGTGCCAGTACAGTGTGTTTTATTGTCAGACAGTTTTTTCGCCAAATCGAAACTATTATAAAAGTTGTACATATATACATGATGACCAAGATTCCACTTGTCTTCCAGTAAATGCAATACAACTTCTTCTACATGTCCTTTGCCCCCATAGAGTCCAGCATACCAGTGTACACAGCGAGCTTTTGGGCTATGCCTCTAGATTCTAGAAGTAGTCTATTCATATAATTTGATGCCATATTTGTGCCTTTTGTTTTTTATATATTCCGAAATATCAGTCGTCCACGGAAAAGTACCACTGATTCATCTTCACGTCCAGAAGAAAATACTTCGAACATTTGTTGATTAAAGAAGTCTACAATAAGCCCGATTTTGTATAGACGGTCTTCAAGTTTTGGGTGTTTGGTCCGGGGTTTCTAGAAAAGTGCAGTGCACGTAAAATTAGCAAAAATCTGTTTCTACTCATACTAGAAGCAATGCCTTTGTTGTGAAACAAGAGATTCTTCTTCCACTAATCTTGTAACCTAGGCAATCGAGCAACATCCATGTGCAAAATATTCCAAAACATTTCAACAATTCTTCTACTGTTACAGGTTTCCATGTAGAAATTCGAGATTGTTAAGTTGTTTTTTCTGACAGAAATATATTTTCAGCATTTACATTTGTTGTTATACTACTAACTGTAAAAGATCGTCGGTGGATAGCGTACGAAAAAATCCAAGTGGAGTATTCTTAGAAGGTAAAATATTCATAGTGTAATGTTTTTAAGACGTTTATTTAAAACTTCGGTCCGTGGTGTGAATTATTTATTAACAAATTTAAACAACGTAATAATTAACACGAAACAACAACTTAAACACTAAAAACACAACACTAATATTAACCCGTAACACTATCTAATTTATTTATATTCACAAACGCACTTGTATTACACGCGCACTTGTATCACACGCGCACTTGTATCACACGCGCACTTGTATCACACGCGCACTTGATCGCGACTTTGGTAGACTACCTTGCTCCCAATAAAACTCGCCTTTTATATACCAGCTGCGGTGTTCCAGAATCCACCAATTCAGAACATTCGAAGTCTCGAAGCGATGACATAATCGAACAGTCTCGAGACAATGACGCAATCGTCGAACAGTCTGGAAATCTGTCTGCAGATGACGCATACGAACGAAATGATTCAAGCTCCCGCCGACAGCTGACGCGTCTCGTTACAATAGCTTCATTGTCTGTAAACGGAAAATTGTCATGTTGTCTGGATCAAATTTCCAGTGTCTGGGTCTTTTGTTCGGATCTTGTACGTCCGGTACATTGGCATCATCTGATTCCTGATATTCATATTCTTTTTCCTACTCATTATCTCATTATCACTATCCTCTACTATTTGTAACAATTCAGCATCGGTATATTTATGAAAACGGCTATATGTTGGTTTCGAAGGCCCTGCCTCATTATCGTCACTTTGCATAGTCGTAAAAACTTTAAAAAACTGTAAAAATTATTAACCACGTGCACTTTTGGGTTCTAAATACCTTTAGTCGGGTGCCTACATACAGATGTTTACCTAAGTGCGAGGCTAACAAAACTTGCGCGACGAACGATTCAGCAAGTACAGAACTCTTAAAAGCGTCATGGGCACGTGGGCAAGCATGTCTTCATGTCTTGACGCTTATACGAGGTAGAGTCAAAAATAAACCGAACTTTTATGAAGAATCGCATGTACAGAACCATAAGAGATTCCCAACTGTTAACCAGGTCGTCTATCGTTTGCCGGCAGTCTTGTCTGATCTCTTCCCGTACTCGATTGATCATTTGTGCATTTCTCGCTGTAGCAGGTCTGCCTGGGGAGGATTATCATCCGTTGATTCACGTCCTTCTTTGAAGCGCTTGTACCACTGAAAGTCTCAGTAAATGTTTTACCGAGTTTCGTATAAAATTTAATGTTTACACGCTGCTCGCAATGCGTCATTTCCACGATCCGACTGCGCGCACTAACAGTGTTCTATTAAATGTAGCGTTGTTTTTAATTTGTGACAGATAAACGAGATGTCGCTTGCTAGATTTTTCTCGACATGTCTAGCAAACATTGCGTATGCATGCGCAGTTTATAGCTGTCGTTTTTAATACGCAGGCCGCAAAATTCGGTTTATTTTTGACTCTACCTCGTAAAGCATGATGCACAGACCAGCACAGACATGGACACGATCGACAAAATATTATCTGTCGGTATTTGACGTTTAGACTAACTACTGGTGAATTTGTCGGTCCCGTGCGCGCCGTGCTGGTCTGCAAATGCCGTGTATATGTGAAGATTATGGAGAAAGCTTTAGCGTCAAGGGCAGCGAACGTTTTAATTGATTACTAGTTCAAATTTCTTGTCTTCATGGAATACTTCATTTTATATTCTTGGATATAACAGTCAGCTAATTTAAATCAAGTTGAAGGTAACAACATTAGTTTATTTTATATTTTTTTCAGTATCAGATTGTAAAGAAAAATGGAAAAATCTGCGGGCGTGTTATACTAGACACTTAAAATCAAGCAAACTTCCATCTTGCTCCGGTGCCACAGTTAAGAAACCATATTATCTAGCAAAGTAAGAGACTATGATAATTTACGTAATAAATATTTTCTAAAGCATTGTTGTGGCGAGTTTTACATTTTATATTTGAAAAAAATGAAAATATATTAATTAATTAACAATAACATATAACGTTATATGTTATTGTTATTTGTTATTGTTAGTTAATTAATATATTTTCATTTTAACAACTGGTGGGGTAAAACCCAACAACGAAATTAATATAAAATACATAATAAACAAAGAAGACGGAAATCGGATACGACAAGACACGAAACCATAAAGATGCATAAATTGAAACAAAATGACATTGCAAGTAAATACCAAGAACTAATAGAAAAAGATATGGAGGAAGTATTACACCATGCCAAACAATTGAGTTTAGAAGAACTCTGGCTTTCTTTTTAAAACAGCGTGTGGTACATCAAGAGCAAATAAAGAGAAAAATCAGACCACCTGGTTGAACGAAGAAATCAGAGCACAAGTCAAGATTAAAAAGCAGAATTAGAAAGACTATATTAATAATAAAACAACGAAATCATATGGTGTGTACAAAGCACGAAGGAAAAAGGTGAAGGATATGGTGTCAAAGGCTAAACAAGAGTCATGGGAACGGTTTGGGAAGGTTATGGAAGAAAGTAGTACAGAAAACCAAAAGCTATTCTATAAGATACTCATAACCTTAAGGAAAGGGAAGCAGCATAATGTACAGTCCAGTTCAAATTATTAGCCTAGAATTTAATTTTTTGCATTTCTTGTCGGAGTTAAATCGGGTATTTGCCCTTATTTGCAAAATTTAGCTTCGCTATTTCTCTTTTAAGCAATTCCCATACATTTTCAATAGGGCTTCGATCGGACGAGATGCCCGGTCAGTTTAGAACAGATATTTCACTATGTAACAGTAACTTTGTTACTGATTTGGCAGTATGATGAGGAGCACAATCTTACAGAAAAACTATATTCTCATTGTTACCAAAACGTGCCGTGATTTTTTAGTTAAAATGGTGAGGTGGGCTAATAATTTTATCAGGGATTGATAAAAAATAGAGATGACAAAATACTAACGGGAGATCAAGATATAATTAAAAGATGAAAAGAATATTTTCAGGAGTTGTTAATGGATAGTTCCGGGGATATCGAGCAAGTTCCGTACGAATTAGGAGGAAATGACGCAAAGGAAGGAGAAAGGAATGACATAACCCAAGATGAATTAAAAGAAGCATCACAAAAGATCAAGAACGGCAAAACAGCAGGACACAGAAATGGTAAAGAATTTAGGCGCACAAGGTATTAAAGTTCTGTTAGAAATTTATAACAAAGCATGGACACAAGATAAAATCCCACAAGAGTGGGAAATTGGAATTATACTACCACTGTACAAGAAGGGTGACCAAAACGAATGTAGTAACTATAGAGGCATTACCCTATTGAGCGTCATCTGCAAGATTTATGAAAGCATTCGATAGAATTAAAAGGAATAGAGTTTGAAAAAGTCTAACAAGGAGAGGAGTGGATGACCGCTTAATATGGAGAATAAAGAGTTTGTATCAGAACAATCGAAACTACATGAGGACCAGAAATGTGTGCTCAGAAGAGTTCATAACGACAGAAGGACTGGAACAAGGGAGTGTTTTGAGCCCAGCGCTATTTTTCATTGTAATGGACGATGCTATCAAAGACTGTAAACAATACTTAAAGAAACTTACAATAGAATATAAAGACCTGCAAAGAGTAGACATCACAGAATGCGCTTTTACGGATGATTTAATAATTTTTACGAAAACGGAGAAAGAGTTACAAAAAAATCTGGACACTTGGAACGAGAAATTAAAAGACAGACAGATGTATGTAAATACAAGAAAAACCAAAGTTATGCTCATATCAAAGCAATAAGAAGCTATCCTAGGAGGAACGGTAATCGAACAAGTCGAAAAATTCAAGTATCTGGGAGTACCGATAGACAGCCAAGGTAGCCACAAAGGAGAAGTGAGAGAAAGAATAGGAAACGCAGCGAAATTATACCATGCTTTAAGTAACTAATTTACTGGCAAGAAAGGGATATCTAAGAAAAAAAAAGATAACAGTTTTTAAGACTATTTATAGACCAGTGCTTAGCTTCCGATCAGAATCATGGATTCTAATGAAAAATTTGACAAACAAATTTCAGGCCATGGAAATGAAATTCCTAAAGAGGATTAAAGGCGTAACAAGGAGAGATCGCATAAATCAAGTGATAAGAGATGAACTAGAAATAAACTGGTCAGTAAACTGGTTAGAACAACAATTACGGTGGCTAGGGCACTTGATAAACATGACAACATGAGCAACGAAAGACCAACCAAATGAATATGGGAAGCAAGAATCAGACATATTAGATCTAGAGGATGACCAGCAGAAACATGGGACAGTGTAGTGCGTAAAGTGGAAAAGGACAAACGTGGCGAAGTCTTAAACAACTAGCCAAGGACAGGAAAAAGTGACGCGATTTTATGTGCACGTAGTGAATAATAAGATGTGAGCCCTAACACCAATACTGGTAGGCTAGGGTACTGATTATACCATGAGATCGAAAGAAAAATGATTCTGAGCAGGCCTTGACTAGTACAACACGATTGGCTACACTGGTTCTAGAATGCTAGTCAAGGCCTGCTCAGAATCATCTTTTTTTTTTGATCTCATGGTATGTATATCGTCGTTTGGCGGGCAAAACCTTCGATGCGCCAAAAACAAAATTTTCAAGGAAGAGCAAAAAAAGCTTTGTAATGCTCATAACTTTAATGCAATATTATTTTGAAAATTATTTCTAATAATTTTTATACACCATTTAGCACGTAGGAGGTTTTACCAAATACTGCAGAAGGGCCACAATAATCGAAATAGGCAAAACCCCGATTTCAGAACAATATGACACATAGAAGATTTTGCCCGCCAAGCAACGATATATCATCTAGCTCAGGGGTCGCCAAACTTCTTTGACCGTCGACCCCTTCAAGAGTTTCTTGACCTTTTATCGAGCCCCTCTATTTTACTATTGCGTAATTATCATAGGACAAGCAAAAAACACGCTCGTGTTAGTTTTTATTTTATAGTTACTCAGCTCTTCAAACATAGAGAAGTTTAGTCCGTGAATGAATAACGACTGAATTATAATATGTATGTTGATGAATTTTAAAACATTAACGCTCACTTGTATGTCGATGCGCAAAAATGAGACTGAGCTCGAATAAGGGTAAGTATAAGTAAATAAGCAATCGCGCACGTGTTGCAATCTTGCTCCCGCCGCGCTGGCCGGCCGAAATCTATCGACATCCATTTATTGGTAAATACGTCATTTTGGCCTACCTGATTGGCCTCCCTAACTATTTTCATGACCTTGCTCCATCTTACAGGTCCTATTCATGTCACTGTTCCCACGATTCACTCTTAATTGCGTTGTCATTCAATCTAGCTGAATTTCTATCTTTTTAGAACCATTCACAAAATCGCGAAACAAAGTGGCAATACCTCTAGCGTTTCATTTGGATCAATATAAAATTCCCAAATGACCGATGAAGATGAAAACATAGAGTCTCCATTATCGCAAATATCAATACAAGTTGAAGAAAACAGCGAGCATTTAAATATTGCACCATTTCCACCTGAAGTTACTAGTGAGAACAAACAACAAACTTCTGTAGCCACCACTAATCAGGCTTTTGTGGCGCCAAGGCCACAAGCCTCGAAAGTCTCGAAAACTGCAGTATCTATAGAAGAAGTTAACACTTGACTTTTTTAATTCGCAAAAGAATAGATCGCCAGTTCAAAATGAGTTTGCTTCCTGATATAGCAGAAATGAGTGCTGAACAGAAAAGACGATTTAAAATAGCAGTTCTTAATTTTACACAAGAAATTTTGAGTGAAGGGAAGAAAATGTCTTCCATGCCTTCCTCCAGTCATACTAGCTCGTATAGTTCTCGGACTACCCAAAGAACGAATTATACCGATGCTTCACGCAACTGGCTGATAGTCACTTAATGATAAGACCCAAAGAAACTTTCAGTCTATGCAATCATCAACCAGTCGATCGCGAAAAGTTTTCAAATCGATCGCGTAAATAATTAATGCACACTTATGTTACGAAGTGCCTAGAACACGCGGCAACTTTCGACTCAAATATCTCGGCTTAGAGGGACTGCACATAAGAAAACTTATAGCTGTTATCATATGTAGTTATGTAGTAACTATATGTAATTCGTCTGTGCAATTAATCAATATGTATCTACCATTTATAAACTTTGTATTTTTCCCTACCTAGTCGATCGCTTGCCGCCTAATATTTGTACGGTAGATCGCCGATAGTATAAGTCTGAACACTCCTGATCTACAATAAACATGCAAGTACAGTCTCAACAACCCAATATGAACCACAACTGGAATACGTACAATCAATAACTGACAAGTTCTTTCTTATTATAAAAATATATTCTGTATTTGTTTAATAAATATGATTAAATGTGCCGCGAGTGTGATTAGAAGCCTCACTTCAGGACAACCAGCTCTTCTAAAATTAGTATCTTTTCTAAAAGTTTTGGTTTTACCAAAGAAACCAGAATGTTAACTGAATGTTTGCTCATTCTATAAAATAATTGAAACCTTTCAGGATCTTTCGATAATTCCTTAAACACAACATAAGCGCCATGCTCACAGACACTGGCCTACCAATAGGGATGCAACCAATATCATTTTTTACGCTTTGCTTTAATATTTATTAGATTTAACCACATGACAGCCGCATATACATCTTCTTCGTCTGAAGACATGTCTGTTACTAACGCGTTACTTGCTAATCATATCGGTGAGTGCCTTGTTAAAATTATGTTACTCATAAATCTTGTCAGTGTAATATCAGTGTCATATTAGTTTGGTGAGCGCCCTACCTAACACTATACAACAAGCTAAATTTATCTTTCCTCATTTGTGGAATTGTCTCCCATAAATAAGATTTAAAGTTGGGGTTGGATTATTAAGCTAATAATTATCACTGTTAATTAATATTTTTAGGTTATAGTTGTACTTGTGGACCCTGGGACTCACGTTTACCTTTGTATTTGTTTCTTTATATTGGTTATAGTCGTCTTAGGTACACATGTATTTAATAAAGGTTTGGTAAGGCCGAATATTTGGCCAAATACTTGTACTAGCAGTCGAATATTCGTACTCAATTACAGCTAGAAATCAATAGTTGTTTCATCTCTAGTTTCAAGACATACTCACATGCGTAATGTAAAAAAAAAATTCTATAACAACTATACAGTGCGCGTCTAAGTATGGAATATACTAATTAAAACCGAAACAACCCAGTTTTCGAACAAATCCTTGAACACGTCGATTTTATTTTATGAAAATGCGCATTTTTCCATTAAATTCGATCGTCATTTGTTTTCGAGTAATGACGCCAGAGATTTTTTTTTTAATGGGTGCGGTGCGCACGCGCCTTAATTTTTTTCGTGATTTCGATAGATCCTTTAATTAATTCTGAAAACGGTAACATAAAATTTTGACACTTTACGTATAAGAAAATATTGAGCACAAAATAATTGAAATGCGCACAATTAGCCCACAAGTTATCGGCAATGTACAAGAAGAATTTGTAAGACGGCTCGCTTATTGTCAAGAAACCTAAGGATGGCAGTTCCAACACTTAATCTGATGTTTTAATTTGCCTAGAAACGGTTTTTATTTTTGTTTCCTTATTAATAAAATAAGTTTTCTAAATTTCATTTGTCTTTTGTTCGAAAATTTTCTTATGTAGGGTGTCAAAATTTTATGTTGCCGTTTTCAGAATTAAAGGATCTATCGAAATCACGAAAAAAAGTAAAGCGGTGCCATTTAAAAAAAAATTCTCTGGCGTCATTACGCCCAATTAATACACTACCAATAATAGAGAAAATATTAGAAATAGCAGTTTATAAACAATTAAAAGAATATTTTGAAGACAGTAATTTGTTATACGTCCATCAGTCAGGATTTTGATCATAATTTTCATGTAAGACAGCACTACAGTTAACAATGTGCAAATGGAAAAAGTTACTAGATGAGGATAAATATATGGTAGCTGTGTTTATAGATTTAAAGAGAACTTTCGAAACAATTGATAGATCAATACTCGTGAAGAAACTTAAATATTATAACTTATAACATTAAAGGAAATGTATTGAAGTGGTTCGAGGATTACTTACGAAACAGGTTACAAAGAACCAAATATGGCATGTCTTTTTCACCTGAGCAAAGTGTTACACTGGGAGTTCCGCAGGGTAGTGTACTTGGGCCGCTATTATTTCTTATACATATTACATACATATCAATGATTTTTACATGCAAGTGGAATGTAAATTTATAAACTTCTTTGCTAACGATACGTTGCTGGCTGTGAGTGATCATAATCTAGAAAATGCAATACACAAAATAAATACAATTTTACAAAGCGTGAGCGAGTATTTAAAAATTAATAAATTGAAATTAAATTCAGAATGAAATCAAAGCCATCTAAATATAAATTTAGTAGTATTAATTTAGATTTAGTTGATATTATTATTGATGGTACAAAGATTGAAGTAGTTAATGAGATATGATATTTGGGGTTCATTGTAGATAGCAGTCTAACATGTAAAAGCCATTTTAACTAACTATACCGGGTGGTGCATTGCCTCACGCACCATAGGAATTTCAATGGAAAATTTTTAATTTGTAAATATTTGCCTCCCTAATTATTTTAGACCAAAAGTGCAAATATGTTTTTTGTAGAGAAAAAAATGACCCATCAAATGCTGCTATTTTGCAGTTTATCAATTTTTCCGTAACAGAAAAACTGTGGAAATTAATTCTTGCACTTTGATAAAAATCACTGATGCCTTGGAATTACTGCAACAGTCTGGCTTGTCAGTTAGTTACACTTGTTAAAATTGTCACATAATAGTTATTTATGTATCAAGGGCGTAAAGAAGGCGATTTTGGCCTGCGGCATGAATATTATAACCCGAGGCTTTAGCCGAGGGTTATAACACGCCAAATGACATTTTTAAAAATGTCAAATTGACGCATTCACGGCAAGAGTGATTTTATAAAAATTGTATTGTAACTAAGGTATTTTTGTGATATTTCAAATTAATTTGTCGCGAGCGTAAAGTGCATCCGAGGTCTGCAATAATGAACTTTACGGCCTTCTTTGCGGGCGAAAAGTAGTCACTTTACGCCCGGGAATGCAAAAAATAATTTTATTTTCCGTTGAGTTTGTTTTAAAAAGCAATTTCTCTTCCTGTTGAATTTGTTGAATAATGGTTATTTGTTTACCAAGACCAAAAAGTTACATTTTTCGTATTGAAAAATAATTTCAAACTGTCATTATAACAGAGGGGTGGAGCTATGATAGTGTAATAGCTCTATCCCTCTGTTTCAAAAATTTCATGGCATCAGTGATTTTTGTCAAAGTGCACAAATTAATTCCCCACAGTTTTTCTGTTACACGAAACTCAAAAATTGTGTAAAATAGCATCATTGGATGGGGTATTTTTTTCTCTGCAAAAAACTTAATTACACTTTTGGTCTAAAATAATTAGGGAAGCAAATATTTACATATTAAAAAATTACCATTGAAATTCATATGGTGCGTGAGCCAATGCACCACCCGGTATATGTAGGAAAATAAGAATGAATGAAATTTTTCTGCCAACTTATTCCAAATTGTTAATATAAATATAAATCTATGATTTAGCCGACTTTGAACACTGTGGTAGCTTACTGTATTTACTTGGTAACTGCAAAAAGGATGTTAGAAATGTTAAACTGGGTAGGTTGTTTATTATGATTATGAGTATGGTGTTTGTATATAAATTTAAAAGGGTAATCTCCCAACATATTTAAATCAATTTGTTATTCATAATAGGGACGTATATAGCTATGATACAAGAGGGAGAGAGGATTTACATATTATAAGGACAAAATATAAAAGCACCATGAGATCATTATTTTTTTAAGTGTTTCGATGAATTTAAAAAACGATCTACATATGTTAAAGAAGCCAATAATATGCCAATATGCGTATCTTTAAGCTTAAACAGTTGAAGGTATTAGGAGAGGAGTGAATAATTTTGTTTAAATGATATGAATATTATAATTATTACAAGTAGGCTATAACTACAATGTGATTTTTTAAAAACTCAATTGCAGCAGGCCGTATTCTGACTTAATACAGACAGTTCTAAGGTTATTAAGACAGAATTCGGCCTGCTGCAATTGAGTTTTTAAAAAATCACATTGTAGATGTTAACACTTATAAGTATAAGTATATGTAATTTGGGGAAAGAATGAAATTTTGTTTTTTATTTTTTTATTTATGTTACTTCTATAAAATATTAGGATGTATCCTATTTCTGAATATATTTCTTACTTACTAAGTATTACGTTTATATTGTTTATATAACTAACTAAATAATTCAAATGTAACATACATAATATTATATTTCAGGGGCAGTGTGATATACCCTGAAACATGGCGTTACGCACAAAGGGACATTACAATCTGGGCAATAATATCTAGTTTCGCGTCGTATTTTTCTGTTAGACGCTGTGCGAACCCTACTACACATTCCGCATTGCCTGGTAGGATTTTTCTTTTTTTTAGTTGGTGGGATTGTTTCGGAGAAATGTCTTCCTGTGAGTCGCAGTGGTGAAGGAGTTGGACCTGGTCTTTCCCTTCTTGGAGCTGCATCTGCACAGTGATTTTTTTGTATGAGTGCTCTAATCACTTCAGTTCCGTAGTCTAGAGGAGTTTTCGCTCCACCAGATTTTACATAAAGTTGGAAAGAATTCCATAATGCCTCATCAGCAAGATGCAGAAATATTTTCACGTAATACCTTTTTCCGCGTTTTTGTGGTAGGTAAAGGATAGTTAGCTAAATGCTGATCCACCCTATCAACACCGCCCATGGTGTCGTTATAGTCG
This sequence comes from Melanotus villosus, assembly GCA_963082815.1. Taxonomy (NCBI): domain Eukaryota; kingdom Metazoa; phylum Arthropoda; class Insecta; order Coleoptera; family Elateridae; genus Melanotus; species Melanotus villosus. The sequence continues at coordinate 67,089,904 of OY720420.1, forward strand.
ATTATTACCTTCATTTTCAGCCAATCACAACTTAAAATTCTAAAGCAATGAATCAATCAACAAATTATGAAAGCGACAAAGCTTCTCTTCCTGTGAAAAACTTCTCTTCCTCAGGGCCGGCGCTAGGGGCGAGGCGGCGAGACGTCCGCCTAGGGCGGCACTTTGTAAGGGGCGGCACTTTTCACGGCTTTTTTTTGATTGACGGTAAGAGAGAAATTTTTAATTTGTAAATATTTTTTATGTTTATCAATAAATACAAAGTATTACTTGAATTCAAATCCCCATTTTAACAGTCATCTAGTTTAGTTGCTTAATAAGGTATTGAAGATCGCAGCCAGCTAATGAACTCTATACGTAATAGAATTCACTACAGCAAGCAGCCAGCAGCGCCCTATTGCGCGCGCAGCGGTACATGCGCACATGGGTGTAAGTGTAAAGTGTGCTCGTATTGTGTTGTGTATTGTGTAGAGTGTAGAGTTGAACCAAAACATTGTAGTTAGGGCGGTATTTATAGTACAAAGGCATTAGACATTAAATTAATTTCATTTTCATTTTAAAATAAAGTTCATCGTTATGCATACATATGGAGATGATATTGTTTTGATAGAGTTTTGATAAAGTGAGTTGTGGACACCTTTTAAAATTATGGAAAATTAGTTGGATATTTTTTTGGAAAAACGTGAGTTGAGTTTTTTTGAAAAATCTTGAAAATGTATTAAAATACCAAAAGAATATTCTTAAAACAAATTGTAAGCAAATAAAGATTGAAAAGAAGTAATATTATATCAAGATAATTTGGATTTTATAGCTATTAAGACAACAAGTGTTTTATAGAAGGTTTAAAAATCAAGGTCGTAGTTCAAATCCGAGCGAACGAAGTGAGCCGAGGATTTGATAGACCGAGATTTTTAAACTATAAAACACGAGTCATCTTCAAGATTTTTTCTAACACTAATATCAGACATTTTTTTTCACTAATATATTATTAGAAATTTTAATAAATTATTATTTGAGACGCGTCATAATGCACAAAATGCGCAGATTGCTAGGCAACGACGTATTTAAAGGCCTATAAAATACGTTGCTATTGACGACGTATTTTATAAAGAACGCGTATTTAAAGGAAACTAACAAGTGAGCTCTTATGCACCATAGAAACAGTATAAGATATTAGTGTTAGAAAAATTTAATAAAAGTTTATTTGGAATAAAAGTTATTTTTTTGAAGAAGTTTATATAAATTTGGATATTGGACAAGTATAAATAAAGCTAAAAGAAGGAAAGTGTGTTGTTGGTTGGATGATAAGGCAGGTTTTGGTGAAATTGGAGTCAGGGGGGAAGGTGTATTGAAGTTGAAGAGGTTGCTGTAGTGTTTGGGAAAGTGGAAAACCAGACAGGAAGTGTTGTTTTTGTACGTGTTTTTTTAAAAAAAGGTAGTTTATAATTTTTTTAATTATTAGAAATTGTTTATTTAATTATTAGAAATTGTTATTGTTTGTGAAAATTTGCATAATTTTGAAAGGTTTGAAATTCAACTTGGTGAATTTTATTAAATATTGAAATTCATCAAAGCGATCCCTTTTTAACGAACCTGAGTTAAGAGTTTTCTAAAGTTTAATTTCAATTATAAACAAATTTTGAGCTAGTCGGAAAATTTGAAAATTGTATGCGATTTTTTAAAGTTGGAAAAGCATTTCAATGTTTTAAATCCCCCCCCCCCCTTGGGGCGCAATAGAAAAGTTCGCCTCAGGCGGCAAAATAGCTAGCGCCGGCCCTGCAGTCTTCCTGTTTTATCTTGTTCTGAATTACGTAAATCAAGCATACATACTCATAAGGCGACTTGTTTTTTTTTTTATTTATTTAATCAAGCAGTCAGGCGACGCTATTTTCATATTTATTTTTATTTTTCTACCTTTTTCAGGTAATAAACTATCCAAATATAACCCTATCTTTTATTTTTCTCAGGTAAATTTTGAATTTTCAACCACAACCTTGATTTCCTTATAGCAATTTGACTCAACAAAATGTCAACAGACAAAACGTCGTCAAATTTCTAGGCAATCAAGATTTTGTTAAAATTCAAAATCCACCGATAAAAATTCAAGGTCTTGTTATATTACTCCCGATAATTGCACTCGGCTTCTTCTTTGTTGTTTCTACCCCTAGACGATGTCTTTTTTGAGGGACTGTAAGGGTGCGCAAGTTCGGAAAAACTATTTTTCCGTTAATAAAGACAAACAGACTAATTGCTATATATACTTTTTTACTTTAAGCTACCATATGTTCAACCACTTGTAATATTTTAGGATAAGAATTATGTAGATTAGTATATGATCCGTAAAACGAAATGTTTCGTTATGTGTATTTCTATTCCAGATGTTTATACATATTTTCAGATTATTTATTGGAAGGGTGGGTGTCCAGCGTGTCTATGGTCTTAGGACGACGGGATATTAAAAGTAGACCGATATCATATTTCCTTGTAATGCCGTCGCGGTACGGCTTACCGAAATATTAAAAAATCATAATAATTAAAATTCTCACGGGTACAGATGTAGGATCTGTTAAGGGTTCTTATAAATCCCGTCCAACCAATCAAACTTAAAACTGTAGTGGGGAAGTTGATTTGATTTGACAAAAGGAACCCCTGCTATTTGTGGGTTGTCCAAAATTATTGTATAAATACAATTGACCACTAGAGCAAGGGGATTCCTTTCATTGTACGAGAGCTACTCGGAGATCTAACAAATCTTACTAGGCTCCTGCAAAACTCCTTAACTCTTTTAATTGTATGAGAGCTACTCTGAGATCCAACAAATCTTACTAGGTTCCTGCAAAAACTCCTTAACTCTTTTAATCGTACGAGAGTGTCCTATTAGGTTCCTACATCCTTTGTTATATCGTTCTTTTCAGGAGATTCGCCGTCAAAACACACCAACTCAGTTACGGACCCCCGTCTTTCTACTACCAGTTGTTAAGATTCGCTTATCATGAATATCATTGTCTGTGTGAATAAAGCTTAAAGTTGTACTTTGAACTGTGACTTTTCTTTCCTACCCTTTATCAAAGACTGGGCTACACATAAACAACAAAAGTAAACGAGGGTCCAAAGCTTCTGGTTTTCCAGAGTTAAAGAAAATATTGAACTTTCAACACCCGCATCGTTACAGGACCTCCACCATGGATACATCATGTACGGTAGATAAAACTGAAACGTCCTTTTTATCCTTCCATTTTAAGGCAAGGACTTTTCCTCTCTGATATGCTACTATTTCGCAAGTCTTAAGTTTGAGAGTTTTAATTCCAGGAGGCATATCTTTTCCATTTAACCGGACAGATCCATATGTGTCAGTTCTTTTTTGAATGAGAAGATCCGTGAGTTTAGGAGATGTATAAAAATTGTCAGTTGTCAAGCAATTTCCCTTGTCTAAGAGTGGATCCATTAGAGTCATTACTACTTGGGCTGACATAGGTAGACTGTTGTGTTCTTCATTTAATTTTGTGCCTTTGCCAGTGTAAATTAGGCAAGAATATTATATATCCCCTTTTTGATTCGCAAAGCATATACGTTTTGATTCCAAAACGTGCTCTTTTCAATGGAATATATTGTATCCAACCTTATCGTCCTTTATATAGTGAAAGGCTTTCATCAATGGTGATGCCTCGTTCTGGTGTATACAGATTTTGAAATTTATTATTTAAGTTTTTGAAAATCAGCCAACTTTTTATTTAGTTTGGGATTTTCATGGGTTTCAGCTTTATATGTTTCATTATCACTAAAGTGTAAGTATTGCTTCAATTTTGCAAACCGTTTATAGCTCATAAATTTTCTCATCAGGGTCTCATCAGTAGACCAATAAAGTTCTTGATCAGGTTTCGACACAATGCTTTGTAACATTATTACTGCTATGAAGAGCCTTATTTCCTTTGGAGAAGTGTTGCGCCAATATTTTTTGCTTATACCCTTTGCTGTTTATACACTGACTGGCATATCTACTAGTTACTCTGACTATCTCTTCGTCAAAGAATAATTCAAAATATTTTTTTTATATTTTCGTCCGTGTCCCAATCTATGGTGAACTTCAATCCAGAAATCAGTAAATGGAAATCTCGGGGGTGCACGAGGAATATTGTTAGGAATTTTAGAATTTATTCCATACCACTTTCTTGCTGCTGCAATGTCGAAATCTTCACCATTGTTACTGCCTTCATCACTACTTATTTTAGTCTGACGTACCACTTTCTGAAAATTCTAAATTAAGTTCAGCACTTTCTACTTCAAACTCACTGTCAGAACCGTCAGATAAGTCCATTTCTCCGATTACAAAGCACACACAACAAACGTAACAAACGTCGCATCCAAAGCAACTTGATACAAATAATAAGTCACTTCACATACCTATCACTAAAACATCCAGCACATGGCGGAATTTAGTGAAACAGGTTTAATCTACTTTTGCACAAGAATATCTGTTGAAACATATATGAATAAGAAACTTTCACATTTGACGAGTTAACTCGGGACCTCCCGATCGAATTTGACAAACGAATATACTCGGGGAAGCGGTTAAGATATGCCCTACAGTAATTTGTAACTCTTTTAGTTTTAATTTTAGTCAGTTAATTCCCTCCCATTCTCTCACTTATGGTCAAACAGTACCGACATCATCTTATTTTTCTAAATGATGCATCCTTCCTCTTAGTTTGTACCAATTTATGTTTCTGTATATAACATAGTCACCTACAGTTTAACCTTCCGTGACTGGTGGTTCTTTTCTAAGCATCGACAGTAGCGGCGGATTGTGAGTCCGCATAGATTTTTTACCCATGAAAAGGGAGATATACAATATAAATACATATATGTGTATATAATATGTGTCCCTTTTTTGTATAAAAAGACATTTTAAGACATTATCTATTTATTATTGAATAGAAAGAACAAGACAAGAGAAATATTCTGTACATGATAACATAACTAGACAATTAAAAAGAAATATTATCAGAATAACATTTTGCACATACACAAGTTACATGTTCAAGGCACATGAATTTGGCACATTTTTTACATGAGAACCGTGTTGCTCGATTTTTTTTTCGGTCACAATAACTGCAACGACCTCGAGTATTCCCAGGATTGGGGGCAGGGGCAATGCTAACATCAGCTGCTGTAGTCGTTCTTGATCTTTTTCGTAATATGCCATCTAATAGAATAATTAGTTAACAAAAAAAATCAGAATAATATTTCTTACCTTTATGAAATACGAAGAAAAAACACCGAAAAAGTATCTACAGAATAACTACTACATATGTAATTTTAATGGCGGCGGACTCTCGCTCCGCAATCAGCAACCAAAAACAAACAACTGCACTTGTGTAGATCATACGATGCACGGAGGACAACCGCAGCATGCCCGAGGAATACCGAACGCGGCGGGTTCGTGGGGTGCGGAACATCGAAATAAATCGGGATAACATTTGGTTGCGGAGTGTAAGTCTGCGCACCAGTCACGGAAGGTTAAACATATCGCTTGCCGAGGTTTTTCAAAATGATTTCAATTTTAAATATGTTATTAACATTTATGTATATATTTCTTTGTTTTGTTCAACCAATTTATCAGGAAATTGAAATATTAAACTAGCTACATGCAGCAGGTAATATGCTATTATAATTTACGTAAAACTATCAATAACTTACCAGGTTGTATTACTTCCTTAATTTCTGCAGACTCATTATGTTGATCTAATTCTAATGGATCTTTGATTTGTATATGTTCTTCTAAATGTAAAACATCTAACTCTTCCTGCTTAATTTCTATATCTGGATTTAATTCGTTTTCTTTTTTCTTTTTTTGCGATGTGCCTTCTTCAGGGCTGGTTTCGGTAGTTCTTTTTTTAGATACTGCCATCTCTTTGGGTTTCTCGATACTAACTTTTTTTGTAACAGGTATTAAACTAGTTTGTTCAGAAGGTTGTTCTGTAAGTGCCGCTTGTGAGCTTTCAGGTGCTTCTTCTTCTTCTTCTTTTTCATTTTTGTCATATTTATTTTCATCATCTGTTAAGCCACTAACTTGTAATAACTCTGCTGTTTTAAGAAACGAATCGAAATTTTCTGTCGCAACACTAACTTCACCGTTGTACATAAACTTTAAAATATCCATTAAGTTTTGAAATTTTACATCTTTTAATATAACAATTGGATGTTGGCATGGGTTTTCTCGAAATAAATCATGAAAATAAGCACTACATGCTGATAACAACATTTTATGTGCACTGATTTTTTTGCCTTCACAACTTAAAGTAACATCAACAAATTCATTTCCCGCTAGCAGTGTATCGAATGCTTTCCTTATGTGGTTTGTATGATTGCTCCAATTTAGAGCGTACTGATCATTTGTACTCATTTTTATTCAAATTTATTTTTACCTGTTTTCTTTAGGACGATGAACTTAACTTTTAGGTTATGTTACATAAACGCTTACTTCTTGTTGTTGCATCTAACAAACCGTTAACGGCTACTTACCAGTTAGAAGTTAGAACGCGTGTATTCTACGTCGATTGACTAGAATGTTAAGGTTAAATATAATTACCTAAGCAGTTAAATTAAGTTGTTTTTTTAACTTTAAAAGAACTGCAATTTATTAGTATTTATAAATCTTAAATATATAATATATGGTCTTATAATTTTAAATTAATATTTAAGTTTTTTGTTATAAAAAAATCCTTTGCATTATTTAATGCAACATTATTAATTTTATTTATTTCTTTCTTTCTTTACCTTTTACCCTCAGTTACCTTTACAGTGTCGAGGTATTAATTTTATTTATGTTCTATAAATTGCAAGATTTTATTTTTTATCTAAGAAATTTATTGCCTTTATTAAAATTAGAATTGGAAATCTAGAATTATGTGTCATTATTATATTCTGTATATCTATGGAAGGTATTATTCAAAATCGAAGGAACATTCTCTGAGGTGCTGGTGCTCTTCAAATCAGATGAGTGTGAACTTACCACAACATAACAAAACTATTGATTAACTTTGTGTTTATGTTAACCGTAACGTAAAGAGACAAAGTGAAATCAAAAACCACAGTAACTATCTATACTGTGTCAAAAATCAAAAAATAATGCAGTTTTTAAACATTATGTTATAGAGATAAACTGTTTTTCTTTTCTCAAATGGATTCTTATGAAGAGCTATTAATACAAGCAATTAAAGAAAATGATTTTAAGTGCTTGCAATACTGTCTTGGCAAAGGTAAAAATAATTTCGCTTAAATTTATTAATTAATTGTAAGAGTTTTTTTAAGGTGCAAACGCGAATAAAATTTGTGCCTCTGGAAGAACACCATTGGGTGTTGCAGCGCAACATGGCAATTTTGGAATTTTAAGAACTCTCGCTGAAAGCCAAAAAAATGCAGTTAATTACAAAAGTGACAAGGATAACAATATTTCGGAACAACGTAAAACATTAAACTTGGACCTAACAGTGAATAAAACAAAAAATAGAAATATTGGATATTTTGTGGTATGTAAAGACATGGAAGAAAGTAACGATTTTGGTGAGGGACCAACCCCTGATGGCATGGAGGCTTTAGAATGGGATATGGAAGTGACGGAAGATGATTGTTTATCATCTACACCTCCTGAAGCTAGAATATACAAATGGTATGCGGATGTTTTAAATCGCACAGCCATAGTATTAGAATCCCCAGAAAACGATATCGCTCGTTTCGACAGATATGGACTTAATGCTCTGCATTATGCAGTTATTGAAGGCCACTGTGATATTGTTGAATATTTAATAAACAATTTTAAAGAAATTAGTGTTAACCAAAGTGACGCTGATATGTTTAGTCCTTTACAAATTGCAGTTCATAATGGCGATATGAGAATGGTAAAATTATTATTAGAAAAAGGAGCTAATGTACAGTTTGCAAATCGTCAGCGACATACTCCATTGCATTTGGCAGCTCAAAAAGGACATGTTGATGTTATAAATATTTTAATAGAAAATGGAGCCAATTTAAATGCGCACGACTTGGAAGATTGTTCTCCTTTATCTCTTGCAATATTGTACGCACATGAAGAAGCTGCAAAACTTTTAATAAGAAAAGGCACTCGATTAAATCATGAAGAATCTTGTGGTTATACTGTTACATACAGGGCTGTGTGGAATAACATGATTGGTATAACAAAGACATTATTAGATGCAGGTGCAAAGATTATTCAATCTCATTTTCTACTGCATACTGCTATTAGAAATAATAATTATGAAATGGTAAAAGTGCTACATAAAGCGGGAGCTGTGCTTAATATCCGAGATGAGCAGGGTCAAACACCCTTAATGCTTTCTTGTGTCTACATGAATCTACAAATTACAAAATATTTGCTCAAAAATGGTAAGATTTGTATTTGTTTTTAAATCGGTACTGCAGAGTAAAATGTATTAATTTTCCTGGTAATTTCAGCATATCAGCAATAATTTTGTTTTTTTAGGTGCTCCAGCAAATACAAGAAATGAGCTAACAGGTTTAACGGCACTACATATCTGTGTGGATAGCATACGTGATCCTAAAACATTCAAATATTTTTTGGAGCTCCTACTTACATATGATGCTGATATAAATGCTAGTAGCTTCATGGGGAATATTCTTTTTTATGCAATAATAGTAGGTAACTTAAAAGCAGCATGTATGTTAATAAAATATGGTGCAGATGTGAACTTGCGAGAGGAAAGAGGATTTGTCGATAATCTGACTCTTGCTAAGAAGAATGGGAATACGGAACTTGTCAAGCTGATTATATATGCTGGTTTTAATTTTAGCAATATGCTTTTCGATATTAAGTGCTTGAAAACTCAGAATGATGACCCACTGTATGATTTTATGGCATATGTGAGTACAAAACCGCTGAGCCTCCGAGATATATGTAGAATTCGTATAAGGCACCTTTTAGGTAAAAATCTTATGCAGAAGATTTACCAACTCCCACTGCCACCTATGTTATTGCACTATTTAGCCTTGGAAGAATTATAACTGGCCATGTTTATTTGGTACATAAAAAGCCTAAGCACCAATTGTTCAAAGTGGCTGTTTTTGAGTATGGTAATGAACCATTAAATATAATAAATTGTGGATCTCAAATCAAAATTTGTATATTAATTTGTCAAAATGAAGTAATAATCCAAATTCATTGTTTTATTTAACCATTTTTGGACAGTTTTGGGCCAGTCGTTATCAATAGTTAATACATTCTTTTATTATTAGATTGGTGTATAAATCTATTCTTAACCTTGTAACAGGTTTGAAATAGATCCATAAACTATGTCTAGTTTTCAGTTTATCAATTTCGCAGACACATTTTTACTGGCAGATTTAAGAACAGCGGTGCCTTCTCCATCTTAATCTGTGAAAATACTTAACTGAAATCTAAACAGAAGATTGTATTTAAAAGAATATATAGTATAAAATATGGTTTAAGAAGGAACAGTAGTTGGAATGAAGACAGCTATGCCTTTATATGTATGTTTCCTCTTTAGAGTATCTAGTCAATTCATGTTTATTTGTTAATGATAACAAATATATTTTAAGAGTTTATACCTACATCTGAACACCTATTTCATAATAAAAATGATAAATAAAAATGTCATATTTTTGTGTATTGTATCACCTTATTTTTTTTTTAAATTAACAAAGTAATCATACAACAATCTATCCTCGATACGGATGATAACTATTTACTATGAATGAATAATTACATAAAGGAGAGTAACTAAATCACATGCAGAGAGCCTTCCAATAAAAAGTCTAAGAACTTGCAGACTAAAAGTTACTAATGCAACGTTCAACTTGACTTATTAAAATTAGTTTAGCTACTTTAATCAAATATGGTAGGAAGATCTGATGGCTCGAACCTCTTTGGTCATCTGACTTCACCTCCGTCATCTAAGAGTAAGGTTGCCAGGTCATTAGGCACGTACCATGGTGCATTAACTATAACACGAAGCATTTTATTTTGAAATCTTTAGCGGATTTCCGAATTGGAATTACTGGCTGTGCCCCATAGCTCTACTCCGTATGTCCAAATCGGTTTTAACTTGGTTTTATATAGAAAGAGTTTACTTTCTAAAGTCATCTGCGATTGCTTTCCTAACATCCCATACATTGTTCAAAGTTTGATTCTGAGTTTCTTTGATGTCATTCTCTTATCTAGGTGAAGACCAAGGTATTTAGTTTCATCCTCTAGGGGTATTTTCTGACTGTTGAGCATTACCGGAGGGCAGTTGCTTCTTTTCAAAGTAAATGTGACAATAACTGATTTGTCTGTTTGCTTTAATTGCAGTATCGTCTGCAAATGTGGCTACGAGAGTTGTTTATGATACTGGTATATCTGAAGTGTAAAATTGATAAAGCATCCTGAAATTTGACATAGTTTGCCTATTGGTTAGGAAGGTCGTTAGTATTTTATATAATTAATGTGGTAATCTTGTAATATAGTCCTTTATGCCAAACTTCATTGAACGCTTGCCGTATATCGAGAAACGCCGCTCAACAATATCGTTTGGTCTGTTATTTGTTTAATAATTCGGTGCACTTGTACAGCTATTCTGTGCATTGTACGAAACCCGAAGTGATGGTTGGGAATTAAGCTTATTTCTTCTATAATTGCTTGCAATCGTTTTAACAGGAGTTTCTCGAAGACTGGTTAGAAGTGGCAGTAGACTTATAAGCCTATACGATTCTAGTTGCATCGGATTTTTTCCAGGTTTGGGTAACATGATCTGGACCACTTTCAACTGATTAGGGAAGTATTCTTTCTGCATTGAAGATGTACTTTATGGCTTTTATACAATTTTCTGAGACTTCTTTTAGAACTTTCCCTGTAACAAGATCAAACCCTGGGGCCTTCTTTGGATTTATATATATATTGAGCACTATAGGCCTTTAAGGCCCTTGGCTTTTTCAGTTACTGTTTTCTTCCATTTATCTCTTCTATATGCTAGTGTTTCCCAATCTTTAACTCCTAGTTCTTCCAAATCGTCTTTCACGTCTTTGATCCATTCTTTTACTGGCCGTCCCCTTCTATTTTTGCCTGGCATATAACTAATCACTAAAAGTATCAATTTCGGGATGTGATGAGGTAAATGCTCTGTTTTGTTTTCCATGTGTCTTATTTTATTTCGATGGAATGTACAAAACATGGTCGGTAACAGGCTTTAAAGATGTAAAGAATCTAAAGCATTTAAATCAGAAAATAAAAAAAACATGAATTAGTGCACATCAATAAAGTGTTGTACGGATTTGGCTGTTAGGCTCTGTAAATGTAGCAGCTCAATTGGACTCAGTTTATAGACAAAATATTATAAAACACAATGAACACGCGACCAAAAATAGGTACATTTTAAAGAAAATTATAAACTATTAAATTTTGTGGAAAATTGGAACTAGCATTGGGATTTTGCTGGAGTTTAGATTTTTCATTTGTATGAAATTGCTCAGCTACTGAAGGTGAGTGTTTATTATAGAGCCCCCTAAAATGAATTATCACGAGCCGCCACTGATTTATTTATTAAATTTATCGCTACAACAGTAATCTCTTCAGGATTTAATCGATCCAAAGAATTTATGTCTCTAAAAGGAATATGTTTCAAACCTATTGTTTTAATTTGTATTTAAAAGGTTTAAATTAAAGTTTTTTATATGCAATATTTCACCAACCTACAGTGAAGAATCGAACTTCGTTGATCTGTGATACAAATTCTTTTAACAGCAATGTATAAAGAAATCAAACAACAGGTAAATAAAAAAATTTATTTACATATTTTGCCATATTTCAATAGAATACTTATGGCATGTGTTACTATTCGTTATAGTTAGGATTTAGGATATCTGAAGTTATTTTTTTAAATTAGCACGCGTTTAGGTAGGTATTTAAAATAATCACAGAAAATATTCAGGAGCCATGTTGTATAGTTAAAACAAAAATATTTATTAAATTTTACAAAAAAAATAATTTACTTATAACATAAATAATTTACAATATACAAACTCTTGTTACATCACAACAAAAACAAATAAAATTGGATATACCTTTACCCCAATGTATAAATATATTTGAAAAAGTTCGATAAAACAAAAGAAAAGGTAATTTTAAGCAGACTTTCCAACATTATAAATAATACTTTCCAATTTTTTGTAAAATGCAGTTAGTTTAATGAAGAAAGCCTGCATCTTATAAAATTTCAACCATAATCTAGGCTTCAATTATAGCCAACAAATGGAATGTTGTTGGAAGAATGTTTAGTTTTCCTATGAATAAATAATCTCATTAAAATGCAGTCAGATTTTTGGCTCGAACAGGTTCTTAACGAACTTCAAGGAATGAATATTTATATTTCCGTTTTATACCATTTGTATCAGCTGCGCTAAGCATATTTCAAACACTAACAGTATTACATTATGATTAAAATAACCATCAGCTAGGTGGTATATTTGTTGCCAATTGGCCATTTCCGACCTTAGGTTTTGGTGCAAACCATGACATTTTCCATTCTAGGGTATCATGCAAAAGTTTCTCTTCTTCAGGTGAAAATTTTAATAAAGTAGATACGGCCCTAATTAAATGTTGTGCTTCATATTCACGACTAGTTAGAAATTTAATTAATACATGTTTTAAGTATTTAAAGTTTACGTCGTCATCGTCTTTACGTATACTGTGTTGCAAATTTTTCGTTGATGTTTGACTCGGTGTCAATATTGCTGCACAATTTGTATCTGTCACATCACTATAGTAATTTGTACTACCTGGTGTTCTCAGTTCTTGCTGTAAAGTTTTCTTCATATCTGCTAATCGTAGTTGAAGCGTTTTTATAGTCTAAAAATTAAGCCAATTTTAATAAAGGCAAAAACACCGGAGAATTATTATACAAACCTTATTTTTATCTGTAAGTTGTTCTTCTAATTGCGCTATACTATTACGTAAATCTTGCTCAATGTTTTTACTCTCTTTTTCTTTGTGTTTTTTGTTTTCATCCTCGAGTAACGCTATTTTATTTGTGAGTTCAGTCATTTCTATTTCTTGTCTTCTTGATTCTTGTTTGGCCATTTCCATTTGCTGCGATACTTCTGCATTCCTTAATAACGCCGAATTTTTCTCTGATGTTACTCTACAATTTACCGATTTAACATTTATTTTTATTAGAAAAACAAAACCAATTTACCTGCTTAAAGTTTTTTGAACGTTCAACGAATTTATCTTCTCTTCATTTAGCTCTTTTTCAAGTTTCGTTATAAGCTGTCGAAGCGAATGATTCGCTTGATGTTCAGAATCTACAGACAATCTTAATTTACTGCACTCTTCATCGGATTTTTCTAGCTGACATTCCGTATTATCTAAATTTTTACGTACTGCTTTTATTTCTGTGCCAGAGTCTTGCTGCAATAAATTCAAATATTACTGATTATGACAAAGATAAATTGCAAATGAATAGCGAAGGTTTAAAGGAAAAGAACTAAATACCACTGTTCGTGAACAGAATTAACTAAAAATATTTATTACTCATTCAAACAAAAGCAAAACAAAAAGTTTAATACACTTAACACTAACAGAAAAAATTATTTACAACTATTAATGTAAGAAAGTTATCACACATATAAAAATAACACAAAATATATAAAATACTATAAAACTTAAAAGATAAAATTCACAGGAAATACAAATACTTAAAAAGCCTAACTAAATAAATCGTAAATTTAGATATAAATTTAAAACTGATAATTTTTGTTCTCTTCACAATATACTTAAATACTATTTCGGTTTATGTTTAAACTTTATGAGGCATTGAGCACGTTCAATGTTACTACAGCTGGTTCTTACCATTCCAACATATCATGGATGTTTTATATTATTAAATGAGCATTACAAAGAAAAACTGAAATTATATCAGGTTTTAACATTATGCAAAGGATATACAAACTCAAGACTGTTATCTATGTGTAAATGTGAATTTCAATTACATTTCATAACTTAAATGTAATCTTTATTGTTTCCTGGTGGAGTGTAATGCCGGAACATACATTAATATGTATCAAAATAAATTTGCAACTTGATATCAATAATATTGGCAAAGCCTAAAACTTTATGTACTCAATGCTGCTATATTGATTTGTTGCTTAATTTATAAGTGTATGAATACTCGATAACGATACTAACCAGCTAAACACCTCATTATTTCAGACGAGCCTGCAAGGCTCAAAATAATAAACATAACAGAATAAAGTATATTTTTGTAATATTATTAAAATGTTAATAAACAACAAACTGTTCATACGATGGATTGTTTTTTAAATTATAACTAACCAAAATCACATCCATAAACAAAAAAAATCCTCGGAAGGTTTTCCAAAATTTCATTCAACTCACAATCTGTCGTCTTAGGAACGTAATCTCCTCTTCTGAATCTGCACGAGAAGTTTTTAATTCTTTTGATAATTCTTCAATTTCTGAAGTTAAACGTCTAATTTTTGATTCTTTATTATTAAGTTCGAGACGGTTACATTCCAGTTCGCATTCCATTTGTTTAACTTTTTCCGCTAATGTTTCTTTTTCTTGTACGGCTCTTCTTCTTTCTGCACTTTCTTCTGCGGCTTGTCTGCTTAGCCTACCGACCTACAATTAAATAACATTTTTAAAATGTTTCTTAAACAGTACAGAATACAAATTTGTAACAGTTTTTTCGTAATAGGCTATACCTACCTGTGTTTCCAAAGATGCAATCTTATCGCTCCATGATGTTTTAATATCAGCTAGGTGTAAGTGAGCTTCTTCTAATCTTTGTTCTAAGAGTTTTCGTTCTTGATTCTCTTGATCATCATTTTCTGAATTAGATGTGCTTCTTTGTCTTAAGACAGCAACTAAATCAGTAAGATGTCTTCTTTCTTCTTCACTTTTAGTCAGCTCCGTCGCTAGAGCTGCTAAATCTCTTCCACTAGAATGTCTTAAACTTTCTAAGTCATCCTAAAAAATATTTGCCTGTATAGCTTTCATATAAACTTAAAACTATTATATTAATATTCGAGAGTCTTAAATTTTTGTTATTAGAAATCATAAAACATTCGTAAAGTTAATTTTGAAGAAATATACAATCAAGCAGTAAAAGCCTAAAAGCATTAGTGTTTGCAGCTTTTGATTATTACAAACGCGTTCGTTAATGTGAACAAGAATTATAATGTAACATACCTGTAAAACATGATTGAGTCACTAATGGAATTAGTTCAATTCAAAATTAAAATTAACTACGTTCACGATAAGCACATATAAAATTTAAGACTCTGAATTCACGTTTCAAGCCCAAAGCACATACCTGCGATGCACCACTTGAAGCTCACAAACATAAAGTGCAAACACATGTGCAACTTTCTACACTGAGTGCGAACCCTTCATTAAATAATAAAAAACAAAATTAATTAAATAAAATATGTCAAAATTTCAAAGGGATTAAAACTTGGATACATGACGAATATAATAATAAAGTTAAACCAGTTATAGAAGAGAAGCTACTAAATTTCAAAGAACTGAACATTAGAAGGAAAATATTCTACTGATTACCAGAGAAAGAGAGAAAACGGAAGTTGCTTAGAAGGAAAACATTCTACTGATTACCAGAGAAAGAATGAAAACAGAAGTTGCTTGCACAATTAAGTTTTTCAGAAATAAATGTCCTACATGACATCAATCTAGCACGCATTTTGATACTTTAATGAGCTTCATTATTAAACGATTTTTGGTGATATTTTGTTTTCAGAAATTGGTAATACTGTATCAAATAATACACAAAATACCTAGGCAATCATTCAGTTGCTAGGCAACCAGTCAGTTGCTAGGCAACAAAAACGTCAAATGTCAAACTTCTGTCAACTATCAAGCAAAAATCACTATACCAACTTAACTATTTAAACAAAATTTCCCCAACTCGAAATTGTCAAGTATTTTTATAAAAAGAAATAATGTAAATGGAAGCTGAAACAGAGAAAATAGTATAATAAACTCGTTACAGAAGTCAACTCGTCCGTAGGGCCGCTACGCGGCTCGTGTCCAAATTTCAGACTCGTGCGCGAAAACGATGCCTTCTGTAACTTGTGTTTTAATATACTATTTGGCACAATTATAAAGGAAGTAATTGTTTTCAACTTAACCTGAATTAATTATTAAAATTAGACTATCAGTGCTTCTCAAGCCTTTTTTATTTATGCCCCGTTTGTTAATTCTTCCACCTTCACCTTTATTTGCCTAGGTTAGAAGTTAAAAAAAAGAATTGTCTTTGTTGTTTCCTTTCAATACAATTTTTCCTTTCATTTGCATTTTCCTACACCCCCCCCCCCCCCCGTCGACCATTTCCAACCACTAACCACTAACATAGATTAAAAAATAATTTATAAACTTATAATTACTTCTACGGTAACAGCTAGAAAAATACATAGTGGCCCACTGAAAACAGTAAACGCAAGTTTTGGCCACTTAACATTATCAATTTAAATGCTGACAAACTCACAAAGTACTTGCTTATTACAAACAACTTGTCAGATGAAGTGCTTTTGTTTGCTACGTTCAACTGTTTAAGCCTCCTAGATCAAAATTTAAATGTAATTTTTTCTGGAATTAATGATCGGATTTGAAAAATAAAAAGACTGTTGAAAAGAGAATCGAAAGGCCTTTAGAATTGTGTAACGTTTGACACCCCTTTCTATTTAAAATTTTTGAGGTGCAATTCACCTTCATCTTAGGATTGAAGTTGTGTAAATAATACTAATCAATTCAGATGTCCCCCTTGATACTAAAATTGACGTGTCCGAGCGTTTTTTGCTGTTTTTACTGTTTTCAGTGGGCCACCCTGTATATAACTAGGGCTGGTAGTTGAATCTTAAACTGCAACCTCAATTTTTAATATCAGAATTTGTAAATATCAAAACTGAATATTCAAATCTCAGACAAGGATTTGGTTTTTCAGTACAGAATCTGAGGTCCAAGCATCAGATCTTGAATGGTAAATTTAAACTTTGAACTGTAAATTAAAAATGTTTGGCGACCAAAGTTTGAATTTTTCAAAATCTGACTTTCTTCTTCTTTGTTCATTTCTCCTTTGTACCCAATTAGGGTGTTGGCTATTTATTTATGAATTCCTTCCATTCCCTCTTTTTCAGAGCCAGTTTGTCTATTTCTCTCCTTTCTAATTCGGTTTCATTGCACAATATTTCAATTCTTTTCTCCCACGTGTTTCTTGGGTGCCCTACTTCATTTTTCTTGTCATCCTTTGCTTCCACCATCTGCTTTGTTTTCCTCTCTGAGTTCATCGGTGCATTCTTTTTATATGTTCATAACTGTTTTTTCTTCAATTTGTCGCGAAAAGTTTGAACAATACATTGAAAACACGATATACGTCAATGAAAGACTGATGCACACAACTATGAACTTCGAGAAAGACAAAATCCACATTATAAGTGCTTACGAACCCGACATGAGTAAACCTAGAGAAGAAAGAGAACTATTCTTTAGCAATGTCCAAGACATATTAGATCAAATACCTACAAACACAATTCAAGAATTGAAAATACCGCTACACTCGGTGTAATGCAGCGATTTAACGAAGATTCGCTAAATAATAACGGTGAAATGTTAATATCTATGTGTGCTCAAAATGAACTACGAATTAACAATACCTTTTTCCCACACCAATTAAAAATATAAGCGAACATGGGCTAATAGCAGAGGTCAAGCTGTCTTGGACTACTTAATCACGAACAGAAGCATACATCCATGCCAAATCTTAGACATCAGAGCACTAAACTCAGCAAATGTGGGGTCTGACCAAGGCCTAATTTTATGTAAATTTTGTTACAACCCAACTCTAAAGAAACACCAACAATAGACAGAAAGTGTCACAAAATTTAACATAGAATCATTCACCAATGAAAGCACCAAAGGCTTAGGTATATGAAAAAAGACTAAAAATTCAAATTAACTGTAATACGATAAAGGAAGAAGACAACGTTGAACAAGCATGGGAAAAACTAAGCACAAATATACTGAATAGTGCTAAGGAAGCCATTGGAGGAAGGAAAGTGAAGACCAATAGAGGAACAAACACGAAACCGTGATTTACAGTATTTAGTTGGCCATCAAAATGTTTCAAACTTGATACTAACATACGTAGAATGAAATGGAGATTCCAAAAATGTATAAATATACAGGGTGTTCCATTTAAAATAACAAAGTTGATGTCAATTCCGGCGAAACCGGAAGTGACAAAAACGTGTGTTATATTGTCAAAAAATGCCATATAAAGAGTATATTATATGTACCAAATTTCATTTTAATATCTTAAAATATAATTTAAAAAATTGGGGTGCCCCAGGTTTCATTGACACCCGGTATAGTCTATTACACTTTCGCCTTCTCTTCCTAATGCTATGTATGTAAATCTTCCACTGGGTGTTTAAAAAATGTATTTTCTAATATTATTTCATTTTCTACGCAAAATTGTAATAACCATTTCCCATTTTTATTTTTCTTTTGTTCACCACATTCTCCCAATACATCCAGCCGTTCTTGATTGTCTTTGTTAGAGCCCATCTTGAATTCCAGTCGCCCGTAATAATTATTCTATTAGTTTCCTCTCTTATTCTATCTATTATTTCTTGGAGTTCTTTGTAGAAGTTCTCCACTTCTTCTTTTGTCCCTGCGATTGGTGCATATAGTTGTATGATTGTTAACCCTGCATTACTCGCGAGATGAGCGCTGCGCTCACCTTCGTGTAATTTCGAGTGCAAACGTCACATTTCTGCAAGTACGGACTTGGATATAAGAAACGACACAGAATTGCAATTTTCTAAATCTTTGTTAAAACAGTCGACTGAGAGGTGTCTAAGTAGTAGGGTGTGTTAAGGTGAGCGCAGTGCTCACTGTGCCAGCTTTGGTGTTACAAGTTTTGCGTGTGGTTGTGTTTGATATTTTTTGGATTCTTGAAGGTATTTATTGAATTGCGCTTTGTACAAATTTTTTGAATGACTATATAGACATATTTTTAGTCAGTCAAGTTCTAAAAATGGACCCTAAAGAAGAAGCACGGGTTTTAAAAATTTGGGAAGAATTGAAAGAGAGGATGAGATAGCGGAACGAAATCAAGCAGAACTTCCGAAATTAGATGATGAGGAAAGCGATGTGGATTCTGTTGAAAACCAGCTTGATCATCTGACAGAATCTGAAGTATCTGCCAATGATTCGGATGCTGATTCTGTTATTACAACCCGTTGTGAAGAAGAAGGCGGAAAACGATTTGGAACGTGCACCGTAACAAAAAAGTTAGCCGTACTCGCCGTCATAACATAGTTACTCACCTACCTGGCATAAAGCGAGAAGCAGGGGATGCTAAATGTCTTTACGATGCATGGAGTTTATTTTTTACTGAACAAATAATTACAGAAATTGTAAATTGGACTAATGGGTATTTGAAGAAACTTCGAGCGAATTATGCACGTGAGCAAGATGTAGTGGACACCAGCGTAAGTGAAATCATAGCTTCTTTTGGACTTTTGTACTTAGCAGGCGTGCTGAAATCATCACACAGTAATTTAGACGATCTTTGGAATACGGATGGAACTGCTCCAAAGCTTTTGAGATTAGTGATGTCTAAGAATTGGTTTTATCTGTTACTGCGGGCTCTACGTTTTGATGATTTGGATACTAGAGATAAACGAAGAGAATTAGACAAGTTGGATCCCATTAGACAAATTTTTGAAGCAATGCTTGTTACACACCAAGTGAATACGTGACCATTGATGAGATGTTGGAAGCGTTTCGAGGCCGTTGCGGTTTTCGGCAATATATCCCAAGCAAGTCGAATAAGTATGGGATCAAAATTTTCTCTTTGGTCGATGCTCGCTCCTATTACACTTTGAAAATGGAAATTTATGCTGGGAAACAACCAGAAGGTCCATTTCAGGTAGACAACGGTCCTGCTAGTGTTGTAAAGCGTTTAGTTGAACCAATAGCAAACACAGGGAGAAATAATGTAAAATGCGATAACTGGTTTACATCTATTCCCTTGGCCAAATATCTTCTAGAAAATCAAAAACTTACTTTTGTCGGCACTGTAAGGAAGAATAAGGCCGAAATTTCACCAATATTTCGTGCAACAAAAGAAAGACCAATTTGTAGCAGCATGTTTGAATTTGGAAAAGATTGTCTTTTAGTTTCTTATGTGCCGAAAAAAAATAAAAACGTTTTGCTGATCTCGACAATGCATGAAAATGACACTATAGACTCCGAAACAGCAGAAGCCTATAAACCGGAAGTAATAACTTTCTATAATGTAACGAAAGCTGGCGTAGATGTAGTTGACCAATTGAAAAGTCTGTATTCAGTATCACGAATTACCTGCAGATGGCCTATGACTAT